>CAXIVR010000002.1:89282280-90482280 GCA_964035755.1 Teleogryllus oceanicus | reverse complement strand
TTAATAACGAGCCACAACAGGGTTACTAAAAACAAAATTCGCGACCTAAAAGCTCCAAAATAAAACATGCCATGCGTTTAGAGCACACTGGCCCAGCAATTTACTCGGTTCCAATATGGCGGACACAACATAAACTGGAATGCAGGGAAGTTTCCATTGTGTATATTAACTCTTCTGTGGCCATATCGCGCGTCCTCTTTAACCGTGATCTAGCCGGGCAGTGTCCGCTTCCGCTCCGCTGGCGCGGGGGTGGGGATGGGGTGGGGTGGGGGCGGGGCTAACAAGGTCCCGGGCGGCGCGCCGGAGCGTGCCAGCGCGCACCCGGCGCCAGCGCGGGCCATCGCAGCGACGCGGCGCGACGGAGCGGGAGCACCCAGGCGCCGGCCACGGGGGCGAGGTGCGAAGGGCGGGGAAGAAGGCGGACGACTCGAAAGCCACACCGGCCGAAAAGGCAGTGGTGACAAAGATAGAGGCGAGTGTATTGATTGTTTCCGGGCGCGTCAACTGCTACGATTATTAGTCCCGTCGGTGTAGTGCATGATTTTATTCCTTTCTCGCTGGATGGTCTGATACAACACCGGCCCACACGTCTGCTTGCGGGGAGATATTTCCCTTCAGGTACTTCTCTTCGTGGGGCACCGTCCTAGTCGGGACGAGCACTAAGATCCCGACTGGTCTCCCGATTAATGTGGTAGTGTCGTGGTCGTGTGTTTACGTAAGGTGTGAGAATAGGGCAAGGAAGAGGAAGGAAAGACCGCGCGCAATCCGTGGTCAGTTTGTTAGGGTTTTCTCCGATGTTCGCCAAGTGTTGATCGGAGAAACCACGAAATATTACCGATCAGAACAGCCAACTGCTAGAATTCTTCTCCAGAGAGCGGTTGAATTCGACCTATTTAGTGTCAAAAAACCCGGCACAGTCAGAACTACAATCTTAGGACTTCCCGGCCAGAGGCACTGCAGTGACATCAGTGCTCCCTGAACCATCTCAGTTGGTTAGAGGGGCATTCATAAACACATCTTACAGAACTTATTGTTTTTTTTTAGTTTATTTATTGTCGCATCAACAGCGATGGTCATTAGCGACAATTAAATAATACATTTGGTTGTTTTAGTTACAGTAATAACAAATATGTTAACAAAAATTGACATGGTTTCTTAAATTGTTGATAATAGTTATTAACTACTATATATCAGTAAATATTTGAATTTTTGCAATTAGTTTTCTGATTTAATAAATTAAATGAGATCTCAGTTTTTTATATTTGGCGATTATGTTTAAATTAAGGGGATTCAGGTGCAGTTGAGGAGTTTAAATGGATAGACATTATGTCAGTCGATTAGATATTGCTACTGTTCTTCTATTAATTCAGTCTTGTTTTTAAATGAAGAATTTATTGTTTATGGAGTTCACTGGCTTGAGTGGACATAGCGTCATCGTGTCATAGATTCAACATGTTTAGATAATTAATGAACAGGAGGTTTAACCGTGTCTGTCATGATTAGTCACAAGATTTGAGTTTCACTTTCTAGGACTTAATTGTCTAGACGATGACAAAGATTCTCTTTGAAATATAAATCAGTAGTGATAATTTGAGGTTAGATAATGTTGATGTCGATGCTGGAATACTCAGAATGATATTTAGTCACTGTTACATTAGGTCATAGAAAGTTGCTGCTTAGGCTGAATAGGTAGCTTGTTTAAGTATCTTGTAAACAGCATACTATGTTTTTAAACCATGGAATATTAACTTCATTATCGTGTTGATATCAATTGTATACCTGAGAGCGTCAGGGTGATGTGTTCTTTCTTTCAATGAGTTGTGTTCTGCAATCCTCAAAAATGTTCCTTACTTCATGCAAAGGTGTGTAGCAGGATGGTAATTACTGAGAAATTAGGTTTAGTCTTGTAGATATAGGGTCGTCGACGAAGCAGCTTTGAGAGCATATTTTAATGTTAAATATTCTCTGCGATGGAAGGTTAGTTCTCTGGCTCAATGAGTACACTGATGGGACTGCTATGGTAACATCGTACATATTCTAAGATCATTTTTTAACATTGTTTCTGTCTTCTTCTAATTGTTGTAAGAAATGCATTTCAGGATGTTTATTCTTTTTTTACAATCAACTATGTGTTGTATATGTTTCTTCCAGTTCAGTTTGGAATCGAAAATCAGTCCTAAAATTTTGGTGGTATTATCAAATTTGATACTGCAGTTGTTAAGCTTGTCTAGAAACTCTCCTCACATTTTGTTTTGAGAATAACGTGCCCACACTTTTCTGAGCAGAATTTGAAGCCGGTTTAGAGACCATTCATACTTATTTAAGGCAGATTGCATTAATTTTCACTTGAATATAGCTTCGTCCTTTGCACAAATGGTGATCATCTGCATATTTTCTCACGGTACTGGGGGTAATTTCTATTCAACATCATTGATGGTAATGAAAGTTACCTGAGTATGGATCCTGAGCACTATTTGATGTTGTTCTTATCAGAAGCTACCATTGAGCTACTTGAATGACACGATTTTGAAAGTTTTGATGAATTGCAACAAAGTTCCGACCTACTTCTTTAACTTAAGTATGATGCGATGCACCATACCATGTCATATGCTTTTTCTATGTCAAGGTTGACTACTAATGCATGTTGCTGATTGGAAAAGCTTATTTTATGTAAGAATCAATGTTTACTAGATGGATAAAGTTGAGTGATGGCCTGAAACCAAATTGGTTGTCTGATGTAATCTTTTGAACTCCAAATACACTGGTCTATGTTTATAATTTTTCCATGATTTTACTAATATTTTCAAGTCATGAATCGGTCATAGTTAGATTTTAGATTGATCTTCCTGGCTTTTGAATTGAATATACAATTACTGAGTCATATATCGGGAAAACTTATTTCCAAAGTAGTTGTAAATTTAAGGAAGTTTCAGCTATTAATTGGTAGTTTCTTGAAAGAAAGAGGGATGTTATCAGGGACCAGGTGTAGAGTCTTTGAATGTAGTTAGTTCATTATCGTAATGAGGACATTGAGTTGTATTGAGTAGCACAGTATTTGTAGTGTTAGAACAAGCTCTTCAATTAGTGTTTCAATGGAATTGCCCTGGAATCATTTGTTTTGAACCCATAGGTAAATGTTACAGAAACACACTGGGTTATGATCTTGAATTATTACAGCTACAACCTCGATGTTAGATCTCATTAATTTAAAGTTTGGTGTAGGTAGGTAAATGTTACAGAAACACACTGGGTTATGATCTTAATTATTACAGCTACAACCTTGATGTTAGATTGGATGTCAAGTTGTTTAACTGTTAAGAACTCTTTTAACATAAGTTGCGACACCTCCACTTGCTATGCTGGATGTGGATTGATTTTTATGAAAAGGTTTATGCATAATAATTGTAGTCTTTCTAATCTGCAATAGAATCCGTTGACATTCCATTGTAGAATATTCATAAAATTTATAGAAAATGTATCATTTTATTCAGACATATCAGATCCTGACTCTTCTGGTAATTGGTTATGTTTCTTTAATTTATTAATTCTTCTTGTGATTCTGTTTTATCGATCTTTCATTTATAGGGGGTAAATTTCATTTAACATTTCAAGATGGATTGAATATCAGTATAATCTTTAGCTTTAACGATGGGGTTGTTAGAACCAAAAGAATTTTCAAGAAAGTTTTCCAGCTGTTCATAGGTAAGAGGGAACTTTTCAGGGTTATTAGAGTAATAGTTTAGATTTTTAATGGGTGCAATAAGCTCTTCTACTTTCTTGATATGAGCATTTTCATGCATGGAGTTGTCATCACTTTTGTCTTGTTTCTTGTTCTTCTTTAATTTAGATTTTGTGGATTCATTTTTACAAGTTTGATTTTTTTTTTCTGTTTTAATTGTGATGAAGAATCTGAAGGTAATGGTCTTTTTTGTAAAGTTGGGAAATTTTTCCTGTTAATAATAGGTTCTTCGGATATGATAGACATATCGACAGATCCGAATGGGTGATGTGATGATTGGGTTATAGGACATTTGTTTACTTCATTAGGAGCATGTTCTTCAGTTAACTGGGGTGAAGTAGGGCACTGTCTGGCAAGATGCCCGGTTGATTTACACAGGAATATCATCAGTTGAGAGAAAGATTCTATAATTAGTTCCTTCATGGAATACTGTTGTTGTTTCAGCGAGTTTGTTTACATCTTCAGGAGCTATAAATACTTGTCTCCTAAAGCTCATGATATGGGAACAGCCAGGGTCAGGTATTCCAGCTTTAAGGAATGAAATTTTTGATTGAATTTCTATGTTTCTTTGAGAGTTCCTTGCAATCACATCATGTGGTATTATGGGGCAGACATATGAAATGATAACCCTTTTGAGTTTATTAATAAGGGGTCTTATGCTGACTATGCGATCTTTAATGTTTACCATACTGTGATTTGCTGTTAGGTTTTCTGCCACTTGTGTACTACTTAAAAACACACATATTCTACTGTTAGATATTTGTGAAACAAACCTTATGACACTGACGTTTATAATGGTTGCATGTTTAGTAATGTAGTCTTTGAGAGTTAATCCATCTTGGGACTCGAACACAACAGCTTGTTCTTTGCTGGAGAAGACATCGGTAGATGTAACATTGGCGTAAGACATCTTTTCATCAGTTTCAGGATGAACATTCGAAGAAACTGGGGTTATGTTTCCCCTGAACTCAAAAGAATTCATAACGCCAACTTCACTGCTGGGGGAGCAGCTGGGTTAATACACGGAATTGTCTTAAAATAGTTCTAATCACTGACAGATTTCAACTCGCGGCACAGGATAAATAAACTTTTCACAAACAGACAGCACAGGGACGGAGACCGCAAGATGACCGTCCGGTTGCCAAGCTCCGTATCCAATCTTATTGGGTTTATTATTATTTTTCTGTCTAATCCCCTTAGATACCAATGCACTTTAGACTACTTCTCCTGCAACGAACCTTTTGAAAACTAATGTGATAACGCACGTACTTTTTCGCCTTTAGTAATACTATTTATATCAATTTTTTTTCGAATAAACACGTCTCAGTCATTTTTTGTAAAACTCATTTGAAATCATAGAACATTTGGTGCGAAATTAAATAGTTTCAAACAATAGATTTTTTTATTCAAAACTTTAAATGAATAGTTATTTATGTATCAAGACCGAAAACTAACCGAGTCCAATATCATTCAATTTCGGCCGAGGTGCATGCAACTATTTTTCGTATAATCACCTCCCAACTTTAGGTTTGAATTTTTAGAGAGATCTCATTTACACCATGCGGTTTCGCCATATAGATGCAGATGTTCTTCTACATTATTGCCTCTGAAGTTGTCAGTACTGTCACAATTGTTAAAACGTGTAGAATTTGCGGCTGGTTTTGGCGATTTGTTTCGTAAGTATGGAGTGCCATATTACAGGGATTATAATTGAGGTAGCTGAAGCTGCTTTTAAGAGTTTACTTCCTCAAAAATCAAAGGATTCATACGAAAGAGGTATGACTCTAAAATGAAAAGAGAAAAACATGTAACCGGGGTAAATGAAACAACTTCGCTGGCTTATCTCTACGAAAAGTATTACACTTTCATAAGTAAAGCTAATTTAATTAGGATGACTAACTTTATTTGTACCATAGTCCCACACAGAGAGACCATCAACATTATGGAGCAAATATTGAATGATTAAGTCAACTCTAGGTATAAAAACATTCTGTATTCAAAAAATAAAATAAATACTAGCGTACCCGTGCGAGAAATCTTGCTTGCTAAATCCCACCCTAATTTTTCCCCTGGGAACTGAAACGTGGGAACATGTGGTCCGTTTACATCGTAGTTCCTTCCACAATTATGTACACAGAACTTGTAGACCACGGCAAAACATCAAATGAATGGTTGCACTACACGCTTACGAACCGATCTTTATTGGTATCAGACAACAATTTATAGTACTTCTTGTTGCTGCAAGAGCGAATCTTGAATTAATAATTATGCAAATAAAGCTCGCCAGTCTACACAAACAACGGTGTACACAGAAAGCGTAAATATTATACGATGGAGGAATCTAATCCTTCTAAGCGTGGCATCACAAAGATGGCTATCAGCTTCAAGGGCTGAAATATAGGCGGTATTGATAGTTTCGCTAAGCACCAAGCTGGCAAAAGATTAATAGAATGTCTAAGAATATCTCATCCTATAGATTAAGAAGTAAAAAATGTTTCTTTGAGGCCTTTAGTCTCAAAATTTTAGTTTTTAAGTCCCTAGAACGCTTCGTTTAGGAATTATTTAACGAGATAGCTGCCCAAGTGTAGGGGGTTGCATTTGACATGAATATTTTGAACAAATCTTATATTTTAAAAGTCAAAGTACAATTCGTATCGTCTCTGTGAAATTATCTTTCCTCAGAGACCTTATTTATAAAGATCAGTTGTGTGAGAGAGGAGTAAAACGTAAAGGTCTGAAATAATGTAGGAGACGATTCTTTGCCAATGTGTCAGCAGTTATTTGTACATTGTCTAGTTTACTTGACGATGCCATGGTAATTGTCCTCTAAAATTCATTCTTGTCCTAGATCGCCAAAGGTCACGTTTGTGGCGTATAAATGCTCTGCCAAATACAGGTTTTGAAGCGAGGATACGAAAAAATATATTTCTGGCACTGAATTCATTATATAAAGTGTGCAGTGTATTCACGAACATATCCGATGAGTATTTTGGCCTAACAATATTCTGCGTAAGCAGTTTGCGAGGAAGTAAAATAATTAAAAGTTAATAAATAATTCGATACTGCGATCTTTACTCAGGCTGGGTGTGAAATGTTCATGGATTCAGGGCTCTCCCTTTTGAAGATTTTGTAAAAAAATAACACAAAGTCGTAGTCACAGAACATTTATAATTGGACGTTTCCTTGAGCATTTACAAGATACTGAATGTCATTCCATAAACACCCATAACACAAAGAACAAACATTGTACAATATTAAAAAACAAAAAATAACCCTAGAAAAAAACAAGTTTTCCTCAAATATAAACAAAACTTTGTTTTGTTCTGGAGACAATCATTTTATCCATTTACTAGTTTTCTTATGACTAAAGCAAGAATTGAACATTGGCACTAATCAGACTTCAAAAGTAAAGAATGACATGACAGTGATGTAATGTTTAATCAATATTATCACATTCCTTATTGCACAATCAAACTGGTGCTTAAGCATTAAAAACACAAATTGAGTTATTAATTTTTTTTAAGTGCAGCATTCATTGCAGGTTATTTTTCTCTTAAATGACCCTTAAAGTGCATCTCACCTTGAGGACAAAAAACGAAGCAAGTGACTGTCTCTTCAGAACACTGTTCAGTCTCCGTGTCAACACTACAAAGACATTTAAACTAGAAAATAAACTACAAATGACAAACACATGCTATCACCTCAGAGATCAATATGAACCTATTCTTAAAATTAAAAGTGTTTAAATGTTGTGCTGAAATAAATGTAGAAATGTAACACATTCTGACTCTTATATCATACTAAACTTCTACATGATAGTACAACATGATAAATCATCTAGTCTTGTACACCTTAAGAGAATGATACAAGCAAAGATGAAGCATAAATATGAATGTCTCATAACATAACATTTTTAATTTTAATCAATGTATAATTTACAATACATTAAAGTAACATAATAAATATAATAACATTCTGTAATAACCTTGTTTTGTTCGGAAGAAAATGGTATGCACCACGATTCGTCCAACAAGACTGCCCTACCCCGAGCTTTCGAGTTGGGAAGGCTGCGTACACTTTGTTGCAGATCATCTGGTCGTCGTGCCATTGCACAAGCCAACTCGGTTTGTAAGTCCCAGCATCTGCTTATCAAAAATAAACAATAACCTCTATTGTAGTGACTATTACATCAGCACTGACATAAACTTCTTGCACTCTGTCTTCTTTTGAACATCTCTATTGAATGCTTATAGTTTCAATTTAACTGAAGCTGTGTCTTTCCAACACTACATTCTATCAACAGAAGCACTGATCACAATCTATAATGTATAAACATAATGTACAGTACAAATACCTCTTTTCTCAAGATAACCTCACTCCACGACTTCTGACCAACGACAAAAATCTCTCGCCTTCCTCCTGCCCCCGTGACGTCACAACGAACGGTAAGGAGACCCCCCCCTACCTCCTTTACACCCCTCTTGCTGAAGAAGCTGGTGTCGTCAGCGGCGGCGGCGGCGAATTCGTATGTCGAATATTTGAATGGTCACAATACTGATAGCGTTGGAAAAAAAAATACCAAAAAACATATAGATGGAAAATAAATAATAGTTATTATTAAACACTAGTATTGTAATATTCTCCAAATATGCTCATTTTAACACGAAATACACGTTACTCCTTGTCTGAACATGTAATGCTAAATGCTCTTACGTTTTCACATTTAAGAAAATTTCTCCAAATTGTCTTTACTAATCGAGGAACATACTTTCGCTTCCATCTGCTTTCAGAATTCAACATGGAAATGGGTTAGGATAGGGATACCAGAATTTACGAAAACGTACACAGAATACATTTCTCCCGATAGTACGTCATAGTACAGAAATTGTGGTATGAATAGTATTACATAGACATTACTAAAGGCGAGAAAGTACGTGCTGTTTCAGCACCACTAGTTCTGATATGTGCAGCGGTGCGTGGTTGGCATGGAGCACGTTGTACTAGAGCTACCTCTGCGGGTGTGACCTGGAGGTTTTAAGTATAATCTCCAAGCTCCGGGTTAAGTCTTATTATCTCCGGATTATATCACTGTTTTAGAGATTAAGTCATTAAAAAATTAACATGTAATTCACAGAAAGTACTGACGATATTAGCCTCTCCCTTCTAAAAAATGAAACAAGGAAAAGAATACATTTTCATTACAGTAAATCTTGGCGCTTTCAAGAACTATTTTGGTTCAAATCAAACACTTTATGCATTTCTATGACATATACCTTCCTAATTATAGAAAAGAGATTTCCATTCATCTTGAAGAGGAATAATTTTTAAAGATCACTGTGAATACATTTATTTAAATGTATTCGTAAATCATTTAAATACGATTATTGTAGTTGTAATGTATTAGTTAGATTCGAATTTGTTTATTTAGAAGTATTTATTTATGTTACAGACTGGTTCAAAAATATTAATTTCTCAAAATTTTTTCAAACTTCGGCTTGAACAAATTTTTGTTCTATCCCCGCTTGATGCATAATAAATTCCTTGGGTGAGATTCTTTAGATATGTGGTTACTCTACAATGCACTTATGAATGCACTGGCCGATGTCTCACTATAGAACGATTTTCCTAAGGATGAGTCAAAGTGATAGTTCGTGAAAACAAGTGAACATCACATGTATTTCAGAGAAGTATCCCTCCGCCTCGACAGCTGTTCAGTCACGCCCCTTCGTAAAGTGCTAATGGCTCCTGTGAAAACACCCCTATGCAGAAGTCTACGTTTCGCTGAGGTATATGCACGTACGTGAGTCCGGGAAATGTGAATAAAATGATGTATCATATGCTAATATTATGATAGTAATTTGTTTATAAAATTAGATTTTCTGGCATGAGATTTTCAAGTAAACGGGCAGCCTTAAAAATAAAATAATAAAACGAAATAAAAAATCTTGTAGTGAAAACGGTAATAATAAAGGTTATTTTCAAACTTGCAAGAATCGAGGTCAGTGCAGAAACAACCTGTCATTTTAAAACATCGGAAGCGAATGAATGCTTAAAGATTTTCATTGTATTACCTCGTTTATTCTTCAAGTAATAGGTGGACATTTACTTTATTATTTACTGTTAATAACCTTCCTATTTAAACACGTACCAAAAGAACAAAGCAATTAAAAAGTTTGAAATACTCTTGACAGTTCTATCAGTATACATTTACTAAAATTTAACAAAAATGCATATCTGCAGTCGCGACTACTAATACTGATTAGAGAGTTTCTCACTTCATAGCGCCAAGTGCTGCCACAAACTTAAAAATCCACGGCAGAAGACAGAAGTGCACCGTTTTCTTTTCCATTTATGAACATCAGTCGTATGGTTGCAAAGTGGACGAGTGATCATTTTATTTAAAAATGAAATTTAACAACGAAGAGACGACGATTGGCTTCATGTTCAGTTTGAAAATGATATTCATTATTATCATTCTTCCTTACGCTACCAATTTTTTATACCGTTCTTTGGAACGATCAATGTTTTGAAATTTCAGTGGAAGACAAGTTAAATCCAGATAAATAAAAGGAAAAAAGCTCCCATTCTGATTGCTAAAATTGATATTTCTTAGTGTGAAGAACGATGTATTTCATTCTTTTCGATTATTATTAATTTGGAATTTCAGAAGAAAAGTTCAATTCAGATGAACAAATAGGAAAAAAATCTTTCCTTCTGATCGTTAAAATTGATGTTTGTTCATATGTTTTTCGTGTCAAGACCATGAATTGCTGCAGTACTCCTTCATCCTGCACGGCCACCCCTCTCACACTTCTCTCGCCACAAAGCAGTATCGACGCCGGGAAGGCCCCCTTTTCCCAACGGCGAGTGTTGCAAAGGCTGCCCGTTTACTTGAAAATCTCATGCCAGAATATCTAATTTTATACTCAAATTACTACCAAAATATTAGCAAATCATACATAATTTTAATCCTCTTTTCATGGTCTATCCATTGGTGGTGAGAAAAATATATAGTTCCATTTAAAAAATCGAAGATGATTAAATTTCTCGAAAACTAAAATATTATAGACAATTTCTCTATGACATGTTACTTGCCCCATGATTCCGCATTTTTTCAGCAAAAACTGCATTTCGATATCCTGAACCGTTTAGAAGTAGTGGGAGTGGTCCATAGTTGGTGGGACATTCTGTATATAGTATCAAAATTTGAGCTCAGTCGGTGCAGAACTTTTTGAGTTTTTGAAGCATACACAAACCAACTTATATATATATATATATATATATATATATATATATATATATATGTATATATAGATTGATAGATAGATAGACAGATGTGTGTGTATATAATAAAATTAGAGACTGAATTTAAAATTTTAATTTTGAAACGCAAGAGTGCTGTGTAGCTAATGTGACGATGTTCTGAGAGACCAAGTAAATAACTTGTTTGCACTGTGTAAATAAAAAATTGAAAAATAATAAATTTAGACATTGATTTAATACTTCACTCTGTCACAAAGAAAAGTGCCAACCCATTACAAGACCTGTACCAACCAGTCCCAGAAGTGAGATTACTTCGCACATCTTGACTTCTTTTAACGGCTCTAAAAGTTCGACAGTCAAACATTCACGAATAAAAATTACCACACCCGGCGACGCTAGTCCGAATTCGTTTACTACGCTCCGTGCAGTCACGAAGGTTAAGCGAATTCGAGACTCGCGGGTTCGTGGCTGGGTGATCGGCCAGGAATACCGGGATCTAACGGCGTTGAGCCCCTGGCCGAAGGGATAAAAGGCACTGACTGACTGCGACGTGACGAGACTTGACAAATATAGTAATTATTCAGAGTAATAATTACACAATAACGGAGGATTACTCCAGAAAAAAGCGCTCAACGCCCGACAAGGGTTAAGAGACGCGTCGCATCAACAATGACGCAACAAATATGATATCCTAATAAATGTAGTTTCCATTGATAATTCAAACTTGTCAGAACTATATCGGAATTGCGTAAAAATATTAAAAAATACTAAGTGATGACAACCATTCTGGTTTCTCTTAATTTCAACGGAATCATATATTTCTAAAGACTTTTACATTGCAAACCCTGCTATTTAAAGACTATTCTGAAAGTAGGTCGTTAGTTTTCTTTGCTTGAACTGGATTTAGGTCGAATTGTTTAATGTTGTGTTCTAACCTGTCAACCCTGGGCGAAGTTTTTCTGGATGTTTAATCCCTTGCCTATGGTCCTTAACTTTCCCCACACAGAGTTAAAAATTCAGTTTACCCTGCCCTTTTGAATAGTTACAATGTGTAATCAATAATTTTTGTTGAAGCAATTAGCCAGGCGTGCTCTCGCATTTCATCCACCTGATTCCTGTGACATTTTGAGAACATTCAAGCTTTATTTGGAAGTGGGATGTTGGAAATCCTAGATAAAGTGTCTCACATTATTCATGTTTATTTTTCACTAATAAAAATGTAAATGAAATAAAAGAAACATCAATTTTCAATTGGGCATAACACTAATAAACAATTACTGAACATTTTAATACATAATGTTACCTTATAGTATAGTAACGCCAATCAATTTCCCTCTTGAAAACTTACCTTGTTTTGAGTCACATTCTTCTTTACAATAAACAGCAATGTTCTAGCGCCTTTTTATTTTTCCTGTTTTAGAGTTATAACATTTTAGAAAGCACTTCCTGAAATTTTTTATTTTTTTAATAATGTATTTAAATATTATAAAAATTATAAATTCGGTTTTTAAGAAATTTACATTTTTGTTAATGCTAATAGTTTCACTTAATATCTCAAATTTGTAGCATGAAAATAATTAAATTTCTATTTCTCTTGAGAATGAAATATTCAAAATTTTATCTGTGTAGGGAGTATTTTTTAGGGGATAAGTGGTATGCTTCACATACATTCATGTAATATTTATTTTAACTTATTGGTTTACTACGTCTTTGAACATTGAACTTATCATTTTTCCACCTCTTGAACTAAATATTTCCAGAACATTTGAAACGAATTTATTTAAATTAAATTAACGTAAAAATATCCACAAGATAATGATGGACATTTGTATTTTTAAGATATTCCGCCAACAATTACACGTCAGATGTAACAAGATTGTAGGTTAAGAACAGTTTGTTAACTTTTACATTAAATCAAATTCCCGAACACAGTAACAACAGGTTGATAGCAAATAAATAAACAAATGTCGTACAATACATTACTCATGTAGTCACTTGTTAAAGAATTCATGGATTTTGTTTCATAATGGGTATAAAATATCATAATGTCCTGGTCTGTAAAGAAGATGAATCGAAGGAATTTGACCTTCCAGAAAGTCGTGAGCTATAACTTCAGCAGAACCTCCTCTATCCATGTAACGAACTCTAACACCGACGTTCAGAGCAGTACTTAATGCAATCACATGTATATGATCACTTTCTTTATACATAGGCTCCACTTCCTGATGACAAAAGTCAACAACGGGACGATCTCCTTCAATGAAATGCTGATAGAATTCTGCGTCTTGTTGAAGTTGGCCAGATGTTATAAGACGTAAATACACCACAATATAATCTGAAACGTCTTGTTCATTGAAGAGATTTTGTAAGTCCATGTGAGAAAATTTATTTGTTCCCCCGCCTACACGTCTGACAACATCCATGAAAGTTTCGTGAAAATCTTCAATAGTAAATTGCGGAAATCCGAGGGTTACCAATTTGTCTTTACTTTTTAGGGCAATTGAGTAAAATCTTTCATATTCCTCTTTGTTAGTCAAGAGTAATTCCAAATATGAGAAAATAAATGCACGATAAAAGCAATTTCCGTCAGGTCGCGTTCGACGCATGCTTTTGTATAGGGTTGTTAAGTATCTCACCTTTTGGCAGTACACTGTGTCTCCAGAATATTCTTCAAATAGCGATGAAAAAGTTTCCATATTTCCAATCAGAGGTGTTTTCTCAGATATTTCCTTTTCAATCTGTCTTTGCTGTTGTAGAATAAGCTCATCTTGGTTAACACTTGGTTCTATTCTGGTGTGCACAGTTTCCGTGTTTTCATTCATTTTGACATTATAATAACAATCTCATGAAGAATCGAAGCTCACCTTACATCACTGGATTATGTCACCACGAAAAATAACAAACACACTGAAACGGAAGTGTACTAGCAAATTATACGGAGCATGCTTCATGAAACAGTTACATGACAACAATGAAACCAATATATCCTGGATGGGGGTCTCAGATTGAAGATCAGGGCCTTCCGGTGGCTGTTGTCACGACTGATTTTGTTCTTTAAATTCATCATATACCAAATTTGATGATTTGATTGCCGTTTTGAAATTTGTCATACAATAATGCGAGGTAGACCTACATTTTCACAAATGTAATACAATTAATTGAAATGGAACAACTTACAAACCTAATACTTGTCTCTTTATTGTTTTCAGTTGTAGGTGAGCTTAACAATATTTACAATCTATAATTGTATTTATTGTCTTATTAATATCGTATCTAATGACCTCTGAAGTACTAAAATAATACATTCCAATATCGGTTTTATAGTGTTAATTGATAAAAGCTCCTTTCTAATAATTGAGCTCATTTTCTTGTTAGCTCAACTTAGCTCATCGTGACCTGTTCAGAAATCTACAAGTTAAGTAATAGGGATAATAGGATTAAATAATAGGATTCTTAAGCGGGATCTGAAAGCGCCATGCTTAAGCTGCTGGCCAGCTAAAAAGCCGAACTAACGGGACAACTTTTGAAAAATGCCACTGTCGGATGAGAACATACATTTATACTCGATTTAGGGTAGTGTCGTTTCGTTTTATGTTGGCAAAAGTGGTTGCCAACCGTCACACAAATACCCTGTATATATTACCTTCAAGCGGTAGGGACATTTTTTAAAATTTAAGTTTGCAATGAAACAATGACTACTTCCGTAGATTCCGCCAACATTCAAAGCCATCCAAGTGAAGTTGTGTTAGTGTACGAGTGTTGCTAAAGATTTGCATTTTGCGTTTTGGTGCTCTTCGTTCTTTGCGTTTTATCGTTCAATTTATTTAGTAGTACTAGGCGGTTTTGAGTTTTATTTATTATTTTGGAAGGAACAATTCATTATACTGTTAGGAACAATTCATTAGATCCCTTAAAAACTACCATGTATATCACGTTAATTAACTTCAATAATTGTGGTATTTATTTGCGTTCAACAAAACTCATTACTACCAGTTCAAAACGTGAAAGAACTGTTGACACACTCACAATCTCAAAAGCATTAATAACATAGAAGTATGATCGCTGATAACGTTTGAAGTTGTATTTTTGATTTCCACTTGACACTTTTTAACACTTCTTAACCTCGCAATTGTTGATAATGATAATTCTTAATTAACTTAATAATTATTCACAGAGTTAATATTTGTTTATAGATGAACATCTCTTTTTGATTCTACCGAAAAACGAAACATGTATTATTTAACAGTGGACAAGGCTCGAGACCGCGCGAGGATTGTGAATGAGACAACAAATAAAACAAAAGCGAGAGACTTGATCAGAGTTATAGTTTCGTAAGTTGGCTATTCCCACAGGAAATCTTTCAAGCTACCATATTGCGAATTTAGTGCGGCCTAATACACGGCCTGGAGTGTATCGGAGATGTGATTCTAGGTAGGAAGAAAATGGGCGTAAGTAGTACAGGAATTTATTAAAAAGCACTTAAAATACTTTATGTTAAGGAAAAAAAAACAGTTCTTAAAAATGTTCATTAATCTACGTTAAATACCTAAAAAGAAAGAAATATGTAAGAGTTGAAGGCTTACTGCATTGCGTTTCTTGGAGATTTAGTAAAAAGCCGGTGTTAATCCTTTAATTCACCTTCTGCGCTCTGTGAATTTGACAGCATTCGTTCACTTTTTATGAAAGAATTATAGCGAACTACATAACTCGGGTTTTAAGTGGATAATGCTTTCGTAATTTGTTTTCGTATCGCTGAAATGTAAGAATAGTAGTTCATGAAAATTATACAAAAATATGTTCATAGGGATAGCAAGAAACTTAGTGCTGCAAAAAGTTATAGTATATGAATGTTCAACTGATTATGATTATCCTAATAAACACTGAGCAAATGCTATTGAAGTTTACTTATGGAGGAAAATTGTGTTCACATTGCCTTACCATTAATGTATTTTAAAGAGCTTTTAACTGAGTGTATTTGATGTACACTTAACATTAACAATCGCTAAATTATTTCCAAACGTTTCAGTCATAAAAAGTAAATTTAGTCATATTAATGAGAGATCTTTTACGTCTTCGTATACTGGTAAATAAGGAGAGAAAACGTAGTATTTTGATGCTTTCGTCCTCTCAATTATTTTGACAAAAAGAAGGTAAAAGACTTTCACAGGTATATTAGTGTCACGATTGAATCACGGAAGAGGAAGAACCTTAAAGAAATTTACAGTTCTTTAAATATAGATTGTGTGGAAACCAACAGGAACAATCTACAGTGAAGAGCAATCTGAGAAAGGTATTTTTTCAAGAGAAGTTATATTAAAAAATTGGAAATTACCAGCAAATAAAATTATACAAACATCTGATTCCTGTTAACAATTTATTTATTGACATAAAATATGGAAAAGGCGTCCTCAATCCTTCTAAATGTCTTTTAGTAATCCGTCTTAAGTATTACTGGGCGCATCTGCGTATCCAAACTTTGTAAATAATTGTTTTAATATTGTAAACAGCTACAGGTTTTTAATATTGTAAGTTCCAATGTCGAACGGCAAGATCCTGAACTGAACGTTAAGGATTACGAGCTGGACATGACAATACTAATTGACATCAATTTAATTTTATATTCTCGTAGATTCCATGATTCCACTCGATTCTTAACATTCTAGCATGCTATGGAGAAGGAATAATCGGAATTACTCCAAAAAATGTAAAAGAAGATTCAAAAGGGTCTCATTTTGTAGAATACTGCGTAAAAAAACATAACTTGGGTTCCATTCCCCCAGGCATGTTCCCCCGCATATTATCCATAAAGTCGCCGCATGTTGTCTCAGTAAATTTGGTGCGAGATTTAAAAGTAAGGGTCGTACTGCCGTGTTACTACGTGCTACTTTCTCCGGAGTGGCGGTGAGTCACTGGATACTAGGCCCATGGCAATCTTTGGGAGAAGTTACTTGGCAGTAATTGTCTCAAATTTATCTACATTAATTCCCATTTTCTCTTTAAGGCAAAGAAATGATTCATTAAAATGAAATACGTAATACATCAGTCCAATTTCAAATACTAAATTTAGAGTAAAATTTAAAAGAAATGAATCAATATAAAATCTTGATTTTATAATTCTGTTTACTTAAGAGTGACATTAAAGCATGGACTTTCTACATTCAGGTTAGGGTAACACAAATATTCTTGTCTGTTAAAAGGCTTCCGTCCGTAAGCGAGAATTGTTAACTTAAAGAGACTTAATTTATTTCACATTATTGCTAAAAACAATAAATAACTGAATGATTTAATAACACAACAAAAAACGAAAACAAGGAAAGAATTCTCCGCTCATATTCCTGTCAATTAGTAAAGATATGAGGGAGAATTTAGAAACCTCAAATAGTATTAAGCAGTAAAGAATATAAACAATATAATTCTAGGTTATTTGGTGAAATAAATTGGCAAACAGTTATATATTTTAGTTCGAAGCCACTATTCTGAAGCGGCGTCTCGTACCTCTTCAGCTTGAGAATGTGCACCCCTTTCTGGATTTTAAGGGGAAATGAATTCGAAGTCAGGGTAAGTTGCCCGTGCCCGTACGACGTCCAGGCTCCCCAGATGGGCAAGTAGCTCGTGCGGGCGCGGTTTGGCGTCCGCTCTAATGTATGTCGTCGCGGAGGGCCTCGCGTTCTGCTGACCCCTCGACAGAGGAGCCAGCAAGCTGATTGGTGTCTAGTGTGTGGTCGAATATGCTTCCCATTACGTTACGGTTGTCGGCCGGATGAAAGCCCTAAAAAAGAAAGGGTTTTGGCTGTCCAGGAGATGCCGCGCGTTCTTGTCACAGTTGTCGACGTTTCGGACGCCATACTTCGTCCTTGCTGAGGGAAATGCGCACGCGTTTATAGAGAATGAGGCTCCCCTGACCATCGGATAAACGGACGATCGGTCAACGTGGAGCAGGCCTCGGCCAACCAGGCAACGGCCCCCCAGGCGTGTTGGGAGAAGGGACCGCCCGTGGACGGACGCCATGGAGCAGCGGGAACCGCGCTCTGAACGCGACCGTGCGTCGCGATAAATTGTTGTTTCCAGACCTCGTGGGAACGAAGGCCTTGGTTGACGTTCGAGGATGTTTAATACTTTTCACCGCCTTTCGTACCTTTCTCGATCCTCAGCAGTCTTTCCCGGCCAGGAGGGGGTGCTGTTAAAAAGAATGGCGTGACATCGGTGATTTACTTATGTTATTGCTCTCTCGCATACTAACGTAATAAAATGCAAGAACTATTGTGGCTTCCTGATACAAAAAAAATGAATAACTTTTGTTCATGTAGGCTTTGTAGACCTCTTTGTGTGTAAGCGGCACAAAATCTCACCAATTATGACAGTGACATCTTGAATATACGGCGAAATTACCTTTGCGTATAGCATTGGCACTAGGGTAATGATGCCATTCACAGGCTTCAGATGGTCACTGCATACCTCTAAATATTTCTCATCACATACACTAGTTGCTCTGGAGGTCAGAGTTAAACCCTCTCCCTCTCATTTATTTGCCGGTTGATGGTGCAAGCTGGTGTGCAGATAACGGCTGGTATGGGACTTATGGGACCCTATAAACACCCAAGCTCTTGTTACGTTTATGTCTCACCAGAACTGCTAGGAAAGGGAATTTACACTCGATTTTGACCTCCTGTAAACCGAATTTTTTAGTCGGTGTTGTTGAGCTGCTGGAGAAAGTCGGCTAAAGTGGGTCCACAGTACCAGCGTATCACCATATCAGGCTGCCAGCGTACCACATATGAGACACAGTTTTAACTTAAGTGGGGCATTTTCCAGGGCTTCCGTGAATAGGTTAGCCACCACAGGAGAGAGGGAAACCCATAGCCACCACTTCTACTTGGGCATTGAGGCTCAGTGTACAGCAGCCACGTTAAACCGCGCCCGCAGGAGCTCTTGACTGCTTGGGGAGCCCGGCGCTCGTACGGGCACGGGAACTTCCCTTGACTCATTTCCCCTTCAAATTCAGAAGGGAGTGTACACGCGCTAGCTGAAGCGGCGCGCGACGGGGAATAGTGGCTTCATACGAAAATACGAGTATTTTCCAGATTTTTTTATAATAACCGAGAATAGTATTATGTTTATATTCTTCACTACTTAATATTTCATGTTTATTTTCTTACTAAATTCTCCCTTATATTAACATTTTTTATAAGTTTTTCTTGTTTTCGTTTATTTGTGTTTTTAAATTATTCATTTTATTGTATTTAGCAATAATGTAAAATAAATTAAGAAGTCTCTATAAGTTAACATTCTTACTTCCGGACGGAGAGCGCTTTTAACTGACAAGAATATTTGTCTGATAAACACGTTTACAAAATCAAGATACTTTTGACTCATTTTTTTTTACCCTCAATTGAGAGTTTGAAATCAGACTGATGTATTATTTATTTTTAATGGATCATTTCCTTGCCTTCGAGAAAAAATGGGAATTAATATGGATAAATTTGAGACAATAATTGTCGCAAATCTCCCAAAGGCTGTCATGAGCCAGGTAACCAGTGACATAACTCCCACTCCGTAGCATTGTACAACCCTTACTTTTAAATCTCGCACCAATTTCTCTGGATGCAGTGTCCGCGAGCTCTAGTAACTTTGTAACCTTGTCCGCGACCTTGACATGCCTGCTGCACAGGAAAAATGTGAACGTGAGGCAGAACTCAACTAAGTGGGCCAATTTCGTTGTGACCTCGCGGGAACATTTGTTGCTTTTGACAAACCACCGGCACTATGGAATACAAAGTCGTCAAAGCTGGTGGGGATGGCGGTGTTATTTTCGCTTTTCTCAATTTGTGTATCAATGAGTTGTGCCGAATTTCGAGGTGAGGAACGCCTGGCCTGGGTTACGTTGGCAATCTACCTCCGTGACACTCACACACACTGATCCACGTCTCCAGGCAGTGCATCCTCCATCCAGACGCTTTACTGCGCCGGTGCCCTGACACCCAAATGCTACGCACTCGCCGTGCCACAAGGAATACACTTCCGCCTCCGGGGCAGCAGTGGCGTCCACATGCAAGGCAATCTCAAAACGATCTCCTGTCTGCTTCCCGGACCAGCTAACTTCCTTTCGGTCATGTGATCCCCCACCATGATAGCCTCACTGAAAGGCGCAGGTGGCTTCTGGGCCACATGGCCGGACCCCGGGGGGGGGGTCAGTCTCCACAGCCCTGCCCGTCCTGCGTTACGGGGGGGGGTAATAGCTCCCTTTTCAGTTGGATCACAGCTACTGAAAGTATTTATGCTAACCGCTTTTGTTCGTTCCCACATGGCGTACAGCCTCCGATACCCCCTAAGGAAGTCGGAAGATTGACCACCATGTGGTGACGTTACACGGCATACATAGAAGGCTGAGGAAACCCGCTAGTGGACAGTAGCCGTATAGCAGCGCTCCGACTCTGCGAATGAGACTGGAATAAATGTTTTTGTTTATTCAGACATTGTATGCAGGCCTAGGAGTATTAAATCCTGTGAAACCTAGTAACTTGTTTTACTCGACAATATTTGAACTATAAATTTTGAAACAACAAATTTTGAGAGTTACTTTAAAGTGCAGTATATTTTTTTAATCTACCAACACTAGATTTGGGACTTCAGAAAAAATTAAAGGATCCTTCGATAATTTTATGTATTTCATCAACGCTTTTTTCTACCAAAAAATTGAGAAGATGAAATTTGAGGTTTTCATTGCATAGTTACTACTTGTTAGAAACAAGTTTTAAACACACTATATAACTTTCCAGACAGTTCCATCGAGGGAGAGAAGTGTATGGATGACTTCAAAAATAAAAACTCATATGAACGTAAAGCATGTTTATTGTAAGAAGTCTGATCAATTTTTACTGGATGGAAGTATATTGCAATCACGTCCATAAATACATGTATAAAAATTTATCATAGTGAATATTCATACAATTTTTATGTAATCAAAAAACTAAAATTATTTGAAAAAATTGAGTGTTATTTATTGATTCCAATTGATAAAGTACATAATTCATCAGGGCAATTCACTTATATTTATTGATTAAAAATGTGTAGTAAGTAATTCAAAACTAAGAGTCATAATTTGACAATGTACAGTTCCTTTTAGAATTAATTAATTTAAAAATAACTACGAAGGTAATATTAAACTCCTTGTGTGCAATAAAAAGACTTTATGGCTAGAGTTTTACAGTCAAAAACTTTTTTTTATTTTTCACCAGCCATTTCCTTACCTCTACCCCAACCCAAACCTTATGTTGTTTACCCTCTTTATTTTATCAGAGAAGATAAATTCATTTCCTCTCATGAACTATTTTGTCCATGAATGCTAATTGACTTAAAACAGTTCAAAATTTGGGAGGTGAGCGACAAAAACAGACATAAATAGATTCAGAATAATAAAAATAATAATTAAAATGCATGAATGATAGAGGTTTTGTCTCAAACTTTTCTCAGAAACAATGTCAATTCTTGCTTTTGTGATTTGCTTGGGAACCACGAACAGCAGATACATTTCTTCCCAAGCGTATTGCCTTTGGGAAATTGAAGGGGAACATGTGGTTCCCATCGTCATTCCGAATACAATTTGGTACACAGAACCTGTAAACCATTGCAAAATATTCAGTAAACTGTCACAATATATGCGTATAAAACAACCTTCATAGATACGAAGCAACTTTCAATATACAGTTGTTATCCCGAGAGCGAATGTTGATGTAGTGATGATGCAAAACTAGACATAAACATCGTCGGACGGCGCTATCCAGGGTGTAAACCATAAACTCTTCTATGAGATGGAGGAATTTAAGCCTTCTAAGCGTGACGTCACACACAAACATGGCCTCCAGCGCCACTAAGGCCCACTACTTCAATGGTGAGAGGTAAGCCAACACCCCCTGAATATAGAAATCCTCCACACTGAGATCGTGACGTAGTGTCATGGCGCCCAGAGTAGTCCTAGGCAAAGCATGATTTGCACATGGTCATTTGTTTGGGTAGCAACAGTGTGTTGTAATTCGAAAGCTGTAAAGATTCTAGGATGATCATCCAATCGGTGAAGATATTCAGTATTAATTTTAAGTATTGGTGCCAGCATATCAGTGTTTTCTTCTAAAATGATGTGCTGTACCAAACTGCCGTGGATATTACAAGGAGGGCCTTAAAGTCTGTGTATTTGGTTTCCCAAAATATAATAACATGCGATGAAAATGGCTTGATAAACATTCACGGAAATTCAACCTTTCAAGAACATCCAAGGTAAGTTTAGTAAGTATTCATTTTATTCGTAGTCATTTCGTGGCGGAAAACCATTTAGAATGTTTTCAACATGTTCCATACATGAGTAATATTAATTTTCTATTAGTTTGCCAAGTTTGAAATCAACTTATTACAGTGAGTTTACTCTTAAAACATTATGCAGTTCAAATAATGTTTACTTAAATATTTTTGGTTATGTATTATAGCAGGACATAATTAAGATTCTAATTCCGTTCAAATTAATTTTTAATCCGTTGTTGCTAAATGCGATGGTTGTTTTATTATTGTACTTTGAGAATTATCTTCTTGATATTTACATTATTTTGCTGTTTTGCTGTATTTACTAGTATTAAACATGTTCTAATTTTATGCAATATTTTACAGGTTTGCCATCGCCACTTTCACGAGAGAGAGATATATTGTGGAAAACAGTTGTGCATGATACGACGGGTGAAAAATTTTCAAAATTCAGTGTCTCTCAATCAAAAAAATCGTGGTGTCTTCCGTATTTCTCGACTGGCCTACCTATCTTTCTAGAAAAGAAACAAGGCGGGAAACTCCAGCACAAAAGAAAAGAATAAAGAACTTCCAACCGCTTGCTGCCGATGCTGTTAGTGTGGTTTAGCAGCAAGTTAATAACCAACAGTTTTCTTGTATAACGTTGAAAGATTTTATGGATAATTTGAGGAAAGTTACAGTGTCTCCAGTTTGAACAATTGGTAAAGCAAGTGATGAATTTGTTTCCCTTTTAAAACAAATGTGCAAACTTCATCCACTGACTTCTATTTCTGTAGTTGTAGATATTGTTTTGAATGTTGCAAGAACAGTTTGTACAGAAGAAAATGCTTCTGTGACTAAATAAAGAAATCAAGATTTTCCAAGAAACATTAACAATATTCATTTAATATCAGGTATGTCGGATTCGTTTTTGATAATATTTTACAGAAGACCACTGTGTCTGAAAATGTATCAGGAATTTAATACTCTTCACGTGGTAGATCAAATAACTGAAAATAAAAGTTAGTTATTTTATGTTTTTAATTGTAAAAAAATAACTAAATCATGTTCATAAAAACGTAATAATTTTAGCTTCATCTTAATTATTGTTTGCTGCTTTTTATTGCCAATTTCATCACGTGACTAAACATTTTATTTTAATTGAGAGATTAGATTGTCGGAGATGGAAATACCCTGCCTATAGAGGCTGTGGATGTAGTAGCTTGTACCAATATGGTTATAGATACGTTGCTTTTCCAGAATGAAAAGCATGCAAATGAATGTGTACTTTATGATGGTATTTACCATAGTGGACATTATTCAAAACACATAATGAAGATGTTGACATAGCCAGCAGTGAATACATATTTTTAAATTATATCAAGTAGATCAAAGGCCCAATACTTTGTAAAATTGCTGAAAGTTGAAAAATGTAATTGGATAATTTATAATTTGATGATATTGTATATGTGTTAATGTGACCGAATTTTTAGTAATAAATAAATGTCGCTGAACTTTTTACACCTACATTACGATTTATATATAACCCACTACGTTTATTATGTTTTCACTGTATTCATTGAAATAATTATAAATATTTGGGGAAGTAAAGTATCTGCCGTATGCTCTTAAGATCTCTCTTAAAAACTTGAAGGTAAATGTATTTAAAACGAATTTCTTATGGATTCTTGAAATAATTATTGCATGTACTTAATTTCAATGATGTGCACATTAAATGTGGACTTTTTTATTTTTGCAATACTCTTCCAGAAAAGTAAATGCAAATGAAGTAAGGGTTTCTCGTATAACTGGGAACTGCGCAGCTGTCCGACGTTCGGACTACCTATGATGACGTCAGAAATCAGTGTGGAGTCTTTCTATATCCAGAGAGTGTTGGGTGAGCCAAAGCGATCTTGAATTAAAATTTTCATTCAGCAAAAAAATCGATAACTTGTTATTTAAAGCTATTGTTTCTGAAAAGGCAATTCATTTCTCCATAGCCAGTGTACTGAAATTATTGATCCTGATATTTCCCATGTGATTTGTCAGGAATGGATCCTCTCTCTTTAATCATATTCCGTTCACATAATGCTGAAGAAAAATAGACTGATGGGAAGGGGAACGTATCAACCAAACCATCTCTTGATAGTTTTTTCTAGACCAAGTCCAAGACAAATTTCAGCAGCAAATCTGCAGGCATTTATTTTGATTTATCAATGTATACATTTGTCAGTTCATTTCGAAGCTGCTCCTAGTCAAAGAATGGATATTATTTGATAGAAAAATTGTCTGAAGGACGCTTTTTACGTTGAAAACTGTTTTTCGTCAAGATATTAATAAAATAAGTTTTTAATATCTTGAAATCGATACTCCATCATTACTTCAAATAAAATTTGTTGTTCAAAATTATTTTGATCACGTCATGTACATTTTTTTTTAATATTTTAGTAATTTTCGAGCACTATTGCGTGCAATCTGGGGAATTAAAAAAATAACAAAAACAAGATTTTCTCAAAAATGGCTCCAATTTGTTTCTTTAAATTTTTCGTATGGATAGTGCTAAACGTAATCAAGATGACATAAACACCATATTGCTCTACGCCATATTACAAGAAGTAACTTTTTGACTTCTCTCTCACCTCATTAATATATACATTAGCGGTGATTTGTTCAGAAATATGTATTACGAGAACCTGTGTTATAAATAAATGTCGTATAAAGTTTCTCGAAAAATCAACAGTTTACTGTGAAAATGTGCTCAAATTTCCGCATTTTGAGAAACGCTCAAATCCCAATTTCTCCATAATGGCTCCAAATTTTTTATTCAAATTCTTCTAACATAATATAATTGCACTTTAAAAATTTTAAAAAGTTCACGCCATTAATAGCACATTTCCATCAATTTGTATACATTATTGCATATTTCAGTGAAGTGCTTCAAATAACTTCTAATGAAGTTTTTCGAAAACTCAATAAATTTCTGTGGAAAAGAGCTTCACATTTCGCATTTACAGTAATAATCGCCATTTTCTTAAAAACTGCTACAACTTTTCCATTGAAAATTTACTTTTAGGACAAGTTC
This sequence comes from Teleogryllus oceanicus, assembly GCA_964035755.1. Taxonomy (NCBI): domain Eukaryota; kingdom Metazoa; phylum Arthropoda; class Insecta; order Orthoptera; family Gryllidae; genus Teleogryllus; species Teleogryllus oceanicus. The sequence goes on along the minus strand of CAXIVR010000002.1, from coordinate 90,456,928 downwards.
TTACGATTTTGTAATATTCTTGAGGTAATATTTCGGTTCTACTGTTAGGAAAACCAAACGTTGAGAAAATGTAAAAAAAATGCACTTTGGGTGACGATAGATGGCAGATGGTAAGAGGATGGGACAAGACCATAAAGCCGGTCCACACCAAGGAAATTAGAAAACTTTATTACGAGAAAGTTTGTGCAACTATGTAGCACAATTAGTTTACATAATGAAATCTGTTCCATAAAATCAGATCTTTAAGTAAGGTCATGTTTAGTTTTTCGAATATGAGAAATTTCCGTGTAATTTTGCGCAAAACACTAGGCAATTGAATAGGCAAGAAGTAAAACCCGGCCAATTTCTTTCTTTAAATTGTTTTCTGATATGTAATGCGAGACGGTAAGAAATATGAGGCTAGTTCAATTTTCGGCTTTCTCTCCGTTAGTTCGAAAATTGCAAAACGTAACATTTGAAAACTGCAAAATTGAAGATAGAGCTTTTTGCCTCAGACAAAGTGTTCCAAAAACTCAGCGCTTTTAACAAAAGGTCACGTACAATTATTAAAAAACAACAAAATTTTAAAAATTATTTTCTCACAAAACGGTCCAAATTTTGTTTAAATTTCCACGAATAAAGAGGACTCTTAAAAGAATCTCGCAGGTCTATTTTCGTTGAATAAACCGTATTTTCGTCAATTGCAAAAACTTATCATTTGGAATCTACAAAATAGAAGATAGAGATTTTTGTTTTAGAATATGTTATAATAAAAGCAGCTCATTAAAACCGTTATGTACATTTGTTTTGAAAAAAATAGTTTTCGCGAAATTTCTGCTTGAAATTAATGAAGTGTCCCACCAACTAGGGTAATGAGGAAAATCCTCGGAAAACAAAAATGGATCAAAAGGATATTAAAAATAATTTAATTTTAATTATAATTTACTATTGAAAATTCCAAATTAATTCGATTTTTACTCTATTTTACAATTTGTATTCTCAGTGTAATGAATTTTCTTTCGATCAATCCGTACACCTTAATTGAAATTAGCTCAATTAGATTTTCTCTCTTAAACATACGATTGAAATGTATTATGGAAGAAAAAAAATAGTACCATAATTTTTTTACAAACATTTAACTTTATATTACCATTGTATCAATGTCTGTAGTTTTTTTTGTTTTTTTTTGCGTCTACACCTTGACGCAACGCGTCTCTAAGCCCCTCGTTGAGCGCCTTGCACTGGGGAGTAATCCTCCATTAATGTGCTTTTTATTTTTGGAGTAATCCTCCGTTAATTACTATATTTGTCAAGTCTCGTCACGTCGCAGTCAGTCAGTCAGTGCCTTTTATCCCTTCGGCCAGGGGCTCGACGCTGTTAGATCCCGGGGTTCCTGGCCGGTCACCCAACCACGAACCCGCGAGTTCGAATTCCCTTAACCTTCGTGACTTCACGGAGCGTAGTAAACGAATTCGGCTAGCGCCGCGGCTAAGTCATTGTTGAACGGCGACGCGATGGGAACGATGAGATAAACGTTTTATTTAGTTAACGTTAGTGTTAAATGTTCTCTAAGTTCAATAAAATGGTGTTTTAACTTTATTAAAGTCGGGAAGAATGTACATACAGATACAGTTACGCTTATGTTTCGAATGCATCCACAATGCGATATATTGGATGGCCTTAGTTGTGAATGTTCAATTTAAATGTGTATTTATCAGTGGCGTAGCCGCAGGCTAATCTGGGAGCTTTAGAAAACCAAATTATTTTTCAACAAAATCTGTTATGTACTCCATTTATTCAATTTTCTTTTACTGATTTGTTAAAGAAAATTAAATGTTTTCGACTCCTTTTCTCGCGCTTATGCGCGAGATGATCAGTAATTCCACGCCGACTGAGAGGAGAGCCTGCCAGTGCATAGACACCGGCTGGCTCTGCCACGCAAGTGCACAACACCTCCTAATTCGCTCGGCAGAGAGCCTATGCTCTCAGCTGACTCCCAAGATTCGCCATCATACCGCGACGGATGTCCACGTCCCATCTAGGCCAATTCAACTCTTCACCACTTTGTGGGAAAGTAGAGAGGGTTGTTTGTGCATTTTTTGTTCGTGTTTTCTTTAAGGAACAATTATTGAAGCTAAAGATTAAATGTCCCACCGACTATGGGCCAATCTCATAACTTCCAAACGGTTCACGATATCGAAATGCACTTTTCGTTCAACAATGGGGAATCATGAGGCTAGTGATACGCCGTAGAGATTGTATTTTATTTGCATTTCCCGAGGAAATAAGAAAGGAAACTAATGTTGACTTTTTTGGCATAAGGTTAATAGATTGATTCATATATTTACTTTTATATTTATTATTAAATACAAAATAAATATATCCCTCGTGTTTAATTTGAGGTCTTAAATTACAAGGACGCAACAGGTGTAGCTTATTGCAACGTGCTTCCACTATTTGCATTAGGTATATTGTCGATACCACATGCCAATACTCTGTGCGAGCGGGTTTTCAGTGATGTCAATTTGTCAAAAACAAAAATTCGCAATCGTTTGAATACGTCGACTGAACTGGTGTTTTGTCGAGCAGTGGCATCACTGGCAAAGGCATGCAACCGAAACATTGCTGTCAAAATTTTGAAATTACAAAATTAATGCTTAGCCGAATGACAGCGGATAATATATATCCTAAAAACAAAACTGAAATACCAGAAGAACTGAGTGATGAAGATTTTTAAAATTAAAGTTGTGTTAATGTTTGTTACGTTGTCATTTTTATATTTTAAGAGATATTATTATATAAGTGACGTCAGAGTCGATTCTAAGTTACTAGAAAGACTTCTGTTCAACTGAAACGCCAATATATATTTACTACTAAGATTCCGGCAAATTTATTAGTGGAGTTTTCTATCAAGTAGAAGTTGTGCGGTATAATCACTTCGACTCTATATGATCGAGTATATGATCAAGTAAAAAAACTTTTATTATTTTGATTTGTTGTATATGTATGCATATATATTAATAAAAGTTAAGGTTATAATAACCTCCATATTATATTAGTTTTATCCCCGCTGCATTCATTCTCAATTAGAAATATGTCGTTAAAGAAAGAAATTTAGGTAATATGTTTGAGAAAAATCATAATTTATACTCTCTTTTTATTAATGTACGATAATTTGATATTACCGCCGTACGATAGTTGTACGATAATATATGGCGTAGGACGATATTCACTTTTCAACTATCTGGCAACACTGGGTCTAGATTTTTTTAAAAATTATATTTTATTTTGCAATTTGTTTGTGAACAAACATTTGGCAAAATTACATCGATTTACGTAAACAAATACATGAGAGGAGTAAAATCCAATGACCGTACTTCACCAATGATACATTATTAATAAAAATTAACTATTAATTACAATTTCTGAAATGAATAATTTAAAGTCGATATGGAAGGTCCAAAGTATGATGGCGTTGAAGTCGCCTGGTGGAGTCACTATTGTCTAGTAAGTTGATGGCTAGGATATTCGGGTTATGTAGTCTTTGTAGGTATTTTGCACTGGTATTCTTGATTTCTTCTTTTATAGCTGGAATCTGTAAGTCTTTGTGTAATGTTTCATTCGTTACGTACCAGGGGGCATTTACAAATTTTCTTAAGGCTATTGACTGGAAGCGTTGTAATATTTCAATATTAGAATTTTGAGCTGTTCCCCAAAGTTGAATTCTATATGAACATACTGGTTTTAATACTACTTTATACACAATTACTTTGTTTGCAGTGCTTAACAATGATTTTCTTCCCAGTAGCCAGTTTAACCTTCTAAGTTTTAGGTCTAATTCTTTTCTGTTATTCTTTATATGTTTTTTCCATGTGAGTCGTCTGTCCAGAGTAAGTCCGAGATATTTTGCCGAGTCATTTTGAGGAATACATTGCGATCCGATTTTTATAGGTGGACACGTTTCGTAATTCAGACTGAAGGTGACTTGGACAGACTTCTTGTCATTGATCTTGAGGCGCCAGCGTTTTTGCCACTTGTGGATGGATTGCAGATGTTCTTCTACGAGACGAGATGCTTCTGCTGGATCTTCATGTCGAGCTAAGATGGCTGTGTCGTCCGCGTAGGTTGCTGTCAATGCGTTTACAGATGATGGGATGTCGGCAGTATATAATGAATAAAGGAAAGGTGCAAGCACACTTCCTTGAGGCACTCCTGACTTGATAGGGATAAGTTTTGAAGTTTCACCGTTAAATTTTGTTTGAAAATATCTCTCTGTAATATACGATTTTAACAAGTGATAGTAAGGATACGGTAGATTTTTCTTAATTTTATACAATAGACCTGGGTGCCAAACCTTATCGAAAGCCTAGCTTACGTCTAGAAATACAGCAGAACAATATTCTTTATTTTCTAGCGATTCACTAATTTCGTTCACTACTCGATGAATTTGTTCTACAGTCGAATGCCGTTGTCTGAACCCAAACTGATGATGAGGTATTATTTCATTTTCTTGTAGAAGTGGATTTAAACGTGACAGAAACAGTTTTTCAAAACCTTTTGATAATATTGGCGGTAGACTAATAGGTCTGTATGATTCAACTTCATGTGTTGGTTTGCCGGGCTTAGGGATGACTATTACTTGAGCGATTTTCCATTGATCAGGGAGGGTCTAGATATAGCATTGCAGATACGGCGCACTTGTGCATCGTATGCGACTGTCAGTCATTGAATGAAGAAAAAATTAAATTTCTTGTAAGTATAGAGTAAAATACATATTCAAAGGTCCTATTTTCACGGTTAATTCTGAATTTTCGGAAATTCCATAAGTTTGAATTTTCTTCGGCGTGTTCCTAGAACTACAAATTTCAAGATTCAGATTTTCCTTCAAATGAAATTTATTGTCCGTAATTAGTTCTTTCATTATGCATTTGCAATTTATTTGAAAAATTTAGTAGTTTTTTCGCAATATGGCGCGCAATATTTGCAATTATAAAAATATACAAAAAACAAGATTTTCTCAAAACGGACCAAAATTTTTTCTTTAAAATTTTGATAAAAACGGTGATAAATTTTCTAAAAGATTACATAAATGTCACATTACGCTATTCTTTTGCCTTTTTCAAAATTTACGAAAATTAATTTTTTTTGTCTTATTTCTCACACCGCTCATATTTACGTTACCGGCAATTTGTTCATATTATTGTATTTATAAGTACATATCATTTAAATAATGTCAATTAAAATTTCTTGAAAACTCAACGGTTTTTGTGAAAATTAGCTCAAAAACCCGCATTTTCAGAAACGCTCAAATGCCATTTTCTCAAAAATGGATCCAAATATTTTCCTCAAACGTTTTCAACGGATACTGATAATTGCCCTGTTCATTCATTCATTTCGGTGTTTTCTTTTGTTTTCTCAAAAATTAAAAAATGTAATTTTTTTAAAATATCTCTCACGCCGTTAATATGTACTTTTCCAGCAATTTGTATACATTATTTCAATTGTGAGTGAATGTGCTTTAAGTTGCTTTAAGTGAAGTTTTTCGAAAACTCAATAGATTCCTGTGAAAACGAGCTTCAAATTTCGCATTTACCAAGTTTTTCAGTGAAATTGCCATTTAGGACGAGGTTTTACTTTTCTTTAATATTCTTAAAGTAATATTTCAATTCTCTAATTAGGAAAACCAAACACTGAGAGAGTGTCAAAAAAATGTATGTGCGCAGCGATAGATAGCACCTGGCAAGAGGATGAGGTAAAGGTAGTCCACACCAAGGAAATTATAAAACGTTAGGGCGAGCAAATCTGTGCCATTCTGTAGCACCATTAGTTTTGAAAACATCCTAGAGGCTTCATGTAAAGTACCTAGTCCTGTGTCGCTAGATATGCTACTTCCAGTTCGTACGTGAATTTTAGGCAGAGAATTCTGGAGTGCGCCATCTTGACCCCACTTTTGTGCGAAGGGGCAGCTATCTACAGGCCGCCCCCGGCAATTCTCCAAAACTAAAAAAAAACCTCCGATATCGTACCATTTGGCGAAGAGTTTTTTCTGAACTGTCTCCAAAAGTTTCGAAGTTTCCGTTCATAATAATCGTTTCACGTTGTGAGGTGAGCGCAGGTTATCACTTTGTGAGGTGAGCGCAGTGTCTGTTTTTAGAGTGCAAGATTTTGAAGAAAAATTCCGAATATTCGGCGTTGTTGGGTTCCCGATTACCATAACAACCAACCAGAAGACACGGATGGTACAAGGCTGTTGTCTTTTAAGTGCGATTTCAAACAGTAAGTAATATTATGTTATTTGTTTTACATGATTGATATTTCGTTAAGATTGGTTCCATATTATTATAGTATAGAGTGTTATTCCTTTTATTTTTAATATAGTCTTATTATTTGTCTTGCAACAACATTAAATTGAATATTTATTTTGTGTATTAGTGTAAATAATACAAATTTTATTATAGGTGCAGAAAATATCTGCTGGCTGTTAGGATCAGGTTAGGATCTGCTTTGCTCATGGAGGACATTCTCAAGGAGGTATATGTGCTTTGAGCACTTTGTCAGTAATGTTAGCTGCAGGAAATAGTAGCGTGGAATGCGGTCCCCTGTGAATTCATTTTATGCACTATTCATTTAGGCTTTCCTGACCTGATGCGTTTAGAAATCTTTTCATGAAGATGAGACAGCACTATACATCTTGAATTCAAATAACACCATCTCTTTTTATATTTCAGACACCTCCCCACTTGCTGGAAAAGACTGGAAAACAAGTTGGAAGCGCTGTTTGTTGCAGATGATATATAATTCAACATTGTCAGTTTTGATAATCTTTTGATATTTCGGTGTAGATATTTTGGATTTCCAGTGTTATGTCTTATAGGGTATTGCTCATTTTGCATTATGTCTATAGTGTATTGCTCATTGTCTGTTCAGATCGTTTATAGTCCGTTCAGGAAAGGGAGCGATTTTTTTTGCCAGTAGTAAGTATCACTGTGTGAAATGTATTTTTTCACCAGCCATTTGAAGGAGAATGCCAGCTGTTAATGTCTCTTCAGTGTGTGTAGTTGAATGTTAGGGATAGTTTTTAAGTGTGATTTACATTATTTCAATTCCATCACTATAAATAATATTTTAAGAATTGATACAATTCATGTGAGAAAGAAAATGGAAATGAGTATGCATGTGAATTAACTTATAGATGTAAGGGGGCAAGCCATAAATGCTGTATTTCGAAGAACCTCTATTGTAGGCTTTCATTATGCTTTTAGTTAAGCATGCTATAGACTAAATTTTCGTCACAAAATTACGTGTATAGATAATATTCTTGAAAAGAAAGTTTTAAAAAGTGAAAATTTCTTGCATTTTAGCTATATAAGTACACTGATATGCGAACATTCTCCAGATGGTGGAATTACAAGAGTAATAGGGAATATTTGATTTATTTATTTGGTCAAAAAACAAAAACAACAACAGTAAAAACTGTGTATGACATACGGGGGAGAAGATTATTTATCAGGTTTTTTTGAGTACAAGAATCCCATCCCAACATTTTGATGATAGTTGAAAGATGAATGAAAGTTAAAACAATAATAATAATAATAATAATAATAATAATATTAAATTTATAAGCACATTGATAAGATTACGGACACATTTAGAAAAAGAAGAATGCAGATCTACGGACATATTCACAGGATGAATGAAAACAGAATTTCAGAACGGATTCTCATAGTCATCAACTCAGGCAGGAGAAAAACAAAATGGATTAAAGAAGTCGAGGAGGATCTCAGACAAGCACACGTTACAATAAATGATGCAGAAAATAGAAAAGAATTCAGGAACACTATAAAAAAACATACATTTGGCACCGAAAGCAAGAAGAGGCCAGGATGTAAATGGACAGCAGAGCGGAAGAAACAACACAGTGAACACATGAAGAAAATATGGGCCCAGAGAAAACACAATCATCATAAAGGAATTCAAGTTCAAACGCTCTCTTTAAATGGGAATAATCGTGAATAATAATAATAATAATAATAATAATAATAATATTAATAAAATTTTTAAAAGCGCCAGATTTGTAACATTTGAATAACTAGACATTTTCGTTCCCGAGTTATCGAAAAACTATTTGCAACGGTAAACGAACTGCAGATTTCATTTTTCTGCATTGCTAACAATATAATAACATACTCAGCTCTACTCCTACCACTACGAGGAATAGGAGAGCTCAATGAAACGTGCGCGTAGTGAAGCTACATTTATGTCTAGAAGCAAAACAAGGGCCATTTCAGCATTTGCTCAATGGATCAGTGAAACTGGATAAAAACCTGATCGAAAGGGGGATCATTGACCCGGAAGCTGAAGTACATTGTTAGATGTAGCGTCGCAGGCATTAGCGCTGCCAGGGTCAGTCACGGGCCAGCCGAAATGAAATATCTTTCAGAACAACACACTTTTAATCTTTGTGCTCCAGTACATTATTCAGAAACTATCGGCAGCCACGGCCTCGTGGGTCTGCCAAGCAGGTCTGCTTACCTCGACCTCTCAAAGAATTCTGGTTATTTATTATCATGTTACCCAATAACGTCTCATGTTGCTAGGCAGGAACAACCCGCTCTGTTTCAGGCTCCCCCAAACCTTCAAGAGTTTTGTTAAAGAGATATCGGTTCAACAAAACTAATTAATACAAAAGAATTCACATTTCAATTGTTTACAATATTTACAATACATTTTTACTCATTCAGTCACCAGATTTCTGTGCTGAATTATAATTCTACTGTCAAAGCTCTGCTTAAAAAATCAACATTTGTATGTTTCTTTCCTTTTCTATGTATTACTTCAAAGTCATTACATTGGATACTAAGAATCCAGGTGTTTTCTGGATTTAATACACATTTTACATTTTAAATAAACCAAAGGGTTATGATCCGTAACAATTTTGAAAGAAATCATCCCGTCTAAATAATATTTTAATTCCGGAATATATTGTCAAACACTCCTTTTCATTAACAGTAAAATTTTGCTCCGATTCATTTAACTGTCTACTAAGATATATAATGGGATGCCCTTCCCCCTTTTCGTCTTCTTGGCAAAGAATTACTGCTATGCCATAATTTGAAGCATCTGTTAAAACGATAAATGTTTTGTCAAAAGGATACCCCCGGATAAGATGGTAAAAAGTTTCCCTAAACCAAATGACTTATGAGTAGTTACATTATAATTCTAACATAAAAAATAATATTTTTGAAAGGTTTCTTAGCCTGCGTCCCACCACCCACTTCCCTCTACATCCCAAAACGTGTTTTTTTTAATTTTAATTTTTTTCGACAACTTAACACTATTTTATCTGACTGAAAAAATATGATATATAAGAAGACAGTTTATTCTATTAGAAATATATTTTTTTGATGTTTCCCCAGACCCAAATTCAAACACAAAAAAGATTATTGTCTTAGAACCATGAAACAGGCTCAAAAAATCTCTAACACAAATGGTTGAAAAACTTCTTTCAGATTTTTTCGACAGTTGGGCTGCAGTTTAAAAGAATCCCGCATTTAAACCACCTTGACTAAATATACTTTGAAAATGACTGCAACAGTTCTGTGCATTTATTTTAGTGTTTATTATACATTTGTATACATTGTACACCCAGTAATATTTTGATTTTGAAATTTAGTTACAAATTATCATTTTTGAAAACCTTTCTAATCATTTGCATAAGTATATCATACGCTAAGCAAAGATGGAGATTTTTTTCGAGCCTGTTCTGTCTCTGATATAATACTCTTTGGAAGTACCCTTCAAAATTAAAATATCAGTGTCAATTTCCAGGGGTTGCGATATCAGCCAGATAGATTGGAATATCAATTTTGGACAAAATCGCCTGAACGATTTAGGCGCTAGCGTTGACCACAGACGGACAAACGTTTTGCTGTCAACATAATTTTCAATATTGTTCCGTAAAGACCCACAAAACATGAATTCTGACTACACATTGTGTTAGAGGAAGTAATTTACTATACACAGTGACAAGATTTATCCATTGTTAAGTTATCGGTCCCCACCAATAAGAGTTTTTCTGTCGAACTTTTTTCCCGCAGCATTACTATAATTTCTCCATACTGCATGAGCAGCAGCGAGAAAGTAAAGATGTTACTAATTCACTCAACATTACTTAAATTTTCTGTAAATCGAATATGACGTTATTTAGAGGTCTAATTTTGAAGAATTCAAGTTATTAAGAAAATCAATTTTTTCTTCAATGATGTAGTTGTTGATCTCGAAAATTTTAACTTTTGAATCGTTGGATATTTGAGAGACTTCTGGGAAAATGCTCAATTAATGTTTCAAATGAAAATAAGCATGTTCTATTTTAAGCGATTTTTGAGCAATTTATGAAAAAATAAAATTGGAAATGTTGCTGCGGCTTTAAAAATTAAAATATCCGTTTCAAATTCGAAGGGCAGTGACGCCAGACAGATCGAAATGGGAATATCAATTTGGAATAAAATCCTGTGTACGATATAGGTGATGGCAATTTTCATTGGTAATCACGTACAGATGAATTATTCTGTATCATGGTTCGACAAAAAGTGTATTTTGACTACACCAAGTATTTGAGAAAGTAATTTTCTTCGTAAGAGAGCAAGAAGTTTCTTATGTCCCTAAAATGTGGTGACATGCACATTAAAGAAATTGCACTCGAAGATATTTTTGATTAATTATTGGATGTATTTTTATTTGTTATACAAGAGTGCTTGTTATCGTTCAATTTTTTCATATTTAATGTTAAGTTATCCATCGTACTTTGATTGTAGTAAGTGCTATAATTTTAATACACTACAAACCCAATTGCTAGCAAAAAGCACGAAGTAGCTTTCGAAATATTTTTTATTATACGTTAAAAAATTACAGTTACTGGCAGTTGTAGAAAAAATAATATCTGATAAATGTAATAATATATAGAACTCAGTTCTGAACTGAAACTAATTTTAAAATAGCATTCTATTTTTATCAGTCAATATTTCATTTTTCATTTTTTTCGTTTTACAAATTTTACAATGGGAAATATATATGCATTGTAACTCTATTTATACTTAGATGTATATACATTGGCTAGCTTTGTGCTCCTAAAGAAAAACAAGAAATATCAAGTAAACAATATTTCACTTACATTGCACTGTGCCAAGATGAGTAGAGTCGAACGATTCGCATTACGGCTGGGTAGACCATGCTTTTTGAGAAAACTGTATCCCTGCCTTTGCATTAAACCAAGGAATGGAATCTACATTTTCGCTGCGGGAGGCATAGTTGCCGACATTGTTTTGACTACCATTATATTATCAACCGTAGATATAACTAAAAGCTTTGAAGATGTGGAAAATCGCTTGTTAGTAGAAGCATCCTCAATAATATTTCAATTTATGTTTGCATTGAGAGGTTTCCGAATATTTCCGAACGTGGTAATGATTGCTGGTGTTCAACAACGCAGCACATTTGCTCGAAATCTTTGGATAATCCTCTTTGGATTTACTTCATCGATACTGTTAGTGATGGAAATTGTATTGAAAATATTGGTTCAAGACCTTTTAACTCCTTGGTGGTATACAGGTTATGTTCTTTTCGACTATTTTTATCTATTTCCTTTGATGTGGGTGTGTATTACCTTTCATTATATGAAGCCAAAGACAAATGTGGAAATTCAACAACGGGCATGGATGACAAACTTTAGTATTGATAGAGAAGCAATGTTGGAATGGTATTGATTGTAATACAAACTTGTAATAGATTTTTTTACAGTTAATAAACAACCAGAAATTAAAATTTGTTTCATTACCAACTTAAGAGTAATAAATAATATTGTTGTTATAAACGTCCAGTGTGTTCAAAAATGTGTTGGTTGGAAATGTTACGATCTTTGATACACATAGTAGTTCAGTACTTAAATACTTTGCGGAGTCGAAGAAGGAATTTCCAGGTAACGTTTTCCAAATGGGCCTCTTCTTACTCCTATATAATACAATGTCTAATGAAGTTCAAAGTCGCCAGAAGTTGGCTGTGATAATACCTGAATTATAGTCATAAAACCAGTTTTATAACATACAAGAAATTAATATAAAAATGTAATAAAGCACTAGAAATGAAAAAAAATTATAATAATTAATGCTTAAAGATGATGTAAGTTTAATTCGTGTTTTATTCGCGATACACAATATAATATGAAGTTCGGGTAATATGGAATACCGTTTTTATTTGTTAGCATTGCTTTGTTGTGCAACTCTTTACAGAACGGAATACGAAATGAAACGAAACTTCATCTATTTTTAATTAAATATTTGTTTTGAGAATTTAAAAACAACTTTTTAATAGCAGTAATTTTATTTTGTTTTTAACATTGCATTTGGAGGGTTACATGAAATAGCCGGCTAATATGGCATACGTGTTTAAAATGACAAAAATTAACTAAGGTTGATAAAAAATGTTTTTAAGAGTTTACTTACAAAAATAACGGGTAAATCCCGAGTTTAGGATGGCACGGTTTCTTTGATTCACTGATTCGGTTCATTAGAAGAGAATCGACTCCATGAACTGAATCCTTGTTTATACGTAGTAGTCGCGTGTAGTTAAGTTCATGATGTTACAGCAATAAATATAATTATTTAAAATAAAGGTAGATCGGGAGAATAGCTACCCCCTGCTCCAAAGCCCCCTGTACGTATAAATCTCCGTAGCAACGTACTCTCATTAAGTGAACTGATTATTCGTATTTTTCACGCTACAAATTTAATTTTATAACATACGCAATTCTTTAACCAACGCATTTTTTTCATCAAGTGGTCCGCGACGTCGCTACCCGACGGATCCAACGTGCTACGTTCGCGAGGACCTTCCGGCCCTCGCTCTCGAGACCTGGTTCGCGCCTCCGCTGTCGCTCCGGCGCTCACGCTGTATTATATACCTCCCTCACTTTTAAGAGAATTTATTTTACAGGGAACACTCACTTTTAAGAAAATTCATACCTTCCATCTGAGTACACACACAAACCTATTTGAAGAAGACTTGAAATTCGAAAATACTGTAGCGTCGCGTGGTTCGGCGCCGCGGCGTCGGGCCGCGCCGGCTTCGGGGAAACCCGCTCTATGCCGGATGCAAAACGGGGGTGTAAAGCGGCGGCGCCTCGCCGCGCCGGCTGGAAAACCCGTAGGAATCCCGGCTGGAAATTCCCTGAAAGGGACGCGCGCGGATGCGAGGCTAAGAGATGTCGGTTGCAGCCCTGGAAGGGCTGGCCAGCGAGCGAATGACGCCCGCTGCTTGTAGGGTGGGGGCGAGCCAACGGATATTTAAGGCCGCGCCGACGAGGCCCTCGCGGAATACGCTGGGTGTCGAAAGACGAGAGGTATCTCCAGTGCTATCATTGCACGTGATCTTCGGGTCGAAGATCGGTTTGGCGACAGGCCATGTAACTGGTATAGTTACGGGACTCTTATGTCCGACAGCTTCGCACCTCGCGTTGCTTTTTGCTGCTTTCGAAGCAGTGGTTCTGGGCGAGGCCTAGGGACGGTCGCGTGGTTTCGCGGCTAAGAGAACTGAAAGGTTGCCAAGGGGTTAGATTTTTGTATTGTAATCTTTGTACATTAATTGTAAAAATACTGTAAATATATTGTAAATATCAATCAGAACAGTTGTCTGTGTTTTTCATCCTAGTACGTCACAATACACACAATTCCACGCCAACAAATTATCAGGCGACTTCTTATTTAACATTGAACATAAATAATGCAGTTGTTATAGTGAACCGCGCAACTATAAACATAGGAATCGCGAGAAATAATGAATCATAAAAGGAAACAAAGGAACCGTGCCATCCTAAACCCGGGATCAACCAAATAACGTATATAATCTTCTAGCTCTGCTGCAGAACAGTGAAGGTGGCCTCACAGAGAACAGACAAACATTTCAGCCAAACTGTGTATCTTCAGAAATCTTCCCATAGAAAATGCATTCCGCATAACGGCAGTTTCTTGAACCTCCGAGGCCCCTGGCGGAATGGAAAATCAGGCCCCCGTACACAAACAAACAAACACAGACAAGCGCCCGCGCAGGCGCATGCACATCATTCATTGATAAATACACCTCTAAAAATTATGGGTGCATTACTACGAATAAATAAGGCCTTCAATACCGAGCCAAGAAAATAGAGGCCCTAGGCGAATGTAATTATAATTGTAATAATAATAATAATAATAATAATAATAATAATAATAATAATAATAATAATAACAGATTCTGATGCTACTTAACATGAAATGTGAGACACAAAATCCTAAAAGAAGTCGTGGGGTCATGTAGCCTAACTCTGGGAGACCTGCGGAAATTCACACCTTAAGCATATTTTGGACCCCATTTGTTTTTGTTTTTTCTCGTCATTATTTTCACTTCAAATTGATTCTAATATTTTTCTTCAATTTTTATGTATTGTTATTTGCATTAGGGTAATAATTAGTTATAAGGGAAAAGTCCGTAAATGTGATCCTTAATCCTTAAAATGTGATAATTTCTAGTTTACACAAACATGCAAAATTATTTGTTAAAACTACCTTATTGTAAACACTGCTCATATTAGTAATTAACACTGAGAAATAATTGTGCCTTAGTGTTTAGTATTGATTTACACAATATTCTCTGTTTTATTCTTCTACAGCTTTATGTAAAATTAATCATTCATAATATACAGAATAAAAACTGAAATTAATTTCTCAATAAATATCATCCTAACAGTTCCTCACACAACGTACATAATAAATTTTCTCCAAAAGAACAATAGATTGTTCTAGAAAATAGAAAAAGCATAGGTCTATTGGACCCAGCGCACCGAACCGCATTCCAAAAAATGGCGTGCCTAACGAAGGGTTAAACTAGAGGTGTTACAGACTTCTTCGTATCAAATTTTTCTAATTTTCTTGCTGTGGTCTGGATTTAAGCTCTTGCTTCATTCTCTGACCAGTTGCCTTCTATCGTCGCCCAAAGTACATTTTTTTTACATTTTCTCAGCTTTTTGCTTTCCTAATAATACAACCGAAATCTACCTTCAAGAATATTAAAGGAGAGTAAAACCTTCTCTTAAATAGAAATTTTCATTGAAAAATTTGAAGCCGTTTTGAAGAAAATGGCGATTAAGCATTACTAAAAAATTTGAAGCTCTTTTTCACAAAATTTACTGATTTTCGAAAAACTTAATTTGAAGTCAATTGAAACACTTCCACTCACAATGTAATAATGTGCACAAATTGATATCTTACATGAGTATCTTACAAGAAATTTAAAGGAAAAAATTCTAGCCCTTTTCGAGAAAAGTGTGAAAATGTCCGCGGGACATCATATAAAGTACCCCCAAATTTTAAAGAAAGTTTTTTAAAATTTCAAAGCTTCGACTACAGCCAGATCGACATAGAATTCAATTAGGAAAAGATCGTACTTGTGGTTTAGGCGCTAGTAGTGTTCACAGACGGACGGTCGCACAGACGGACGGAGGGACGGACAGACAAACGGACAGACAGACGGACGGACGTTTTGCTTCCAATTGTTTTTTTTGCATCAAGGACCCACAAAACAGGGATTCTGGGGACACCACGTGTTAGGGTTTTTTCTCTTAATTTAGCTACTGATTTCATGCACTTTTTCTCCACCAGAGCTCGGCAGTGAATTTTTTTCGCCGAAAATCCGCCGGTTTTTCGCGCAGCATTACATAACTTTTTCTATACAACGTATATACGTACATATATGAGAAAGTAAAAATTGACAATGTACACGCAAAATGCGTTAAACATCATATTATCCTATGAAATAACACTAAATACAATTTACTCAAATTGTTTTGTCATGTTCTAAACAAATATATTTTACTTTTTCACAAAAATATTTAAAAAGTCTTTCTTTTTTTAATATTTTGCAAAGATCCCAGTTTTTCATTTTCCTACAGACGTCTCCTGTACATCTTTCTCTTTGGTAAGAAATTGTGACAGTCGATTGTAAATAATGCAAATTATTACATTTCTTAATATGCACTTGTCATAGACACGGCTGAAAATAATGCCATGATACGTACCGCTCAGGCCAGGAGCTCACAATGACGGGCGCCATTGCACCCAACGTATATAACAGATACCGCGCAGCGCAGCGATCAACTCACGGGAAACGGTACAGCGAAAGAAGAATAATAATAAAAGACTATGAAGGTATACATGAAATAGATAACTAATGCATCGCAATAATTCAGGAACAAAAAATTGCCGTGGCTTGGATCTCACAGATCTATTGCGATCACTCCCGGGTTAAATAGACTATGAAAGACCAACCAAATTGGACGCGTTTGTTGCGTCCAATTCGTATCTTTCCCTCAGGGAATTTGTCATCGAGTTCGCGATACATGATGCGTTCCTCAAACTGTTCTGAAAGTTATGCGCTTGCCCCTTCGCCAAAGGCGCTGCCTGCCCAGTACTCCCTCTACACCCCCCCTTCCCGCGATTACTCTCGTCGCAGCTGGGTGCGGAGATCCGAACACTCGCGCTTGTCTGAAGCTAGTTATGCTGGCATTCATTATTTCAGAGCGAGCCGCATTGACCAATAAGGAAAAGATTAACTTGCCTCCGATATTTGAACTAATTACAATGAAGCAGTGAACTTGTTTTTTTACCAATAAATAAATATAATATATTATTCTTGATCAGCATCTTTGTTTTTAATACTTTGAGGCCCCCTAAGAGACCGAGGCCCTCGGCGGCCGTCGGGTTCGCCCATGCTTTTAAATGGCACTGCTGCATAATCTTTGTCTGGAACAGAAGATGGTATGAACCATAATGATACTCTGGAATGGAGAGTCCTAGTATTTCTTATAACCCGACATGCCATTTGGAAATGAATAGCGTCTAACCTAAACAAGAAGTACTGCTAGCTACAAAATGAGCTTAAAGTAATAAAAACTAACTCTTAATGGTGTACATTGCGCTTAGTTTCTAATTATTAGACAGAAAACAAACTAATATTATTAGCTTGTCAAAACCTAACAGCGTAAAGTTTTGGAACAGAAAACAAAAAACAAAACAACAACAAAAAACAAACAAAAAACAAACATTCAAACAAAATGCAAACAAACGAATCTTCTTCAGTAGCTGGTGTATGCACATGGCACGTGAGTGACACTGCAGAGCATCATATGAACATTGTTGGAACAAGCTTATTTAATATTATTCATAAACACATTATGTGTAATTTAACATGGGCACTTTGTACATTGGCAGTTTTAAATTATTAGACAGAATATTATAAAAATTGTCATTGTTTAACTTCGCTTTTTCAAACGCAACAATACCAACAACATCAACAACATTACTAACATTCAAGCTGCAAACAATCGAATTCTTCAGTAGCGCTATGCCATGGCCACCGCGTGCCGCCGGCCAGACGCCTTTCTCGAAAAAATTGCATCATTCAAGTTACCTGATAACTTAGCCTCGTAAAACCCATTACAATTCCTGTTTTTTAAATTGCTATACAATCATATAACTTGTTCAAATTATAATTTAAAGGTACCTTAAAATATCTAATTTGGAATGCAGATAATCTCTGTTTGGTCGAACCCATTTCTTTCGCGGAGCCGCCTCTGCCACGTTCAACACGAGGGAACGAATTTTCTGTCGAGCCACGATGTTTGAATGAGACACATCCATGACTCGCTGCTCCGCATTCAATCATATGTCTACTGCACAATGTTTGCAAATTAAGTGCTTGGGCTTGGGCTCAGAAGCACTCTTATTTAAACAAACTAATATGTAAAGGAGTGTGTAGAGCAATTATTTATGCGATGTAGTATGCGTGTGCTGCAAATTAATACCAATCAATTACACCAGTTATTGTATCGTAACTATTCTCATAAGTTGTGCAATGTCTCTATTTGTCTGTGCTTACAAACGGTGAAAATTTGTACGAGCTATTATCTAAGATGCATCTATGTGACTATCGCATATTTTATAGCAAGTACAATTACTTTGCTCGCTAATGAGTTCTACCAAACATGGTAATATATTATTTAGAGTGGTGACTATTGACAATTCGAACAGCTGTTCTCTGCTCATTGGCGAGAAGCTTATAAGCTCACATTCCTTACGCGAACTTCGCGGTCTCCGGATGCATCGCGTGGGCTCCTGAGGTCAGCGGGACAGCTGATACGAACACGGACATCATCGCAGCCGCCATGGTGCACGAGTTATATCCCAACGTACAGACGATACGGAGTACACCATGTACTCCGGAGCAAGAGAGGGGTTACACATTCAATTACGTCAGAGGAAGAAGCGTCCTCTGTGACCCTGATAAATTTTATCCTGGACTCCGTTCCCATCCCATTCCCAGATAGGGTGTAGAAGATTTCAATAATTGACGTTGCCCCTTTGACCTCCTCATAATTTTGAGAGCCACATTGGGTATTTCGGCCTTCGTGATATCAGAAGCCTTCTCGCTCGCTGCGCTCGCCATCCTCCTTGATAAGGACAACAGGAGCGTACTTTTACCATCTGGCGACGCCAAGTGTCTCGCCCTCTCCAATTCTCTACCTAGGAGTAGAAGTGGGGATAAAGTGTATATAATGTGTAAGAAAGCATTATGTAATGTTAAATGCCATTTTAGACTTTGCTTAGGAAATTTGTATAACTTTGTTCACTTCATCAAAATACCTCAGCGTGTTCTTACTCTCTGAATTTTATTTCTCCGAATCTGAAGAATTTGTCGAGTAGCCATCGACATATTTAACACGCGTGTCTCATCGCACAGCGGCAACCAGCGCGCTCCCAAGTTACTGTAAAGTACTGTCATGCTTTCCTTACAGCATTACTGTATCTTCAGTGCAACTTATGTTTTTCAATGTGATTGTGATTCCACCTCCCTAAGTCATATCATTCATACTGACTGATATTTTCAGAGTAAGTTTCAATCGTACTCATTCATGGCATACTATTTTTGCCTTAATCTCAGCCACACCAACAGTGTGATTCTTTTTAAATTCCATAAACTAAGTCTGGTTACTGTCTTAGGAAATTAATTTACTCTGTAACAATCATACAACCCAATTATCTATATTGAAACGTTTTTATTTATTTTACTAATAATAAAATTTATTTGAGGAAAAGGTTACACTTGAATTCCTGATTATCGATTACTGTCTTGTATATTACAAATAAATGCAAATCCCGCTAGCTCGGTCGTCGGGTTCTTATGAAATAATTGTTGCTACTTACTCCGCAACCAATTACTCAATCTGCCATCCATACGAAGTGGCGAGGAATCTGAAAATAATTCTAAAATGTCTACTTTAGGATTGCACGTAATGGCAAATGAGAATCAGCTTTGTTTCAAACCATGAGTTATAATTTATTCTGAATGCCAAAAGTTATCAGACTTATCAATTATTACAAGTTATTGTTAGGTCATGACCATTTTCTCGTTACTGCAATAACAGCGTTATAGAACCTTTTATCCTTTCATGCCTCTTCGCGCACACGTTCCTTGATGTTGCCACGTAGAATAATCCAATCTTCCTTCTTGTCGAAGTCCACGATGATCAGCGGCCAAGCCGAAACTTCCTCCAACCACTTGACAAACACTGCATATACTCTTTATCTTGCGCCTCAGATGAGCACCTATTTCAAACTGATTATTTTTTCCAAGTCGGAATAATATCTTCTAATATTATTTTCTATCACCTAACCTGGCAATTCACAATTTGCTGGTAAAATTTCTAAGTCGAGTTTCGTAACTTCACCGCGAAAATATTCTAAGTTCACTTACAGTTCACTCATGAAAATATTACAAGTCCGAGTTTGCAATGGTACAACACGTAAATTTTACAAATTCCAGTTGTACACCTAATGCGAATATATTCTAAGTTCAAGTTTAATGTTCACTCTCAGGAAATATTACAAGTCCCGATTAGATAATTAACCTCAAGAAAAACCGCACAAGCGATCCGCTCACCACCATGACACGAGTCGGAATGCCCTAATTCCTAATCTGATCCACCCTTCAAAGCTCGCTGTTTTTTTTCTCCTCTTGTTTTTTCCGCGTTGCTATGGTGTACTCTCTGCGTATCTGCAGCACAGAAACCCACGTCTCAGAACCAACTCGCGTTGCTATGGTGTACCCTCTGCTTATTTGCACCATAAACCCACGTCTCAGGACGAACTCGCGTTGCTGAAGCATAGAAACCCACGTCTCAGGACAAACTCGCGTTGATATGATGTACCCTCTGCGTATCTGCACCATAGAAACCCACGTTCAGCTAACCTGCAACAAGTAATAAAAACACTTAAAAGACACTAGGCACAGTCAAATCGCTAAAATTAGTAGATAATCACAAAATACGAAGAGCACAACCAGATGCGTCCGTCTCGTAAGATGGCGTCAACAAGTTCCGGATCGTTGTAGGGGGAGCGCCTTTACTAGGATGATGTTGGATTTATTTTTGTCACTTCTCTCATTGGATTCATTAGGCATCAATTTACTCGTTACAATTATTTATTAACTCACAAAGAACAAGAATGTTTAATAAATAGAAAGACCTTCATCACATGATCGAATAATAATATAACTAACATTACTATTGATTAATGCTACTTGAATATACACATTGTTATTCGGGAGCTCCCATGTTCTTATACCTTAATAATACATCAATATTCTGTCTCCTTCTGTTTTATTCTCAGTACTACATTTGTCCCACCACTGAGCAATGACAATACACTCGTCCCTCATTGAACATCTATAATAAGTTATCATTATCCCTCTTCCCATTCTACGCAAGTTAGCGTGTGTATGACTGCAATAGTTCATTTCACCTCTCACATTTATTACGAACTTCGTTACTTATCTGTTATTCTTTCACTCCCGCCGTGGGATCAGCGCCGTCACTGAAAATGTTCTTGAAGCCGCCGGTCCGGAGTGGTCGCTTGTCGCCGTCGTGGCCGCCTTTTTCCCCTCACTGCCGCCGTGCGTTATCCAGTGTTCTGCTCCTTGATCATTCACTTACGTAATATGGATACGAATTCCCTCTTCTCATGGCGATTTACTGGTCCGGGATCGTTATTTTCTCCACACGGTACTAATTTATGGTCCGCATACATCACCACACCACATCCTTCCACTCTACCTTATAATTTCCGTCCATTGGCGTTCTGAACTTGTGTCCAACGTCCAACTTGTATTGTTGTGTCCAACGTCCAACTTTGTATTAATGTCCGATATTCCGGACGTTCGTCTATACATGTAATAGTATATCCACACACCTCTAATCCTTGATGCTACTCGATTTCACCATCTCACCTTACCAGCGTTACACAACACGTCCACATCACCCGCCATCATTTCCTCCTTTCTTCTAACTGACTGCCGCGTCCCAACGGCCATGACTCGTTCTTGACCGTTCCTAGAATCGTTCCTCACGTAGACATTTGCGGCCCCTTCCACGCGCCTAATTCGAATTGGCGAACTCTGTCCTTTTTTGATTTGACGGTCAGATGACCGTTAGGTCATTATACATTGTGACATATCTCAAGAAGCTATTGATGGAAAGTGGTCGAGTTGGTAGTATAATAGAGCATCCGCCTGAACCAGTCCTTTGCTAACAAAGCCAGATCCATCAAGCATTCTGAAGTAGTTTATCACTGTTTCACCTGGCTGTAGCTCTTGGCAGAGGAATAAGCTCGATATTACATTTACCCAATATTTCATAATACCCGAACTTTTTCTATGTTCAACTTCCAGTGAATGCATGAATAATATTAATTACGCCCAACTAAAAATAAAGTTATAAGAAAGAGCAGTTTTATTTTAACTATGTGGATATTTAAATGTTATTTGTATATACGAGTTATTATTATAATGCCCAAGATTTGCAATTCAAATATCTTGAGTATTATACTTTGATTAGAAAGTGATCGTACAAAGAAATAGCATTTACTTTCTGTTTTGCATGTTGCCTCCTGATTGAAAAATATTTTTCGTCGCGAATTTTTCTGCACGCAAATTGGATTTTGACTAACATCTTATAGTAGAATTTTAGATCATTAATTTTGCTTCGTTAATTTCAAATTCGCAGTTACCTTAAACTTTCATTATTTATCATGTAGAGTTTATAAAATTTATTTCTGGTTGGGCGGAAGACTTTCAGCAGGCTTAAAGTCTACTCGTAGATCATGGCATACGATACTTTGAGACTACATTAAATAACATTGATATTGTTTAGGAAACATGATTGATAGGTGAATGCATCGAGAACCAGGACACGTTAAGTATATTCAATAGATACTTGTTTGTGGATTAAATGTGCGAAGACATATCAGTTTCATGATGTTCAAGATGGTCGAAGAACTGTCGCCGTAGCTTCCATTTTAGTATATTGCGATGTGGATTTTTTTCTGGTTTTGAAATGTATGGCCGAGGGAACATGGAGGATTTGGGGATAGAAGCAAGAAGATAGGAGGGAGAAATTGACAGAAATCGGGATAATGCCGAGATAATTATGTAACTGAGAGTTAGGTACAAATCAGGGTGCTTTTCTAATGGCTCGGAGAAATTTATTTTGGAAAATCTGCATTTTTTGGAAATTTGATTTTCTGCTCAAGGTCAAGATAGGAGAAGCTTAGGATAAAGTTGGACGTATCATTGATTAGTATTGATGAGTAGCAACATAAAATCTCAGGAGTGATGACTTATTGCATATGAGATGTAATTGATGGGTTCTGCGGGAGTCCAGAGTTATTCTGTGAAGAATATTAGATTTCCAACTGAGTCTTCTTTTAAATAGTATACCGAGATATTTGACTGGCATGTTTTTGGAAGCAAGGTTATACTTTGTCCTTGATTTTTGAGAGGGGAGGATTATTTGGTCTGCGGAGCGTGAATATTTTGGCTTGGCTTTTTCCTGGATTTACTTGGATGTGGTATTTCTTGGCCTAGTCGGAGTACTGGGAGCGGTGATGTTGGAAGTCGTATTGTGCATCAATATCACGGTTTGAGGAATATATAGCGGTATTATTAGCTAACAGTGTAATGGTGGTATGTGGAGAGAACGGTATATCGTTGGCATAAAGGTTAAATAGTGTGGGAGAGAGAAAAGCTCCTTGAGGTACTCCTGCTTTTATGTGGAAAGATGATGAAAATGCCCCCCCAAAAGGAATGAAAAATTGCAAGGAAATGTTTGATAAAATCAATAAGAAAATGGGGGTTCCGATGTGAATAAGTTTGTGCGATAGTCCTGGATGCTGGACGGTGTAAAAAACTTTAGCTACTTCCAGGAATATGGGTGACGTTTTTGTTTTTATGAAAGCCTTCGATTATATCTTTGTTTAATCTTAATATTTGGTGATTTGTGGAACAGAAAACCAAATTGGTGCGGTGCTATGGTCTGAACTGAACTAAGACGAGAGATTAATTTGGTGAGAATAATTTTTCCAACAGCTTTCCTAAGGAGGGCCGAAGGGACGATAACTTGATGGGTCGTTTCTTGGCTTGTCTGCCTTTCGAATAGAAATAATATACGCTTGTTTCCATTTACGAGGAAATTCGTCAGACGAAGAGATAGATTGAATATTGCCGCTACATGTACAACGGCTGTGAATGGAAGGCGTTTCAGTGCGTATGTTGGAATTAGATCATGGCAATTGGAAACTATTTGAGTAGCGACAAATGATTCACAATTTAGGTAGGTGTTATAAATTTTGGACACCTTAGAAAGGTTGTTATCGTTAGTCGTATTTCGTCAAGTATTCAATTATCATGATGGATTTTCTTTATGAAGGATGAGGAGTAAAGATTGCGGCAAAATATTCACCTAGTACTATACTTTTACTTTCTCTCCACGGAGTAGAGGGAAATGTATGTAATGCCGCACGAAAAAACGAATTTTCGGAAGAAAAACTCATATTACAAGGCCCTAGTAACTAAAAAGTGGATAAATCCTGTTGCTTAATTTAGAAAATAATCCTTTATCACGTGGTGTAGCCAGAATGAATGTTTTGTAGGTCCTTGATACCGAAAAATCAAATGATGGCAAAACGTCTGTCCGTCAGTTGGTCTGTCCGTCCGTCGGTGAACAATACTAGCGGGTAAAATGTTCAGCCAATTTTCTCCAAAATTGATATTCCTATCAATGTGATTGATGTCGCGGCCCCATAATTTTGAAACCGATACTTGAATTTTGGGGGTACTTTACATGAAGCCCTTGGGATATTATGGCTCCATCGTTTTTTATTAAATTTTGTTGTTTGAATAGTGTGAAGGACGTTTAAGAGAATGGTATAGGTCTCAATTTCGTTAAAAACTCTGATTTTTCGAAAACTGCAAATATTCAACATTTTTTCGGCGTCTTCCTACAACTAGAATATTAAAGATAGGGATTTTTTCCCTAACGAAATCTGTTCCTTAAAGATAGATTTTGAAATAAGGTCAAGTACAATTTTGCGAAAATAGGGCGAAAAAGAACGCGCTGCTTTAGCACCAGAAGTTTTCTGCGCGTGTAGTCGCTACGGATGTCGCTACGGTCGCTGCGCGTGTAGTCGTTACTAGGGAAGGTACATTTGATCTACTGGCAAAACTTGTTAAACGACAAAAAAAGCAAGTTATTATGCTCATTGAAAAGGTCTAGGCGCCTTGTACAAATATATTTTTTAATCAACTCGTAACACCCACTGTGTTCGCTTCAAAACCGGCTAGAAGAGTCTCGTCCAACTAGCAAAACCTGTCAAAATTGATATGGCTAGGCTTTCAAAACCTGTTTAAGAAGTCCAATTGGGTGTATGGGGGCCAGGCGATTTACGGAGGAATGCA
Source organism: Teleogryllus oceanicus (assembly GCA_964035755.1). NCBI lineage: Eukaryota > Metazoa > Arthropoda > Insecta > Orthoptera > Gryllidae > Teleogryllus > Teleogryllus oceanicus. Next base: position 90,432,079 of record CAXIVR010000002.1, on the reverse strand, counting down.
TTTGATGCTGTTGTGTGCTGGCATTATTGCAACATTATTGGTTGTTGGTGGTGTTGAATTGAACCCTGGACCTGGAATGGAGGCAGCGAATGCTGAATGCAGCAAATGCAATCGAAGCGACAGAAGAATACGCAAGCTAAAAGCGGAACTTTTGGAACTGAAGAAGTTGGTGGAGATTTCGACGCAAGAAAACGAGCTATTGGAGATAGGTGCTATAAGGGATGAAGTGTCACCGAAGCCAAATGAGGTAACGACCGAAAAGGAATGTTTGAGCGGCAAGCAAAGCAGTTACTGAAACAGGAAACGAAGAACCATGAAAGATAGTGAATGGCGAAGTGAAGGTGGCAACAGATGTGGCAGATATTGTTGCAGTGAACCGTGCTGATTCCATGCTTGTTATTGGCTTGTTATTGGTGGACTCCATTATACGGTACGTAGGGTAGGACAAGAAAATGAAAGTAAAGTGTTTACCGCGTATTCGTATAGATCAATTACGAAGGTATATCCAAAGAAAAAACCTGGGTACAGCCGAAACTGTTGTTCTGCATTTAGGAACAAACGACCTAAAGAGAAACAGGAAGAATGTTGTGCGCGATTTATACGACCGCAAAAGAAGTTCCCGCCGCCAAGATAGTGCTAAGTGGTGTATTGAGAAGAAAAAACATCTTCTGGCGTCACATTGCAGACATTTATGATATCTACGAATGGGTGGCGGAACGTCTGGCTCATAGACGCGAATTCCTGGATTTGTAGGCTTTTGGTTGCTACAGCAATATTGGCAGGAGCGGACTCCCTTTCGGCGAGGCCTAAACCCGATTGAACGGTTGAGATTCCTCAGCGGAGGTCGCAGAAGCGACAAAAAATTGTGGGTGGAGTGGAGCTGATGAGACAGGAGCGAGAGAGGACAGAGATGAGGGATAAGGGCGACTGCGAAAGGAAACGCCGAGTATTCGTCAACACTGAACGTCTGCGTCAGAGCAGAGGCGTCAGAAATGGACGTGAACGAGTCGGCAGCCGGGGTCTTCAGCGTCGGAGCAGAGACGGCGGTGGTGACAGCGGGCATGAATGAGTCAGCAAGTACGGCATGTGAACACCACGCCGTGCTGGCCGTGACGGGACGAGAAGACGGCGATTGGATGGTTGGTTGTTAGTGATATCGGGCGCGTCAACTACGGAGGTAATTAGTCCCGTAAGTATAGTCCATGTTTACCTCGGGGTGGGGTAGCGGCGATCTTTCCCCGCTGGATGGCGAGATCCGGCGCCGACCTACCGTCGGCTTGCGGAGTTTCCCTCAACCAGGTATCTCCCACCAGCGGTCCAGCCAAGAAAAGCTTTAAGCTCCCGATATGTGTGTTATTGTAGGGAATACGGCGATGGGGCGGGGCCTCAACACAGTGACAGCGGTGGAGGCGACGGCGGCGGTGAAGACGACGCAAGCGGCGGCGGCGGCGGCGGCGGCGGAGACGTCGGATAACATAACAACAAAAAGCTTCAATCAACCAATTAAACAAATTGTTCTGCCTGAACTGGTTCAGATCACAATCCCGTAATCTTAGTTCTAGGAGCAACAAATACTGAAACCACCAATAAGCATCCCGAAGTTACTTATGTAGGTCGTGTAAGCTGGCAAAAAAATTAAAGAACAAATGGATTTAAATCTTACATTTCCTAAAAAATATTAAACCAACTGCAGTTTTAGACAATCAAATATTAACTTTCAGACACTCTACATAAAACAATTAAACTATCAACCGTACCTTACAGAGTAATAATTACAAACTAGAGGTGCTACAGAATGGCACAGACTTTCTCGTAGAAAATTTTTCCAATTTTTTGGTGTGGTCTACTTTAAAGTCTTGCTCCATTCTCTGGCCAGCTGACATCTATCGTCGCTCAAAGTACATTTTTGACATTTTATCAACTTTTTGCTTTCATAATAGTACAACAGAAATATTACTTCAAGAATATTAAAGAATCGTCCTCAAGAATTTTTCATTAAAAATTTGGAGCCATTTTTAAGAAAATGGCGATTAAGCATTACTGTAAATGCGAAATTTGAAGCTATTTTTAAGGAATCCATGAGATTTGGAAAAAGTCATTTAGAGTCATTTAAAGAACTTCCACTACAAATGCAATAATGTACGGAAATTGATGGAAATGTACATATTAACGGCGTGAGACATATTTAAAAAATACATTTGTGTAATTTAAAACAAACAAACAAAAAGAAACACCAAAATGAACTTTACCTTATTTATTGGCAGTTTCTGAGTACAATTGAATGGAAGCTTTGGTTCGATATCGTTAGCTGTGATGAAATAGACCTTTAGTTGATAGGCTTTTTCGCAGAAAGGTGAAATCATCAACAGGGCATATTCGACTTCGGTGTAGGATCCTTTCACTCTACTGGTAAAGTTTTCATGTTTTAGTAGACCTTTTTTTTAGTAGAGTTTTGATGAAGTCTGCTTGAACAGGTGAGTTGTGAATGAAATAAGGGGTATGTTTTCAGTTTGTAAAGAAGGATTAATATCATAAAGACCTTGAGGAATATTATTAGTTTGATCAAGTGAAGTAAATGTATTGCTAGTTTAATATTATACAACGGAATAGTTCCAAGAGTAGGCAGGTTGCTCGGGCACTATCCACTTGCATTTGACAGTTCAGTCGCTGGCGCTTAACTGAAGGCTGTCTTATCTGATGTGTCGGAGGCTGCCTCTCAAAAGTCGGTTGTTGTATGGCTTCTGATGAATACGAAGGTTTTCTCGTTGTTAAAGTTTGCATGAGGTGAGGATAGCGGGAAAAATGAGGTGGATTAGAATAAAAGTTATTTAATGTGTTCAGTGGTGTGGACACATTTTTGGGGAGGGGCGGGAATGACTTTTCCATGGCCGGTGATGAAGTGGCCTTGCCGAAAAGTGGTCGATGAACGGACGGTTTTCTTCACAAAGCAAAAACTTGAAATAGACGTACACAAATAACACGTACACAGATGCAAAGAAATAGAAAAAAAGAAACGTATATATTTAATAAGTACTGTTCTCACTAACTCCACACTAAAACGTAGCGCTTCGGCCCCAGCACGGGGCTTATCTCTGGTCGCAGCGATGTGTGCACCTGTCGTCGGTCAAGTTCGGAATGGTACATCGTTTGTGAGAAGTTTTTGCCGCCAACATGCAGTTCGTCGAGCTCCTACTTCTGTTGTACATCGTCTCTATGAACAGCGAGAGGCGAAAACGTTCTTCCGGTAGTCGGTGGTTCTGATCTCGTGCCTTGTGAATAATTCATGGCCGCGTGCTAAGGCGCTCTGTGGAAAGTTTGGCAGGTAGTTTAGAGACAGCAGACAGCGCGGGCGCGTCGAGGCCTTCCCCGGGCTGCGCCTGTGCCCACCGCGCCGCGCCGTCGGGGGCATCGCGGCGGGAGGGAGAAGCAAAGCGACGTTCGTTCGCGGCCGTGAGAGACGCGCCGCTCACGTTAGTGACGTCCCAGAGGAAAGACGGACGTGATCCAGAAGAAGACGACTGATGGAGGGAAATGAAGAGCAGGGATGGATTGATTGATTATTTTGTGTTTCCGGGCTCGTCAACAGCTATAGGCAATAGTTGTGTATGTTTGGTGCATATTTTTACAATGGGAAGTGGCGGTGTTTCCCTCCCCGGGCGAGATCCGGGGATGACCTACACGTGGGTTTGCGGGTATTCTCCCACCAGTGGGGCACTTCTCCATCCGGGACAAGTTCTAAGCTCCAGACTGGCCTCCCGATAGGTGTGGTAGTGTAGTGTTCATCAGTTCATGCCCTGAGCATTTTCAGCCGGGGTGAAGAGTAATATTAAGGGCTCAATCTTAATGAAAAGCCCATGGAACTGTTTATGAAGAAACATGTGATTACAACGTTAGCATAATGGTTTTGTTCACAATGACTGCAAATGTAAATCTGAAGACGTGCGTTGCTTAGTAAGGTACTGTATACAATAAATACTTGACCCAGGAATTCTACAGGTTGTTAACTAAGTCATCATGTTTGATGGATAGTCACTTATGGATTTGTGAATATAACCATTTATTTCGTTTTCGTTTTGTTCATTAATCTGTGTGTTAAACCTACTTACAATTTAAATTAGTTTTCGTCGTAAGATTGAACGGCGACAGTTTTTCCAGGTGTTACAAGAGTCGCCTGGAATCCTGTAAGATGCAATTCGCTGCCCCAGGCAGGTTTAGCGTCAGATCATTTCGACAGAGAAGGCTCAAGTGTTCTTGATGTTAATTCTTTCTTCCGTGTTTGAGCGTACAAGGCAAAAGGACAAGCGGGCTATTTTTCTCTTTGAGCATGGAAAAGATAAATTTGAAACAAGGGAAAAGATAAATGTCATAGAACGACGTAAATGGAAAAATACTTGTCAAAACATAATTTTACACACACACACTCACACACACAAACATACACAAAAAATGTAATGGTGCTGCAACAGCACATGCTTTATAAAATTATATGTAATTTTGCAATGTTCGAATATTCAGAACGTTCAATGAAAATCGGACCAGGGGAATTTTTATAACAATTTTTTGTTCTATTTTATGAAAATTTGAGTAGTTTTGCGTCATTTTGGGTCATTATTACAAATAATGCGAGAAAGATATGCTGTTGTAGAACTACTAGTTACTAATCGTGTACTTGCCTGTTAAGTGTCACACGTTGTACCTGACGCATACTTTATCGCGGAGAAGCAAAATTTCAGCATATTAATGACAACGATGCATTTTATCGTAGAGTGCTTCACGAGCCCAGAGGCTCGTGAATTTCCGATGTTCCCTATTCTCAATTCGAAATCAGAATTTCGAATTGAGAATAGGGAACATCGGAAATTTTGAGTCGCCTGTATAACGATAACCATTAAATTATCAACCATTTTTTTCTACAACAATGAATTTAAATATCTTTATATTTGCAGTGAAAGTGTAGATTTCCCAAGCGAACGCGTCTGGTTCTTAATTATCTGGAGGGAAGTTTTTTTTGTTAAATCCTACATCACCTACACAGTTTTGTGTCTAAACAACATACATTCAATTCTTAGATTAGTTAAAAAAACTCTGTAATGCTTTTGCAAATATAATTTCGAGAAATATAATTTTGAAATAATCACAACAGACTGAGAAGCGTTGAGGGGTTCCCTCCCGCGCTCCTCGCTGGTTGCCAGGTGGTAGAAACGGCTTCGCCGCGGGCCTGCGAGGCGAGAGGTTTCGTAAACGCATCCCCTTCCCCTCTGCCAACTCGGGCGGCAGTCGACGCGTTGCCTCCTCCCCCTCCCCCCTCTGTGCCCCCGGCCACGACACCAACTCCAGAAACTCCGCTCGCAGCGGGACAAACCACGCGCGTCGCTGCTCATCTCCTCGGGGAGCGCTCTCGCCAACGCGCCGCCGCCGCTGGCGCACGAGGGCCTCCGGCTCGGGGGTTTGCGCCGGCGCTTTCTTGTACTGTTAATAGGAGACTACTGATCAGTAGCGAACCTAGAGATGTGACATGGAATGTAGGTGACAAATTCAAATTTCAATGCATGTACAATATCTTTTGGAACTCTATGGTTTCTAATGAACACATTATTATTATTATTATTATTATTATTATTATTATTATTATTATTATTATTATTATTATTATTATTATTATTATACATTACAATATTTTATTTTATGGTTTTGGAATGCGAATGTAAATGTACAATACAAACAGAAATTACAGTAAAACAATACAAAACAGTTATTCGATAATTTAACATCTGCATTAATTGGAGAATGATAAGTATTTTCATAATAAAGCACTTGTAACTCCTTATCATGTAGAAATCGAAAAAATGATTCTTCTGAATTTCATAATTTGTGCAACAAAATACGGCACACACCTTCCTAGCCATATAAAAGGTTACTAACGACCGAACGAAAATATTTGAATCCATTTTAATTTGCGAAACGTAAGTTAACTAAAAGTACTTCAAACTTCGTACTTGGTATCACAATGGTTACAACAGGTCGGGCCACTAAGGGCGCTAGCTTCAAATGACACCATATCGCAGAGTGTTATGTGTTGTGTTGTGTTGTGTTACGTGTTGCAAGGGATATGCTGGAAATACGGTCTTGTCTCTAATCCTGACTTCGTTCACGAATTGACTACCGACACCGCGAGAACGGTGAACGAAAGCGAAGAACGACAGATGGGAGATCGCAAGTAAGAAGATATTCAGATCCGTAGTTCAAATGTGCGAGGGTGAACTAATTGACAATGACACCTTTTAATATCATGCGGATGTTTAGAATTTTATACTGACGAGAAAATAGGATTCAAATTTCTACCAAACACTATATTGTACGTAAAAAAATAACATGTGAATATAAGCCTACAATAAATATTTTTTCTGAGGTGCAATACTTTTACAGATTTTAAGAAGTGATCAAAGAAATTACACTAAGATTTCTTCCAGCTATTTTGGAAGAAAAATCAATACACCTCCCTATTGTAATTAATTTTCGGAAATACTTAATTTGCATTTTTCGTGTGTTCCTTTTTTTGTAACAAACTGTTCAACAAGTTATTTTGGTACAAAAAGCTATGGGAAATTATGATTTTGCTACCCTCAAAGATGTTTAATATTAATCGCAGAGGCTGAAAGCTGGAGGCTCGTCGTCAACTTTCCACGCGAAGCGAAGCATCGATATTACTGCCAGGGTGAGCATTCTAGAGACCGGCTACTTGATCGCGTGCTTTCTTCCTATGGTGTCTTTCAGGTTGATTTCCAATCAATTTCAGGCGCTGCTGGAGCAAGCTACGATTAGCAGACCATGCGTGTTCCTTCCTCATCTTGCCTCTCTCCCTTCCAGGCAATGGGCAGATCCCCACAATCCATGTGACAGAAAGAATCTAACAATACTGCGAGTGCGCGGATGTCAAAGGATCGGCACATGGTGCAAGAGTATAGGTGTGTCAACTCCCAGTCTAAAACTGAAACTGTTTTTAGGCTAGTTCTCACAGTTTTCGCGTCCGGCGCTGCGAACGACTTGGGCCTCTTGCGTCTGGCCTGCGCTCTCGGATGTCACCGTTCTACCTCTCCGTAAGCGATCTCACTCTCGAGTGTGAACCGTGCTCTCAGATAAGCGTACGATAAATGATCCTGAGGTGGGGCTTGTCTAAACAGTGCATGTCACAACAATAAATTGCATTTATTTAACCACCTTAAATTAATTTAATTTTTTGCATATTTATCAAGGTACTTGTACATTTTGATAAGCAACAGCAATGCACTTTAATGACTTATAGAGACAGAAGAACAGTGAATTCTTGTACAATATTTTGAATAACTTCAGTAGGAAATAGCCGACGTAGGTGATCTACGTTGTATAGAAGTTTGGGAAATGGGTCGAAAGTGTTTTGTTACAATGTGTGATAATTGTAGTAATCAAGTAAATTTGTTTTCCATTCCTAAGCGTTAATATATTCAAAAGAAATGGGTAGAAGTTGTACCGCAGAAAAAAATAAATTAAATAGCAAAGTTTACATGTGCGAAAAACATTTCATCAATGAACATATTATTGTTACGAGAAATGATGTAAGAAGACATAATCGAATCATTTTTGTACTGTAAGGTAATCCTAATATAAGTAATTTGTAAAATTTTATGCAGTGAATTTTGTGAAATCTGAAGTAATCATTGCCAGTGGAAGTAATCCTTGCCTATGTAATATCAATTAGTATTTTTTTTAATTGAGAAAGACAAGAGTAAAAGTTACAATTAAAGAACATTTTAAAATGAAACTATTTATTGAAAATATGCATTTTTAATGATACATTAAATGATACATTAGAGTAACTTGAATTGAAAAGTAGTTAATAAACTTTTATAATACTTCATTGTTACAAAATTTGCAAATGCACGTAAAAAACAACAAAATATATGCATGAGACGCCATTATAATTACTCAAGTTGAGTCCAGCTTTGCGCGCGGAGAAGCGAGAAACTATCTTTACGTTGGTTTAAAAAATTCCGAGGAAACAGAAGCCAGTTGACACATTTATTTTCTTACACTGTGGATTCATCACAAGTGCGCCCCGTGTTTGTTTCATTTCACGCCGTCAAGGTAGACTGAGATCGCTTAGCCTTCGAGTCACGGGCTTGCAAAGCGTAATAGATGTTGCTATGATCATTCCGGTGGTAAATCCTTCTTTCACAGCTATGTTTTGTGCTATTCGGCTCTATGTAGGACCCAAGTGACAGGTGATTAAGCATGTCCCATCTGCTCCACAAATTATTTGTTTACAGCAACACTGTAAGGATAATTAATTATTAAGGATTATTATGAATGAAAATATCTTCAGAAGCCAGCATTTATCTTCTTTAATTTGAGAGTTTACACCGTATACTCCGCTCATTCTTTGGTGAATTCCTGCTGAAATATTCTCTTCTTCTTTAAGGAAGCGAATTGCAATGCACATCTTGCACTTAGCAAGAGTATTAATCACACCAGCTCATTAACGATTCTACAGCACAGCTACAATGGATAATATAGCACCGGTAGTTACGGGTGTTATAATGAAGAAGATGCGAAATCGATGCACATTCCCAAATCCTCCTACTTGTCTAAAGGTTTAACGGCTTCATCGGAGGTTGAAAATATGCCTACGGATTTATATAGATCAGATTATTAGCAAATCCTCGTTGTAAACTACCGGTTGAATTTTGTTCTGAGCCAGCATTGCCATTTGAATCCCGGCGGTGTCAATTTTCGACGCTAGCTATACAGCTAGATCACATTCTGCTCCTGTCTGGAGGAGGAGAATTCTAGCGGGCAACTGCTCTGGTCGGTGGTTTTCCGAAATTTATCCAAGGCGAATTTCTACCAGGCGAATGCTGGAGCAGTATCGTATCAAACGGCCATGGACTATGCGGAATATTTCCTTCCACATTCTTGTTACATTCTCTCCTCTTACACACACACACACACACACACACACACACACACACACACACACACACAATTACTTTCGCTCTTCACCACCTCACGTGCCGGAAGACCAGTCGGAAGCTTATAGATTCTCCCGGCTGGTGCAATACTCCGCTAGGGATAGGAACCGGGGTGGGGGATCCTTTGCAATCCGGGTCCATATCTCACCATTTAGTGGGATATGAGTCGGCTGAGATGGCTCAGGAAATTAATTGGTGTCACTGCAGTGCCGTTGATCAGGGTCTTAGGGTTCTAGATCGGACGGTGGCAGGAGTTTCGACACTAGCTACGTCGAGTTCAGCCGCTGTCTGGAGGAAAATTCTACCGCCCATGTGATCGGAAGTTTTTACAGGCTTTTCAGATTTACACTAGGCGATTGCCAGACAAGTACTGTACTTAATAGGGCAAGGTCCACAGGCAATCTTTCCTTTCTCTCCCTTATCCTATCCTCATCCCTTGCTTACACACGTAATTACATGCATTACACTACGGCATGTGTCGGGAGTCCAGTCAAGAGCTTAGAGATAACTTCACTTGATTTCACTTCAAGTTTCAAGTAAAATATTCGATAATTATTCCCAATTTGTGGTCACCAGGGTCGTACTAATGAGTAGCCGAAGATGTCGTAAGAACCAATAAATTTGCCGTCCGTGGACCACGTCATATTTTATTTTTATGCTTCTGCCTCCCGGACGAAGGGATCGCGTTGTGAATTGTCCAAAACCAGCCGCGTGATGCGCCTGCAAAGCTGCCGCGGGAGAATTTCGATTACCTCTTGCGCGTCAAAATGCGCCCGCACGAGCTAGTTGCCCGCCTGGGAAACTGGCGCATGGACAGGTTCCCCCTACTCCGCTCTCTCTTCCCCTCCAAACCCAGAAAGGGGTGTGCACTCATGCTGAAGCGGCGCAAGGGGCGAAATAATAGCTTCATACAAAAACATGTTTGCCAAATTTGTTCTACCAAATAAACGAGATTTGGATTGTTTATATTTTTATTATTTATTTATTTACTTCGTGTTTATGGTTTTCAGTAAATTCTACCTTACATAATTAATTTTTCCAAGAGGCAGGAATATATTTGAATCGACAATTCTTTACCGATTTTTGTTTTGTGTTGTTTTATTCATTTATTCTGTAATTGGTTGTTTGTAGCATAAACGTGAAATAAATTATGAAGTCTCTGTACGTTTTATCTCCTCTCATACATATTTATCTTTAATTTATTATATCACTCTCAAGTGCAGACAGCTTTTTTAACAGGCAGGAATCATTATTTTTAATCTCAACTCAGAAAGTTCATGTATTATTGTCTTCTTAAGTAAAGCAAATTACGAAATAAAGATACTTTCCATTCAAAAAGTTTAGTTTTACTCTCAATTGATAAGTTCAAATACTACTGTTATGTTTAATTTTTATGGTTAATTGCATTGCTTTAGTACGGAAATGAGAATGAATATATCTTAATTTGGGGCAATAACTGGCAACTGATTTTTCCAAAAGACTGTGATGGGACAGGTATACGTGACATACCGACACTCCGGGGACTTTGTCCAACCTATACATTTAAATCTAGCGTCAGTAGCTCTGGACGCAGTGCCTGTGATCTCTAGTAAGCTAATTACCATTCCCATGCCATTGAAATGACTGGTTTACCCCTTCCACATGACGTGACGGTACGAAAACTACCTGTTTCTTGGGCAAACCTTCTCAGCGCCTGGCTTTTCACCTAGACGCGACAGATGGAAAATCTTGTTATGCCTCGATATCGTGTGCCATCGTTTAGCTTTGCTCCAAGTCACCCTCATACCTTATGCCCGGCGGTTCAGCTACGGTCGCGGTGACTTCTTTCAGTAAGGTAGGCCGTTTAGTGATGTCAAGGTCTACTGGTGGCAATGACACTCTTCGTGTCCCAGTGACATGTCAGGAGCTTCTCAGAACAAATAGCGTCGGGAAAGGCAACTATCAATAGTAACCCTGTCGCATGCAAAAAAGGATATGCACATAAAATAAAAGTAAAAAAAACAATAACAAATGTTCTTAAATGTATTGATGTAAATCCAGCCTAATGTATTTCATGGGTAAAGCGTAGATGCGTTCGGGCGCCTTGGACTACCTGCTGCTTTCTTATGGCGAGTGATCAACTGCGTGGAGAGGTGATTTCGTTCTTCTACCCATGCCATGGACCTTGCCACATTGAGTAGATTGCAGAATTTGTATTACGTAATTGAGAGCTGTTTAATAAAATTGTCTCAGAATAAGATTAGACATTCTTAATTTTCTGTGTTTTAATTGTTCATGATAAGCAAACATGAATTATTGTGGTATCGTAAATTTTATTGCAACGTACGAGTTTCAATAAAATCGTGGCATTCTTTGTCTTTCCAAGCATTTTGCATATAAAAAGAAAGTCAAAAAAAGTCCAAGAAAAAATGAGAGTTGGTGTTTTCACAATTTTTTCAGTGACTTCTCGGATGAAAAGATCGAAGGAATTTCAGTTAAACTTGTAAGTTAAATCTAGAATACCGCTTCTGGCCTTACGAAAGCCAAGAATTTTGTCTCCCGCAGCGAAGATTAAAATCCACTTCTTGGCACGCTTAAGCAAGACCTCGTTACAGTAACTACTGAAAAAGACCATTTGACGTTGAGAATTAAAACCCGGAACCTCTTTTATTTCCTCGCGTTCACAATTAGAATTCTGTCATCTCCCGACCACTCAACCAGGTTTCAACTTTAACCATGAACTCCATTTCAAAAAGGGAATAAAGAGCGATAAGCTACATCGGCCACGAGGGTAATTCCATTCGCTAAAGCGTCTACTACATTCAAAACGTTTTAAAAGTTAAATACCCTGAATACGGACTCTTACGTCCGATTTCTTCTAACAATAAGACGTTAGAAAATTAAACAAAGAACAAATGCTGAGGGGTCTTACGATCGAACTCGAGACCATGATTCACTCGGGGCCATTGGCGCCCCCTGCGGCAATCGTTTGAGGGCGGAGACGCCGTTCGTTGGGCTTGTGCTGTCTTAATTAACGGGCCGCGCTGGAACAGCGGCGTAGCGTAATTATTTAAATAATGAATTGCTCATTTGGGCGGCGCCCCGTGCGGTCCGCCGTTGTTTTCTCCTTCCACCACCGCCGCTGCGCCGCGCCGAACCGAGCCGAGCCGCCTTCGCCCAGGCCACCGGCGCGGCGCTGCGCGTCGCCATGGAGACGTCCGGTGCAGCGGATTCCTTCGCAGACGTGCTCTGGCGCGCGCTCATGATGTTGGCCCGTGGAAATGAAATTTTAGTGGCGCAGTAGAGGGAGCGGCTGCCGGGTTGTGGGTGGAGCCGGGGATGAATAGCGCTTAGACAAGGCGGCTGGTGCTCAAACGGGAGCCTAGGTGGGCCACATTTGATAGGCCGCTGCTGTGGTGCTCACTCGTAAAGTTTTATTTCTTTATTTATTTATTGATTGATTGATAGGTTCCTGGTACCCATAAATTGTTTTTTTTTTCAAAAACGTCTGTATGTCCGGATGTGGGGCAGTGGCTGTCTCGGCCCCTCAAATTTAAAAAGGATCTTATGCTTTTTTGATAAATTATATGAGTTGCATAAGAAATTTTCAATATTATTTAAAAAATAGCTTCAAATTTTTCTTTAATGTGTTTGCTTGGAAAGAGGAACGTGTACTTATTAAAGAGGCGCAAACCCGATTATCAGGAAAATGCTGAATTTTCAAAAAATATAAAAAGTATTGTGATTCCCTCCTGGAAGTATTATTATTATTATTATTATTATTATTATTATTATTATTATTATCCTACGTTTTCTCAGCTATTATTGCTGGTAGAAATGCTCACCTTCCCCGGAGTTGTTTTGGGGACAGGTTCGGTCACAGAAGAAGAACTTCATCTTATATCTGGACTTAAGATAAACATTTTCTTACGATATGGGCAGTTTGCAACAAAACTGCGCGCTGTCCCATGTTCAGAAAGTTTTTAGGTAGTTTAAGTTCTGTTAAGTTTTTAAGGAAGTTTTTACTGACCTGGCCTTCCGCCGATATCACGAGTGGGTATGTTTTGGTAGAATTTAATTTCCAAATATGTTTTAGTTCATAAGATAAGTTTTCATATTTAGAAATTTTTTCTATTTCTTTCTGCTTGATATTGTGGGATAATGGTACTGCGATGTCTATTATTACTCCTTCTTTCTTCTTTTTATCTATAAGGACCAGTTAAAACTGGTCTGTCCCAGTACAAAAGGGTGGAACTTGTTTCCAGCACTGGAGGAGGGGTGTACTTATAGAATGGCGGTGTTGATTCATCCAATAATTTATGCTCATACTTATGCTAATATTACTGCAATTGCCCTGTGCACGATTTTCGCAACTTGATTATGCCTTCCTAAGTAAGCACTGTCTGAGAGGGAAGAGCATGCAGCTGTGATGTGTTCTATAGTTTCTCCTACAGCTCCACACTTCCTACATTTATCAACCACATCTTCTTTTAAACAATACTTTTGATAGTTTCTGGTCTTGATAACTCTGTCTTGAATTGATATTATAAAACCCTCGGTCTCAGGATATATTTGTTTCTCCAAAAGCCACTCCACCGAGGAACGTCTGTCTACATCATCTCGAAACAAGAGTTTTGGGTATCTTCCATGTATTTCTTGTTGTTTCCATTCATTAAAGTTCGACTGGGGGGTAGAGATGTTTAAATCATAGTTTCGTTCATGGAGGTTCAACGGAGTGAAGCCGCGGTCCTCATTAACTGTTAATTTCATTAATATGTCGGTGGAGTTTAAAAGGACCTGTCGCATTTTTTCCTCTTGTCTCAGGCAAGTGTTTTATATTAACCAACCCTCTGCCTCCCATCGTTCGAGATAGATATAATCATTTTACTGAGGAGTTTGGATGAAGACAACGGAATTTATGTAACGGTCTTCTCGTTGATCTATCCAGCTCCTCCAGGTCAGATTCAGTCCACTTAACGATACCAAACGAGTAGGTTAGGACCGGCACAGCCCAGATGTTGATAGCTGAAATCAGATTACCCCCTGATAAATAACTGTTTAACAACTTTGTTAGCCGCTTTTGATATTTTATTCGAAGTTCCTCCTTGATACGCTTATGGTCCAGTCGATGGTTCTGAGGGTTTCCCAAATAGCGATATGTTTCTTCAGGTGGTATCTGTTTAATATCACAGAAAATTTGGTTTATGTTTTGTACATTTCCTTTATGAATATTTATTATACCACATTTATCAAGACCGAACTTCATTCCGATGTCATCGCTGAACATTTTTGCTACACTTATAAGCGATTCTAGTTTATCATGCGTTTCGGCGTAGAGCTTAAGGTCATCCATGTACAGTAAATGGGTTAGTCTTTTTGTGTTTTTCATGTTCAATCTATAGCCACATTTAGTGTTATTCAAAAGAGTTGATAGTGGGTTTAGAGCTAGGCAAAACCATAGTGCTGATAGGGAATCGCCCTGAAATATACCTTTTCGGACATCAGCTTTTCCCAAGATATTACCTTGAACATTTGTATATTTCCAGTATTTTGTTTAGCCATTTGTGAGGAACGGAGTCAAAAGCTTGGCTGTAATCAATGTAACAGATGTGGAGATTTCTTTTCTTTGTTTGAGCTTGCTTTAAGACCACAGAATCAATCATGAGTTGATGTTTACACCCCATAGCTCCCTTAATACAACCTTTCTGTTCTTCTTCAAAGATATTATTATTTGACAGTGGAGGTGTATTTTTCACTAATAACAGAAGTGAAGAGCTTGTATACGGTTGATAAGCATGTTATTGGTCTATAATTCATTGGAGCTTGTTCATTTCCCTTTTTGAAGATTAGAAAAGTGTCTCCTTCACTCAGATAGTCAGGCATTTTATCAGGGTTGTTGAGCACTTCAGTGAAACAGCGTGCAATGATTTCATTAGCATGAGTAAAGTATTTCATCCAGAAATTTTGGATTCTATCTGGTCCAGGAGATTTCCAATTTTGAGTCTTTCCTATGGCACTCGCAATGTCTTTAGCTGTTATTTCTTTTAAATTCATTTGGGGCAGGTTCTCGTGTTGTTTCTTAATACTTTAATCCATGATCCAGATTCATCGAATCCACTGGTTTTAGCCATTTGTTTGTCCAGTGGATTTAAAATCAGCATTTATGTTGACTCGCTGCTTGTTTGAATCAGAGTTCAACTTTCTCAGAAATTCTTTTGACGGAATCTGAATTCTGCGTTTTGTGCCTTCCTTTTGTGATTTCATTGTATCTACGAAGTCGGCACATTTCACTTTCATTTTTTGTCTGATGTTATCTTTCAAGTCCCAACGATTTCTTGCCTGTTATTAACTTTTTTTTTGTCCTTTTCCAGGCGGGAACTCTTTTTTTAATAGCGTTTCTTTTGGGGACCTTTTTTGATTGGTTACCTTCTAAATATTGCGAAAGAACATTACCTTTACTTCTGAATTCTTCAATATTGTTTTCGAGTCGTCTTTTCCAGGCGGGTTTTCTCTCGTTTTGACCTCGACATGATTGTCCGGGATGGTAAGTCTTCTGACCGTTGATTTCAATTGCTGTAACTGCAGCACTGTAAAAGGGAATTATTTTGTATACTCAAGTGCTCTTTAAAGTCATTTTTTTTTAAGGTTGGTGTTTAAAGGATCGACTTGGCTGTAGTAAGCAAGAAGACTGCTGAATTTTTCTTTCACTTTGTTTGTCTCATCTCCTGGTTCTACGTCACCTTCAGTGTTCAGTATTCTTTTATTGCTTTCTGTTTGTTCATCTGCATTGACAGTCATTAGCCAAGAGTTTTCGACTTCTTGCCTCAATACTAATTCATTTGTTTCCATTCGTTCATTTGTACTGACAGATAGACGTGACGAGTTTTCAACTTCCTGTCGAATTGCTCTAGTTCCACTTCAGAAGGTAGCACTTTCTAATTATGACATGTTTTCTATTTTGTTCTGTCAGATGAAGTTCTGGGTACCGTTTCGTGAATTCGGAGTGGAGAGCTTGTCTCCATCCTGGGAGTGGATTAGGTTGACACTGGTTGATGTAATAGAACGCTCTCATTATTTCAATGTTCATCTCGCGCGTCCATCTCTTACGCCCAGCATCTTCTCTCCTGCTGGTAGCCCTCCTCACGGGTGGCGAGCCAGCAGACAGAGGGACATTTGGTTCTTCTGTCCGTGCGGTTAGATCCACATTGTTGCTCCTGTCGTCGTCTAAAGGCTGAATATGATTCACATCGAGGGCAGCCTCATGGCTCGATGTGTCCGAGGCATTACTTCTTTTCTTGTGTCTCTCCTTAAGTGTATGGGTATCGCATTTTATACCTAACTGCCAGGTAAGTATGTCAGAAGAGTCCATCCACCAAGTTCACCATTGGGGCTCATTGTCCCTCATCTGCTGACCTTACTGTTCACTCTTTCTGTTTGCAGCCGCCTGCTCCTTGTCAGTTGCTGCATTGAGGATGAAATGGGATTAAGAAAGGAATGATCAGATTAGGAAAATTTTATAGGCAAGGAAATAGCTTGTGTTTAGGAAACAGGAGAAAGTGAGCTGCTCAATCCACCCACTTACCCCTGCTGGAAGGGGAGAGCGGAATGTGAAAGGGAGGATGTCTAGGGTAGGTCAGCGGTCAGCGCCCCTTTATTGGTAGGGAAAACCGGGCTGATTGCAAGACCCCGGCAGAGCACTGCGGGCGATGGGCTGCCGCCTCCCTAGCCTTTATTATTATTATTATTATTATTATTATTATTATTATTATTATTAGAATGGTTGTATTATTCCTGTTGATCCCGTTTTTATATAGTAGAAAGATGGATCTTTTTAAATTTAAATTCAAAAAGATCCATCTTTCTACTATATTATTATTATTATTATTATTATTATTATTATTATTATTATTGAAGAATGACATTTCCCTCAAGAATTGCTATTCAAATTAGCTTTTAAAATGCCAAATTATCTTATTAGCCATGTATAATTCTTTAAGAGAATGAGTAACTTTTGCATATTTTTTAGCGAGCTTGACAAAATTTTCCACAAATACGTAAACAAGGTATTTTCATAACCGGCTCAAAACTTTGGCTTCGAATTTGTTGTAAGGATGGAGCACAAAAATAAAGCAAGTATTTTCTAATCTTCCGAACTTCGTTTTATGATGTGGTTTTTGAGATATAGCTGAAATATTGTCTTGTACGTATTGTAAGAATGTACTGTTGCAGCATTACTAGTTTCCGCGTGCCAAGTTTTTCTCATTCACATTGCTACTTTTGATTAAACGTTTCAGAATAAACGAATGTGAATAGTCAGGATTAACATTTCTCATGAATACACATATTTTGGGAGAGGAAAGAGACGAGAGAATTTTTTCTGTGGTGAAATAAAATTTCAATCTCATTGGAATTTTAAGAATTAGTGATTTGCATATTAAAGGCCTCAGTTGAATATTAGGTTCTCTGAATTTAAAAAAAAAGAAGTGTACTTTCCTCTCAACTTAATGTTGTCAATACCATTTTTTGAATAATTTCCCCCAACAAACTATATCCCTATAGGATAATTTCTACAGGGATCTAGTACTTATATAGTTGTTAAATTAAATGAGATACAACAATTTCAGAAGTATTTACATACCTATAGACTATAAACAAATTCTCCCTAGCTATATTTAAAAGTTGGAAGTTAAGCAGGACGAAATATTTTAATTTGCAAAATGACAATATGTAGGGCATTTGTAAACATTATGGTCAAACAGGGAAAAATATTTTTGTATATGTTAAATTTTTTTTTTAAAAAGTTGTGTTTGCGTCCGAATAATATTTGTAATGTAGGAAATAAAATTTTAACATTTTAAGCAAACCGTGTTGATGAGGTGTCACAGGCTAGTAATGAAAAATAAAAATGAACGGGAGATCGTGTATCAGATACCGTAGATGACAAGTGATAAATTTCGTAGGAATGATTCAGAGAACAATTCATGTACATTTTATAGTCAGAACGAAATTGGCTCCCGTCGGGGACGCATGAGAACGAATTTGCAAGTGATATTCATGATTGCATAGGATTGATTGATTGGTTAATTAGTGATCCCGGGCCCAAAGGCTGACGTCAAAGGCTAAGTTTATTAGTCCTGTAAGTGCAGTCCATGTTTTTCTCGCGAAGAGTGGCGGTGGCTTCCACTGCTAGATGGCGAGATCCGGCGTCAACCTACCGTCGGCTTGCGAGGTTTCCCCAACCAGGAGTGTCCCAGTGGGGCAAACACTTAACTCCAGACAAGTGTGGAAGTAATGTGGATGTGAGTGTAAGTGTGTAAGTAAGGGATGTGGATAGGACAAGGGAAGAGGAAGGAAAGATGGTGCTCGGTACGTGGCCCGCTTTTTGGGGGTGTTACTACTGGTGTTGATCGAAGAAACCATGGAAATCTACCGATAAGAGCAGCCGGCGGCTAGAATTCTCTTGTAGTCAACGACTGAATTCGACGTATGTGAGTGGTGCTGTCGGGACTCGAAACCTAGGACCTCCCGGTCAGGGGCACTGCAGTGACATCAATTGATGCCCTGGGCCACAAAAGCCCGGACATTCACTGGAGACTGAAGAAGATAATATTACAGCATTTCATTTCAAGAAGTCCAAGGTTTATCTCTCAGCAGGTTGGCTGGCACAGAACAGAGGCGCGTTCCTTTTTTTCAAAGAAAACAGCCTGTCTCATCTCCACCTGAGAGCGGCAAAGGCTGTGTTAGGTCGCCGAGTGGCTCCCATTGGGAGCGGAGCCGCGCTCGCTCGAATGCATCACGCGATCCCCAGGCGCCCACCGTATTCGTCACCACCAGCCCCCGACCGCCCCGCCCCGCCCCGCCACGCAGGGCCCCCCCTCCCCCACCCTAACCCTTCCCCTTGCGCTCTCTCTCGGCCTCGCTCTGCTCCCGACCCAGAATGCTACTTCAGCCTTCCCTCTTCTTCAGTCATGCCGCGACTTCCATCTCATATATACACAGGTGTATTAGAATAAATGTTACAAACTTCTAGGGCATGTAGAGAGAGCGAAAATGTTCACTTTTTTCCAAAGAACTTGAAGAGAGAAATTGAGTATAACGGAGTTCTATTCCATAGAACATTTAAATAACAAAATTATTTACAAAATAATGTAATATAATGTTACATCTGGCAGTTATATTACGAAACTACATACGGCATTTTACACTTATTTTTTGGTAACCTCGTATGACGAGATATTCGGCATATTACATGCTGATTCAGTCAAGGAGATTTTTTGTTCCTACCGATCACCTGTGCTTAGGAATTGCCTAAAACAGGGGCAATCATAATATTGGTTTTACTGTTCACAGTTTCACGCAATCAAAACAAATTTGTTTTCGAGCAGAATATCACTGCGAGATGTATTTCCTACCAGTCGAGGAAAATGACACATGCGTGTATGAAGATAAAAAATGCGAAAATGTTTTATATAGAAATATGAGAAAGCAAAGCAGGAAAACCAGTTACGAAGTGGATTGTGGTAGTGTTAGCGGCAATCATCATTAGTGCTTTTTAGCATAAAGAGGCAGGCAAAATACCGTTGTGATCTTTTATTTATTCAAACCGTTCAGCCCAAAGGCATTTCATGTATCTGTGTGTGTGAGTGTTAAAGTAAAACAACAAAATAGTTATTTACGACACAGTGAAAAAATCACTTTACCACGTGTGTCATATCGTACACTATTTTTAGTCAGCCTCACTGACTTTAATTTTATATTTTTAAAGTTTACAAATCACTTAATGATACTTTAAGGTTAGTAGACAGATGCGGTCACGCGAAATTATTTTGTTTCCTTTGTTGCATTCAAAGATTTATCTGAACACTTGAGCATCGACTTTCTTTAAACACTAGTGCTAAACAGCGAGGTCAAATTCAGTCGCTGTCTGGAGGAAAATTCTAGCGGCCGGCTTCTCTGATCGGTAGCTTTCCGTGGTTTCTCCGATCAACAACAAACGAATGCCGGAGCAGTACCCCAACAAATGGGCCACGAACCGCTCGCGATCTCTCCTGCCTCTTCCTTGTCCTATCTTCACCCCTTACACACACACACACATACACACACACACACACACACTAACATACACTACACTATCACACCTACCGGGAGACCGGTTGGGGACTTAGAAGTTGTCCCGGCTGGGGCGGTGCCCCGCTGGTGGGAGATTCCTGGTTTAGGAAAACCCCTCTAGTCAACGGTAGGTCGGCGCCGGATCTCGCTATACAGCGGGGGAAGACCAGCACCGCCTCCCGACTAAAAACACGCACTACACATACGGGAGTAATAACAATAGTAGTTTCGCGCGCAGGAACCACTAATAATCAATCAAGCAATCAACTAGTCCTAAAAATTGAACTTCTAGAGCCCTACGCATATTCCGAATGAACAGCTTTTACTAGTGGCTGTCAAAAAAATTACATTCGACAGAATACTTTAAATGCAGTACACTGTTATTTCTATTCAATTAGTTTTAGTAGGGAGAGAAGTGTAGGTTTTAGAAATTATTGCCATTATGTTATTGCTTCGCTTGGGCGATTGTTTTAATCCATGGATATATGAATTTTATTCCTGAAGTTTTACATGTAGGATTGCAAATTAGCGATAGCTTGTTAAAGAAAGACTTTTTTAGGTTTTATAGGAAATATTACGTAGTTTCGATTCTTAGATCTTTGTGTAATTGGAATTGAGCACAAACTGGAAAGCATTGGTAATTTCTCTATCTTATTTGGAACATTTGAAGACTTTTGATATGAGTTATGCAATTCGTGGAGCAAATGGGGGAAGCGTAGTTTTGGTTTACGCAAATTATGTGCTGTTATATGTTAACAGACAAAACAAATACGTTGTTGTAGAGTATTTGTTTTGTTTTTCTTCGGCTTTTGTTTTGCTTGGTCACAGTTTGAGTTCGCGCTCTGGCACCGTCTTTTGTCGCAAGAGTTGTTCTAGTTCGCAGATCGTCCGCTTAGCGGCGCTACCAGTGCCACTGGCGTTTTCATGAAGATTAAAAGAGAAATTAACTTGCGTTTGTTAAATTAAGGGTTTGAATTGGAGTTTACGAGGACGTGAAAGTGATATCCAAATATTCTCAATTGAACAAACATCTATTTCCCTTAATTTTTACGGACTCATTTAAAGCTACGTCCTAAACAATTTAAAACACCTTTTTCAGCAGTTTCTTAAAAGTATGAAACAAATTATGTTCAAGATTGTGGTTGTTTTGTCTGACGTTTATTAGCCGAAACAATAATAATATAATAGTAATAATAATAATAATAATAATAATAATAATAAAAAGTAATGTCAAAGTTGTGAATAGTGTGTGAATGTGCAGTCAGCCAAATGAGACCATCGAGCATGTGCTTTCAGGATGCCTAGCTCTTGTCAATACGTTAGGAAATACAATCAACTAGCCAAGTTAGAAAATTGGCAATGAATTGTAGATTAATTGGTAACTTTCACCAGTTATAGCAAGTAATGAAATAGTACTCGACTGGGATGATGATTTCCACTTAAAAAACTATATTATAATAGTGGTTATTAATAACATTGAAAATAATGACAATCATTGACATAAGATGTCCATTAACATGCAACAAAGAACTTACAAATGACAGAATCAGAAAAAAATACCCATATCAGAATTTGGCACCAAATTTCAAGGTGTATGGTGGTTGGGTAAGGTTGTCAATAAATATGTCAAAAAGTGTCAATAAATATCTCAGCTACGTACGTTATAACGAAATCGGATTGCTTTGCTTTTACAAAAATAGAATTGTCAAATTATCAATTGTATAGCTACCAAAAAGCTTAATTCTAGAGACTTGCCATAGTGTGCGACAAGTCTTAAACTGAAGGGTTGACAAAGATGAATTTGTTCTCCCTCTTTTCTTGGATCTGTCACTACCAACTGCATTTGACCAAACCTAAGTCGTATAGTCAGATGAATGGTTGTTAGTGCTCAGTGAAAAAATGAAATAATAATACTAATGATAATTATAATAGAAAGATTCTTCATTTGGAAGCAGATTTTAATAAAAAAATAAATACAACTTAAGTAAGAACAAAATGTCTTTGTTTTGGTGTAGGGGTAGATAATAAGGCGGTGTCTGGTGTTTATATATTGACGATTGTGGTGTGAACAAAAGTTTTTTCATGCAAATAATCAACTATAAATGTGATTAAAATCCATCATTGTTATTTTCAAAAACATTTAGAATTCTGACAACTTCTGAGATCATATTTACGGATACCGTGAGAAAAGCACACATAGACATTTTGTATGCTTTGTCAGACAATGCATTGTGTTCACCACATGAATGCACTAATGAATATGCGTTATTTTATGAATAATCTCGAAATATGTAGTGTCAATCAAGACCGTCGAATGTTCCTTTTCAAATTAAATTATTACATCTAAAATTGCAAATTGTTCAATAATTGGCGCTCGGTACATACACCACTTATCATATTATTTTACTTAAATTAATTTAAAAAAATGTTTTGGTAATTTATTTGTTGTTTTATTCGCAAACATGTTATCAAGATTACGCTGTCTTAGATCATACACTCAACGCTAAAAGTTAGATGGATATAATTCATTAATATTTGTTTGCCCTTTTCTTATTAAAACGCTTCATAGTTGACGGAGCATATTTATTTCGTAAAGCGCACTATAAACGGAAAAGGTATTCTTGGGATTTAAAAAAATGCCATCTCGGATTAGCGTTCATCATCTACACTATTGTTAAATTCATTGCTGATTTGTGGGACCCATACGCAGCCTTCTTAATTATTGAGAATAATAAAAATAATGTAGAAATAATTCTGAAAAAAGATATCTAATTCATACTTCATGAATGTATCAAGAATGTTAAAGGATTATGTAAAATTGAAAGGATTTTGAACTGTTTTGATGTCTGCCTACAGTGAAGACAAATTGTTGAAGTCATCATCTAAACAATATATGATAACTGAATATGTGATTCTAAAGAGAATGTCAAGAGCATATAAATATCTAACTTATTTATGCCTTATTTCTCTGAAGGCTAACAAGATAGACTAGAATAATTTATGGATTGAAAAATGCACATTTTGACTACGTTTCAGCATGTAACTCAAAAATTACAAGTTATAATGACCTCAGAAGACCTTTAAAAATCATAAACTTTACTTAAAATCGACAATGATAATTTAAATATATAAGTATAATATATAAGTTAAATATATAAGTCAAAAAACGTACAATTTCATAAAAACATATTAACAGTTATCCAAGCAAATAAACCAAATTATTATTTTTAGGACATTTTTACCACAGTGGCGTAATGACAATATTTCAAATCATACAAGTGGAGGGTTTTGGGGGGCGTAACCGAGCGAAATAATAAAAGGAATTTGTAATTTAGAATTTGAACTGCTTAACCATTCTCATTGCATCTCTTCGTGGGATAGTTTTATATGTTGAATATGTGAATCATCTGTACTAAAATATCATTAGTTCTAAGATACAATGTTTACATTTGCCTTAAATAATAATTATGGAGAGGGGTGTTTCTGAACTGTAATACAAACTTATCTTAGTAAAGAAATAATATTTTTTTGTTTTTATTAACCCATGTCAAAGAAAAATTAAACATATCCTAAGGAAGTGTATAACACGCTATTAACCACATTAACTCTAGTCTTGTGTGGGTGTTCCCACTTACCTACATGTAGCAGTAGTTTGGGTTGAGGGACAATAATTCAAGAGATTCAGGGGAGGCAATGCATTTGTAGTTAAACGAAAATGAAAAATACATAATTGCGCGATGACGAAATGTGTTATGATAAGTTTAATATGCATGGAATAATGGGAAATTTCGCAAAGCGCCCGGAATAATTGAATGCATGGTTTCAGAAACTCGTTGCACTGGCGCATGTTCCCTATCCTTCCCTCCTCTGCTGCTTCGCCTTGTCTCTTTCTCCATCTCCATTGCGCTGACGACTCCGCGCATTCGCCCTCGCTCCCGCCTGCTTCTTTGCCCCCCCTCGCAACTCCGTAGCCACGATTCTGCCCTGCTCGACGCCTGCAGCACCGTGGAAAGCAATTCCTTCGCAAGCATTTTATTATCGGGTCCAGGAAAAACGGGCGATGGTGAGCAGTCTCTCCGGCGCCCACGCAGCCTCGCACTCCGTGTGCTCCGCTCTCCTCCTTCTGCCCCCTCCGCGCCTGCCTCCCTACCCGATTCGCACCCCCGTCCACCCCGTCCTCGCCCACCTACGCCAACCGGGAGCGGTACCTCAGTGCATCAACTGATGTCACTGCAGCGCTTCTGTCCGGGAGTCCTAGGTTCGAGTCCTGATGGCGGCAGTATTTTTGACACTAGCTTTTCAGTAGGTCGAATTCAGTCGCTGTCTGGAGGAGAATACTAGCGGACGGCTGCTCTGATCGGTAGTTTTCCGTGGTTTCTCCGATCAACGCCAGGCGAATGCCGGAGCATTACCCTACCAAACGGGCCACGACCCGCCCGCGATCTGTCCTTCCTCTTACTTGTCCTATCCTCTCCCCTAATACACACACACTTACACTAACATGCACCACACTATCACACATTCCGCGAGACCGGTCGGGAGCTTAGAGCTTCTCCCGGCTGGGGCGGTGCCCCGCTGGTGGGAGAGTCCTGCTTAGGAGGAAACCCCATTTGCCGACAGTATGTCGGCGCCGGATCTCACCATCCAGCGGGGGAAGATCACCGCCATCTCCCGAGAAAAAACATGCACTACACTAACGGGACTAATGACCGAAGCAGTTGACGCGCCCGGAAACACGAAAAAATCAATCAATGAAAGCCACCTGCCCCGTACGCTTTCGCTTCCGACCCATCCTCCCTCCCCTCCCCCCTATATCCTCTCTCTCCCTATCAACCTTCGCCCTCGCTCCTGTATCCGCCCTCAACCCCATACGCCTCTGCCTTCTCTCCCCACTGGCCTCCGCCCTCGGCATCCGTTCGCCCTCACTCCCATTTTCCCCTCCCCTCGCTCCTTCATACGTCACACCTTTGCTCCCTTTCCAAGCCGCCCTCATCGCAACTCCCTCACCCCCATACAATACAATAAATTGAACCCCTTCTACTCACAGCATCAAGAACAAAAAAAATACACAATCAACCAAAAATATTTTGCGTTTGCCTTAGTAAAATTACACTTTTAGAATTGCAGTCTAAACTATTTATTGAATATGATGTCATGATGAGTGATTCATGAACTGTAAATGAATTGCACTCCTTCTGCCAAAATAGTAGTTAATACAATTCTGAACCATAAATTATTTAATGATTTAATCCTTTGATGCCCTCACCATCTTCCGCCCCCGCATTAACTTCCAGATCCGTCTTGCCATTGTTCCCTCAATCGCCCCCTCCCTGTCACCCCGCCCGGCCATTTCCCTACCTCGCGCGCTCCCCGGTCCGGTACCTGGTCGCCTCCGTTCCGCACACAGATCCCCGCCGCGAACGTGTCCACTTCCCACGCTGCTGACGAACCACCTCTTCGCCGCCGAGGTCAGGTGTTGCAATGAACACAGACGAGAGCGGGCTTAAATAATTACAGGTTTATTAACTACTAAGGTCCACCCCGTATAAACCTATTTCACAATATTTAAATTGATGCACAATTCCCACTACTAGGAGTAGTTCTCTTCGACTAAACAACCTGCATTTCGGAAAATATATTGCCGGCCCTATCGCCGCTCGCGGCCGCCCCACCCAGGCGACCGGCTCCTCCTCCGATCCGAACTTCTGCATGCTCCTAGCAGAAAGGGGCCGAAGGAGCGTCGCGAGAGCCCGGGAAGCCTCGCGACCCCCCGCTACCCCCTCGGACTTTCCTCTACGTCACATCCGGCTTCCACCTTAACAAAGGTGGCACGAGGACGGCCTAACGTCACGCGCTCGCCCTTTGAAAAATCTGTTTGTGCGCACGACGCTACACAGGGCTCGCACACGCGTGTGGTCTGTTGCCGCTCCACCCCGGAGGATGCTAACACGGTCGGGCATCTGTTTGAAAGCAGAAGCCACCGCGCAAATTACATCCAATTGCTCAGAAATTCGTAAACAAAGCATGCTGCGACTAGAAAAACCTTGACTGTTTTCCAAACCAATTGAAGCACTGATCATTTGTGAGATTTTAGGACGACCTCGCTTCGCCAAAAGATTGTTCATTAATGAAAACTTTTATATTCATGCGTAGGTTTCATCTTTTTCATGCGAAGGGCGGCGAGTCCCACTTCAGTAATGAATGTTTGCTTGTGTGCTGTGGCACGGTGGACTCCCTGAAGCACAGGTATTATCTTTAAATCACCTTCCTTTCATTCTCAGAGGATTTCCCCTCTTCTAGAGTCAGGCTATGTACAGCCTCAAAAGTCTAACGGGATATTTCTAGCAGCTGAGTCGGGGGAAGCCAAGGTTCAGTATGGTCCTCTAAGAATATGAAAGGGTGACGTGATGGTATATTCAGGGAACCTACGTAAATAAGAGAAAAACCGATATCGGCCAAAGGCTAAAAACAGGCCACGGACACCTAATGAACAAATGAAAAAACGAGTCAACGCAGAGGTCATGTAATGTATTCTTCTGTCAGGTGGCAAATTACTTTTCCCATAGACGATTGTGGCCGACCCTTGGTGCAATAGCCTCGAGATTTTCAGCCACCTTCGCGCGGTCCTAAGCTGTTCTCGTTGAACAAGGGCTCCACGCACGCCCTTCTCAATATCCAAGGTGTCACGTGGCAAAAGTAAACAAAAATATTGGTTTATACGCTGCGTCAGCGTTCCTTGGTTAGCGGAAAGAGCTTAGTGCGAAAAAGATTTTTCACGTGATGTTTTACATGGATGAAACTTCGATTTCCCCTACAGGCTTAGGGGGCTCAGAGTATCAACTGATGTCACTGTAGTTCTGGCCGGAAGTCCTAGGATTAGAGTTCAGACGGTGGCAGGATTTTCAACACTAGCGACACAGGTAGGTTGAATTCCGCCGATTGTTGAAGGAGAGGTTGAATTCCGCCGACTGCTCTGATCGGTAGTATTCTGTAGTCCGATTAACACCAGGTGACTGTAGGAGCAGTATCCTAACAAACGGGTCACGGACCGCACACGAACTTTCACTCCTCTTCTTTGTAATCCTCATACCCTTTTTTACACACACATACACGTATATGTACTACATTACCACATATGTCGGGAGCTTAGAGTTTGTCCCGACTGCAGCGGTAGCCGCTGGTGGAATATATCTGGTTACGAAAAATTCCGCTAGCCAACTTGTAGGCATCGGGAGAGGTGCCTCAGAGCATCAATTGATGCCACTGCAGTGCCTTTGACCGGGAGGTCATAGGTTCGAATCCCGACGGCGGGCGGATTTTTGACACTAGTTTGTCAGCTATGTGGAATTCAGTCGGTGTTTGGAGGACAATTCTAGAGGCCGGCTGCTCTAATTGGTAGTTTTCCGTGTTTTTTTCGATCAACAGCAGGCGAATGCTAGAGCACGAACCGCGCGCGATCCTTCTTTCCTCTTCCTTGTTCTATCCTCACCCCCTACACACACACTTACACTAATATGCACTACACTATCACACATGCCGGGAGACCGATAGGTGGCTTAGAGGTTGTTCCAACACAGGTGGTGCCCCGCTGGTGGGAGATACCTGGTTGGGAAAATCCCGTCGAAGGTAGGCCGGCGCCATCTTGCGGTGAAAGATCACAGCCACCTCTTGATGAAAAACATACAAAATGACGGAATTATTCACCGCAGTAGTTGACGCGCCCGGAATCACTATCAATCAATCAATCAATCAACCAACCAACCAACCAACCAAGCAACGTGTAGGTCGGCGCCAGATTTTGAAAAACAACATTATATCTCTGCCACCTGCAATGATATAATGTGAAATACACTTACGGGAATAATGACCATAGAACTTGACACGTCTGGAAACAAAACAATCAATCAATTCATTTTTCCTTTCTTTGTTCCCTCACCTTTGCAATTAAAAACACTTAACAACGTATGCTTAGGAGGGAGTTTTCGTTTGGTACCAATGAAAGTGGAATTTATTTTTAGTACGTAACACAAAGGAATTTGTAATGCCAATTGTTGATATATATATATATATATATATATATATATATATATATATATATATATATCAACACTTGTCAACATTTTGTCCGGCTGTATATATATTGTGACGTACCGGTAGGCGGCTTGTTCTCAGTAAATTTATTTGTAAGGGACAGGTGTTCTTTCTCGTGAATGGGCTCAGGTTATTAATCAAACACCACTGTTCCGTGAACAAAATAAACTGAACTATTTATTAATTCTATGCAAATCACTAATGATACAATATCTATGGTGGTCTCTACCCTTTTCTTTCATATAACCCAGAATCACTGTTAGTCTCTCAATCTTATCGATCGAAGAAATATTTACCGTTGACTTCTTCCCATACGAGCGTCGGCGGCTTCGGGGACTCTCGGGTTGCCTCGCGCTCCTTCGCTGCCTGCCGGGGTCGTTTTACTTGAGACCAGCCGAGGTGAGGCGCTGCGCTTCCGAAGTTCGTTCTCCTTTCCAATTCTCCGATCCACTCGACGTCTTTTGATCTGTGTTATTCCAAATAGCAGCTATCACTTTGGCAATATGTCCGATCGAATATTGATTGTTATCACGCACAAATTGTCCGTCAATTAGTCTTTCTGCACTCGTTCGTTTGCTTTTCGATCGCGGAGCAGCCCCAGATACGTCCTTCCTCGCCGGCGGCCAGCCAGACACTGACTCTCGCGGCCTCGTTCCCACGGTCGGCCAACCGACGACACCTCGCCGCCCGTAACCGTTTTTCGTGGCTAGCGAGCGCCCTCTTGCAACCGTTCTGCCGCGTTCTTGCTTGATGTCTCGCCGTTTCTTTGGGTGGAAACGCGGTGCGTTTCAATATATATATATATATATATATATATATATATATATATAAACATTTTGTCCGCTGGGGCGGTGCCCGGCTGGTGGGAGAGTCCTGGTTAGGGGAAGACCACCGCTATACACCGAGAAAACATGCACTTCACTAACGGGACTAATGACCAAAGCAGTTGACGCGCCCGGAAACACGAAAAACCAAACCAACAATTGGCATTACAAATATATATATATATATATATATATATATATATATATATATATATATTGAGACGAACCGGTAAGCCCGGCTTGTTCGCAGTAAATTTATTTGCAAGGGACAGGTGTTCTTTTTTGTGAATGGGCTCGGGGTTATTAATCAGACACCACTGTTCCGTGAACAAAATAAACATGAATTATTTATTATTCTACACAAATCACTATTGATTACAAATATCTGTGGTGGTCTTTATCCTTTCTTTACTCTCACCCAGAATCACTGTTAGTTCTTTCGAACTTACATCGATCGAGGAAATATTTACCGTTTAATACCCTCCACGAGCGTCGGCGGCTTCGGGACTCTCGGGTTGTCTCGTACTCCTTCGCTGTGCTGCCTATGCCCTCTCCACTGGGGCCAGCCGATGCGATGCGTTGCGTTTCCGAAGCACTTTCTCCAGCGTAATCTTCCCACGGTGCCTCTGCGCCTCCCCGCTGAACTCCTTTCCAGTTCACCCAGATCTACTCGATGTCACCTTCCGCGAGCTGACAAACGCCACTAATTATTCAAGGTACAGTTTGCTAGCACGTGTCTCACCATTTCACCAGGCTACTAGTCTCGTGGCGTACTCCTCTGCACACCAGTTCTCTCGATCAGTACTACCCCGGATAATAGCTGTTACTCTGGCACTACGTCCGAGCTACTAATGATGGCTATATCTAGCACAACTCGTCCGTCAACCACTTTTGGCAGCGTTCGTTCGTCCGCGACACTATTCTACCTTGTTAGAACGCGGAGCAGCCCCAGGTACTTCCTTCCTTACAGGCGACCGGCCGTACACGAAGCCTCGCGGCGTCTTTTCTCACGCCTTCGGCCAACCGACAACACTTCGCCGCCCGTAACTGTTTCTTGTGCTAGCGGGCGCCCTCTGGCAAACGTTTTGCCGCGTGCTTACTTGTTGTATCACCATTTCTTTAGGCAGAAAGCGGTGCGTTTCAATATATATATATATATATATATATATATATATATATATATATATATATATCTTGTTCCGGAAACTTTATCAAAGGTAGAACTTGGTGCAATTTTTCCTCAGAAAAGGATTTTCTTTTTTAAAAAATAATCTGATAACAATAAATAACAACACTGGCTATAAATGTAACAAGTTACACCTAACTCGTAAAGTGAGGATTGTTGGGAAATTAAGGTTCGATCTCGGCTTGGTGTCAAAAATGCATCCTAGCGTTTTGAACCAGCTGTATGTGGATTATGTTTAGCATCAAGAAAAAATATCAGTTTTAGAATATCCATCCTCTCCTCCCTCACTTTTATAAAAAAGTTTTATTTCCACATTTCTTTTCTCTACATAACGTAATGCGTTTTAACAGTTGAAATGGGGAAACGGCTTTGTAATTACTAATAATAAAAACTTTTAAAGTTTAATTCAAATTTCCGCAAATAATTTTAAACTGGCAAAAATGCGAAATATTTTATTTCAAAACTTTTACAGATGCTACCGCAGAAAATGCATTTCAGGTATTCGCATGAAACGTTTTAAATCAATTTTCAAAGAGACGTGGAACATAGAGAAGAAATAAAAATGATTTTTTACGATAATTGCTGAGAGACGTGGAACATAGAGAAGAAATAAAAATGATTTTTGACGATAATTGCTTAATTTCATTTTGTTTTAGACTATACCAAAAGTAGTTCTTCAAGAATTACTTCTAGCACAGGACATTTTAGGACCGTCACATCCTTTTGTAGTGTGAAAACTGATAGAAATGTATTATTATTTTTATATAAGAATTATATAATTGTTATATAATTATAATATTAGCAAAATTTACATTGTAAGTTAAAATCGATAATTATGCTTACAAAAGCTGCTGTTAAGTTCGTAGAATTCTTCTACTGCTGGAATTGGTGACTTCCAACGTTTTCCAGGTGATTAACGTAGCCATCAAATCCACGTGGCTGCCGGAACAGGACTCTGGTCGGTGCAGGCAGTTGAGCCACGACTACGTGCCATATGCCTACTTCATTCTCTTTCCATCAGATTTAAATGGGATGCTGTATGGGTATGTGTATTTTGTGGAGTACGTACGTACCCAGTACCCATTGTCATTATATGCATAAGCTGGTTCAGAAGAGGACAATGTTTCATAGCAGATTAAAAATCATTGCATTGATGTTTTTTAGTGAGAATATATAATTTTTTGTTTATAATAATGCAGTTTTACTTTCCCTTTAATATTTTTCTTCAGTTTTACTGAAAGGGATATCTAAAAGGGGCAGAGGGCATGGAGGCTATAGTGTTATAAGAATATTTAGGGTGTATCTGGACTGAAATATCCTCCAACGAGATAGTTTCCCGACCTCCCCTGCCCTTACTGCACTTCATGCACTTTTGTAATATTTTTCTGCAATTATGGCGAAGAATATTTTACTACTGTGCATTGAAGATGAAGTTTCTGATTGGAATTTGATTTGTGTGGTAATATATAATTGGAAATGTGCTTCTTGTAGATTATCAAACTATATTCTGTTTTTTGCGTAATTGTGACTACGAATATCTTGCAAATTAATCATTTTAAATTGTGGTTAATGAAACGAATAACTCTTAATACAGAAAAAACCTTCGAACGAGTGGTTTGCTCCACTTACCATCCTAATCCCATTTTAACGTCTATTACTCGTGCCTCTTTTGCTGCGGTCCGCCGGTCGTTTCAGTCTCTCGCGTCATTTACGAACAATTTCTGCGTAATGAACGAATTAATCTGTGAGAATCATCCCCTAATTGAATGACGGAAATTAGCTTCATTATGCCTCGAATCTGTGAAGTTTACAGGAGTGGAAAACCGGACGAATGCTATTTTTGTTTCCATGCGGTATTGTTCTTCTCTCTTACAGAATCTGTCAAAATTAGTTCTCTCGATGAAATTAATTTCTTTTTCCTTTGTTCCCTTCAAATGGGGTTTAATAAACATGAAAAAAATATGGTTATACATTCTGTTTCTTATATTGAAAACTTCGATCACTGTTTGATGCTGTATGATTAATTTACAGGTCTTGGCGATTATGGGCGTCTGGATTTACACCTCGATAAAAATGTTAACGGTAGTGTTGAGGAGTACTATTTTTTCGTTTTCTTCAAAATGTAGAAAACAAACTTTTTAACATTTTATCTTTCATAACGTTAAACATTATGACATTTATGACCATTAAGAGTACAATTCTAATAATACGACTAAATAAGGGCAATTCACGAATTTAAATTAGTGATATAATAGTATATACTTACTCGTTTTATTCGTAACTTATGTAATGTTATATTACTAGTTGAATCCACAATAGTGTTTCCAACCCACAAAAATGTTCGCAGGATTGAGGCGAGAACTGAGACACCTAGGTTCCTTACCAATTAAATCACAACACTGTCACTAAATTGCCAGATGAAATTAAACAATTAAAATTGTACACAAATTTAAGTTAAAAGTAAAATCTTTTCTGCTGCAAAACTGTTTCTAAACTGTTAGAGACTATACTGATCGTCAAAAACAAAAATAATTTTTACTTTAACAAAACCAAGATATTGTATAATGAATTAGTTTACATTTGCATTGTATAATTTAAAAAAATACTTAAATGCTTGTAACAAGTAATGTACTTCAGCTTCCGGGCAATGACCCCCATCTCGATCGGGTTTTTGTCCAGTTTCCTGATCCATTGAGCAAATGCTGAGATGGACTCTTGATTTGCTTCTGGACGTAAATGTAGCTTCACTATGGGCACGTTTTGTTGAACTTTCCTTTTGCTTGTAGTGGGAGTAGAGCTTAGGGTGAGTTTTTATTTTTTTAGCTATGCAGACAAATCAAATCTATTCGCTCGTTTACTCTTACAAATAAGTTTTCTATAATTCGGCAACGAAAATATCTAGTATTTAATCTCTCGCTTATTAAATTTATTATTATTATTACTATTATTTTTTCATCTTTCAACTATTAATAGTTAAATTGTTGGGAAAGGATTCAGAAACTCAAGAAAGCGTGCGCAGATGATTATCTCCCTCACACGTCACATACAGTTTTTGACTAAATAAATAAATAAAATTAAAGTACTGGTATAATCGGTTCACTTTTACATTTAAGAAAATTAAAACAAAATAAAAAAATCTTCATAAAACGATTTAAATATCGAATGGTGAGAATGTTTTGCATCAGTTAAGAAATCTTTAGTTTCAACATTAACATTGTAGGCAAGATTCGAAAAATATGTTAACGGTGCTTACATAATTCAAGATAATGCGACAAGTAATGTTTTACAATAATGTAAACGAAATTTTCTAAAGATGTTTATTCAGAATTATTTCACTATATAAGAATTCTTTTGCTTCAGTTTTAAATTGTATAAAGAAATCGAAAGAAATAAACTTTAGCAATGTTCTAAATTCCAAAGATTTCAATCAAAATAAAACATATGCCGTATTATTAAGTAAATTCTACTGTCATTTAGAAAAAATGCAACAAATTAAAAAATATTAAAAAATGCATTTGAAATAGTCACTAAGATATTAATGTACCCTCTCCCTCACAAAAATTGGCCGGCAAAATTCCCAACCGCGCCCGCAAACTTGGACACCCCGTGGGCAGGGGGAGGGACGCGTTGACCAATCGCTAGAAGGTAGAACCACAGTTGTCTGTTATTGGTGCAACATCCCATGGGGTATAAAGGACGCTGTCTCAAGGGGATGAGGTTAGTTCGTTTCCGTACGAGGCGGAAATATCGTCATATTTCCCTGCGGAAGGAGAGATGTTGCCTGCGCGTACGCCACGACGAAAAAATATTTTTGAGGGGGTTTTCCGTCCAGAATTATTGTCCATAGACCAGTAAATATTTATCATTTTAGCAACAATTATTCTAACTTTTAGTAATTATTTGTAACTCCTGTCAAACTGCTATTTTGAGATGTTCATTTCAGGCACAATTTGCGGAGCCTTCCCGGCCGTTCTAACGCATATTTCGAATTTGTTTTTCAAATTATAAATTGTTGCAAAATTGTTAATTCGCGGTTTTCGGTTCTGGGACATCGGGAGACTCTCCTCTTTTAGATTTTCAGAATTTGGAAATTGTTTATAAATTTGCAAATGCTGCAAAACTTTTTATTGTCTCATCTGAATGGCGTTTAAAGGCGATACAAAATTCCGGAATCCAATCGGTGCTATCATATTTCGTTCTCGAGATATATGTAATTGTTTATAAGAAATTAACATCTTACGTAGACCCCATTTGTTTGCACTTCATTCATTCGCTCTACACAAGCATACTGAAAACAGTTCTCCAATGTCGCGCTGTTGACTGCCACATACGCTTAAAGCACTCTTGCTTGTACACACATTCTGTGGCCAATTTAATTACGCTAAATTCGTATTTTTACGGCGAGTATGAGTATTACTTTTATTTTATTTTTATATTCTCTTTTAAGTCCTGCAATTTTCAAATCGATATATGTGTCAAATTGGAAGGAAATTGATTATAAAAAAAATATTCTTCAAGGTGCATTACGCCCAAACGATTGTTTCTGCTTTTCTATGAAAGGGATGTTGAGCAACCGAATATCTGTATTCAAGGAATAGGACATTCAAGGAATCTTATGTTCAATTATTGGAAAAGTTTAACCAATAAAACCTACTCTAAGGAAAATATCACGTAATCAATGTTAATGATCACCGCTTAACATTGTGTTTACTATTTGGATGTTTTCAACATCCAATAACCTATAGAAAACGCATGTTTTTCCAGGTTATTATCAAACAAATTCAATAAATACAAGCATTTATTCACATTATTATTTGTAAAACACTGAAAAATCGACGATGTTATTTGATTCATGTCTTCATTGAAGGTCTGAGATTAAAACGAAAACTGACAAGCAGAGAAAATTAAAGA
The DNA here is from genome assembly GCA_964035755.1 of Teleogryllus oceanicus. Lineage (NCBI taxonomy): Eukaryota > Metazoa > Arthropoda > Insecta > Orthoptera > Gryllidae > Teleogryllus > Teleogryllus oceanicus. The sequence goes on along the minus strand of CAXIVR010000002.1, from coordinate 90,396,974 downwards.
AATTGTGAGTGATTGATGAAGTTGAATCATCAAATGAAAAACAATGTTTCTTGCTTCGTATAATGCCACCTTGTTTAATAAACATGTGATAAATATTACATGTGATAAATATATGTGATACTTACATGTGATAAATATATTTAAACATGTAAATTAATGAAAATTTTGAAAAGTAAAATTATAAAAAAGAACGTTGATTCATTTTATTACAATATGAAATTGGAGAATTATCAAACAAGGCTCTCAATCCGAAATTGATAACCAATTAATTATTGAAATACAATGTTACGATTTGAATATCATAGAAAGTTAGACGCAATTTGTCGAAATTCAAGTGAAATATAATTTTCTTTAAATTTGACTCCTTTTCCTACGAAATATGACATCTGACAGTACTTATGTTGACAATTCTTATGCCTCGGGTTTGTTCTAATATTACTTGCAGTACGCAAATTATTATTTTTGGTATTGATGAAGGATAGATATGTTTAGGGCTTGATTTCTGCCGGAACACGACGGAACAGCCTTCCGTTAACTTCGGAATAATTATTAAATTATATTATATATAAATAACATTATATACATGCTATAATATTAAAATTAATTTGAGAAACGTCCCGGCATTTAAAATTTTAAAAATAAAGCACTGAATATATCATAATAACTTTTATTACAACACTGATCTAAGTTTCGTCAAAGTTTGACTTTTAGACAACCAAAGTTTACCCACCTATGTATCTTACTATACATACTATTTAGACAGTGCGTCTATACATACTATTTAGACAAAACTAGTGCTGCTTCAACAGCACGTACTTTCAGGTCTTGTTTGTAATTGCTACGCCATATACGGACTACGTGAACTTGCAAAAACATTTTTTTCAGCAGCAATTATTTTCTCCCCGCTGGTATTCGATCTCGGGTTCTTAAATTTAACATGCCTAACCCGCTTCCCTTACACCACCAGCTATACAGCTAAAATTCCTCCTTCCCGACGCAAAAAGAAAGTGAAACATTTGCATTTACAGTTCTTAAAAATTCAGTGTTCAATTTACATTAATTCAATATCTAGTTTTAAAAACAGAGTTCATGATGGAAAAGATCTCTTATATCTCTTGCGTCAATATTGTTTTTCGACAATGTTAATATTTGTTTGCAATTTTCGAAAATACAGATGAATGTGTGTACTTTTTGAAAAATTAAAAGAATGTTATGATAATTTAAAGAATGTTATGATCTTTAGAGCATTTAGTACAATGCGTTCAAATAGGTTAAAGAATATAGTGGTGTTATATGAGCACCTATTGTCTCGCATTGTTTGTTACGGATACGCTATTACACTAACCGACTATTACATGAATCTGCAAAAGCGTTTCCAACTACGAAAAAATTTTTCATCCCGCCGAGCTTCGAGCGCAGATACTTCGAGTTCGCACGCCAGGCTCACGTTGCGTACACACCAACACACAAACGGCAAACTCAACTTTCCTGACGGTTAGAGGACAAATAGTTTCTTGCATTATTCCTAACTTTGCAATTTTCGAAATTTCAGAGAAATTGTGTACATGTAAACAACAGCTAATTGTTAAGCAGTCGTTGGTAAAAGTCCACGACTTGGCATTGATGCGTTTGTTCTCTGAAGAATGCTACGAGAGTCTGAGCGAATAGTTGGTCACAGACGCTGCATCGGGGCGTTTTACTTCAAAGAAGGTCAGAACAGTTTGAGCGATTAGTTGATAGAAGTCTACAAAGTGACATTGCCCCCTCAGTCGAGAGCACTCGCATGACTCCGATCGCTTAAAGCGTCTACTTCATTTGACGCACCTGCTCTTCGGCAACCACGGTGCTCTTTCTCCCCGGCCATGTTTCAACTCACTCTCCCTTTCCTCCTAACTTCCTCCTTGCTCCACGTGTTGCAGACGTCTCAGTGCACCCGCGTGGCCCGGGGCGCTCATTAGCCCTGGCACGTGGGCGGAAGTGGAATAGCGCCCTCGTTAGAGCGCCCGCCGCTGCCACCGCCCCCATCGCAACCACCACTACCCACCGCCCCCGCCGCCCCGCCGCCCCCGCCGCCCCCGCCGCCCCCGCCGCCCCCTTCCCGCCCACGCCGCCAATCTCACCCTCGCCGCCACCATCGCCTCCGCGCCCCCCCGCGGCCCCCGCCGCCCTTGCCACCCTTGCCGCCACTACCGCCGCCGCTGCTCAGCGCTCACCCGCCGACTCTCCTTGGAGGCGACTTGGTGCGCAAGCGACATGTGGCTGCGGACGACAACGATACAGTCAGCTCTACGTAGGGTACCGTCTCAGGTGGCTCAGGAGATCAACTGATGTCACCTCAGTGCCTCTGACCGCGAGGTCCTCGGGTTCGAGTGCGAACGGTGTCAGGAATTTCGAAGCTACATAGCTAGGTCGAATTAAGCCGCTGTCTGGAGAAGAATTCTAGCGCCCGGCTCCTCTGATCGGGAGTTTTTTGTAGTTTCTCCGATCAACACTAGCTTTGTCCTTTGCCAACTCCTGTCTCCTGACGACCACTCGCACCTTTGCGTTTAGCTTTTAAATCATCACCAAGATCGATTTTTCGTTTTATATTTTTTACTGAACTACGTGAAACTCCTACAAGTTCAGCTATTTTGTATTGAGTCATGTTTTTAGCTTTCAACAAGCCGGCAATTCGACCAACTTTCATTGGCGACAAATCACTCTTTCTTCCCGTTCTGAAAATTGTATCTTAATCACAAATCTCTACAATCTCTTAATATATACATCGAACAGTGAACAAATGTTAACAAAGAACTTACCTGGCGCGATTTCAATTAACTTGAACTTGTTTAATCACAACAAACTATTGAATTTCACGATGCAATTGACATGCTGTCTTTTAGGTTATATAGCATTTTCTCATTGAACAGTGTTCCCAACCGACTAAATATATATTCAGTGTCACAAACGCTAAAATACTATATATAAGATTCTAAGCAACTACCGCAGCATTCACTGCGTACAATAATTAATAATTATAACAAGAAAAATGTGAAAATTGTAATTTTTAAGCTTGGGTCTAATAATATGGCAAGGAACTGTACGTCAGTGTGTTTAATAATTGCCATTATATATTTTTCAATCTATTGGCATTTGTTTTCAAACGCCATTAGTATCGTATTATTTATTAACTTTAAATTGTTTTACTTTCTCACATACTGCTTACGAAGAATATTGTAAAGTTAAAAAATCCCTTAATTTTATTTAAAGTTTTGAATAAAAAAATCTATTGCTTGAAACTATTTAATTTCCGCTTGAAACTATTTAATTTATATTAATAATGGCGAAAAAGTATTAAAATAAAGACAACTTCTTTGAACTTTGAATATCTCTTGTTACCCACAAAGCGAGAACGTCTCGTATGGCTGTTTATATTTTCAAAGCTGTTTGGTTTCAGGTGTAAAGAGTGAAGAAATCCAGAAATTTGTCGCCATCATTGAGGTCCCAAAGCTCCATAAAAGACAATGATTCCGTGCGCTTTGTTTTGTGTTAGGATTTCTATTGCTTCAGCACTCACTTCGCACAACAGCAGATGTTTCGTAACAATTTCTTTCAATAAGTAACAAAAAATCTGCGGGAAATGGTCACTGAGTTTCGCAATTGTGCCTCGACAGTTTTTCAAAGTGCGCTGATGCTCTTGCTACACAAGATCGTTAGTGACAAATGACGGCTCTCAGCGCTCCACATTATGCTCATTTTGCCGGTCGACCTTCTGAGAATTCTCTGCACTAGTGACGCACCATCCACTTGCCCATGACGCACGGTCTATACTCTTGACACACTTGGCGATGCATTTCGATCGATGTTATGTTCTGTGCGTTGAAAAACTTTAGCATAGACTGAACCTCGCAAGCGGCGGGGAATGGAATTAGAGCCGCCATCTTCATCCGTTGTACCTGTGGTACTGAGAGGAATCAGCTGGCGCATACTCTTGACACTTTACTGTCATTACTCTCTCACGCACGTGCACTAGACTTTCCAAATGGCGCTCTCTTAGCCATAAGGGAAACTTACTTTCTGAATGCGCCCCGTATTATTTGCCTATCCCATCATAATTTTTTATTTACCATTCCGTATTGTTTTCTTTTTGTACTACGTCCATTCGGCAGTATCTCTCGAGAATTCTCGGGATCTCTGTTTTAAAGCGACTCTTTACGCGCAGCATGCAATATAAATTTAAGGAGTGGGTGCCGAGTACGAAACCATAGAATACCTTCTCCTTGTACCATCTGCTCAATATAACGCAGTTTATTTCTAAAGCGGCATTTACAGTTAAAATTCTTCGATAGAATTCAAAGTTTCCACGTTAATTTCTATAGGAATAACATAGTTTTCTTATTCACTTAAGAAATTTAAACTGATACCATTGTATAACTTCAAATTAAATGTACTGGAAAATGTATTCAGAAAAGCGTAAGTCATAAATTTGAAAGTATTTTGAGCAGATTAGAGAACATAGCCATTTTTGTAATTTTCCCCAGTAGGTTGGGACAATTCTATTGTAATCACTGAGAATTCTTTCGCTCGTATAATTTTTCAATAAAACACTTCGTGGACATTAATAATTTTCAGCGTAGTCCTTCAACCTACGGCTATAGAGGATTTGAGAAACAACTCCGAGAAATCAATAATTCTGATTTCTTTTAGTAGGTAATCATTAGGGGGATATTTTGTAAAATATATTTTCCTACTTTATATCCGCCCAAGCAGTCAATGGGTTTTCGAAGACAGTAATAAACATGGGAAGTAATAAAGTCCAAAGTAAAAAGTGTGGAGAGTTTCGATGTCCGAAAAGCGCGCAATGGCGAGGGGGATGTGGGAGGAGGAGAGGGAGGGAGAGAGAGGTGTCTGTCGTGTGCCCATCGCCCACGTGATTGCCTCAACAGCAGCGTGCATCCCTGTGTGCCGCACCCGCTCCGCTCCAGTGCGCGCAACCGCTTTAAAGCCCCGTGCGCCGGGCGTGCGCCTCTGGACCTCGTTGCTGCCACCCTCGCCAATCGCCGCCCGCCGCCCACGGCCCGCCCTGGCCGCCCGCTCTTTTAGCGCGCTTTCCGCCGCCAGCCACTCACATCACTATTATCCGCGCACGTTTTCTTGAGCCCTCGCTTCATTAGTTGCGAGAGGAGTGTGGTTATTTTCACAACAATGAATTTGATATTAAATTTGTAGTTCGCTTTTCGATGCAAAATAGTTTCTACTAGCTGACCCGGCGAACTTTGTACCGCCTAACAATCAATTCTTTAATTTTTTAGTTTGTTTAATACTTATTCTGCTATTCGGGACGCCGGGTCAGCTTGTAAGACAAAAAAAGAAAGTTAATAAGTTAACAATTACATTATGTCAAAAAATAAAAATTATAGAACACCTAAAATTATTTTAATAGTCAATAAAAAATTACAATTTCACATTTCTTATTATGATACCTACTTATTATATTTCTTTTAATTTTTACTTATTCTAAATTCAGTTTTTTTATTGTAGTACTTTATGGTACACGATATTTTTTGTTTGATTACCTGGCGCGTAAACAAATAGAACAGATGGTTTTCTAACACGGAAACAGGCAACATACAATTGACCATGCGAGAAACATGGGTTTTCTAGATTAATACCACAAACACTTAATGACTGCCCCTGGGATTTGTTTATAGTCATAGCGGAAACAAGCCGTACTGGAAACTGCAGTCGTTTAAACTCGAATGGTACGTCAGTCAGAATCATTGGGATGCGGGGTATCAAAACGTCCTCTCCTTTATATTTTCCTTTCAATATGATTGCTTCTATTACGTTATTCAGTAATTTTTTTTATCACTAATCGTGCGCCGTTACAAAGTCTCGGTTGGTTAATATTTCGCAACATTATAACTACAGATCCAACCTTTAATTGAAGATTGTGAGGCGGCAATTGTGGCAAATCTAGTGAGTTTAAAAATTCCGGTGCATAGTTCACGACATAATCTTCATTAGTTGCCGTATCAACTTGAATTTTGAAATTTAAATCATTTACATCAGTGTTTTTGGCAGCCAGTATAGCTCGTTCGCTCAACCAACATGGAATAATTTTGAGCAACATTTGGAAACACTTTTTGAATGAGTTCAGCTTTTGATTGAGTTAACTATCAAAAACCCCCAGGAAAGGGGATGAAGCCAGTCAGCACATCTACAAGAAATTTGCCATTACCAATATCAATGAGTTGTTTAGAGAATATGTCTCCAGATTGATCATTTTGCAACATAACACGCATATTTTTGCTTAAATGTAATACCTTGACATGTTTCCACCAATTCGAAGACTTTAAACATGCATTCAGTTCATCAGATTGCGTTGAACGTGGAACCACTGGCAATGTTTGCCGAAAATCTCCTGCTAATAAAATCATTGCGCCACCAAATTGGTTTTGGTTGTTCCGTAGATCTTTTAAGGTTCTATCTAAAGCATCTAAAAATTTTTTATGCGCCATCGTGCATTTATCCCACACTATTAGTTTACATTGCTGCAAAATCTTTGCCATTGCAGAATTCTTGGAAATGTTGCAGGTTGCAGTTTTGTTGTTTTGTATATTTAATGGCAATTTTAGAGCTGAATGGGCTGTTCGATCACCTTTAAGCAAAGTTGCTGCAATGCCTGACGAAGCAAGAGCAAGAGCAATTTCATTTTTTGAGCGAATTGTTGCCAATATTCAAGTAATCAAAAAGGTTTTTCCTGTACCACCAGGAGCGTCCAAGAAGTAATTCCCTCCAGTTCCATTATTTATTACTTTCATAAGAGTATCAAATATATACTTTTGTTCTTCGTTCAACAGTGGAAGATTTGAATCGATTCTTTCAAAGTTTTGAATCATACAATTTTTTACGTTGTAACTCTTGATCAAAAGCATCGTGCATTGGGCGATTGGGCGTGGCCATCCCCAATTGACATAATAGCTTGTTTGACATCATGAAGCACATATCCTCAATGGAAATCAATGCCTCATTGTAAATTTCTTCTCTTATTTGTAAATTGGGATTCCCTGTTCTATTGCGTATTTTAAACAAAATATCGTCACACATATTAACTTTGTATTTTACCCACAAATCAATTGGCTTTGATGGGAAGCATGTAGATATGATAATGGAAAACAATGTTCGTATTTGATGAGCTTGTGATGAAATTACAGCATCATTGAGAGTTTGATCCCAATGTGCATCGTTTTCTAACAGTTGCAAACGATGACAGGCTTCTCTGTAAGATCCACACAATTCACCTTCAACTGTTCGTAAATGTTGGAATGATGTTGGATCACGTACATTGACTAATAGCAGCCGTAAATAAAAACATTCATCGTTGTTTGGATGAACGGAATAAATTGACCTATTGCATCGGTTGAATGCCTGGGTATCCTGGAACTGATTTTCCTTGTTTTCTTCGCATAAATTTCTTTGGTGATGGATTCCAAGAATAATATTTTGCCATTTCAGAATATAGCAGTGTTTGTGCGAAATGATCATTTTGGCACGTGTCGAAAAAACTGGTTAAGGCAGTAGATGGTGGCTGGTGAGCTCTCTGTATTGTATTCAGAGCTATAAAATACACCCTTTGTACATTCTCTAAGTGCACGACTAAGTGAACAACTGTGGGGTGTCTTTTATGAATTTGAAAAGAAAAAATTCGCCAAAATGCTTCATTACTGCTAACATAACGACCCATTTGGTATTGGGTTACTTCATCATTTAAATTATCTGCGCCAAATCCAATCACAGCCATATCACTTCCTTTGGTTACGTATTTACATATGTACTTGATAGATTTTACTGAATGGCAAGATTCAACATTGTTGTGTGCTTTGAAAGTTTTTGATAAGATCGGTGAATACGGAACAATCCAACGATTGTCTATTTCAATATCTTATTGATGACAATTGTTGATCTTCCATTGTCTGCTAGTGATCGCCGACTATACAGTGGATGACCATCATTTCCAGTCATTGTTTCCAATATTAATGTCCGTGGATGGCGCTTTCAACATTTACCATCTACCATACACGGTGCATTTTGATTAGGTGTTCCACATGGACCATGTATCATGTTTTTGATAACTACTTCATGCAAGCCAATATCTAGTTGTTCATTAGGGATTTCAGCTGATATGACTTCATCAACTTTATTTAGCCTAATTTTTTCGACCAACCAAATCAAAACATGTGCATGCGGCAATCCACGTTTCTGCCACTCTACAGAATACATCCAACAGCGTGTCTCACCAAACACACAATGTTTCACAATTAAATCCATTAAAGATTTCAACTTTTGTCTGAAGACTCTTGCTGTAATGTTATGACGATCAATAGGTGATTGGCTAGGGAATAACCTTGTTTAATTTCTATCCATTGTGGATTGCAAGTAAATGTAATGAACAAATCTGCTGTGCCATAATGCCTAATAAAGGACATGGCATCTTGAGCATATTCATGCATATGCCGAGTACTTCCGATGTAGGTTGCTGGAAGAATAGTCATCCGGCCAACATTTTCTGGATTTCCATCAGAATTAAATTGCAATATAAATATACTCTTCAGATCGAAGTTTGGTCTGATTCAACCTGATCTCTCCGTTTCAATCTTTACATACATATCAACAACATATCTGTGACATAATCGCCGGAATTTCAAGATGTGTTTATCTTCATTTTCTCTGATCATTAGGCGGTATGAATAATAGTTCATTGAACTAACTTTTTTTTTGTTTTCAGAACCTGTAATGGAATTTATCATCTTGATTGAAAAATCGTAGCCATCTTCACCTTGCCAAAATATAATGGGATATTGCAGTGCATCATATGAGCGATGTGTTTCCTTAATACGTTGTAATTGATTATTTCGACGATGTAAAACAATATCACGTGACCCCAAATTTTCTCCAACTACAACAATGGCAACTTCATCGATAGTAGGTGCATTAAAACGTCCTGTCCTGCATGTTGGCCCACAGGAGTCTTATCAGCTCTGATAGCAATTTTGTGATCATCAGATGGCATCATATCCATTGCACTTTTAAATAATATAATCAATTGATTGTGTTCATGAAATAAGTTTTGTAATTGTTCAACTATTGACCTTTTCACTGAATTGTTATGTACACAACGTAGATTGGTTTCTTGTGGAGAATTGCCCATGAAATAAATTTGAAAAAACTTGTACTCGCTATCTGGCACTAGTAACAGAGAACCTGCTCTGATGATATATTTGCTTGCACCATTATTAGTCGAATGTCGCACTTCATAGATCTGTCTTACCCGAATTTTTTTACGTTCATTGCGATCTTCACGTTCCTGGGCAGTACGATTAGATTGATAATTAATTTGATTCGTTGCATTTCGGGTTCTTCTGCCTGAATTTGTCCGTTGCCTTATAGGAGGCATGTCGAGTATAAATGAGTCCCAAACACACAACAAAGAGACGTTTACACATCACAGCATTTCAACATATACACATCAAAGAGACATTTACATTTCAAGTGACATTTTACCATAGACAATTTGTATTTTCTAATGTTATCATCGTATAAATATTGTACGAACTAACGTCACTAATTGTTTTGAATCTTTGACTCTCCACAACAATTAACTTTATGGTATGGTATTAAAGTTCAAATTGACTTTTATGTATTATTACGAATCATTTGTATAGGAGTATAGAAAAGTGTTGTTTTTGGATTTTTCAGGCAATTTTTTAAATTTATCTCTCCGTAAGAACCATCCTCGTACTTCTAGGATTTTCTAAAAAATGAATTAGCAAAATCGGTTCAGCCGTTCTCGAAATTTGGGCTTAGCAAGGATTTCAGCGATTCATTTTTATATATAAGATTACAAAGGAGCCAGCATGTTTGGTTATCAGATTTTGTTATTTTGTTTACAACTCTCGTTTTTATCAAATACTCTTCATTCAATTAATGGTGGTAAAGCAGTGGGGGGTAGGTATTCCGGGGCTCAAGAAAACGTGCGCTTATTATACCAGTCTCCGCCAGCCGCCACGGGTCATTTTTTTAAGGCCTCGTTTTTTAGAAAACTAGTCCTCTGACCGCACTATGATATTTCTGATGAATTTATATTACCAAAATTTCTTACATGTTTACTTATTCTTTAAAACTTTGGGGAACCTGCATGTTCTGCCTCATCCTTATGAGGTACAAAATTCTTACATGTTCAATTATTCTTTGAATCTTTTGGGAAGCCTGCAGTGAACTGTTTCATCCATATAAGGTTCAATGTTTGTGGATCCAAATTCAGACTACGAAATAAGAAATATATTAAAGAGAAATATGGAAAAATTTGAATATTTGGAAATTAGATTCGTAGTATTTTCTAGATACACGAAACATTTAGACATTAGACTCTAAGTATCGCCGTCTATTCGTCTTTAACATACATCACTTCACAAACACATGCACATGGCGGATCAGCTGTCCAGAAATTGTTGATTGATATCTGATTTGACACTTAATTCGACAGTTTGGAGAGAAAGAGGAGAATCCTTCCAAAAATAGTTTCTCTCCTTTCTCTTCTCTTCTTTCTCTGAGCTTGGCATGTGTTTTCGATTTCACAGCGAGAGGCACCAGATCTTCCGCAGCATTGGGTTGTTACTTCTGAAGAATGAAGCTACTTAAGTAGGTGACGAAATAGCGAGTCAGGTATAGAAGAGAGGGGGTGAATACCATTCTTTTCTGAAATCTGCACACCTGGTCAGCTGCCAGGTGTGCAGATTCTCGGTAAAGACTTGCAGTGTCCTCAATAAAGCATTTCGTTTTTTGGCACAATTCAAGGTTAATCATTGGGAAACAGATCGAATCCATACCGTAAACTTGTTCTCAAACCACTAGTGTTAATGATGCCTTTAAGCACTGTAGTTCTTCGAATCTTCTTTTAACCATTGCGTCTTTTATCGTTCTCTAAAAATATCTCGGATCCATAGCGCTAGACACTGGTGATCAGGAAGTTTACTATTCTATTTATATTCATGTTGCTTTCATATACCTAAAGATCTGTGTCTAGGAATTAGACTTTCGAAGAATTTAATTCCATAGGCTTGTGTCTAACGTATTATATGTACACTCTGCAGTATCCATACTATCACCCTGTCTCACAACCAAAGAATCAAAACCGACGTTATCGTGTCCATTAAGACTCACGGCAGACGTCTAATCTCTACAGCAAGGCCATGTTACACAAGTGACTTTTAGCTCTTCTTGCGTTACAAAGTAAGTGGTACGGAGCGTTCCTTTTGGCATTAACTGACGGGGAAGAAATGATGTTTCAAAACTGAAAATTAATTGCAGGGTTTTACCTAATACAATGAACATTTCTTTGGAATATGCATAACTTAATTGAAAAGCTTTAGATGTGGCTATGGCGAAATTAAATCAGCACTTCTCCATATTATAGAAGATCTTCGCAGTTCCTGGGGCGACGAAGTAGGAAGAGGAGGAACCAGTGGTGTCTACCCTTGAAGGCACCCATTTCCTCTCTTGCGCGAATGCTTCCACGACCCCTCCTCGAAAGTTCTGCAAAAATGTTCATATTTTAAGATCTTTTGATTGATATTCCCAGACCTTGTGGTTACCCAGATCTATGCCCAGCTCTTTTGGTTGATACTCACTAAACACTTCTCTGATTCCACTCGCAACTTTGAACGTTAAATAACACTCAAAAAATAAATCTGCAGGTGTCTGAATCAGGATTAAGCTTGTGGAAGATAGATCCTTTCGAATTTTGAATCCGTATATATCATTACCAAATGACCCGTGGGGGATGACATATTGAGTTACTCGTGGGAGAGAATGTAGCTTAGACTTCTTCCGAACAGTTATTTGTGAAAAATTTTCGACCGACAGGTCTCAATTCTTTGGAAGATCTAGCTTCTTGCTGCTTTGGTAGAATTTTACATTATGAAAAGTTGTTTTTTTCGAGCACAGTAGTCATAGGCTCGCTGTCTCCGAAGTAAGTCCATGGGCTGTTCGTTGAAAGCCAAGCGTAGTAAGTCTCCGTCCACCGTTTAAGTATTTATAGAGTGAGAAGAGTCTTATGCTATGCGGCTAATAGGTAGATTTTCTTTATCACCTCTAGTCGATAAACTCAGGTGCTCGAAGCGTAAGAGACGATACTATTAAAATAGCACATTATTAAACGATAATGTAGTCATGGGAATTAATACACGAGTGTGATATTTCGATACGAGCGAGGAACGAGCGAGTTACCATTTACCCATTACAACGAGTTTCATACGGTACTTTTTCTACGACTTTTATAAGTTAAACTTTTACATTGAATCGTTTCGTGGCAGTTGACATGCAGGATTCACCGAAGGCCACCTAGCGGACAGCTACCCTACCTGCCGGAGATGGCTTTGATTTACCGGTCCGCCTGCGAGAAAGTACAAATGTTGCGACAATAATACGGTTTTCTGATCACCGTTTTCACTATTTATCTTATTTCTACAGGTGCCAACTCATTCTCTGATTCACTAGACACAAACGAAAGAATTGTCCGGTTTTTAAGGACAAACACACGGCAGCAAAATATAACAAAAAATAAGTTGCGTTCTGATCTTAACGTCAGTCAAAGGCCCCCTATCACTACCCTTTGCACTGCGCTATTCAAACAGGATCAAAGTGAAATTGCGATCCAATTTATTTTAAATAATATTCCACGTAAAAATACTGATAATAAAAGAAATTAAAACTGACAAACATAATATATTATTAAATTCAATTTTAATGTACACAATCGAACAAAACATTTACTAGAACGGTTCTCAATGATTAATGAAGTGTCAATACTTGGTTTGTAAACTTCTCTGTGATTGGCCAAGAACCTGTATCATAATGGAATATGTATCGCAATGAGTATCAGTATGAAACGGGTTGCAGCTACCAAATGACAGAATTATACAATGGGAGTAGAAAAATGACTTTATAATAACGTTGAGCTGCCCCTGAATACCCGCCCCTGCTCTCCGTTGGTGCCATCTGTCTATCACCATACGCTTCTATCTCTCATTCGCCACAAGCCACCTCCGTTTAGCTCAGAGCCTGCGTTGTCACCCTCTACTGCGACTCTGACATGAAGGTTCTATGATTAGATTCCCTAAGGAGGCAGATTGTCGACACTAGCTAGAAAGCTAGGTCGAATTCAGCCACGCCTCGAGAAAAAATATAGTGACTTCTCTTATTTACAGTTTTCCGAGGTTTATCCAATCAGTATTAAACGAATCCCGGTGCAGGCACTTAAAATATGGACATTGACTACGAGCCATCTTTCATCGTCCTTGCCCCTCCTCTCTCACTACACACATTTACATGCTCCACTCAACCACACATGCCAGGAGGCCAGTCTGGTGCTTAGCGTCTGTCCCGGCTGGGGCGGTGCCCCGCTGATGGAGGTGCTTGGAAGGCAATTAACCGCAAATCGACGTGTAGGTCGCGCCGAATCTTACCATCCAGTTGGACAGGAATCACCACCACATCCCGAAATAAATTATTCACTACGCTAATGAGTGTTATTACCATAAGAATTGAAAGCCTGGAACCATCAAAGAAAAACCCACGCGCCGCCTTCGCCGTCCATTGAGCATACCGCAGTCGCGACTACTGTGCCTGGACGCGCGTCCTAGGTCCGGCCACGATCGCGATTCTCGGGCATTCGCCGAAGAAGTCGCGAACGCAAACGTTGCAGATGTCGACGCGGGTCTCGTGCAACAGCCGCCGCACCGTCCGTTCGCACGATCTTCTGACGCCTTCACGGCACCACCACAATCACCGCCACCGCATCCATATCCACCGCTCACCGACGCGCTCACTGCCTTGCCGCCCGCCGCCGCTTCGCCGCCCGCCTTCGCCGCCCGCCTTCGCCGCCCGCCTTCGCCGCCCGCCTTCGCCGCCCGCCTTCGCCGCCCGCCTTGCCGCCGCTCGCCCGCTCCGCCCGCTCGCCGGCCTCGCCCGCTCGCCGCCGCCTCCGCCCGCCTCGTCCTCGCGACGAACGCTACGGGGAGAATTTGTCACACTGCCGAGATTTCTGGTGACGCCGAATTATTCTGAGAATTAAACGCGCCGCGGTAGGAATTCTACGGGGAGAATTTGTCACACTGCCTGAGCGGCCGCGAAAGAACAGTTCTCTGAGTAATCTCTGAAACAAAGCGCGCTGTTTTGGGGAAGAACATTCACGTGTTTATTTACTAAAAAGACGCAATCGTATCAAGTCTAATATTATAAACCCTAAGTAGTGGAATGTGGGTTTGTTTTTGAGCATATTGAATTTTTCAGTCTGAAAGAATATGTACTACAACATTTGCCCTTTGCTTTTAGCTGCAATGACAACCTGAAACTATCAAAAAATTAAACGTTTTGTCATCGCTTTTAGGTTAAAAGTATCAACCAATTTTGCAAATATTTTATTTAAAAAAACAATTTAAAATAGAATAAACGTGTAAGGTTTTAACAATATTTACGGAACAAATCAACCCAACCACATTATCGCAAAATTCTTTCGCAAACAATAAAGTGTAAATGGGTTAATAAGGGGGCGTATAATTTGTTTTTTGGTCGCGAATTGGTCATTCATAGCACCACGCGAACGCACCACTTACACCCACCGCGGCTAAGTCATATTCTCTCGGGTGCAAGTGCACGTGACCTATTTTCAGGGGGTGGGGATCTGCACCTTTATGCCGAAACGATCGGGGCAGGCTTACTCTTCTGCAATACTCCCTGCGAATTCTCTCTTTCATTGTGTCTTTGAGACTTCTTACATTATTCAATGTTCAGTATTTTGTAAGTTTTACCTGGCTCAAGATCTTGAATTATTGTGCGCGTAGAACTTTAATGCTCTCTGACGTTGCAACTTTGACTCATTTTAAATTGATTTTTGCACACTTGTCAAGACCAAACTTCATTCAGATGTCATTGCTAAAGTCATTTAAGACACCGCATTTGGGACAGAATTCGCTTCATTCTTAGCAAACATTTTAAGATCATCCGTGTAAAACAAATGTGATATTGATCTTTCATCACCATGGAGCTCGTAACTAAAGTCAGAGCGCGACAACTGTCTAGAAAGTGGGATCAAACTAATCCAAAACAGCAGAGGGGATAGCGAATTCCTTGAAAAAAAAACCCTGTTAATCTGAATAATTTTTGTTTCCGCTGCTTCCTTTCCGCTGTTTATTATTATTATTATTATTATTATTATTATTATTATTATTATTATTATTATTATATCGTGCACAGTTCGCTGGTACTGAGACAGAAATACACAGATATCCTCTATCAAAGTATGACTTTCAAATTCTTAATACATATTATAAATTAAATTGTATATGAATACAAAAATTCTCATAGAGACAACAAATAGATGCATATTTACGTTGACTGTAGAACCTAAAAACTTCCATTACTTCTCAGAAACTTCCAGACCAATGAGCACGTACTGAGTAATACGGATTACTAGAGACTGATGGCGGCACTCTTTAATTCGAAGTATTTCTAGTGAGAACTTTAAGGTCTTTGGAGTGATGCCTGCTGCTGAAAGAACCACAAGAACAGTCTTTGTTTCTTTCACAATATGGGGCAATTCTTGGTATTTCTGGATCTTCACCTGATACACTGTCATAAGATTGCTAGTATCGACGACTGCTATATTCACAAACCATACTTTTTTCCTGTTTTATTCCAGAGTGTTATGTCAGGTCTGTTGTGGTGCACAGTTCGATCTGTCTCAAGCACAGTTTTTGAGATATACTTGTAATATGGTGTATTATGGCTTGGTGCCAAACCGTATCTTGGCATGTTGGGTATGGATAATTCGTCCCACCATATCACGTCTGTTCTTATACTCAGTAGGAGCTAGTACACTACCGCCTGAGATAATGTGCTGAATAGTTTTTCTATATTGACAACAGACCCAACAATCGTCAGAGGGCACATCTAGATCGTAGATGGTGTATTTCAGATAAATATTGGTTGCAATTACTTGATTTTATATTGAAACCATGAACCCATCCCTTTGGGATATAGATATCCAATACTGAATAGGACATCGACCTACCAAAAATCTACCTGCTCGTTCAAGATCCAATATCCACAGCTAAGCTTGTTATGCCAACTCCCTTGGTGAAGGTGTATTGACTTCTGAGGTCTTGTCTAGCTGTGAGCACTGTGCTGATGGTAGGGTTAAGTTTATTGAGGGTGGGGAGAGCATCCAGCAAATAGATAGATTGATTGATTGATTTTTTCGTGTTTCCGGGCGCGTCAACTGCTTTGGTAAATATTCCCGCTAGTGTAGTGCATGTTTTCTCTCTCTCGGGAGATGGCGGTGATCTTACCCCACTGGATGGCGAGATCGGTGCCGGCCTACCGTCGGCTAGTGGGGTTTCCCCCTAACCAGGACTCTCCCACCAGCGGGCACCGCCCCAGCCGGGACAAGCTCTAAGCTCCCGACCTGTCTCGCGGAATATGTGATAGTGTAGTGCATGTTAGTATGTGTGTGCAATGGGAGAGGATAGGACAAGGAAGAGGAAGGAAAGATCACGCGCGGTCCGTTTGTTAGGGTACTGCTCCGACATTCGCCTGGTGTTGATCGGAGAAACCACGGAAAATTATCGATCAGAGCAGCCGGCCGCTAGAATTCTCCACCAGACATTGACTGAATTCGACCTAGCTAAAAAACTAGTGTCGAAAATCCTGCCGCCGTCAGGACTCGAACCTAGGACCTCCCGGTCAGAGGCCCTGCAGTGACATCAGTTGATGCACTGAGCTACCTCTCCCAGTCCAGCAAATAGAAAACAAGGACTGAACACTGGGCGCACTCAATAGAAGTAGTGAATGCAAGATCTTTGACACCATGGCTCCTGCCAGTGATTGATGCAGTACACCAAAAATGTGAGACATGGCACCTGCATGGTTGCTAGAAATGGATGCTGAGGAAGTAAAAATATCACTAGCAAAACGTAGAAGATTTTAAAATTGTTATGAAATAATTCAATGCTCTGATTGACTGCAAGAAACTCATTTTTCTCGTACTATAATAGGCCACCAGATGCGTTTGACGTGAAGACAACAAGGAGTACAAATTGCTCACTGAACTCTCATAATCTGATATCACAATTTCCTTGTTCCAAAGTTTTCTCCAAAGTATCTAATCACTCCATAGTGTGGGCACTCAGGTTTTACAGTAATGTCTTCATGAGTGCTTCTGCCAAACGAAGATGAGCATGAAGATCTCAGTCAGCAGTGAGACTAGCACTGGTGACTGGTTCTGTCCAGTGGCTGTATCCAAGACGAGCAGAAACATGTCCATGATCGTCTAGGCTGGCAAGAATGATTCCTAATAGCAATTTCTGATTTTTTGTTAAGTTAGATCCCTGAGCAAGCAAAGAGTGTAGCAATTCCGTTCTTCTCTCAGAGGAGATAACAGCATTGAAGCTCCGCTTTCTAGAGTGTCTTTCATTTCAGCTTCCAAATTTTTTGGAGTTGGAATGTCAACCAACCTGAATAGTAGGTACTGATGTACCTACTATTGGGCGCGCTTGGGAGCCGAAGACAGAAGATGCCAATCCTCCACTCACAGCCAATTACAAAGGAGTACACCGCCATTTCAAACAAAGACTGACAAAACGATGATGATCATTTGGATGAGGAAATGGTGGAGGGCATGCATCTTCCCCAAACACTGAACAATGGGTGGTATGAATAAAAATGAGCATATGCTATTTACTCGCGTTTTCTGAGCATGTCCTTGGAAGAATATGAATAAAAGTTTTGAGAACATTCTCACAAAATGAGTAAATTCTCAAACATGAGAAAATTCTCGCTTTCCTAGGCTCAATAGAGCATGTTCTCACAACTACATGAATAAAAACCGAGAATTTACTCCCTTTGTGAGCATTTTCTCATGTTATTGCGAGTCTGGTCGTCAGGTGTCTCACGTTTCGAGTAGTTTCCTTGTAGGCCTGTGTTTTTTTGCGTTTATAGTAATAAAATGGCAGAGTTTATGGTGGTGAATGTTCCCAACGAAAAGGTATACGAAGCAAGAAGAAACGTGGTGAGCAAACATTTTGCTAGTTTATTCCGATTTTCGGAAATAAATGTTATGTACATCGCCCGACTAATTTTCGGTGAAGAAAAGACGGAAACAAGAGGTGGTGCTCTTACCAATGTCACCAAACTTAAAGTATTTTTGCGGGTGATAGGTGACCCTGGATTTCAAGTTGGAGTGGGAGAAGATTTGGGAGTGCATCAGACCACTGTGTCAAAAACTGTGAGTGAGGTTATGGACGCTATTTTATCAATTGCGCCCATTGATTAGATTTCCAATCATTGGAGGAAATCAACACTGAAAATTAAAGTGGCAGGAAAATATTCTTTCCTGCAGCTATTGGGGCTATAGACTGCACTCACATTCCAATTAGAAAACCATCTAATCATGGTGATGAATATATAAATAGAAAAGGATTTTGTAGTGTTAACATTCAAGCTACTTGTAATGCTGATGAGGTGTTTACCAGCATTGATGTGTCGTGGCCTGGTGTGTCACGACTCCAGAATTTGGAAAAATTCTGGAGTATATACAGTCATGAAGAACAACACTGCAAATGCTCTTCTGTTAGGAGATGCCGGTTATGGCATTGCACCTTTTCTAATGACGCCCTACAGAGCTCCCTCAACGCCCACTGAAAGAAATTTTAACAAAGTACTTTCAAAGGAGCGTGTGATAATAGAAAGGTGCTTTGGACAATTAAAGCAGCGCTTCCCTATTTTACAAAATAAGGTACGCCTAGCACTCAAGAAGGTGCCAAATTTAATAATTTGTTGTTGTGTGTTACACAACATAAGTAAATTTTTGAAAGACCAGAGTATTCACTTCACTGAATACTCTGAAGAAGATGCAGAAGAAAATGGGGAAAATGAAATGGACAATTACAGAGTACTGGGTGCCAGAAGAAGGGAAGAAATAGCACAAATAATTTTCCAGCATCAGTAACTTATTCTGTAAGTTGTTTTTAAATCCTTTTAACTGTACTAATTACTGTAGTATTTGTAGTTCTCTATTAGTTAAGTTGTGTTTCATACGTCTTGCATTGTTCTAAAATGACCTTACTTTTTATTTACAGGTGTCAGCGGTGTGAAAGTATATCTATAAAATAAACCCCTTTAATATAATTTCTGACTAGAATTTCTTTATTCACCTTACCACTCATCCTTAAATATTTTATGGAATTTATAATGGAAAATTAACTAAACTACTATTATCAAAACTAAGAAGAAAAACATTATGTTGTGGGCCATATTAAATGTAGGCACTTTCACAATAGTAAGTTGTAATCATTATCAAAAATAGGTTACAATCAAATAATTTACAATCTGTTGCCTAATAATTATAGCAGTTTACTGTCTAAATTAACTCATCAGCGGAGAGTTTTACAACAGGAAAACAAAAGTTTACATACTATTGAAACTGCATTTTACATACAAACGTTCATGTTATGAACTGCGTACACCTGGCAATCCTGCAAGCCTGTTTTCAAGGTGACATAGCGATTATTCAAGAAATGTAAGAATCATGACATACAACGATGCTGAGTAAATGAGAAATTTTAGTATTTTCTTCAGGATCTACCAAGTCAAATGACAATTGTAAATTTTTCATTGCAGATAATTACTATAAAATACATATATTATGATATATTTGTAACAAAGCACAAGTTTTTCTGATTTTACAATAAACTATTAAAGAACTACTACTTGTTTAAGTTATTTTTTGTTATTGTATATTCATGCTTCATTGTACAAGATAAATCCAACATCTTTTTCAGTAACCAAAGCAAGTATTCACAACACATAGACCGTGGAGTTATTTCAAATTTGAACAGAAAAGCAGGGTTAATAGATGGGCATGTTCATTTGCATTCATAACTTTCTTATAGCATTCACAAACATACAATTCTGATTTATACCATTGTTATCCAATTTCTCCCAAAAATGGTATTGGTGCAGATACAAATGAATTTTATCCAGGAATTGCCATGGCAGTGTCCATTGATTCAGCCTTCTTAGCATAAATTTTACAATTCTATCACTTGTTTCATTACCATTTCTAAATCAAACTTTAAATGCAGTATCCTTGACTCTAGTACAAGGAGACCCTATCTTATTTGAAAATCCCAATTTTACAGTAAGAGGTTCACTTCTAAGCTTCATTTGTCACAGTGCATTATACAACAGTGTTTTTTTAAATGAAAATTCTTCACTGAATTCATTGATTACCACCCAGAAGAAATCTTAGGATAAATTGGAAAAGTACATGAGAACAGGATGCAATAGGAAGTAGAACAAATTTTCCAGAATCAAAATTTTATTCCCATTGTTTATTTAACACTTTCAATTGTGTCAGCAATACCAAACGTTGCAATTCTGTGTTAGTCAGCCCTACCGTATCTTCCGTTTCATATTTATCCAAAACCGACTTTCCTCTGGAAGGGCCTTTTGGTCTGCTTGTTGAAGGGCTGGTAGGTAGAAGCCCTTCAAAAACAGTGATCAATTTCGATTATGGCTGAAGCTTCACCTTACTTCACTTGTTCCAAGTGCTACAGCACCTGCATAAATAAAGATTATTATTGCATAGCTTTTAGCAACATAAAATATAATACTTCATTCACTTTAGACTTAACTGAATGCTTTGCTTACCTTCTATCCTGTTTATTGCAGGATTACACTCTCCATCTATTAAATTAAAATTTTCTTCTCCCACTCCTTCAACACTACGGGTAAATTCCCCGTCGCGTTTCTGTCGCACTTGCTTTTACTCGTTGCTTCATATTATTTAGTCTCTTCAAAATAGACTTGCTGTCTACAGTACACCCACAGTTCGTGGCCAACTCGTCTGCAATGCCACCATTGCTTCCCTTTATTTTAATGCACGACGGAGTTTTCGCATTTGAAAATAATATTTTATATTTTGCTAAAAAATTAACAAAGACTTCTGAACTTATTTGCTCCATTTTTAATTTCTTTCCACAAACCTTCGCTTTGCTTCTAAAGATACTCGGCACGCCGCACTAACCAACAACACACCAACTTAGCTCAAAACAGAAATCGAAAATGGCTGTCTTCAAACGTGAATGTAAATACTCCAAAGAATACACACAAGCAACGAATAAACACGGAACAAAATCGCATCGGTTGCCTAGACAAGCCAGAATATTCTCAACTTGCAGGAAGTATTTGCTCATCGCTAGAGAAAATTTTTATTCATACGAAATTGAGTAGATGCTCATCGGATCGAGAATATTCTCCAAACAAATGCTCATGCTCGTGAGAACGTTCTCTGAGCAAATGCTTAATTTTTATTCATACCACCCAATATTTCTCAAGAAATGATCGCAGTCGTTAAAAGGTGCCTTCTTGTAAATCAACACAGAATGGACGATACCATGACACCACTTGCCAGTCAATGGACAAAACAATCTAGAAAACACTGTGAGATGTTCCAGCAGAAATCTGATGAATAGGTACTCCAGTCCCAGCAGGCAGTGTGGACGTTGCACTGGAGACGTTGAGTGATCTTGCCCACACTGTCCCATTGAGTTGTTTCCCCGGGCAAAAATCTCACAATCATGAGTAAGAGCTAAAACATATGAGTCTTCTGTTGCCGCATTAACTACTCTCAAAGATGCATTTATATTATTATTATTATTATTATTATTATTAATAATAATAATAATAATAATAATAATAATAATAATACAGGAAGTTGAGATCATAGAGAACAAACATTTATGTTTGCGCACGTTTAAGAAAATATATGTTATTTATAAGTGTTTTGAAAAACAATTTAAAATTTACAACTCATTTCATTAAAAATGCACGTACTGATCATATGCGCACACGTGCAGCATACAGCCGCATGAAATAGAACAACCTCGCTCCATGACATCATATCCGGGACGAAACTGCATATACCTACGAATTTTCTTACTGTTAACACGAAAGTAGTATATGTACGTTAAGAAATATCTGCAAGCAAGCATATGTGTTTTTAGTTATTTCCACATTTTACCAACATCTGGGAATTTGCAACATTACGACATTGCAACCGTACATTTATCAATAGTCTTAAATGATGCTAGTAAGGTACATTCTTATTTGTAATTGCACGTTTTATTTTGCCATATTGTTTCAGTTCTTGTAGCTTCTTGTTCACTGCATATCTGAACAGTTAAAGTTTCTAATTTACTATTTATAACCCTTAACCGCGGACAATTATTGGAAACAATGGCTTGTATAAATGTTAACTCTACTGTGTGCACACAATAGTGCTGGGCTATAAATAGTGTTTGTTTTGCTATGTCAATAATGCATTGCTATATTTCAGAGGTAAATTTGCTCAAATCAAAATGAGTGTAATTGCTGCCAATTTTAGGTTATACATACTGCAACTTATATTATCCATACACTGAAACAAATTGAAACTCAAATGTTTTCATGCGTAACACGTTACATAGTATCAGTGAAAATTGATTAAATTTTCTATGTTGAAATACTGAGAATCGGTGAGCGTCATTTCCGACTTTTTTATGCCTTAAATCAGTGCTAAAAATAGAATTGATAACATATTCTAGTGAAGACCATGAACTTAAAAACACAAACTAGTGTCTACCCCATGAGTAAGTTTGTGAACATAAAATCATAGATTTAGAAAGTAAAATCGACCATGCGATCATAGAACATTGATTTGAGCCAGAAGGTTAGAATTTTAAATAAAATGTTGGAGAGAGATAACTAAGGTATACCTTCCCACGATGCGATGACATATTAACATATTACTCTAGCATTGTAGCAGAACGGATCAATTGACAACAGTGAACGTTTACGTTATTTATTTACTTTTATAAGATAGCGATGTCATATAACAAACATCTTACGGCCATTGTGTTTAATATTGACAAAAGAAGTTAGAATATATTTTTTCATTTACCATTTTCCTGGTTTTCTTTCTTTAATCTTTTATCAAGTGCGCATAGACCAATTGCAGAATTTTATGTATTTATATATTGCAACCATCGGCGATAACTATCTCCAGTCGCAAAAACATTTCCTTGAAGTCCTTATTGCCCGAGCACGGGAAGTAACCCTTTAATAAGGATACATTATGAATTTCCTGAAGTTTTTCTCGGTTAGTGCTAAGTTCTCTTTTAACAATGGCGCAGATCGTTGATTGATTGATTACTGATTCTAGGCGCTTCAACTACTGAGGTCAATAGTCTCGTAAGTATAGTGCATGTTTTTCAATGGTGGTGATTTTCCCCCTGGATGGCGAGATCCGACTCCGACCTACCGTCGACTAGCGGGGGTTTCCCAACCAGGAATCTCCCACCAGCGTGGCACCGCCCCAACCGGGACGAGTTCTAAGTCCCCGACTAGTCTCCATATGTGGTAGTGTACTGCATGTTATTGTAAGTGTGTGTATAAGCGGTGAGAACAGGACAAGGAAGAGGAAGGAAAGATCGCGCGCGGTCTGTGGCTCGTTTGGTAGGGTACTGCTCCAGCATTCGCCTGGTGTTGATCGGAGAAACCACGGAAAATACGATAAAGCAGCGGCTAATAGAATTCTAATTCCTGAGTTTTCGAAAATGGCAAATGTTATAAATAATTCGAGAAAGTATGTGCTATGTTGTGTATGTGCTATGAAAGTATGTACCACTAGTTTTATTTAATATTTTTTATTAGAGTTGTAAATTTTAAAAACAATACATTGCTAATAAGGACGTGTTAAACAACAGAGGCTCATAAAATAAATGCCATCTCATTAATTTTTGTATTAACAAATCTCTTTTATTCTAGATAAGTTAATCGATCTTAATCCTCTTCAGAGATAACTTCAATGAGAAATTTCTAAAATTTTCAGCTGCTTGGAGACCAAGTAGATTTGCGGGAATGCGTGGCATACCGACATTTTTCGTCCTCCTAATGCTATTCCTCAACAATTACAAAGATTTTAAAAAAGAGGATCATTTAAAAAGAATTTCGATCAAAAATTTCAATCGAATGAAGTCATGCAAAAAATATTCATGATACAAGAATCAATACGATTGAAAAATGCCTGAAAAGTTGTGAGGAAAATTGGAGGACATATCTAAAATTTCGAGCAACATTAATGCATTTCTAAAATTAGATATATATGAGATGAGGCTGTAGAAAAGTTGGAAAAGTTCCACACATTCATTATATGAGAAATAGAAAACCGCTACTGTTTCATACTGTTTAGTATAAGTCTGGAAGACTAGCAAACGTTCATTCTATTAATTTTGTGATTTTATTAAAATATATTGTTTATTCTATGAAATTGGTTAATAATTGCAAACGATAAAACAATTGGAGCCCTCTACCTTTCATTTAAGCAAAAATCACGAAATTTGATTAATGGAAAGCCAAAGTTTTTGAAAATTTTTTTAAAAAATAATAGCAATTTTCTAAATGTCAGAAGTTGTAATGAAAGTAGGAACTATATGCATTTATAAATGCTCTTTCTTCTATATGAACAAAACAATTCAAATACAAATTGTCAGCAATTTTCCAGAAAATGTTGAAAAGTCATAGTGGCTTCATGTAAAGTGGTATGGACACATAATAGTACATTATGAAACAATGGATAATGATGGGTATTAATACACGAGTGTGATATTACGATACGAGTGAGGTACGAGCGAGTATTGTTCACGTCACACGAGTGTACCTATTTCATCGAGTTTCATACGGTACGTTTTCTACGACTTACGGTAACTTTTATAAATTATATTTTTACATTGAGTCGTTTCGTGGCAGTTGACAGGCAGGATTCAGCTAAGGCCACCTAGCGTACAGCTACCCTACCTGCCGCAGGTGGCTTTGGTCATCAGTCCGCCTGAGAGAAGACAAAAGTTGCGTCAATAATTTTGAGGTCACGTTTTCGCTTTTTCTCACTTCTGGAGGTGCCAACTCATCCTCTGTTTCACTAAACATTTCAAACTAAAAATTATCCGGTTTTTAAGGACACAGCAGCAATATATAATACAAAATAACTTGCGTTCTAATCTTAACATCACTAAAATGTTCCCTCTACCACTACCACTGCAAGTCAAATAGGATCAAAGAGAAATTACGATCCACTTTATTTTTAATAATATTCCACGTAAAAATTACTGTTAATAAAAGAAATTAAAACTGACAATCATAATATAATATTAAACGCAATTTTAATGTACACAATCGAACAACACATTTATTATAAAGATTCTCAATGATTAATGAAGTGTCAAAACTGGGTTTGTAAACTTCTCTGTGATTGGTCAAGAATCTGTATAATAATGAACTCTGTATCGTAATTAGTATCATTATGCAGCGGGTTGCAGCCATCAAATGACAGAATTATACAATGGGTGTAGAAAAAGTAATTTAAAGATGGCACGCGCGCGCAGCTGGGCAGCGCGCGCTGCCGAGGCTCGCTAGACAATGGAAGCAGCCACTGTAAACCTGGCTTTTCGTAACGTGGCTCGTGAGGGTCTCGTCTTCACGATGGAATATGGGATGGCATTTCACGTGTTTCTCGATCGTGCCGCTAGATGTCGCTTGATCTGCAACACTGTTGCTACCCGTGCCATATTCCATCGTGAAGACAAGACCCTCACGTGACACATTAATAAAACCTAAGTATAACCCAAGGTTGAGGCGAGTCACAGCTTGTGACGTCGACCCGGAGATATAAAGAGCCGCGAGCGACCGAACAGGCAGTATGGTTTTGCGAGTGAGCTCCAGAGTGTTTGTAGTCGATATTGTAATTCTGCCTACGCCGACCGTGCCCGTTTATGGTTATTCTATTTGGACTTTCGTGACTTCGGCTAACGACGGGTAATTCTCCTGGAGGCAAGGACAGTGCTTTGATTATTGGGATATCTTCGGGCTATATTGGTTTAAGTATTTTTTTATATGTTTCGAATTCTGGTAGTGTAACAAGTGCGCAATAAACATTTGTTAACTGTTTATTGCCTTGTGTATTTTTTGAACATAACATAAAGTATCCCCCAAAGTTAAAATATGTTAATCATTTTCTTAAAGGCACAACTACATTTTATTTCTGGCGTTTTTACAAAGTTACACCGCAGACAATTCTAATCAAACAGAGTTATGTGTGAAACATTCACCCATCTATCCATGTATTCAAATCGATATTAGGGGTCAAAGTTGAATCTATCATCTCTTCACCTACACCTATCTTCATCATCATTAGAAAATCACTAATATGCCTTAATACTGTGTTGGAAGTTGAAAAGATTGGATTTTACGACCGATATCGAAGATCATATTGTTAGAGTGATTACAATACTTTTCATCCCTCTGCAACTATAGTTTCCCCCTCCTAATACTACTATAACTTAAGGCGGAGAAGTAAAAAAATAAGATTACAACAATTTCGCTAGTTCTGAACGTCGGAGACGAAACACTGAAAAGTATGTGTATTTTTTAAGTTACTTGGTAGATATGTTAGTCGTAATAATTCATGGATGCATTTTAATACAGGCGTTGGGTTGACTTTCTAAACGAACGTCTTTCTTCATGACAACTCCTACAAACACGAAAAAATTATCAAGTAGAAAAATAACAAATAATACATTTCTCTGCTATTCTTTCCTCTAAATATTTGCAAACATTGAATAATGTAGAATTGCTTTTCTATCCTCGCCCATACCTTCAAAATATCCAATTTAATATCAAATTAAGTTATAAAATCCATCAACCATTTACAATTTTATTGTAACTGAATAATGCTATCTCAATACTAAACAATAAAATGCATTTAAAAATGCCTTTCTTCCGACCATTCGTTGTTATCCTCACCACCAGCACCGACCGGCACACCCGCCACCAGGGCTTTGTATCCGCTTTGAGAGCCCTTAGGCCAAAGTCAATTTGGGGGCCCCTGCTCTTACTTTCACCGATCTCTCTCCACCCAATTTCAAGACGTTTATTTAAAAAAAGGACTTCCCATCACTGAGTTACATTCTCGTGTCAAGCAGCAACATTCTATATAATAAATATTATCCAATGATGCGCCACACATCACTCCGTGAAGCCATTTTTTGCGTTAGTTAAATCATACATCACTTTTTTGGGTTTTTCATTTTATTTTTTGAAACTTTAGTATTTTTTTTAACTGTCGGGGGCCTTGATCATTAGGAGGGCAGGGCCTGCCCGCCACCACCCCCTCGGCAGGGCGCCTGCCACACCGGGGCGTGGCGCGGCGTGGCGCGCAGCGGGGCCGTGGCGCGCGGACCGATGTTTGCAACGCGCCCGTAGTCGCGGCTCAATCGATGCAGCCAGCAGCGAACTTTCCGGCGCGCCCGGCCGGCGGGGCGGGGCGGCGGCCGGGCCTCGCTCCGCCCCCGCGCGTGACGATTCAAAAATTCGGCGTCAAGTTCGGCCGCGATTGAGGGCTTCGGAGGGCGCCGCGCGCTTCTCCGTGGCGGCTTCCGCCCCCTCTGAAGGGCGGCGGCGGCACGGAGTCGTCCTCCGCTTGTGGCTTTCCAAGTTCGCGTTGGAATAGCACGGCGATTGCTGTGATTTCCTGAGTTTTACGGCTAGCGCTCTGAATGGGATGTGAATGAATTGGAGGAATTCAATCTCCATTGATTAGATTTCTGTAACCGTATTGGCCAAACTGGTGACCCCTCAAATTTTAATTTATGTCTCATGAAGTATTTTTTCAGTATCAAAAGATACTTCATGTGCGTATAACAATTGCTGGCTACATTTAAATCTTACTTATTGTACGGAGAAAAGAAAACTTGGGTAACATGTCTTCGATGGATGTGATCGACATTAAGGATTTTACTTTGGAATTTTTATCTACTATTTTACTGGGGTATTAACAAAAAGGTTAATATATTGGTAAAATATTTGAACTGAAGATGATAATGATGGTTATGATGACAGCACACTAAGGATTTGGTTGATGTTAATAAATTTAGTATTAATTTGCTTATTCAGTGTAAAATGTATGGGGAAGACGAGTCATTTTGGAAGACATAAATACTAGAAAAAATAGTTTTTGCTGAAAGTCTTATTCACATAACTGAAATTACAATTTTAATAATAATTATTGTTCATTTTTACTCACGAGAATAATTTTCTCCCGGTTTTTGTGAACATAAGATAATTCACATTCTTTTCTAATGTACGAGTATATATAGTCATGAATAGGGGGCGGATTTTAATGAAATGTCATTTTTTCTTTTCACGCGAGAACATGCTAAATTCATTTATGTTTGAAAGGAAATGCCCTTTTAATAGGTCATTATTTTGCATTTTTTCGATTGTGATTAACAAGTAATTTTTACCCTTTTCCGTCAGTTTAATGCAGTTTTTGCTGATTTAATCGATTTTAATATCATTTTCAATAGTATTTGCTTCAAATAATGTTTACAAAATTCAACAAATGTTCTTAACTGAATTACGCAGTAGCCTATTCGATTTGTTCGCTCATAAATTGGGACAGCCGTTGTATGTTAATTCTTGTGATGTGTATTATACGCACACGTTTCTTTGAGCCCCGGAATATCTACCCCCACTCCTTTCCAACATGAGTTGAATTACGAATAAATGATACGAACGAGCGTTGTAGACATAAACCAATAACCAGACATGCTTGTTCCAGTGTAATAGAAACTATTTTGCATCGAAAAAAGAACTAATAATATGATACAAAATTTCTTTTGTCAAAATAACCAACTCTCCATATCTCTTTCACTAACGAAGCGATGGCTTAAGAAAACGTGCGCCAATAATATCAGCGTCATGCCGGTTCGGCCGATTTCGTGATAACTAAGATGACAGAGCTTACGAAAACAGACGGCAACGAACGGTCCAAACCAAAAGTTTGCAAGTTGAGTTCACAGCAACGAATGGAAGAAGCCTCGATTACATCCAAGAACTTGAGTTGTTTATCCGAACTGGTTTTGATATTTTTTTTACATCATTTTTCTTTGATTTCAGGGCATTTTAAAGTCATTTTAAGAGCATTTTATTGATCATTTTCGGCGATGTTTTAATTCATCAACATCCGACCCCTAGTCATGAATATCGTCCTGAATTTCGAGTTACGAATGTGAACGAATAAAAGAGTATTTATTGGTTCTGTGGAAGTCTAATACTTAGGGAATTCGTCTTAATTTTAGTGAATGTATATCTAAGCAGGTAGCGGGATTTCCCCCTGAGGGCCACCGATGGAGAAAAAATTATAATGAATAATTTTAATTGAATAGCAATAATGTAATAAAGGACGACCGGGAGAGATGGCTCAGGGCATCAACTGATGACACTGCAGTCTCTCTGACCGAGAGGTCCTAGGCTCGAGTCCCGACGGTTGCAGGATTTTCGACACTAGCTTGTCAGCTAGGTCGAATTCAGTTGCTGTCTGGAGGAGAATTAAAGCGGCCGGCTGCTCTGATCGGTAGTTTTCCGTGGTTTCTCCGATCAACAACAGGCGAATGCCGGAGCAGTGCCCTAACAAACGGGCCACGGGCCACGTGCGATCTTCCCTACCTCTTTCTTGTCCTATCCTCACCCCTTACACACACACTTGCACCAATATGCACTATACTACCTCACAGGCCGGAAGACCGGTCGGGAACTTAGAACTTGTCCCGGCTGGGGCGGTGCCCCGCTGCAGGGAGCTACCAAGTTGGGGAAAACCCCGCACGCTGATCGTAGGTCGGCTCCGGGTCCCGCCATCCAACGGGGGAAGATCACCGCCAACCTCCCGATAAAACATGCACTACACTTACGGGACTAATGACCTCAGTAGTTGACGTGTTCGGTATCACTAACAACCAACCAACCAATAAAGGACGCGTCATAGTCGTTGAATTTATTTTTTCTTTTCTTACGTACAACATCTACGTAATGCTTCAAAAAGATCTTGTGATTTGTCTATTTACATTTTTACTAAAATTGTAATATAGAAATATAAGAATAAAATAAAACTTCAATTTTTCAATCAAAGCACTGAATTTGTGAAAATTGTGAAAGCTGAAATTGTTGCGAATCTTTTTTATACCACAGTTTGTGTGTACACAATTTAAGTTTTTATACCACATTCTTTTTAACTGAAAAAAAATTTTTTCAAAATTCTGTATAATCTTTTCTGTTGAGTTCTGTATTTTGTCGCTCGCTAGTCGGCGCATCAGTACTCTTAAGAGGCGGCAACGCTCAAGAAACCGCTGACACTTAGCGGTATCCACACACCGTACGTTCTTTGCATGATTCACTCCCCCTTATACTGGTTGTCGATTTCTCGAGCGGTTTTTCTCCACTAGCCGACGGTAGGTCGGCGCCGGATCTCGCCATCCAGCGGGGGAAGATCACCGCCATCTCCCGAGAACCAACATACACTACACGTACGGGACTAGTGAACGAAGCCGTTGGCGCGCCAGGAAACACGGAAAAACCAACGAACCAACCAACCGAGCGGTTTATGGTCACGCTTGGAGGTAGGTCGGAGCAGTTCGGAGGCAGTGGGCAGTAAACGACCAGAGTAAATTATATCGTCGCTTTTGTCCAGACATAGACAGTTGACTACCTTTATACACATATATTTGTGTAATACAAATAGTACAAAATAAACAAAGTAAAAAATCGAACATTATGTATAGTTATACAGTCAAAGATTATTTGTAAGTTCAGCAGTATACACCACTGAACCCGACCCAAACCAAACACGGTTAGGGTGGCGAGGCATTGCCTGGTCTCGGCATTTTGTCGCGTTCTACGCAATAGGTATGCCTGGTTTCCGTTCGTTTTAATTGATAGTATTTTGATGGGTGTCACATCACCGTAGGTATGTAATGTATGTATATGTGACGTATAACTTTATTAGACTAGAAGCTCTTGGGCTGGTCAGGATCTACTTGTGATGTCCTGGAGATCATTAAGATATTTTAATTGTTGTGGTTACTTTAACAAAGATCCCTTCCATATTTTCTGGAAAATTGTTGAAAAAGCTTCCTTTATTTTTTACTCGAATAAAGAAAATGCATTTAGTATGGAACAGTTATGATTTTAACTTAACATTCGAAAATTCCAAAAAGCTGTGCATTTAAATATTCAGTGTTTTCATTTAGAAAAAGGAAGCCTTCTACTCAACCAAATTTTCTGATTATTATTTCAAAAAGCTAGTGAGCACCACATTTTTTATCGCTTGCTATTATTAATTGGTTTTATAGAATAAGAAATACATTTTATTAATGTAATATTCACTCATCTGCTGTCCTTTATTAATGCCGTTTGGAATCGCTGTATGTCTAGTGAAAACATTGGTCGTTTAGAGTAAGATTATAACAATATATAATGTAATCAGTTTTCAAATCAAAGTGAGTAGTAGTATTTTGTGCGACAGAATGTATTATTTTATTCTTGTATTATTTCACAAATTATATTTTTTATGACAAGAGAACCTTGATTACTTTATATTGCGACATTTTGTGTCTAAATAAGGTTTTATCTGCTGTCAGTTTTGCAACGTGCAACCTAAAAAGAAGTTTTTGTCACTCACTAGGTACTATACTTGTAATCCTCTAAGTTGCGAATTCAGCTCAATATTTGTGATTCATCAAAACCCAAGACAGGAAAGACAGTAAGCATGCCTCAGAACAGCAAAATTGGAGATCGACAATCTTTCTGACTGAAAATTAATCACGAATATGCATTTTAGAATGATGAGCTATTGCATTAAGATGACTAAGGTAACGTTTTATAGAACAGTGGATATAACGGAACAATTCGGTCTACAACAAATTTGCCTGTCCATATTTATGTTGCACGGAGCAGATTTTATGGATTACTATCTGTAGTCACAATCGTTTATAAAAATATTTATGCATTCCCATTACCGATGAATTGCATTTTTTTCAATATATTTGTGGTTAATGCAGGTGTAAAATGTTAGCACTCTGCTGAACGTTTATGGATGTATTGCGTTGCGTGCTATTCGCTTGTGATCCCTTCTGACCGCCTCAATAACGGTAGTGACAGAAACAGTGATGGAAGATTGGGTTGGGAGCGGTGAAGGAACAAAAACCGGGTGGGGGGGGGGGGGGAGGGGGGGGTTGGGGGGGGGGGGGGATGACGGGGCTCGCAAAAAGGGGGTCAAGGTGACAATGAGGATTCGCAGAAGGGTGGAAGTTGTGGGTCGGCGGAGCGGAGGGGGGACACGGTCGGACGAAGTGGACGGGGTGTGGAGTTGTTGCGTGGGGCTGGCGACGGCCACCGGAGGCGGGTGTGGCAATAAAACGCTGGGGAGGAGTGAGGCAAATAAAATGCCGCTTTACATGGCGATGCCTAATGGAATGAAATTGAATGAAGCCGTGTGAGTGCGGGAGTGTGCATTAAAATTACAGTTTATAGCGCGGTCGTTGCAGATGTCTGGCACCAGAACCAGTACCTGTGCAGTGTGAAATTATCGATGTTAATGACAATTATGAATCTCTACTCTCGATCCGATATTCAATGTACGATTGGTGGTACTATTTGCAAAAACAGCAGTTGTGATCACTTCTCTCTAGATTTTTCTGTTGGTCCAGATATTCTTTTATGCTCGTGTGAGAAAAAAAATATTGTAATGCTACAAAAATCGATGTCAAGATTTTGATGGAAGTTTTAAGGATTTCAGAAAAGGAGACGTAGAAAAAATTAGTTCGTCCGTATGTTAATCTGTGAACAACATTAGGTCTCAATCCACACACCGAATTTTCCCAAAACTGTTATTCTCCAATCAAAGTGGCCGAAATTGATGGTCTGCGAATGTGAAACGGTTCATCTAGTTTTTGGTGATACTTCATAGAAGTTCCGTAGAAAATTTTAATATTTCGCTTTAAATTTTAACCTTTATTTTTCTAGAGTAGAGAACAATGCACTGAACTATGCAATGAAGAGGTGGAAGTCTTTCAATTAAACCTCCGTATTTAAAAATTGTGAAGTTTAAACGGCATGTGTGGCTTTTGAAAAGGATAGTTATATATTAAATATTGCACTGTTCGATCATGATACCATAGAATAGTGGGAATGTGCAGAGAGACATTTTGGTAAATACTCTCTCAAGAGTTCGACTTGACATATCAGAAAGGGATGTTGAAGTTAAGATTAAAGCCTGAAGCAAATGTGAAAAGTTTCCTTTGGGCAATACATCCATAGGCGCAACAGTGAACACAAGTGTAGAATAAACATTAAGCATAGGTCAGACAAATCAAGGTCGTAGGCAAATTAACTAGTTCGCGGGTACTGTGTCCAGAGAAACTTCCTCGGAAAGTTAGGGTTGAACACTTCGTACTTCGGGGAAGGGGTTGCGTCACGGGATAGCTGATCCATGACAGACTTTTGGAAAAGTGAGATGGAATTATTTGTTAAGGCAAATATAGCCATACCTCTACTAACACAAAGAATATATCCATTAAAATGAAATTCATCAGCCTTGTTGAACTTATCATTTGAGAGTAAAATTAAACATTTTGTATAGAAAGGATCTCCATTTCGTAATAGCATTTACTGAAGATTGCAATAATTGCATTAACTACTTACTTTTAGGTGGGAACAAATATTCTTGACTGCTAAAGAAGTTGTCTTGGCATAAGACTGATATTCTCTGACACTAAGAGGAAGTTTTACAGTAGGAGGTAGAAACTTTTAAAAATAATTTAGTTTACATTACTGCTATATAAACAAATAACGTCTATGTTTAATAAGTGATAAAACAAACTGAAAACGGGCAATACCGTTATTTCTATTCAAACCTAATTCTACTCTTTGCCGAAAATGATTAGACACAGGCTATTTTAAAAACAAAAAAAAAAAAAAAAAAAAAAACAAATTTAAGGAAGCCAATTATTTAATCAAAATTGTAATTTCATTGATTTGATAGAAAACGTCTGGCAAACATGGTTGGATAAGAACATTCTTTGTGATATTTTCAGCGCGCTTTTCCCATTCTTTCCCAATAACAACTTGCGCGTTTACATCCCGTTCTGAATTTGGAGGGGAAGTGAGAGCGAAGTCAGGGGAAGTGGTCCGTGTTCGTAGGAGCAGGAGCTTCGCGCTTTCCAGGCGGTCAAGTAGCTGGTGGGGACACGTTTGGTGTAGGAGATTGATTTGACGCTTCATTACGTTCATGACGTTTCATTCATACATTATAAAAAGAGGAAAGAGTGATCTTGAAAGAGCCTTACTTATGTTATATTCCATATAAGATTGATAACCATTACTTTAATGCGAATAAAATATTTTCTAGTTTTGACCACGAAAACGTCTTTTCTCCAGAAATTCGTGAAAATTAGATTTATTTACTGATCACAACACGATTTCATGATTCCTCCCTTGGAACCTGACACAGGGGGGGGGGGAATCGTAGATTTTACATCTGGAAAACTTTTCAAACGTTGGCCACTTGGCGAGCTGGGAGCTGACGAGTGGCATCACTCGTGAATGGTGCTGCTGTTCATGCTGCTGCTAAGAGGCGCCATGCGATTGGTTAAACCAGTAGCATGATTGATTTTTAGACCGATCCAGTGAATCGTTGGAATCGTTCCCCAATTGCGGCGGTATCTACGGTGGGATTGGTGGAAGGCAGCTATCGAGGCGACTCTTCCAAAATCTCGAGAAAATATATATATTAATAAATAATATAATTAACGTTTCATAAATAAAATTTTCAGTAAATACTCGAAAAAAACAAACAAACATAATATGCCTTTTCGCATTGTTTAATTCATAAATAATATCGTCTTTTATGTCAAACTCCCCAATTAATACGAAATTATCTATCTGAATATAATCGCATGGAATTAATTACATCTTCCATGCAATATAAATGCATGGAAGAAGTAATTAATCATGTAATATGCATAAATATGGTTGTTATTTTTACATAACTGCAGTTATTTCTGTTTATAAGTTTTCAATGTACATTAAATAATAAAATTGTAGTTTACAGCTGAATTCTTCAATATACAACACTTTAGAAAGTTTCACTAATGATTCTTCGCAGATGCCTGGATTTCTCTCTTTTGAAATAGATTCACTACTTTCACTAGCGCCACCACACGTGTAAGAAATGTAGGTGTGTTCATTCCCAGTTCCAACTGAAACTTATTCTCGCTAGTGATGCTAGTTTTCGCATATAGCGCTGCGCTCGGTCTGAGCACTTATTTGGCAAGATGGCTTCTATTGACAGCACGGTTTGCAGCTGTCCTGGCTGATATCGTCACAGTAAAAACTTTATTCCAGAGTGTGAAGTAAATTTAGAAGTTTCCGAAGTGTGTGAAAAATGCTTTGTTAAACCATGTGATAGTAGTAGTGACAGATGTCACATAAAATAGCTTTGTTTTCCGCATTAAGGAGAGAAGATAATAAAAAATTGGTTTAAGTTTTCTCCCGAAAATGAGAAAGTTAAATGACAATGATTATATTTGTGTCAACAACGAAAACGTTATGGGAAATGTGGTAAGTACATGTTCTAATAATTTAATTTACACTGTTAGTTAATTATAAGATAAATACACAAGCAGTGTAAAATCATACACAATCACTATTGAGAATTTATTTATTTATTTTATAATATTTCATTCTTGTTTAATTTTTTTGAACTTTCCGTTGGTATTTGAGGCAAAGACACAGAGACATTGGAAAACAATGCCCGTTCATCAAACGTATGTGACAACTGTGATCATCATACTGGTGTAGGTATGGTAATCCTCATATTGAATGTTAAATGTTTATGTTGCTCATTGTTTTTCTATATATTATAATTAATATTAATAATTTAATATTATAAAATAATACATAATTAATATATTAAATTAATATTAATAATTTATTTTTTCTAATTATAGGGAATTACAAGCTTCATAAAGTATAATTTACCACAAAACTGTAAGAATTAAAAATATATTTTTTAAAACTATTAAATTTTCAGAAGATGATTATAAAGAAATGTTGAGGGAAACAACTGCAATTCTTGAAGAAGATTCACTGAATCTCTCCGAAGGGTGTCAGACAAACTTATTGATGTTTGAAAAAATCTGAGAATAAACAAATGGTTGGTCTTCATTGAAGATGATAGGACATGATTGTGAAATGTGAACTGATTGTGAAATAATGGACTTCATTTACCTGCACTATTAATGTAATGAAGATGATCATTGCCATTTTACAGTTATTTTAAGTATCTTTTGTTTGAATACAGTCAGTAGAATAAACAATCAACACCAGTAAATTGTATTTCAACTAATTTTAATTATTGAAATAACATTATTTATTATTACATGGTTTATTTCAACAAAGAAAAATGTATTAATGTATAATGTATTAAGTATGAATGTAAGTGTATTAAATAAAAAAAGATAAATAATGTTATTTCAATAATTAAAATTATATGAAATACAATTAAAAATTTTTATTGATTGTTTATTCCATTGATTATCTTAAACATATGATACTGAAAATAACTGAACTTACCAATATACAATTAATATAACTAGTGTACTATATGATTACCATAGTTATTGCATCTACAATTAGTTAGTGTTATTGGTATCTATAAAATAGTGAAGTGATATTTTCTGAAGTGGTTCTAAAACGTACCTTAAAGGATGGAAACATTCTTTATTCTCTCTTGAAATTAATTTTTAAAGCTTCTAAAAGCAATGAAGTGGTTGTTAGGAATTCATCGAAGTTAATAGAGAGAGAATACAATTCAGGTAGCTGTCAGGTAGCTGTACAACCCATTTCATGAATAACATGGAAACTCTTTCACAGTAAAATCTAGTACTTTACTCTAGGTTTGTGGGAAAATGCAAGGAAATTGTAGATGGAACAAATTTAAAAAACTACAAAACCAATTTATTAGAACCATAGCACAAATTTGTTCATAAGTCTCACATAAAAGATACTTTTAAAAATTAAACATTCTTGCCTTCCCATGTTTATCCACGCCCGGAACCATAACGTTATCAATTGAAACGCAACACGCCCCGCTTCTACAAATAGACAATGCAATCATAACTAATAATACACTGTGTGAGAAAAACCCTACAAAAACAGAAATTGCTAAATTCTAAAAGAAATTCAGTCATCAGATGACATGAAAAGTTACAAGAATGACATAAGGCTTTTCTCGAAAGTAAATTTTAAATAATTTTACAATGAATGATATGCACAGATTCAACAGGCGAATGACTGTTAATAATAATAATAATTCTGCAATAAATGTAAAATTTATTTATGTTACTTATGTGATATCTGTGTATAATGATATATTTAGAAAATTAAGAATGTATGTAAACTGTAAGTATACTGTTTTTAAACAGGTTCTATGCGATATTGAATACTGTAGGTAATACAATTGGAATTATTTCAGAAAATAATATGTATAAATTGAATATTATTAATATTGAAATAAAAAATCGAGTTAAATTATAATATACTACATTTTTTAATTTGTAGGTCATTCGTAATAAAGATTAAAATTTAAATATTTTATGTGACAATGACAATTTCTCCTTTAGTACAGCTTTAAGAAAATTGCTTGGTGTTGAGAATGTATTACAAGCTGCAGGTAAGTCGGAATGATGTAATGAAGGGGCTGCTCTGCATATAATAAAAGGAAAAAAGCTGTATTGTGTTGCAGTTCATGGGAATGGCTCTATATACATCACACTTGGTTTTAAATTCTCGTGTTGTTTGTAAAGAGGTAATTTCCTAGCTGGATCCACATATAAATTACTCTGTTGGTGAAGAAGTTCTTTATCAGAATCAGACCAAATATTTATTTCGTTAATTTCATGTTGTGACACCCAAAGATTTGTATTGTAGTAGAGTTTGTTCTTAACATAGTTTGTATATCTGTGACATGGAACCCATGCAGTTTTTTAGTTTGTATAATTTATTAATTGAAAAATGTGTACATAAGCATCAGTAATGGGGCATAATTCACTTCGTAAGATAATCTGTAAACAAAATACAAAAGCATATTTTACTAGAAAATTAAAATTGACACTGAACTTGTGTTTCAATGAGTATCAGTGATGTATATACTGTTACGACACACAAACCTGTTTACTGCTGAGTATCATGAATGTCAAATGATCAATAGTAAATCACTGTTGAAGTGATTTTCCAAATATAATCTTTATTTGTGGAAATCCTCATTCTTTGATACTTAAATAATATAGTTGTACATATGCATGGCTCTCGCTATGCTTCATAAATAACACGTTTCAACAAATTTAACCTCTGTCAGACTTTATAATACGTCTTAAAAGATGGCAATACATTTACTGCAGCGTCTCCCAAATTTTTTGTGTCTAGTGACCAATATCCCTTTCTTGCAACGAAAATACCAGAAAATACTAAATTCGAGGGACGTCATCATAAATGCCCAAATCACGGCTGACTCGGCCGTGCCCAAACCGATCATACGGACAGGCAAGAAACTAGCCTCAAAGTGGCGTCGGAAAATTTGCTCAAAAGGCAGCTAGTTAACACACCTATATATCCGTGGCCACCATGGAGCGGATGTGCCATCAAAGAACTACATGGATGTCCGACCGAATCACTCGATGCAACCAATTGATAAAAACGAATCATCAATTGAAAACGCAGGAAGAGCTAATGGCAACTCCAAAGAGAAGTCCCAAAGACAAAGAGTATTTTGAAATGACAAATAACTGACACCATAACAGTGGAAAACCCTCTAAAGTATAAAATAATTATCATGACGAGTCACAAAACATTGACACACTAGCGCTGCAAATTCGTGTACGGGAGAAGGGCGAACTACAAAACTAATCGTTGGTCTAACAATTCAAACGATTGAAAAGGCAGGAAAGAACGGTTGGTTCATCGTATCACTCGTTGCCATCACCAGCTGCCACTTCTGCTGCCTTTGAGCGCGAGTCGTTGGCAGCGCTGTCCTGCGGCGATGCCAGCGCGCTCCAGAAAAGCACGGCATGTGTACAACGCTCGGGTGGTCGCATTGCGAGCTTTGATGGACGCCGGCACAAAATTAAACGTTAAGTAAACAGGATGGTGCTCATCAGTGAAATGTTTTCGAACATAATGTAAACGAATTAATATGTGATTTAAGTTTTTTACAAATAAGTTTTTCTAGCAATACTGCAACTTTCTTCTTTCCACATAATTTAACTAGCGGTGCTAAAACAGCACATACTTTCTCGCCCGTAGTTTCACGAAAAATTCCGCGAAAAGTACTCAAATTTTCGAAAAAGTGTACGTGACCTTATTTCAAAATCTATCTTTAAGGAACAGATTTCATTAAGAAAAAACTTTATCTTTAATATTTTAGTTTTAGGAAGCCTTTTTCAATTTTCGAAAAATCAAGCTTTTTAACGAACATGAGACCAGCACCATTCCCTTAAACGTCCTTTGCACTATCCAATAAAAAAAAAATTATTAAAAATCGATGGAGTATTTTTTTGAGAATTTGGAAAATATCCCAGGGGTTTCATATAAAGTATCCTTCACAATTAAAATATTGACTTGAAATTCAAGTGGCTGCGACATCAGCCATATTGATTGGGAAATATCAATTTTGGAAAAAAGCGGCTGAACGGTGTAGTCCCTTGCGTTGTTCACAGAAGGACAGGCAGAGGCGGACAGACCTTTGCCTTCATTCCATTTTTCGGGATCAAGGACCTACAAAACGTGAATTATGGCTACACC
This sequence comes from Teleogryllus oceanicus, assembly GCA_964035755.1. NCBI lineage: Eukaryota > Metazoa > Arthropoda > Insecta > Orthoptera > Gryllidae > Teleogryllus > Teleogryllus oceanicus. The sequence goes on along the minus strand of CAXIVR010000002.1, from coordinate 90,357,152 downwards.
ACGTGTAAGTGGATTTTTTCTAAATTCAGCAACTAGATTGATCCTCTCTTTCGTTACCAGGGTCCAGTAATAAGAGTTTTCCTGCCGAAAATCCGCATTTTTTCTCGTGGTTTCACATATATTTCTCTCTTGTGCACAGCAAGAAAGTAAAAATGAAAGGGGTTGTATTGATTTTACTACTCGTATTACCAAAGGAATAATACATCAACTTATTCATTAATTTAATTTGCTTTAACGTTTTTTTCCAACTGAAGAACCGAAGTCTCCTTCAATTAGGTGTTCCAGGCACTTTTTAACTTCTTCAGAACTTAAGATTCTCTTGTGCAATGAATATTGTCAGAGGCATTGGTTATTAAATTTAGACAATAATAATTGTAGAAAAATCTTTAAATTTTATACATGTATTTCATGAGATACCTTCCACCATGACCGGTCGAGTTATCGCCACCATTAGATCCAGTATTACCGTTCTACTTGTTGGCTATTTTGATCAAAAGATTTCTGAGATTTCTCCTATCAATACCACGTCAATGCATGTTCTAATGAGAGAAATCTATCTATATCAACATCTACCTATCAAAGGGACTTGGGATCGCGGGCGATATTTTTTCCTCCTCCTTCTCCATCATTTCATCTTACACACACACACACACATATGCACAAAATACATGCACTACACCACTACACATGTGGGAGCTTAGAGCTAGTCCCGGATGCAGCGGAGATATCTAAAGGGCCGGCGCCATCTACACATAGGCTTGTGGGGTTTTCCAACCAGGTATCTCCCACAAAAGGGGCACCAGCTCTACTGGAGCAAGCTTATATATATATATATATATATATATATATATATATATATATATATATATATATATATATAGTTACGTTTTAGGGTGAATTAAAATCGTATTTTTTAACAAAAATTTTTTTTTAAAAATTTTTTTTACACTACACTTCTCTTCTCACACTACACTTCTCTTGATTATTTATTTACACTACTCTTCTCTTACACACTTCACAGTCCTAAGCACTGGCCACAGTTCACTGCACTGATCACAGTTTGATGCACTGGTCACAGTTCACTCACCAACCACAGTACGATGCACTGACCACGGTTCAGTCACGAGCACACTCACTGCACTGCTATTCACCGTGATGCATATACTTCACAGTTCAGCTTCCACTGCGGACTTTAGACTGACTTGCGGTCGCCGGCCGTCGCGTATTTATACTCGTCAAGACAATCCAGAACCTTCCGGACACCGCGGAACCTTCCGGACACTTTCTGGAATAATCCGCCGGCAGGTGATGCAACCCGTGCTCACAGGCAGCTCCTGGTAGCGCCGGCAAATGACGTAACCCGCGATCACAGGCTCGGGGTGGCGCCGGCGGAGGATATATATATATATATATATATATATATATATATATATATATATATATATATATATATATTAGGTACTGCTCATTACTGCCTAACAAGTGACTGGTCTGTAGTTCTCCGCGAAAGAACTGTCTGGCACTTTGGATAGAAAATACGTGCGCCGAAGCGTGTGAGCGAATTCGGGAGTTTCTGTGGGTTTTCTAAAACTTTATTAACCATATTTCCTAGATGAGAATGTAATGATGATAATTTCTTAATTCAATTATTCTGGATCTTATCAATCCCGGGGGTTTTCCAGTTTACTATGTTCTTAATTGCACGAAAGAGGTTCTCTGCCGCACATGCGACTTGTTCTCGCATATTCATATTCATGTTCATTCATATTTTCAGTCATATTTTCCTAGGGGCAAGTGAACGTAACTTTTTTTGCGTCGAATTAAAGAATTGCATTGAAGATGCCATAAAATACAATTGTTTTATGACTCTTTCTCGACATATTTCAAAATCGCATTATCATCATTCGGTTAATCAATGTGGGTTTAAAAGATAAGTGACACGAGCAAATACCTTACTTCAAGATATCAGAATGAATGTAAATTGCATATTTTTCGAAATTAAATGTTGAGAAGCCATTTGAAGTCAATATTAATCGGAAAATATCGATATATATATTTGGAATTATATCTTAACAACCTGAAGTTCCTATACATTCTTTAAAACATGGCATTATATCATTGTAGCAATTTGTTTCTTCATAACAAACTTTATCCATCGTATTAAGGTATTTAAGCAAACAGTAGATGTTAAAGATGTGTCTAAACAACACACAGACCACAAAGGATCGTGACCTCTTCGGCCTCGGGCACGGCCTCGGGCACGGTGGAGCTGTGCAACGGGGTTCCACGACCACTTTCCGCAATCGCCATGGTGTAATGAGATGGCGCGCCGGCAAGGCGTCGCAGCCGCTGCTGCTGCTGGCGCTTATGAAGAGCCATCAGGGCAGCCAGCGCAGCGCCATCTCCGCCTGCGCCACGGCCCCTGCGCCGGCCGCCCTCCGCCTCGCTGCCTCTCCGCCGCGAGAACTACATTGGGCGCGTAGCTGCATCGTTCATTTCTACTTTCTCGTATATGTACGTAAATACGGAGAAATAGACGTAATATCGAGAAAGTTATGTAATGCTGCGAAAAATCGATTTCGAGATTTCAATGGAAATACACGTTTTGGGGTCTTCTGATATCGAAAAAGTGTTTTTTTCAAAACGACCGTTCGTCTCTCTGTCCGTCTGTGTGCCTCTCTGTCTGTGTGTCTGTGTGTCGTCTGTGTGTCTGTCAGTGTGTCTGTCCGTCTGTTTGTTTGTCCGTCTGTTTGTTTGTCCGTCTGTTTGTTTGTCCGTCTGTTTGTTTGTCCGTCTGTTTGTTTGTCCGTCTGTTTGTTTGTCCGTCTGTTTGTTTGTCCGTCTGTTTTTCTGTGTGTTTGTCCGTCTGTTTGTTTGTCCGTCTTTTGTTGTCCGTCTGTTTGTTTGTCCGTCTGTTTGTTTGTCCGTCTGTTTGTTTGTCCGTCTGTTTGTCCGTCTGTTTGTCCGTCTGTTTGTTTGTCCGTCTGTGTGTCTGTCCGTCTTTTCCAAATTGAAGAAACCCCTGTCAATCTGGCTCTTATCGCCATCTCCGTCTTTCCTGCGGGTCGAATTCAACTACTGTCTAGAATTCAGCACTCTGCTCTGACCGGTAGTTTTCCGTGGTTTCTCCAAAGAATACCAGGCGTATGTCGGAACAGTACCATAGCAAAAAGTTTATACTCCATTTTAAACATAGCTGAACATCAAGGTCACGAGATGGAAGGAGAAGGGGACATTGTTATCCAATGGGGAACTCCAATACCAAAAATTAAAGCCCTAACAAAGTTCCCGATTGGATGACAGTATTACCCTCGCTATATTGAATCGAAGTATAGGGACTGTTCGCGAACTTTCTTTCTTCCTATGGGTCGCTTCCCCTTTTCTTACGCATACACACTTATACTTGCATGCACTACTCTACCACACATGTCAGGAGCCTAGAGATAGTGCCGGCTGGGTCGGTACCCCGTTGAGAGAGATAAGAAAAGGGGAAACATCTTGCTGGCCAACATGATGGTCGGTGTCGCATATGACGTTCCAGCAGAGGAGGAACACCGCCACCATCCGAGATGTAACGTTTGCGGGACTAATGACCTAAATTGCTGACGTACCCGGAATCGATACTCACTCCGACTTCCCTAGTGCACAGCTGCGCTGGCAGCCCTGCGACGAGTCCATGACCCATCTCCTTGCGCGGGGTGTCGGATCCACGCTCGCCCTAGTTGGGGTGATGGACTAGACGGCGAATTGACGGTGTGTTGGTGAAACGGTCCGACGGTTGCACGGATTCCCTATTTAATGAAATGTATTTTTTGCGCTACACGCACATCGCTTCAATCTCTTTGGCGCTGCAAACCGTTCGAATGCTTTTACGTAGACAGTATTGTTTTGATAAATGGTTGGATAAACGGTTCTGTAAAATAAAAGGACGTTAACGTGTTTTTTTAAACTTTAGCATTACCCCATTAGTCAGAGCTTAATGAAAGATAAGATATTGCGTAATATGAAAAATTGGGAACATTTCAGATTAATCAGGGATTGTAATTTGAAATAAATTAAGTTTCCTCCCACCTGCAATTTTTTTTATAATTGTTACTGTGAATATACTCTTGCTTGCCAATTATGAATTGTTCCAAGTGACGAAACAGTAGATTTGCTAATAAGATGAGAGAGATCACAAAGGTCGTGGATTTCTAAATTAGTGGATTCATGACACGTAATACGGAGGAAATGTGTAAACTGCATGCCTTATTTGTAATTGGATAACCATGAAATCCATGCCATGAAACGTTATGATTTACAGAAGAAAAAGCTCTCCCAGGGCAGGAAAAATAATTGTTGCAAAATAATGTTATTTATAAATATTTTAAATATATTCCTCGCTTAAAAATGAATAATATTTAATGTACAGAATAATTTATTCTCTCATACTACTACAATACATAATTAATTTATGATGAAATGTTTCGCCTTGAAAAGACATGCTCGTCGAAGTATCTTCTTCATAGCCATCTTTCCCGTGGGAGCCATCACCGCTAGTGCGGACGTCGAGCGGAAGGAAAACCCGGTTAGGTAACGGGTCTAGGATCGATGGCTGCGTATTTTTAGGGGACCTTCTCCCGCCGCTAAATTCTTGATGAGCGCCCGCTTCCGAGTGCGATCCCGCGGGGCGCGCAGTTGTAATCCACTCTGACGGGCGCGCCGCGCCGCTTCTCGAAAGCGCTGAAAAGGTCATCGCCGCGCGCGATTGCCCGCCGACGCCGCCGGCGACGGCCATGGCTGCTCCTCCGCGTCAGGGCACGGGTGGCCATGGGGTCTGGGTGTTGAAGTTCCTTGGTTACCTCGACGATGCCTCTTAGGGGTCTAGCGTTTTTTATTTCGCTTTCTACTCTGCATAGCTGCATTTCTGAGAGCTTGCCCGCTGTGAAATATTCCTTCTATCCTTGTACTTTCACCTTGGTCATTGGTAAAGGAAACATTTAATTAATAAATTTTTTGAGAAAGCGCTGTGATTTTTCTCATTTGAGGGTAGGTTCTGAAATTTGATTTATTACAACAATGCATTTGCCGGACTTTTAAGCCTTATTTATAGTTATTTAAATAAATAATAATTTGTGTAAAAATTTTTAGTTATTAAGACTAAAAACAATAATTATCTCCATTTTTCGAGATTGTATTACGTAGGCTCTCAGACGCTCTGCAAATGCATTCATGTAATTTCCCGGGACCATGTATCATCCGAGGTCTAACCAACAGAGTCATTTCTTAATATCTTCCAGTGGCGCATCCATTGAGGCTTCTCATGAGTTCATGGGGCTTTCATGAGTTTGAGCTCATGGGGCTTCAGGCCTCCCTGGAAGCCGATGGGACATGTTCACGAATATACTTTTTTCTACTTTTCAATTGTACTAACGAAAAATTCTTTATAAGGAAACATAACGTCTGCTGGAAACCAGACCTACTGTCCCAAAACAAAAAAAACGTTGCACCTCTGATATATTTTTAAAATATATTTATTCCGAATTTGGTCTCGACAGCTGGTAAAAAATTACTGATCAGTAATCTTCATATCGGAGGGAGGAGATTATTCAATGATACATATAAATATTTTGCAATACAAAATTAAGGAATGTTAAAATAGAATTACATTTTGAACATATACATTGTCGGAATTACAAAAATATATCATAATATTCAAACATTTTATAATGCCTCTTCGTACTATTGGAGTGGAACAATATTTAAATATCAGTTTTCACATATTACGTGGTACGTTTTATAAAGATCACGTCAAGAACAAAATAAGTAATGCAAATGTTATGTGGTGTTTTAACGTGGTATTAAAGAAAATAATTGTAGTGTGTAAGGGGGTAATAACATAAATTGTTATATAAAATACGCTTGAAAACATCTTTGAGAAACTTTCCAGCATTGTGTCTCTACCAACTTTGCTATCCATTAAGCAGCGGCTTAATATTTATAAAAGGCAAATCGAAATCTGGGATCGTTTCAGACTATTGTGGAGGTTCTACTAAAACAGACACAAACATATGATCATTTCTCTTGTATGTAACATTTTTGTTGAGACATTTTATTCCTAGAATATAATGAATAGGTGAATTCATGAGTACAGCCTGAGAGAGTGAGAGAAGGAGAGAGAGACTCAAGGGGGATTGAGAGAGAGGCAGAGAGACACTTAGACTAAGAGAGAGACACTGAGGCATAGAGATACTGAAGCAGGAGAGACAGAGGAGAGGACGAGAGGGAGCGAGAGCGAGAGCGAGAAAACGATTCTCTTCATTAGCGCGGAAATGCATTTAGAAGAAGCAATTGTCATTAAAAATAATTGTGTAAATGCAAGGCGTTAATGTCTTTTCCCAATTCCTAATTTCTACTAGTTTCATTTATTATAAGTCATTTTAAGTGATGAAGTATTTTTTTAGTATGAAACAGCAAAACTTGGCTCTTTGAAGATAAGTTAGAATGCGTTCTAATTCCAAAGATAACATACATTTCTTTATATTGGTATTATTTGAAAAAACTTTAGTTTGCTAATTCGATTTCTTTCGTGTTATATTTGTTATTGGAAACTTACCTACAAAATTAATAATTAATTAACTGATCATGAACCTTTAACCTGTTGATGGAGTTCAAAGGTTTATAAAAGAAATGCATACCGGGGACTTTACTTATTCCTCTTGATCGCTTAGAGAAAACGATACGAATGATTCTATTGATTCATTCTTCGTATCTTGAATACGCAGTTTATATTTTCCAAATGACACCAGCGACCTCAATGCACCGTGATTGTTTTACAAAGCAGAGTGTGCGTGCGCGCCAAGATGCAACGGCCACCCACGAGGGCGAAGGGAGGAGGGGCGGAATGCCCTTGACCGTGCACCAAGTGGGCGTGCTTGCCCGCCGTGGCCTCTTTTGCTAATTCCCTTTGTCTCGGCCTCTCGGTGGCTCTGGGGCCCTGAAAGTTGCACGCGCGCGGTCACGCCAATGGGCCCACGCTGGGGGCTGCCCAGGGAGACGCCCACAGGGGCTCACAGCGATCGAACGTCTGGGTGCCGAAGACGGAACGCTGAGGATGGGGGATGCGACTTCGACTACAAAATATAGATATTTCAAAATATCGATGTTCAAAATTAAAACATCAATCTTAATACAACATTGACTCAAAACAATGGATGGTTTGAACATATATATAATAGAAATAATAATTAATAAAATAATAAGATCAATTAACAAAACTGGGCTGAAGACTGAATATTCAGGGTAATCACAAGGGTTAGAGCTTCATAAGTTCACCGTAGAAAGGGATGGTAAGAAGGGGGAGACCCTACACCTACGGTGTATATTGTGACCGTCTCCAAATAAATACCAGGAAATACCAGGGCATCGGACTCACCTCCCGGTCAAGAGATAGTGTGTTCGATGATGGTAATACAAGCAGCGCTCGCTTTGTTCTAATACATGATCAAATAAAGATTACTTTTTACTTAAGTAATTCATATTGTATTGATTTAACAAACCAAATGGATAAAGAATATAGTGGAAATGGATAAGAGTTACTTTATATAAATATTAACATTTGAAGCAGTATTTCTACATTCTCTATTTTGAAGTTCTTACTGGAGAAGAAATTCCCTGAAGGATTGGATTTCGTGTACCTTCGTAAGGGTGAGAAAGTAAAAAGTGCTAATTTTCCTGTCAGAACACGAAATCCAATCCAAGAAGAGAAAGTTATGTAATCGTGCGCCCGAAAACGGCAAATTTTCGGCAGAAAAAACTCCGATTTGCGAGTCTTGGAAACGAAAAAATGGATAAATCTTGTTTTTAAATATAGAAAAATAATCCCTCTAACGCGTGGTGTAGCCAGAAGCCATATTTTATGGGCTCTTGATATCGAAAGCCATTGACGGCAAAAATGTCTGTGCGTCTGTCTGTCTATGGTTAACGCTAGCGCCAAAACCGTTCAGCCGATTTTCTTCAAAATTGATATTCCCCAATCTGAATGAAATCGAAGCTTTGGATGTTTCAAAGGATATTTTGGCTTCTGAAGGCACTTTACATTAAGCGTCAAAAACTTTGTCAACATTTTCTAAAAAATGACACCAAATTTTTTGTTTAAACGTTCTTTTTGGATAGCCTATAATGGACGCTTAAGAGAGTGGGTAGGGCTCATATTCGTTGAGATCCCATATGCTCTGAAAATTGCAAAAGTTCAATTGTTGGGCCTTCTACAACTAAAATATTGAAAATAGAGTTTTTCCATCACAAAAACTCTCTTTTAATAAAAAATTTAATGTTTAATTTTTCGAAAATATGTGTAATTTTACCCGAAATAAATACAATTAAAAAATAACCTTTTTTTCTCAGAAATCGCTCCAAAATTTTTCTTTAAAATTTTACTCAGATGGAAGAAGAGATGCTTAAAAGAATGGCGGGGGTCTCTTTTTCGTTCATCAAATTTAGAAATATTGCAGGAAAGTATGCGCTGTCGGAGCACCACTAGTTTAATTCTTCGCAATTGATAGTGCATTTTGGAATTTGTATGTATTTTTATTTTGTTTCGAATTGAGAATGACTGAAGTTTGTTGCCAATTACGATTAATTTTTTGTAACAATTAATTTTGTACATCATTAATCTCAATAATCTAATAACAGATTCTTTGCTTTTCATTATTTTGTTTTATCTTTTAAGATCTCAAAATTTAACCTTTCTTTTCTTCTTCAACTTTAGAAAGAAAATATTTGAAAATTAATATCCCATGTCAGAAAGGACTTCTATGACTAGTTTTGACTATTCTTCTCAGACAGAGCAATCAGTCACAGTTAGAAAATTAAAAGAATTCCCATAAATTATTATATCTTTCCGACACACATTTATCGTTGTCGAACAATCAAATGTAATGTTTATGAAAACATTGTTATTTACGTGGTTTCATGGTATTCAGTTTCATGATATAAAACTGATGTGCATGTCGACCGGAGAGATTGTATCGTACGTGAAGAGAAAGATAGCAAAGATATCTTATTCTCCTGAAATGCAACAAGAGGGAATTTTCATATTTAAAAATACCTACCAAATTTGTTTAAATATTTTATCATTTATTTTCATTATGTATTGCGGAACTGTTAAGCAAAACGGCAAATCACAAAATTTTATTATGAAAACTGGGAAAATAATTGCTTTCTCGGGCAAACCTTAAACGCAACAATAAGGATGGTACGATGAAAGAAATTACTATTTACATCTTCAAACAAATGATGGAGCAGTTGTGTCACAGTGTACGGAAGAGAGAGTGTCAAATGAAAGAGGAAGAAAGCGGGAAGTGTTTCTAAAGCCTATTTCGTAGCGCCTACACTTCACCTGCCTTTTCCTCAATTGTGACTTCGGTGTAATGATCCTGTCGAGAGCGGCAGCCCTATCACGCAAAGAACAAGCCGTTCAACGGGAAGTAAAGGTCGCACGTCAATCATGAATGCCATCTTTATCCAGTGCTCTGAAAGTGGCGTTTCACATTTTCAAGGAACAGTCTTACTGTACTTTCCATTTTACTGAACTAAGTAGTAAACGGTGTAATTGAAAACGTTTTATTTACTACGTAGTATTTAGTTCTACGTAGCAAAGATAAATTATTATAATGTAGTAGAAATCGGCGATTTTTTGACAGAAACACTCGTATTGGTCGACCCTAGTGAAAAAAAGTGCATAAATCATGATCTTGAATATAGCAAATTACTTACTCTAACAAGGTGTGGTGTCAGAATTCACGTTTTGTGGGTCGTTGATACTGAAAAATCGATTGATCACCTGTCTGTCTGCCTCTCTGCTGCATGTCTCTCTGCCTGCCTGTCTGCCTGTCTTCCCGCTCTGCTGCCTGTCTGTTTGTCTGTCTGCATGTCTGTCTATTGGCCTGTCTTCCAGTGAAATTTACTTTAATCGAGTTATAAAAAACCTACCTTTTTAAGTGACGCGATGACGATTGAATCGATCTGAGGAGAAACTGTCAGAATTTCCGACGCAGGTACTAGGGCCAGAAGAGGAAAATTATTTAATGGAAGGATACAGCTCAAGGAATTACATATGCTTTTCTTTTGAGATGCTATCAACACGCGTTTCTTTCAACTACATCAATTCGCCAAGGTAATGGGCGATATCACCTTCCCCCAAGGGAAAGAGGCCATTATGTGGCCATCCTGGGTGGTCCAATCAGGTGGAGAACAATTTAATCCCGTCTAGCTTAGGCAGGTGAAAGCCCTTGTGAATGGGCAAGTCAAATCGAAATAATGTTTTTCCTTACTTTTCCATTTAGATTACAAAAGTGCCAAGAGGCTAGCGCATTTGTAATATAATTTGTTGAATGTTTCATTGAAAATATGATTCAATTGACTTTTCTTGTTTTCTTCCATTTACGAAAAGTGTACGAGCTGCGGGGTGACTACACAGGTAAGGTAAAATTTTGAATCAAAGGATTTTTTATTTATATAATACCGGATGTCCTAATTTAGGAAATGATACTTGTTGTGCTGTATCACGTACATATTTTGAATAATAGGCATTTGACACTTACGAGTTTGACACCTTGCGTCGAATAATTCGAATGAAAGCCTAAGAGATTGAACTTTGTGACTAGCCGTATTTCGTCATCACTATGTTCTAAAGTATTGATAACAACGGAACCTTCAACGAAACAAGGTCCTGTCTCTTACCATCGTTATTTTGAACAATGCTACGAGCACAACTGAGTGCCGCGTTTTCTAGGGCACTATTTCCGTTTTAAAGGTATATGTCACAGTTTTTCTTTGGGGGATAATAGTGTTTAGAAAGTATTTTAATCTTTACTTCCAGAAATTACTACAACACTGAATTTTATTTTCTGCGTGGAAACGAAATCATATGTGATATGAAAAATTAGCAAGTTGATTTGAATTCATAACACCAAAATTAGGTTTAACCTGGTTTAACCAGATTAGGTTCAAACTTGTGCCACAGAACAATATATTTGTGAGACCTGTGTTACGATTGGTTGATTGATTGATTGTTTCGTGTTTCCCGGGCGCGTCAACTGCTTTGGTCATTAGTCCCGTGAGTATAGTGCATGTTTTTTCTCGGGAGATGGCGGTGATCTTCCCCCTGCTGGATGGCGAGATCCGGCGCCGACCTACTGTCCGCTAGTGGGGTTTCCCCCTAACCAGGACTCTCCCACCAGCGGGGCTCTGCCCCAACCGGGACAAACTCGAAGCTCCCGACCGGTCTCCCGGAATATGTGGTAGTGTAGTGCACGTTAGTGTAAGTGTATGTGTAAGGGGAGAGGATAGGACAAGGAAGAAGATGGACAGATCGCGTGCGGTCCGTGGCCCGTTTGGTAGGGTACTGCTCCGTCATTCGCCTGGTGTTGATCGGAGAAACCACGGAAAACTGCCGATCAGAGCAGCCGGCCGCTAGAATTCTCCTCCAGACAGCGACTGAATTCGACGTAACTGAAAAGCTAGTGTCGAAAATCCTGCCGCCGTCAGGACTCGAACCTAGGACCTCCCGGTCAAAGGCGCTACAGTGCCTGTGTTACGTATTGTGAATGAATAAACAATTAGTGTTGATTTTAATTAAGAATACTGGAGATTTTCGAATAATGTAAACATTGGGTCATATGCATGTAAAGTGGTTTATTCAATGACCCTCACTGCAAGCAATGTTGATTTTGGGCATTTCTTCGGTTGTCTTCATTATACATAATGTTTGTGTAATCAAATTTTGCAAATTACTGTTGGTATAAGTTTATAAAGTTGGAGTGAGAGAGATGAGATTTGCAAATAATTTCAATAATATAACGTTAATATTAGATTATACTGTTAGTTCACAAGAGCATTCACAGCTTCAATTTCGCTCAAGTGAACACTGGTATGAACCGATATTCGTACAAGAGAGATACGGTGCATTTTTCTGTGGCTGGAGACAGCATAAAATATTTCTTTAGCGTAAAAGAGGTTGAATTAATTTTTCTTGAAGAGTTGTATTGGTAGTACTAACTACTAGAGATAATGCAAAAGATAATAGCAATGAAATAGTATTCTATATTAAAGTATGTTGTATTGAAGCCGTTCATATGTTGTATACGATATAATGATTCATGGTTTTTGGACGAATTGAGAACTGTACGAGCACAAAATCAATAATCGTAGAAGTATTTTGACATTTATAAATTATTCTTACGCATAAAATTATTTAAAACTATAATTTCCGGATGAAAATGATGCTAATTGAAATTAATGTTGTATTCTCAAGCGCAAATGTATGCGTACATCTCTCGCACAGCAAACTTCGTAGACGCGAGGGCTTGGGAGGACGATCGTCTTTTTCCGAGACGGGGCTCTCAGCGGAGGACCGCAGAACGTGAGCGCCGAGCGGATTGCATAGCGCGCTGCGGCGCAGGGGCTCTCGCGGCGGCGGCGGCGGCGGCGGCGGTGGCGGTGGCGGTGGCGGCGGCGGCGGCGGCGGCGGCGGCGGCGGCGGCGGTGGCGGTGGCGGTGGCGGTGGCGGTGGCGGTGGCGGCGCGGCGGCGGCGGCGTTCCGGCGAGAGCAATGAGGCCGGCGGCGCATCGCGCAATCGGCGGCGGGGCGGGGCGTCGTCCGAGACGGGCCAGCAGGACGCAGACGTGGCGCCGAGCGGTTGCATGCGGCTGCGGCGCGCGGCTCGGCGGCGGCGGCGGCGGCGGCGGCGGCGGCGGCGGCGGCAGCGGCGGCGGTGGCGGTGGCGGTGGCGGTGGCTGGCGGCGGGGCGGCGGCAGGCGGCGTGCGGCGGCGGCGGCAGCGGCGGCGGCGGCGGCGGCGGCGGCGGCCGTCGAGGCCTGGGGACGGTCTTGCTGGTTCCCGCTACTTCCCGCACGACCGGCTCCCGCTCCGATATCGGCTCTATTGATCCGAACAGTGATGGCTCTCGAATAGGTACGTAATGTAATCTTGCGGTGTGCGTTCCATGGTCGCTCCATCTAGATAGCTGATTTTCTTGACTGCTTTGTGCGACTACCAAAGGAAAACATGGTAATAAGATGGTATATTACTCCGATATTAGAATCCGTTTGCAAAGGAGTTTCATTAACTTTTTTTGAAAATATGAAGAGATACGACTGAACCCACTATGAAATTATGGGAAAGGAATTATTTAAATATTCACAAATAGTAAAGAAAGAAAATAGATAGGACGAGTCTCAATACATATATTGAAATGAAGTATTAAAAGTAATCATCACTATAAATGATTTTTCAGATAGTTCTACGAAAATTAAATATATTTATTATATATGATTTTTAATACTGACTGTTTTTCCCTAAGTTAATAAGGAATAAAACCTTTTCATGAATTCTATTTTATCTTAATATTGTTTTTATTCTGTGATAGGAGCCGAAAAATTCTAAATTTCTTAGCTAATAGCTATCTATTTAAGAACTTTTGCCTTGCGACGACCTCACAATTTGTTAATAGAAAAGGCTTCCAGTGATAACCTATTATAACTATTAAGTTGGCTAAAAGTCATGCCAATATGAAATTTTGACCCAATGATAAATGAATTAAAAATTGAATAAAAAAGATATTTTACCTTTCACGAATGATATCGACGAAAAGTGTGAATTAGTGCAATTTCTAGACAGAATTAATGGGAAGTCAGCTGATAAATTGCTGAATTGCACCTACTAAATAGCGCATGTTCTAAACGTTGGGTAAACCAAATTATCTACTTAGATTTTTAGTAGTTATCAAAAAGGTTCTCTGGGAATGTGAATTATTTTTCATTATTGAAGAGCAAAAAATGCCAGGAGAAAAGTATTAGGTACTTCCGATTCTAATGATTCCACACTACTTTCTTCGTGAATGCGTTCTTAATGTACGGGGCACAGAGTCGACCCTAATAAATGGGACGAAATGATTTTGGCTTTGGTGATGGTTTCATTTGGTTGCGTATCGAACTGTTATGCACAAATTTTTGGGGGTTCTAACCCGACCAAATTATGTTTTTTAGGGAAACAATCCTTCGTACTTTCTTCGGAGGGAAAGTAAACTTGAATTACCTGTTGTAGATTACTGTTCCAAAAATCCTCAAGCCTAATAAGCACGGAAGAGGTGGCTCAGTGCATTAACTATGTCACTGCAGTGCCTCGACTGGAAGTCCTAGGTTCGCGTCCCGACACTGCAAGATTTCGACACTAGCTTGACAGTTAGGTCGAGTTCACCGCTGTCTGGAAGAGAATTCTAGGTGCCGGCTGCTCTGACCGGTAGGGTCCATGGTTTCTCCGATCAACAACAGACGACTGCCGGAGCAGTACCCTAACAAACGGACCACGGACCACATGCGATCTTTTCTTCCTCTTCCTTGTCTTTTCCACACCCCTTACACACACTTACACTAACATACCCTACACTACCACCCATGCCGGGGGACCGGTCGGGAGCTTAGAGCTTGTCCCGGCCGGGGCGGATGATGGGAAATACCTGATTGAAGAAAATTCCGCTAGCCGACGGTAGTCAGCTAGCGCCGACGGCTGTCGCCATCCAGGGTGGGGGGATCACCGCCCCCTCTCGAGAAGAAAACATGCATTACACTCATGGGACTAATGATCCTAGTAGTTGACGCGCCCGGTACCACTAGGAACCAACCTAAAAGAAGCCTCTGAAGAAATTCAAATCGCCTCTTTCGTCGCCCGAGTGATTTCTTCTTTTCCTGGTAGAGGGCTGAAGGAGCGTAGCGAAGTTTGTTTGGTGGCCTGAACCTCGCCATGAGGCATCATGGATCGACGAGAGGGGCGTGCGGCCCGTGCTGTCGTGCGGGGTGGCGGCCGGGGCGGGGCCGCAAATGCAATTGTCCGGCGCCGTCGGCGCGGCATGTGCGCTGTGTGACCCTGCGGCTGCGCCCGTAATGCGATCGGCCACTACGCGCAGCGAACAAGCGGCGAGCCATCACCTGCGACATGCGACTCTTCCCACTCATTCACCTCTCTCTCTCTCTCTCTCTCTCTCTCTCTCTCTCCTACACACACACACACACACACACACACACGCGCGCGTCGCACTGGCGGAACAAAGACCGCGGGGTCTCACCTTCTCGAATAAAAGGCCTAGCGGGGAGTTGGAGACTCCCACTTCATTGGCCAGTTTCTCGGTGATAAGTCGTTAGCAAGGAAGGCACCAGCTTTGCAAGTCGGGAAACAAATGAATGCCATGTAGAGCGATGACATTGCATGAGATGGAGATGAAAACCATTTTCTAATGAGGTAAGTAAACGAACCTGTTGATCAATGAGTGCTCGGACATAATCCGCAGTTATGTTATCAATAACAGCCAACACGTTGCTGTCGTTCATCAACGTTTGTAGCAAACATCTCAAAACCACACCCTGAACATCAAAAAATACACAAAAGCAACAAAGAGACATACTACGGTCCACATCACAATTTACATCTCACCAATCCAGCCGAAATTAACAAAATAATTAAAAAATTACCCTCCAGGAACGCACCTCGCCACGACAACATAAACAATACAATAGTGAAAAACCTAAATCCCCTGCAATAGCATTTATAACTAACATTTACAATTCCTGTCTTAGAATAAGTTATTTTCCACAATCTTGGAAGCATGCCATAGTTATCCCCATTGCAAACCGAACAAAAATCACGCCGATACAAGTAGCTACAGCCATAAGTTTACTTCCCACGTTATCCAAAATGTTTGAAAAAATAATTCTCAACAGACTAAAAGAACATTACAAGTAACTAAAGCCATACCAAAGGAACAATTCGGATTCACTGAAAAACTTTCTACACTACACCAACTCCTCCGCATTACCGAACATCTTTATTCATCATTAAAAAAAAATCACACAGTAGCAGTTTTCATCGACATAACACAGGCGTTTGATCGACGTGGCATGAAGGTCTCATATACAAAATAAAAAAAATAGGCACTCCGCATTATATCCAGTCCATCATCAAAGTTTCATCAGTAACAGAACCTTTTCCGCAAATGTAAATAACCACCATTCCAACCCAAGGCCAATGTTAGCAGGACTACCTCAAGGGTCACCTCTATCACCTACTTTATTTAATTTATATGTTGCAGTCATTCCCAAACTTAATGACCTCCACATTGCACAATTCGCTGATGATACAGTCTTCTATAACTCCGGTCTTTCACTTACTGATTGCAGCAACAAAGTTCAATTGTACCTTAACCTAATAGACAGCTGGGCTTCAAAATATAAAATCCGACCCAACCCAACCAAAACGGCCGCCAAGATCTTCACACTCCGCCCCGCGACCACTCATGCTAAACAATACACTCAACTGGCTCCCTCTCAATACACCAATCAAATACTTAGGACTGAACATGGACACAAAACTCAATTGGAAGCAGCATATAGATGCCAAAATCATTCAAGTCAAAATCAAATTAATACAACTAAAGCCATTAATACACAGATCCAGCCCATTATCATATAATTCAGCATTATTAATATTTAAAACAATATTAAGACCCTTGCTACTATACGCCTGCCCAATCTGATTAAATGAACAAAAACCAACAAAGGAAATTAAAATAATACAAAACTAATTCCTCAGAATTATCTCAAACCTGGTATGTCACCAACAAACAGTTACATAATGAATTCGACCTAGAGACTATAGACCATCACATCACACATCTAGCCACCAACTTCTTCTCAAACATATCCCAAATACCTTCATTATCAGTTCACAGACTCGTCAAAAACCCATCACATAGAACCCGAATACAAAATAAGTTTCCATTCCACATTTTTCTAAAAAAAATTCGCTGATGTAGATCCCGACTAGAGGAGCCCCATGGGTAACCTCAACCCTTTTATTAGTTTTAAGTTTTAATTTAAGTTAGTATTAAGCCATCAAACATATGTAGAGTTATTTCAAGCTATGTATTCACCATCTATGTCAAATAAATGTAAAATAAAAAGAAAAACGTTGCTGTGAAAGCTATTATTATAAAAATTTCTCTATAACAATGCAGGGGTCCTTAGTAGGGCTCCGAATTTTTTCGCGACAGTGCCCGATTTTTATGGGTAATAAGGAGGTAGGCAATTATCTCGGCGCAATGGGAGTGGCGTTTTATGTCTCTGCAACTAACTGAGAACACCGTTGGATTCGAACTGTTGATGTGGCCCCGTCCAGGTTATGGGTTAATGTTTACCCGGCGTTTGGTCGGATAGCTACCCAGCACCTGTGCGAAGAGGGGGGGTAGTTCAGTCTCAGCGCCCTCTCTAGGGACGTAAAACTTTTGTGGTTAAATGCAGGATGCAAAGAGGGCGTACTGACCAGTGCGCTACCGTCATATAAAGAGTACCGGGGTTCAAAGTTCGGCCAAACCAAGCATCAAGTTTTGGGTGCAAGTTTACCGCAGATTTTCACGAGATTCTCTCGTTTCCCCTACCTCTCATTTCTCCAATGTTCTTTCATCATTTACATCACATCATTAAAATGATCACCCATCTTATCATTCAGTAATTCCAAGTATAGCGAAAGTCTTTAGTTACTGAAATCATAAATCTCTAGAGGAGTGTTTCCTCTGTCTGCGTCAGATGAAAACAATAATTTGTCAGAGCGAGGAATACAGTGGGAAACAAGATAAATACAATCCTCTTCGATTGAGTTACGTATCACAGAGAAATTAAAAATATAACTTGGAAAATAAATTAAAGGGACACATTTACACACACGTAATACTCGTAGAATTTTTAGTTTGGAAATCGAAGAAATACAGCAATAGAGACAACAGTTAACTACTCGTTTGATATTAAGAAATTTCCAGAGCTACTTAAGAAAAACAAGTTGAAATCAATGTATTTCCTACTTTGGTAACTAATTTAACCACTCAAACTAGATTTAAAAATATATTATATACTCGTTCTTCTGAGAAATAGAGACTCTTCTCTGAAGCACTCTAATGGTTACTCGTTAATGGTCTCTCTCTATAGGCATTCTAATGTTCTCATTACTAATGTAGAACGATGCGGCGAAAAAATAGTAATCGTTAATGAATAATGAAGAAGAGGTGGGAAATAACTTGAACGTAGGGGAAACTACCTGGCATTTTTTGTCCACAAATTCTTCACGAACTGGTCGGAATTCAAAGCGCCAACACAAGCCTGAAGGCTAAGAGCCTAGTCACCGATCGCTCACTACCGAAAAAAAGTGCATATATTATTTGTTAATTGTCTCGACTGTCTTTAATTCATTTTCAGCTGCCTCATGATTTAATGAAAAAAATGTGTGGGTTTATTTAATATATTGCTCCTAGATATTTTTAAATTAGGTTATTCTCATGGACAATCTAAACGATTTCTCCAATCTTGACACGTGTAACAAAACTTTATTCAATGAGACCAATAAAAGGCAATTTTAGTTTATTGATATATTTACTGATACTGTATGGATTAGTGATATTGATAAAACACGCAACATTTAAAGCCTCTGCATGCTTTCCGTTTTAGCGCACCGGTGTGTGAAAAAATGACGCCCTCCTCTTCGTAAAGGGCATGGGATTCCGATGGCAAATCTATAGCACGACGCGACGGTCGTCTGGGTGTTTCCGCGGTATTGATGGAATGCCATTAATCAATGCCACGCAACCACTTTAGGAATGCTTTGCACTTTAAAGGACAAGGCTCTTTGAGGATTCAATGCAGTATTCATGAAGATTCACATAATGTTAACATGCTTGTGATTGGCGATACTTGTGTACACATCAAAAACGAAAATACTTATCCCTTCCACATATTTATAGATTAAGGTGCTATTTATAAGACACCATCAACACAACACCCTGTAAATGAGCTGATTCTGAATAAGTTTTAGTACCTTCCTCTCGAACTTCAGTAAATATAGAGTATATATGACTAAAAATAAATTTTGCAATTGTTGATCTTTAAAATTCTTATTTCTTATCCCTGCATACTGAAACGTCTCAATTTGTACCGGATAGCTATCAGGAAAGAATGTGGTTGTATGTTGTGCAAGCAACAGTTCTAGAATAAACGTTCTTTGCGACGGTTCAGGATAAAAGAACGTTTTGTTTCTGAATTCTACAAATATCTCATTTTTGTTTTCTGACGTAAATAGATATAATCTTTAATCCCTAATATAATCCATAATCCCCTAATCCCTAATATCTTTAAAATGCCAGTCTCGATTTTTAAATGTTCTTCAATTGTTCAAGCACCAAGTTCCCATTTCTTCATCCGAAATAAATTACCATGTGTCTGAACGAACATTGCGAACATCGTAAGGGAATTTTGTTCAGCAAAATGTTCACCGTTTCATTAGGATTATATATGTTTACATCTTCCATGGTAAATATTAATATTGCAGTATATAAACTTCAAATAAAATATGTATATTAGAAATATAATACTTTTTTAATTATATATATTTATTTCTTTATTAATTAATTCTTTAAACACTTTGATCTTATTGAAAATAAGACAATATTAAAGAAGTTATTTTTTTACAATATTATTGAACAAAATTCATTAATAAATATCTTTCTTTACTACTTTGTGTCAATGAAACAATATTTCAAAATGTTTACCCATAATCTCCTTACTTACTCTTATTTTTCAATTCACAAATTTTAAAAATATTTAAAATGCATTATTAGAAGTAATTAAATGTTAGTAGACACGATGCAGAACATGTTCTGATTAATGTTTTTGTTGTACGTCCGTGCTGTTTGCTCTTCATTATTTTCCAGAACTATTCGTACGGGAAGTGATTACGGCAGATAATTGCGTTGATGAGGTACATTTCAAGGGGGATGGCCGATTCTGTATTGATTATCAACAGCAATTAATTTTACGTTCCATAGTTATGAATTGCCATTTACACAGATCAATAGTGAAATGGCCATGAAACATCAATTTCCTTGAGCTTAACCGCCTGCAGTTACATCCCAATGATGAGTTGCTTTGAACACAGCGTTTCCGATCCATCCTTGTGGCATCCCCTCCTCACTCCAATGCCTGCTAATCCTCATCCCTGGGAAGACCCGCGCGAGGGTGGCCAAAACTATGTTCACGCTCTGGAATACGTATCCTTGGCAGAGAGAGCGACCTCATGTTATGCGTTAGTACTAACACACTTGCATAAAATTAGAACATTTCTTTCTGCAGTTAATATCGGAAGTTTCTTTTTGACGAGTGATCCATTTCTCCAAATACTGGACCTTTAAATAGTTCGTTTAAGGAATTTGTGCCTTTAAAAGCAATTCATACACTGCAACGCGAACATAGCGAAATTAAATAAGAGGATGAGCAGTACAGAAGCGAATCAATTATTCTGCTTCTAGGGTATAGCATTATCTAATACAGTTAGCTTGTAAGTAAAATGGTAAAAATATATCCAAACCAACTTGTAATACGAAATGCCATATTATTATAAATTTCTTTAATCATTCACCAATGTCTAGGCGTTCGTTCACTGTTACAAAGCGTATGCCGGTTATCCAGCTTGGAAAGATATCTACATCCGACTGGGCAGACCTTTGTACTTTAGTAGGGGAGATCACAAGCAGAAAATTGAGTTTAGGCCACAGAGAACAGATGTTGGAAACTTTTGATTTACAAATAGAACAATAATGGACTGGAATAAGTTACCTGCGACCTTGGACCTGTTACCTGGAACCCTTTTCTCTAGGTGTTCAAAATTTAAAAATAAATTAACTAATGGTATTTGTAAACTTTATTAATCTAGTAAGTTGGATTATTATATCAGTTATTATTTGATTATTATTGATATTATTATTGCTATTATTATTGAGCTAATTACTATTAAATGCCTTCCTGTACAAAATATATAATTATATTCAAAGTAGTATTGTGTTGAAGTGTGGTGACGTGTTGTGCAGTGTAGTTGAGTATAGAAGTAGAAAGAGAAGTGAATTTCAAATGTTGTGAAGTGAAGTGTAATTAAAAAGTCGTGTAGTCTTGTATTTAATAGTTTAAAATAACTGTGCAGGCTCAACCATAAAATGTAGTTAATGCTATTATTGTTAGCATATTATTAGTATATTATTATTATTATTATTATTATTATTATTATTATTTATTATTATTATTATTATGTCTAAATAATTTAAAGTTACATTGTTAAGTAATTTAAAGTTAATATTTGTAATATGTAAATTGTAGTTTTCTGCCACCAGGTTGTATATACCTACCTGCAGAATAAATATCTATCTATCTATCTAAATGGGTCGATGACTAAGCAAAATTATAAAGATTTAGAATTTTAAACATTTTAGAAAAGAATAGAGTACTAATCAGTACATACGCATTTTAAAACAATATTAGTTACGAAATAGGAATAGTCTTAATTCAACGAAAAGATCCCAAAAGAACGCCAATATTAGCGCATCTAATTGAGAGCTCACCGCCCGCTCCCGGCGACTTAACCGGGCGCGCGCGCGTAGCGATTGGTATCCTTTCGCACGACAATAAGCGAGTCTCATCTACGCGTTCTGACAATCTCGGTTGTTCGGCGGTTTCTGGTCGTGTCTGAGGAAATGCGCCATTCAAATTCTGATTATCAACTTGTGAGTGACGCGATGCGATGTTTTTGAGCGCGTCAAGAATCTTGCGCGCTTTTAGCGAGGCCAGTTTTAGTTGTTATTAGGGTTATATTAATTGCAGTATATACTGGAAAACTACATAAAAAATATCATAGGTCGAATGAAACACAAACATTCGTTCACATAAATTCGAAGAGAAGCCGAACGGTGTGAAAGGCCGACCTAGCCCTTCATTATTAAGTCAGCAAATAAAGTTACCAAAAGAAACAACGTATATATCAAGTCTTTATGGTGTTTATGAGGTTTACAAGGAGCTCTATGGAATTCTGCTTCAAAGATCTTTTAAAAATTAAAAGCAAGGCCAACAATTGACGTCAGTAAAAATGTTTGGATTTCTGTTAGATTTTGTAATTTAATTATACTTAGAAAATAATCTAAAGCTCACGGAAAATCAAGTATTTCTTATCACAATACTATGAATTTTATTTTTAGCTCCTTCTCCTCAAACTTCAAACTACATCTTACATCTGTAAATCAGCAACCAAAAAGAAACAACAACAAATAATTATATAGCAATTTTAATTCCATTCAGTACAGACTTAAGTGTTTAGAAGATTTATTGAAACGAATGTAGAGAAATAATAGAAGACAAATTGTATTATTAAGATAATTATTTGAGTGTTTGCGAGACGAACATAACAGGAAAAATATTTCGAATCTCCAATCATCCAGTAGCTTATGAAATTCAGGTAAAAAATTCGACACATGATGCAATTACTACGCAAAACGTCCTTGCCCCCCGCTTTTTTATTTTAATATACCCCGCTCTCCGAGACATTTGGAATTAAAAAACTAGTTTTCTAATCGGGCGCCAGGAGAGTCGTTCTGTTCGATGACTGCCTGGCCGCTAGCAATGAGGTTGGTACACCTGCCGTAGCCCTGACACCTCGGTTGCGCAGGCACCTGCGCTCTCCGTCGGGGATTCCCGGGACTTGATTGGAATTGGGTGTTGAGACAGGAACATACCACGCCGTAATGGCAGATAATAACAACAAGGGATTGATGTAGCAGGTATTAGTATCAGAGAAATGGTTTTGATGAGTTGCAGAAATGATCATTAAGTAAATTAAATGAATGCCATATCTGTAAGTGAACGTCACTGTTACAAGAATCTAAAACCACCATCAGAATTAAAAGACGTTAAAATTATGAATAAAAAAAAGTAATGAGAAATGTATTATGTGGTACTTCGAACTTTTAATCAATGTCCCAAAATAATATTAAATATGAGATCCAGAATTGCCAAGAACTAATGGATTGTGAACAATATATATAAAAAAATTGGGGATTAATTTTTTGACTAGTTTCTCTCATGACTAGTATGCAATTGACAATTTAATTATTGACGGTAGCATATCTTAATTTGTTCTCAAGCATTCGCATGTAAATATTTAAAAAAATGTGATGAATGATATTATTTCTGATGATAACTAAATCAATAATTTACTTAGAGATTAGGGGAAGAAGGTTTTACCAGTAATATTCACAAAATGCGAAGACTCAGGGAAGTGAACAATATTTATTACACATATGGGAGACGATTTCAGTTTACATTACGAACGATTAAATTAATTTGTAATTAGGAATCCATAGTCGCAGTTCTAACAAGCGTTGTGGAGGAGGGCCGGAGGCGAGAATGAACATGCATGCGCGCGTCCCTGTGAGGCGTTGAGGACGCGCATAATGGGTGCCGACACCGCAAGTCGCTCCCAGCGAGGACACTCGCAGCCACATTGGGGTGCAGCGACTCCGGTGAAAGGGGCTGCTGCAGATCGATGCACAAAGGCCTCCACTTTAGCGCCCTCGTTCCGTGCCCTGCCGCTCCACCCCGGCAGCCACCGCATCCCGTGGACCCGCAGCTCGGTGTTCCGCCCCTGCTGCCCGCCACCCCCGCGCCCGCGTCTCGCGCCCGCCGCCCGCCGCCCCGCCGCCCCGCGACCCGCGCCCCGCCGCCCCGCCGCCCCGCCGCCCCGCCGCCCCGCCGCCCCGCCGCCCCGCCGCCCGCCGCCCCGCCGCCCCCCCCGCCCCCGCCCCCCACCGCCCCGCCGCCCGCCGCCCCCGCCTCGCCGCCGCCGCCCGCATTACCCCTGCATCGCCCCGACGTCCCAACCCCGCGTCCTCCTCGATTTCTCCGCCTCCCCCTCCGCTCCTTTCCCCCCTTTCCCCATCCCGGCCACTACCTCCCTCCTCCTCCGTTTCCTTCCCCGTCCCCACTCATCCCCCTCACTTCATCGTCATCCTTAGCCCCCACTACCTCCCCCTCCCCCGCCTCTGACCCCTTGGCCTACTTTCTCCTCCCTCGCCAACTTCCCCGCCACAATTTTCCTCCCCATTCCCATCGCCTCCACCACCATTACCGCCACCACCCCCGCGGTCACCGCAGCTGCGATTCCTTGTAGAGCTGCGCACACAAACCCTGGACGTGGAACACACGTGCGCCGCGTGGCGTGCGTCCTGGGCATTTACGCGTCCGTGCCTTCTCCCTTCCAACGGCCTCGGCCGCCTCAGCTGCCCTGCCCGGCTGCTCTGAGGCCTTGCTTTCACAGCGCTCCGTGGTGCGGAGTGCTTGCCTTTCCCTTTCGCGAATCTCACTTCACATTTCGGTTACAGAGTTGATATTTCGAGCAAAAATGGTGGTAACATGTGGAAATGAGAGTTCTCTAGATTTCCCATTATTTCATCACTTCTATGTGCGTATTCGTCAAGTTTCTCTCCGACGATGATACGATGCAATGTATACAATTCCTAAATTAAAATGTTCTTTCTGTTTTCTCGCCTTTATTATTCCCAATCAAACTTGTTCATATCTCAATCGCTCTGTCTCCCCCGTTGTTTCAGCTATCCGATGTCATTAAAATGGAATGAATGCACTGAAACTGTTTTTGAAACAAAGTAAGTTGCTTAGAGCGATTTATGAATGATTTGAATCAAGAAATGTAAAGAACAGTACGAGGTAAACTCTTTCTACGAAAATACAACTGACAAACAATGAGGAGAAATACTTTGCCTCGAATATAATTACAGCATGGTAAAGACATCGTTATAGAATTATATTATGAAAATATTCAATTGGAAATATTTTATTGAAATTACAAAAATCCTCTTCATGTCCCAATAAAGAAATACAAATTCCAATGCTTTATGTATTCCACTAAATCGGAAGGCAAGCAGACAAAGGGCGGCGAGTAAACGTTTGCGTTTTGTGGGAGCTTGAGAGGAAGCAGGATTAATTGAAAGTTGTTCTCGACCGATAGTCTGTAAAGCAGAAAGACTTTAAGTAAACTTTGTTACGGATGCAAAGAGAAATTTACTCGCTCTACGAAGGAAGTGATACTGAAGGGATCTAAAACCTCTATTCAAAAGCGCTATGACATTGGTCCCCATTAGAACCACAAAGGTAATGCATACATGCATTTTTTAATTCATCATTACTGCCAATTAAGATGGAAGTGAAAATACCATCGTTAGTAAAAGCAAGTATTAACTAGTGCTACAACAACTCATACTTTTTGCTACCAATTCCTGCTAATAAAGCTTCAGGCTTCAATGGAAAACTCCGAATTAAACGAAGTCCCGGAAGTTTAAAAAAATATATTCCAAATTTTTTAAAATTCAAAACTCTTAATGGAAATTGCACGTCTGAAATTGAATTTAATGTATTGTGCTCCATGCTTATAAAAAGGTTGAAGATGTTAGTGGTGCTACATATCACATACTTTCCGCATTATTTCGAAAGGCTTTTCAATATTATAGGTACTATTACATGAACCTGCAAAATTGTTTCCAACCAGTAAACATTTTTCCCCGCGCCAAGACTCGCAGTCAGTCTATCGGCATATGACGTGCGCTTTACTCTACACCAACCAGAGACTATGTCGTACGCACTTGCGCCGACGTTTAAAAACCTAATTGTCATTATTTCCAACAAGTTTTCGAATATTTGGGGAGTTAGAAGAAAATGAGACTTGCGCCATTCTTTAAAATGTTATTCTTTTTTTCGTGAAAACAAAACATGAAAAACGGATAATGTTGGCTAAATAAACATACTGAAACTGTATTAAAATACGTATTTATTAACATCATGAGTCCTACGCTGGGTGCCATTTGAAACGATTTTAAAATCATGCTGTACTTGTAAATTCATATCTTTAGGTATTTATTAATGCCCGAATTACACGTTCTTCTGTGAATAAATGTAACTTATATGGGCCGACGTACCATCCAGAACCGATTAGGTAATTTCTAAAATTTATTCTCCTAAAAAACAACAAGATGGTTGATGTGCGGTGTCTATCTTTAATACTTCATTTTCATTTTGCATCCTTCATTTTCAATAACCCGATGCATCATTTATTGCAGCAATTTCTTATTATATTTACAAGATTCTGCTTTAAAAACTACTATCTGCACGCCATCAAATTTAATAAGAATTTTTCATTTATTAAAGGGATTTTGTTTAAAAATAGTTCAATAATTATTTTCTGAAGGATGATTAGTCTATCTTGCAAGATGTTTTCTGTGTTGCTTACAGTTTGTGATGGTGAAGTCTTTGTAGACCGCGCGGCCAAAGTGAAGAATCTTACTGGAAGAATCTCGTTGACCATCAGCAATCTTCTAGTCTACTTTCTTGACGTTGAAATTATCAAAGTTACTGTCCTAAATCTGCTATTAAACAATTTGAACTATTTTACACCAAAATTAGTCTCGAATGCCTCAGGTAGACATCTTTACTTAATACTGTTTCAGATTACAAAAAATAAATGTTCGGTCTGCTGTACTACTAAAATTATCTGCTAGCCTTACAGTGCTCGCGACGGCGCCAGTTTTTTCTGCCAAAATTATGAAGCCAATATTATGTTAATTAACATGCTACAATGAAACATGTTACCTTCGTTTTCGCTGGTTTTCCATATTTTCGTAAGTAATTTTGCTATTTGCTGTAACTCGTTTCTCGATAGTCATCTACCTAGTAGTGATTCGATGCCTATACCTGAAATCTATCACCATTGATTGTCCACCTTTCTTGTATTTCGTCAAGTGACACTTCCAAAATAAAAATTTATATTTATAAACGTTCACGTCCCAAATCTCACTATGTTTATTTTGTCTAGGAATCTCTAATGTCTATGTTTATTGTTTATTTCGCCTCGAACACTTCAAAGTCTAATTAAAAAGCAATATTTGGAACCAACATGGTTACTCAATGACCTCCTTGTAAATTAAGATACTATTCCTATATTAGCACTCTAGGTACAATATTTAGGAATGAGCTGTAAATATATTTCATATTATTTTACATAATATTTCATATTATTTTACTCAAAATTTCTCGTGAGTTATATGAATATGTCTCGATATCAAGTGTTTTAATATCAGGTATAATGACCTAACGTTCTTGGGAATACCTTTTTTCTCATATAAACGGTTTCTTTGACCTTCATGGTGTAACATTGCTTTTATCAATTTTAAGTACGTTCTGAAAATTAGAAATATTAGAATTGTACCCAAAATAAGTCTTTTGGGATCACGTTTCGTGTTCTCATCAAGCAGGGAATACACTGTCCTTGAAAACATAAACCTTTATATGGCTCATGAGAACTTAAATGTCACAAGAAATAATGTTCCTGTTTTCTGATGGCCTTCTGCCCACAAAACTTCCATGATTAAACCTCCTCTCCTCACACAAAATATTATTTGGCGAGTAAGCAATTCATCTAAACAAAAATGGATCTCTGGAACTCCCCTATTCATCCTTTCAACTTCCCCGTTGGTGATTTCTATTCCGTCACGTAAGGAACAAGAGGTGGCTCGATTGATTTTTTCGTATTTCCGGATACGTCTATTGCAATGTTAATTGGGTCCGTAAGTGTATAGCATATTGTATTAGGGAAGTGGCGGCATTTTTTCTCTGCTAGATGGTCAGATCCGCCGCCGACCTACACGTGGGCTTGCGGGATTTTCTTCCTGTAGTTATCTCCTAGGACTCCTCCCTAGCCGGTACATGCTCTAAGCTCCCGACATATGTGAGAGTTTAGAACACGTAAGTGTGTGTTAAAGAAAGGAGAGAGAATGAGACAAATAAGAGGAAAGATAGATCGCTTGCGGAGTGGGGGCCGATTGTTAGGGTACAGCTCCGGCATTCGCCTGGTATTGATCGGAGAAACCACGGAAAACTACCGATCCAAGCGATCGGCCACGAGAATTCTCCACCACACCGCGGGTGAATTCAAACTAGCTACCTAGCTATATAGTCGAATATTCTGACCGGGAGCGGTAGCTCAGTGCATCAACTGATGTCACTGCAGCGCCTCTGACCGGGAGGTCCTAGGTTCGAGTCCTGACGGCGGCAGGATTTTCGACACTAGCTTGTCAGCTGGGTCGAATTCAGTTGCTGCCTGGAGGAGAATTCTATCGGCCAGCTGCTCTGATCGGTAGTTTTCCGTGGTTTCTCCGATCAACACCAGGCGAATGCCGGAGCAGTACCCAACCAAACGGGCCACGAACCGCGCGCGATCTTTCCTTCTCTCTTCCTTGTCCTATCCTCTACACACACACACTTACACTAACATGCACTACACTACCACAGATTCCGGGAGACCGGTCGGGAGCTTAGAGCTTGTCCCGGCTGGGGCGGTGCCCGCCGGTGGAAGAGTCTTAGGGGGAAAACCCGGTAGCCGACGGTAGGTCGGCGCCGGATCTCGCCATCCAGCGGGGGAAGACAACCGCCATTTCCCGAGAAAAACATGCACTACACTAACGAGACTAATGACCAAAGCAGTTGACGCGCCCGGAAACACGAAAACACCAAACCAAACCAAATCAATCGAATATTCTGCTACCTCCGGACACGGATCCTAGAACCTGCCGCTCAGAGGGACGTAGCGGTGGGGAGAGGGAGGAGGCGTTGTGGGGGGAGCCAACTGCCCGAAGCAGCAGGGCGCCTCTCCAATTAATTCTGTCGCCGTGGCGAGTGGCGACTCCCGAAGCGTCTTTGAGAGTTCTTTGATATTTGAAGCGAAACACCACTCTGCTCCTCGGAGTCCCCAGTTGCCGATTCAGCAGTAAATTTGGTGTTTCATGAGTGCTGGCCGAAATGTTGAGAACGTGACCTGGAACCGTTTTTCCGGAGAGGTCTCCGGGAACCTGGATGAAAAGAGTTCGATGGTGGAGTAGATCGAGTGGAATAAGTATCGAAAAAGGTATAGTTTTAAAGATAAATAAATTCAGGTTCCTAAACATAAAAAGGCTGAAATAATTTTTTCAGACATTTAACATAATTTATTTTCCCATGATTTGGTAGCATTTCGGTAGATAACGTCGTACACGAAATATTAGTTGTCCAAGAAAATTTGGTTATTGATCAAAAGAAACAATGAGCAAGTTGTTACGAATTAAAGAGGATAGCTAGTAGACGTCTGAAAAATTATTGCTCTGATTTAGAAGTTGGAAAAACTGTAAGGGACCCCCATGTGTGATGAATTCTGAATGAATGCTCTGCAAGAAGAAATAAAATCATGAATTTATTTAAAGGTTTCTTTCTTGGAAAAATTTTACGTAATCGAGTATATAGTGTTTCCGGGCGCCTCAACTGAGATGGAAGGTAGTCCCGTAAGTGTCGCCCATGCTACATCCCGGAAGGTAGAGTTGTTCTCTCCCGGTGGAATGTGAGATCCGGCTCCGTCCTACGCTTCGACTTGAGACGTTTTTCCTCTTTTCGCCTCTCTCCCTGAGGGGCACCGCCCCAGCCGGGATAAGCTCTAAGCTCCCGACATGTATGGCAGCATACGGCAGTTTTGATACTTAAGGCCCCATGCAGAGGGCGGTATTGAGCCAAGCGCTGCAAATCACGAGGGTTAGAGAGCAATGCTGGTAGGTGAGTTGGTGTCCTAGTTTAATTCGCAGCTGCAACCTCGTTCACGTACACAACAAGGTACAAATTGACCTATACGTGACACACGCGCTTCGAGAGAGGACGAACGAGAGATTGACATGTTTCTCTTTGGAGGAGTCAGTTGGGGTTGTTTATCGGTATCGGAAGTGAACAATGTGGCTAATAAGTTACAAAATATGGAAATTAGTTTTATAAAAATGGAAATAGGATTGTGAAAAGTACAAGTACACGGAGACTTTGACATAGTGTTAACATTTAGCAGATTATTTGAAAAGTTTGATATTCAAATCTTGGCAGTAGACATGTACGTCGTAATGGTACTCGTGTACTTGAATGCGCGTTTTCAGGCTACAACGAGAAGATTCAAAAGACTTTGGGCGTCGTCGGAGCGGGGACGCACTTGGGGAAGCCTAGCGATTAAAAAACGGATGAGGGGTGGAAAAAACAAATTGGTCGTTCAAAATGGGCAACAAAACAAATCTCACGTTCGCGTGAGATCAAAATGGACTCAGCCTGGAGATGCCATGTGGAAGACACGAGTCTAACGGTTGTGCGTGGGAACATGGCGTAGGTGCAGTGGGCGCGAGAGAGTTAGCGCAAAGCGTCGCAGAGGTGATGGAACGGCGGGGTGGCAGAGGGTGATAACAGGAAGGCAGGGCGGAGGGGCGGTTGGGAGGGGCGCGTGGGCCGTCGACGGCCGCCGCTTTTCATTAGAGCCGCGCGAGACCGTCGCAGGCTGCAGGGCTGTCCACGCCGACGCCGCTTCTGGCAGAGAAGCGGGATTCAAATGGCAGTTGAATTTTACTTCTCGTTCCAGCCGTTCATAGCGCCACCATTGCCGTTCATTGCAAGAGTCCTCCACTAGACTCCAATGCTCTTAGTTCACTTATACAGGCTAGTTGACGCTTTGCTACGCATTTCCAAGTTGAGGTCGAGACTCAATTTCATAGATTAATTGATTGAATATTTGATGTTCCTTAGCGCGTAACCTACTAAAGTCATTAATTCTGTAAGTGTTCTTTATGTTTCTCCTCGGTTGATTATTATTGATTCCAGGCACGTCAATGTGAGGTCATTAGTCCCGTAAGTGTAGTGTATGTTTTTCCGTCGTGAGGTAGCCAGTGATTTCCCCCCTCCTGGATGGGGAGATCCGGTGTCGACCTAGCGAAGTTTCCCCGACTAGGTATCTCCCACCAGCGGCTCCAACCGGGACAAGTTATAAGTCTCCGACCGGTCTTCCGGCATGTGTGGTGCATGTTAGTGTGTGTGGGGGGAGGGGGGATATGACAACGAAGAGGAAGGAAAGATCGCGAGCGGTCCGTGGACCGTTTGTTAGGGTAATACCTGGTGTTGATCGGAGGAACCATGGAAAACTATCGATCAGAGCAGCTGGCCGCTAGAATTGTTCTCCAGACAGCGGCTAAATTCGACCTTACTGCCTAGCTAATATCGAAAATCCTGCCACCCTTGCCACTGACTCAAACCCTTGTATCTCCCGATCAGAGACACTGCAGTAATAAACGTGGATCGGGCCTTCGGCCTTCATGTTAACATTATACAACCTTGAGTGTGCTACGCATTCTTGAATATCTGATGCTTTAATAAAAAAGGTAATAAAAAATAAATAAAAAGGTGTCACGACAGGCCCCGCATCCGTAAATAAGACGTGAAGTTAAAATTCTGGATAGTATGCCACCAGTTGTGCTACTGTTTGGCTAAACTGCATTCGTTCAGAAACAATAGTAAACCTAATGGGCCTAGTGGCGCTTTGAACGGCCGGGACGATAACTAAAATTCTGCTGCGATTTAGAATTATGCGGCAGAGAAGGCGGAGCCCGGGGTGTCGTCGACGCTCTCTGTCGGTGGCGCAAGGGATTAGGCACGACGAGGGTGGAGAATGATGGAGAGCAATGTAGAATGAAGCCAGCACTAAGTGGCTAAGATTGACGACAAGAGACACGACACGCTTAACATAACTGCCTGCACGCGCGGCGCGCTGAAGAGGAAGTAAATAGCAAAGGAGAATAGCATGGGAAGGTCATGAGACAGCTCAATGTATGGGAACAAGCGTTTCTGAATGTGCTATTTAAAGAGAGGAAGAGGGAGGAAAACAATAAGAGACAAGTTTTCGAGTTCGTAATATAAGCAGGACAGTTGACACAATCTCTTACTATACTATTTTGAGAAGAAACGAAATAATATTGCATTAAGGAAACAATGCAAACCAAACTCGATGAAATATTCCTATTCAACTACCTACTAATTTTCCACTTACCGAGATTGATTTTATCACAAAAACGTGGACGGAGTTTAATATCTAATACCGTTTTCTAAACGTGTTACAGTGGATAAACAAGTTATTACACTAATCCTAAACTACTAGACGTTGCCCGACACACCTATGAAAAATCTTACGAATATAATTTTAATCGTAGATCAAAAAATTTTTCCTTTGGAAAATTGGAAATATTAATGTGAAAGACTATTGTCTTTACTTTATGTATAAAAATAAACAAGAACATCTCAGTATATACAGTTGTGAGATAATATCAATGATTGCATTATGACTAACCTCTTACCAAGAATTATTTCTGCAACTTCAATGTAGGAGGATATAATTCTTCAATTTGTCACAGAGTTTGCGTGAATTCTTCCACTACTCTCTTAAGTATTGTTATATGTACACGCTGTTTTGTCTTTAGAAAAATAATTATGAACCTTCAATGCTATTTTTGTGGACTGAATAACAACCCAGAATTTAAATATGTGATGGAGGTTCTAGAGAGAATAATAAAATGTGTAGAACTCCTGTGAAGTTTTCCGTGGAGGAGTGAGCGAGAGTGGACGGTGTGGATCCGGACCCGGACCTGTACCTAGTCCTGGCCCTGAGCCCTGGGCCTGGGCCTGGGCCTGGGCCGGCCGGGGGTGGCCAGGGACACTGGGGGTGGGTGCGCGTATCGAGCGAGAGAGCAAGCGAGCGGCCCGCAACAGGTCCAGGCCTTCCGGGTCCCGCGATCGATGCAGCAGGCGGCGGGGCCCGCGGCGGCGGCGGCGGGGGGCATGGGCATGCCATGGGCGGGTCGGGCGGGGCGGGGCGGCTGGGGACGGCCGCGCGGGCCCCGGGGGCGGCACCGCGCCGCGTCACGCCGTCCGCCGTGCGCGGGATGCGAACCCGACCCGCGCGCGGCCGCGTCGCCATCCTCGCCAGCTCCGATGCTTCGCTGTCTCTCGGCCGCCGCCCCCGCCCCCTCGCCCGCGCGCACGCGCCCCGGCGCCGCCTCCCTCAGGGCAGCGCCCCTTTGCCGCGGGGATGTTTTGAGACATCGTTCCACAACACGAGGAGAGCGACAGCAGGAGGCATCACTCGTTATTTGTATCCGTGGAAGCGAAAATAAGATTCAAGTATTTACTACACCAAAGGAACAACCAAAAGCAAAATCCAGTTGAAAGCTAGGGGGGGTGCTACAACTGCACATACTTTCTCGCATTTTGGGAGAACATTAAAAAAAATATGTCTATATTGCACTCAGAATTAAAGGAAAACTATTCATATTTTCGAATAATTTTACATACACTGATGAGGTTCTTCAAGATGTCAAGAACCGATTTTATTGGGGAAAAATATCCATCAATATTGTAGTTGTAGAAAGTCGTCGAAAATTATTGAACTGTTGAAACTTTCAAAAAATCAGTGTTCCATGAAAATCGGATCTCCGTTATTTTTTAGAAGAAAATTTTGTTAAGGCTTCAGGAAAAGTACTCTACAGAATCAAAATGTTTGTTTCAAATTCGCAGGCCCCTGTGTTTGACCAGAGCGAACGGGAAATAACAATTTTGGTGAAAATCATCAGAACTGTTAAGGCGATAGTGTTGACAACAGACGGTGAGCAGATGCACAGACAGACGGACAGAGGGGTAAACGGGCTCACAGACAGGTAAACGCATAGACAGGCGAACGCGCAGACAGACGATGCGCAAACAGGCAAATGCACAGTGTAAATCGCATAGACGGACAGACGCACAGACGTTTCGCCTAAACCAATTTTTCCGTGTCAAAGACTCACAAAACGATTATTACGGCTGGACAGTATGGTACAGAAACAGAAAATAATCGCCACTTCTCCAGCCAGTATTACAATACTTTCTCTACTACGTAGATACGTTCTAGGCGAGAATATAATAATGTTGGTAAATGAAGAAAATATATAGAATTTAATGAATGAAGGGAATGAATGCATGATTTATGAACTTGTGTGTTGAGATTGACATAAGTCGTACCTAATGTTGACATTTTGCTCAATTATGACACATACGTACGAATCAAATAGTATCTATTTTAACATGAACGCAATGTATTCTGGTAGTTCGTATACATTAAAATAAAACTTATGAATTATCTATGCGCCTATTTCAATGCATTACTGAAAGTATTCATTCGATGCTTAAGAAGGGAGTTCCTAAAAACTTTTTTTCTCTTTGAGACTCTCGAATTACTGTGTTCCTTGGGGGGGCGAGAATGGCGAAGAAAATAAAATAAGGTTTTATTATCTTAGGATAGAATGATATTCAATTATAATAACAATATTCTTGTCTGGGTAACATTGACTGTAACGTAGTATTCAAAGTTCTGGTGCATGGGTATCTTAGGATAATATAATTGAATATTTAGAGCTACAGTTTTAATGAACTCAATTATTTAAGAGAATTTTCAGTGTTAATAGAAAAGATTTAATTATGTCTAATTGACAGACCCATCCATTAAAATTATTTATTTTGCTTATATATGTTTTTCAGTGTCTAACAAATATTTGTAGGTAATTTTATTTATGCAATTATAAAAGAGAATACTCGAGTTGAACACAAAATTTACTGATGAGGCTTTACCATTCCTCTTCTTTAAGTACTTACTAATACATAATTTAAATAACGAATAATTCATTTACAGAGACATTCCCACGGGCTATATCGGTTGAAATTCCAGGCAGAGATGAGCCTAATGGTTACTTCGGAGACGGGGCTTCCTGGGTTGAGTTTCACCCAGCCAAACGTTCTTGGTTCAATGGTAGAGACCTCCCTGGAAGTTAGAGAACTTAACCTAATATAATACACTGATATAATTTCAACGCATATACATCTATTTATTTTAATTATCTCATTATAAAAAGATACTGAGTAAAATAATCTTACAATATTTGAAGATATTATTTGCGAATTAGCTTTAATGACTATCATTTTAGTTTTAACAATGTTTCGTTTCATTAAAAGTGCACTTTGAGGTTTTAGGAGGCGCTGGTTTGAGAGAAAATAAAACTATATTGATTCATTCGGTTTTAAAAATTTTCCAAAATTTTTATTCACTCAGTTTAAAATAAACATGTTCATGTTTATTCGGGTGAAAAATTCAATATGTTGTGTACATCTCTGCATATTGTTTATTATTAGTATTTTCTGATAACGACATGAATTCTACCGATGTATTTTGCTGCAGATTTAGATTATTGTTCAGCAGGTAGTTTGGATTGTACTAATGAACTATTCAGAGCCGTTTTCACTACGACGTAACAAGGAATTTCATGGAAATAATTCTTACAACACGCATAAAACTCTGTTTAATAAGTGTTTTAGGGATATTTTTAATTGATTTTTCGTTATTTTAGTAATTAAATTGATGAGGAATAAGGAAAAACACTCAACCTTCGTAGTCTGCAATATGGAATCGATCAAATTACAGAACCATTAATATTATAGTATTGGAATTATAATTAAGCATGCATGATAAATATATAGTGTATATGTAATCAAGATATTAGGTGATTTTCTAGACTATTTATATATTTTATCTTGGAAAATGTAGTCCAGAATTTTATTAAAGACATACAATTTTGTCATATGTTTATTGATTTACAGAGGAACCACACATATCAACTTTATATTAGATTAAATTAGCCAACATTTAACCACTCATTTTTCGTTATTTGATGAAGGCTCACACAAAAATTAAAGAAAGCAACTCTTTTGGTCTTTGGAGAAAATAGTTATTTATGATACAAGTGTCCAAAGTGACATTTTTGTTTTGCGAGTAGGATATGTTGCGACACGTGGCCGATAGATTTCGTGTCGCAATCCTACGAGCAATATAAAATCCCTTTTACCACGTGTGCTATATACTCTTTTAGAGAGCCTTACTGATTTTCCTTTTAAATTCAAATATGAAAATCACTTAACTAGATATCATGTTGCATGAAGATCAGTAGTTGCTGATCGAAGTAATTTTCATTATTGAATTTATAGTTTTGGCTGAACATTTGAATATTGTCTCACTTTCAGCCTTAAAAATTGAATTTTTAACGCTTTGCAAGCCCTACTAGTAACCGCTTCTAGTAGTGGCAGTCTTAATAGTTATAAAAGAGCAATTTTATTTCGGCAATAGGAAAGGTTGCGACACTAGGCCGATAGGTCGAGTAGCGCAATCCTACGAGCAAAATAAAATACCTTTTACCATTCTTCTCACACACTATTTTAGATAGACTTACTGGCTTTCATTTTATTTTAACTCAAGTGTACAAATCACTCCATGATTCATTATGGAAGTAGTAGTAGATGACGAAGAATGAAGATGATTCAGAAGAAAGTATTTTGTTTTCTTTGATAAATTTACAGATTTATCTGAAAACTTGAGAATCGTATCAATTTTAGCACTGGCGCTAAAAATCGAACTTTTAGCACGCTCTGCAGGCCCTCTTTTACTAGTGACTGTCTAAAAAATTATTTACTCACCTGCAAAAGCAGGAGAGGGCATGATTGGCAATGAACTCACGAAGGCAGTTAATTTCTGCTAGACTGTTTGAAACAAAAAGGGAAATAGTAACCTAGCATTAGCGTTCATTAGTCCCACAAGATAATGGTAGTGGAATGTGGTTCTATTGATGTCCACACGAACATTTTTATATTCTATAATTTTGTTGTGTAAGGGGTTCCAAAATGTGTTAAATGTTTGAAATTTTTAATATACTAAAAATTGTATCTGCAACATTTTTATAAATGTACTCCTTGCATTCGAGAAAAAAGTTAAAGAAAGAAATGTTGGGATGCTTTTGAAAACCAAAATGAAAATGTCTTAGAGGCTTCACGAATGGAAAGTATATTGATAGATCCGTTTTAAATTCGGGTGGCCGTGACATCATTCAGATTGATCGGAGAATGTACAAGTTGGTTAAAGTCCTATGTACTGCTGTGTTCTTGTGTTGTTCTCCCACAGACATACTGAAGATATTTGGAAAAGAAAACTCCTTTTCAGTATTAAGGACTCACAAAATATAGATTTTGTCTATAATGTATGAAGGAATACACATCCACTTTTTTGGTATCAGGTGCCCACAAAACATGTTTTTCTGTCTAAAAATTGGCACATTTTCTTGTATTGTTTCATAACTTTCTTTATATGTAGTAGTAGTACCCGAGAAAGTAAACAGTAAAGGTAAAATGCTGAAGTTGATGCGTATGAAAATGCAAATAAAATAAAATGTATGAGATTTGTTCTTCGTTTTGCTCTCAGAATTCTCTTCTTGCCTTTTGTAAATATTTGTGATATTAAGTACATATACTTTAACATGCCGACTGTTACACCTAAACAAATTGAGTAAATTGTGGAAGTAATTAGCCAACTCTTCATAACACTTCTTAAATACAGTACATACATAGTCGCTTAGATCCGTTGCCGAGCGTGTTGGGCACCAGCTGAGCGTTTCAGAATTTGCATAAGGTCTCCCCGAAGGGTCAGCGAAGCAGCGGGATCTTGGGAATCCCTGGGCCCCTCGGGCGCCAAGTATGCCGGAGCGGGCCCGGTCCCTCGGGAGCCCGGCCGCAGGGCAGCCCCGTCCATTAGGACTGATGAGGTCGGTGGCGCGCGCGGTCGCCGGAGCACGGTCCGAGCAGCAGCCCACCAATATTTGAGAGGTTAATTCGCGAGCGTTTGCGCTGCCTGTTTGCCACGGGCCTCGCCCCGTCGCGTCGGCTACCGCACCTCATCCCGCCGGATCTCTCGATTCTCCTGTCCGTTTAAATGTAATTTAATTCCTGCTTCCGGGGCTCGTGGCCGCTGCCGTGCAGTGGAGGCTGCGCTCGCCGCAGCCGTCAGCGCGGGGCGGTTGGAATAAAAATAGAGACAGCGGGGCGCGCGCGGCGGACAGGACGACAGCCGCGGGTGCCGGGCGCGGCGACCGCGGCCTGAGCTGTGGTCCCCCGAACGCCCGGGTTCGCTGCTCCACACCACCCGCTGGCCAGCCGCAGCATTCTTGTTGGGTAGCAATTGCAATGGGTTTGTTTCGTGTTGAATGTTCACGAGGTCACATGGATGCACAGCATATGGAGAATTAATTAATTTTACTGTTTGGAAAGATGAACATGTGTTTTTGTTAACCCTGGAATGGTACGATTTATTTCTAGGAGCATTAAAAGTGGACCGTGGAACTGACAAGGAAACATTCCCAGGTGTCTCTATCCGATTTTGATGAATTTTGGATACGTATGATGTTCGAGAGAATGAAATAAGACTTTACAAATTCCACTTTTTTGTTTCTGCGGAAAAATGTTTAATGGGATGAAATAGCTCTTTAAAGTGCTAGAAGGGTAAAATAGATTTTTATTTCACATTGAATTTTTAAAAGTAAATGCAATTACAACGTTCATATGATCAATGCACTAAAATTGCACCTGAGTGATTTTTTGTTCTAAATTACAAAACAATATTCCAAAAATGCATCCTAAAAGAACCAAATCAAAAGTCAAATTCTCAATAAACAAAATAAAATCGACATACTTCCACGGTTTTTGGAATACATTTTTTTGGGATGTAACTGTCTCCAAGTCATTATTTAATTTTGTGGATGAAAAAAAATCGACAACCAAACGTATTGAAAAATAATAAACATTTTTGAGTAGAAATATCTAAAAAACATTTTAAGGGCAATATCCAACATTCTATGTCACGAGATTAAAATGTGTCTGCTGATTCTCTAGATTTAGCAGTGGTCTGCGTTCGTGACGGATGTTGATATAAGGGTGGTAAGAAGCGATGTGTTTACTAATCTTCTTCATAGTATAGAAAAGTACAATCGGAGAGGGTACTCTTCTTTTGCACCGTTCAAAAATTTCGTAGTTGAGCGTAGCAGCCTTTAATGTTTCTTGCTTTATGATGATAATGTGAGGGGGAAATGTCATAATCCACTGACTTATCAATTGCATGGATTCGTTTTTGAAGCATTAAATATTTAAACACGCTGATTAATAACTTCAAAATTGAAATTAAATATTTATGAATAAATCATATTTAGACCATCAAATGTTAATTAAAGGCATTTAAATAAAGCCAACGTGCATCAGTTGTAAAGATGTACTATATGTTATAAAACTACAAAGGAACTGATAATTTTGGTCAGATATTTAAACTGATCTCTGAGATTTTATTTCCTCTTTAAGTAACAAAACCTGTATAAGTTTTACAAACAAATTTGTTTCACTCATCATTATTATTAGCGACTTTCATGTCTTTCATTTGCGGAAAAATTACGACACCTTACGGATCTGTTTTCGAAAATCTGTCTATAGCTGAACAGGATTTACACTTCACTAAGTGAGGGAAATAAGCAGTGGAAGCTGGTGAGAATATGGATTGCCGGCACAAGTCTTTACCAAAAGAAAAAAATCTTTGGTGCATTTATTGTCCCTATATATTCCTCCATAGGGTCAATGTACAAGATTAAATTTAAGTGTCAAGTAAAAAGAAATATTGCGTTTTCCCTTGTCATCTAATTCCATACGAAAAATTGGCCGCGATTTCAAATGAAATTGATACTAACGCAATAATGATTATGATAATATACTATTTTTGTGAAAATTTTCAGGCAAAAAAGTCATCTTATACCACACAGATATGAATAGTGTGTAGTGTTTGAACAAAATATTGAGAAATATACACAGTTATCTTGCAAATTAATGAAATCATAGATATAATTGCTATTTGATGATTTATTTTCAGAGGGAGCGGTACATAGGTACAGCGGAAGTTTCCTAAATATTTTATTAGAAAAGTATCCTCAAATTCTTACAATGCGTGTTATTGTAGATAATTATTGTACAACAATTACTAAACTATGTAATATTTATGTCTTTTCAGTCAAATTGTACCTAGATGCGTAAATACTTTATTATTTTTTAAAAGCTTCTAGCAAATTTAATGTCATATCTAGATGAAACGTTTCTTTGTAGATTTCAACGATTTTTATCATTTAGTTTGATTTCAACTTCCCACTTTTCATAACCAAAGTTTACAAGACTTCGTACATAGACGTAATGTAGATAAAATAATTAAATAATTCCGAACTAATTTACATTTTAATTTCTGATAGCGGTATTATATTTGAATATATCACGTATGCTTACACAATTTTAATGATTCACGTAAGAAAAAAATACAATGAGTCTAGTTTTCCCAGCTTAAGCAGGGAGAAATATTAATGAGCGAAAGCTGAAATTAATTCTATTTATAATGTTTCAAATAAGAATTTGTCCACAAAGAACGTATTATTATAAATATACATTGTACTATGAAGTGCATAGCCTAGATGTCATTGAAATTGTTAATACATAGTTCTGTGACAAAAATATACATTATTTTCCTCTCTACTAAGAGAAACTTAATACACTGATATATTGAATAAGATATTTCCTTTTCATTGTACTTTATATTAGAAGACTATTATATAGACCATTTAAAGTTTCTAATAACAATATTTGCGTGCAGTGCAGTGAGATATTTGAATTCAAGAAGTATGTCTTACAACAATACATACTTCTTGATGATCTCGCAGCAAAGTGTTAAAGTAAAATAACTCTCTAGAATTTAACATGAGCCGAAATTCATATTTTGTCCAAAGGAAAGGTGGAGTGGGCGTACACGGGTGTGTAGTTGCGCGGGTACCAGGGCTCTGCGAGCGCGGAGAGCGGGCGCGACTTGCCCTTGCCGGGCCTGCAGCTGTCCGCGCAGGCCTTGACGGCCGCGTCGTGGCCTAGGTCCTTGGGGCCGCCCTCGCCCGCGCCGTCGCCGTAGCCTGCGAGGCCGCCGCTGGCGCCGGGCCCGGCCGCCCCTCGCCGTCGCCGCCGCTGCCGTAGCCACCGTCGCCGTAATCGGTGGTGTCGCCGTTGTGGTTGGCGTGAGGGGCGAATTGCACGTGGGGAGGAGTTGTGCTGGCGCCCGCGGCCTCGGCGGGGAGGGCGCCACCGTTCAGAGTTGAGGCGTTGAGGGAGGAACCGCTCGCGCCCTGCTCGGCTGCTGTAGTCACAGCAGAGTTTGTCTCTCCGCTTCCTCCGCCAGTTCGGAGACTCAAGTTGCTCATTGCCTCAGTACAGAGACCTTTAGTGACTTCTGCCCGTACAAATGGCGGAGCATTGGGGTTTATCACCGACGAAGAACTGGATGAAGGCCTGCTACTCGCACAGACGGTGACTGGACTAGTTCGAAGGCTACTGGCGTTTCCTGTGTGGTGAGTCTCGCCATCTCCGTCGTCTGCGTCGCCACTACCATAAGAGAGAGCGTCCATTTCGGAGAAGTTTCCAAGCTGAGTCTATCTGTTGGCTGCTTTCCATATCGATGTCGCCTCCCGCCTCAGCGCTGACGTATGAGGAAGAATCGCCGTCGCCGTCTTCCAAGTCTTCCCTGCTTTGGCAAGTTTCAATTTCGGCGTCACTCTCGATATCTCCTCGCAAAGAATCACTGACGGAAGCACAGGCATTGATATTTGATTCAATTTGTATAGTGGGAATAACCATACCGGCAGCAGCGTCAGGATCTACTTTCTCGGCGACATCTCCACAAGACTTAACATCTTTAGTGTTTTCTCCCACGTTTTGGTTGGAAGGGTTCGTGTCACTATTCCCTGTTAGATCTGCACCTTTATTGCTTACAGGAGGAGTTTCCTTGCTCATATTTGCCCTGCTATTATCACCACTTCCTCCTTTCACTGTATTGGTACTAGCTGCTACACCATTCTGCGAAATTGTGCACGCCAAATTAGTTTTGATGCCAGTTGAAGTGCCTTCAATATTACCAGCTTCTTCAATTTTCGTACCTGTTAATTTATCGACAGACATTACATTTCTGGTATAATTGCGTAGTTCTTTATCAATTGTATTGCTATCTATACAGAACATACCATTAGTACCCTTCATTTCTGTGCTGTCTGCTGCAACCACGCCTTCCCTCTTGTCAGACCCTGCAAAATCACACAAAATCTGTAAATACTTTTACCTCACACTCCATGTAAAACTTCTAGAAATAAAATTTTCTCGCCTTCTTTGCTGGAATAATGTCAAATTTAGCAATAAACTCACCTTCCGTTTCAGGAACCACCGATCCGTTGGCAACAATATTCATTTTAGCGTCGCCATTCTTCTGGACCTTCTCTCTACATTGAGATTTGAGGCTACACTCAGTAGTGTTGGCATTTCCATCTTCTACGGCATCGGTTTTTACCGTGTCGCGGTACCCACTGCGCCGTTGAGAACTGTCTTATCTGGAGGGCTGGTCACATTGTCGACAGTAGTGCGATTGGCGGTAACATCTTCCTCGGCGTCGGAAAAGATTTTGGCACGAGCATTTTCTTCAGAGTTGGTGTCGTTGCTATTGCCAGGGCATTGGCCATCTCTGCAATCACCAGCTCCCCCAAAGGAGACCTCGGGTGAGTGTTTCGGGGGTGCTTCCGGGCCCTTACCCTGTTGATGCCTCCAGTATTCCTCTATTCGGTCGTTGGAATAGTACTCTGAACCCATCACCCCGTGAATTTGCGCCCTTATCTCCATGCCTACCTCCGGTGTGTACTTCGATTTGCACGCTTCTGCGCCTCCAGTGGCCTCTCCTACCTTAAAAATAAAAGTA
This sequence comes from Teleogryllus oceanicus, assembly GCA_964035755.1. NCBI lineage: Eukaryota > Metazoa > Arthropoda > Insecta > Orthoptera > Gryllidae > Teleogryllus > Teleogryllus oceanicus. Next base: position 90,314,668 of record CAXIVR010000002.1, on the reverse strand, counting down.
GAACAATGATAATTCTAATACTTAATTACAATATTTCTGGAAATATTTCGCAAATATTGTCAATTGTGACGATATTGAACGTTTTACCCTGCCGAAAGTGTAATAATATATTACGAAACGATGATATAATGTTGGATGTTAATATGCGAGTGTAATGTGATATTGAGTTACGAGCGAGGAAAGAAGAGAGAGAGTCAAACTCTGTACAATGGTATTAATACCAATGCATCATGTTTCATGCAGCACTTTTTCTACGACTATCAAAAGCTATTATAAGTTAAACTTATTCGAGTACATTGGACAGTTACGTGGCAGCTGGCGTGCTGTATTCAGTCAATTCCACTGAGCGGATTGTCACCTAGGTCTCCCTGGTGGCATTGTTCCGCATAATCACAATCCGACTTAAAATGAGCAGAACACGAAGTTAGTTTGCATTCAATTTATCACAGAAATCGTATTATATACAGCATGTGTTCTTATTTTATCAGCTTAATAATTGACAACGTCCCCTCAGGAGGCTTCAGTATTCTGATTGTCTTCTCAATTTTGGAAACGAAAGAGCATGTGCGATTTACCATCACCCACTCGCAGATTGTCTCGGCAGAGTAATATAACACAATCCAAGAAACACTTAATAGAATGATGACCAATAATTGATTACTTCTCAACAATAAACATCTTTGAGATTGGTACTACTGTAATGAAGACATATCATAATGACTATCATTATGCAACGAGGTGCAACCAACACGAGAATTATACAATGGGAATAGAAAAATATTTTAACTTAATTTTAATTTCACGCACACAGTCTATTTCTGATAACGACATGAGAGATATATTTAAAAAGTAATGCGTAATTTTTGAAAAACAAAAGACTTTAGGAAAATGACTTATGTCATCTCAAACAGTGCAATTATCACTATCCGTGCGAAAAATTTGAAGATAAAATTTGGAGCCGTTTTTAATAAAATGGGGTTTAAGCGTTGTGAAAACGCGGAAATTGGAGCTCATTTTTACATAAAAAGTTTGAGTTTTCGGGAAAATTTATCAGACGTCATTGAAGCACATGTTTTAACAAACTAAATAATTACACAATTGTACTCAATGTAAATATTAACCACGTGAATGATATGTCAAAAAATTACATTTCAGAAATTTTTGAATAAAAGAAAAATAGAGTAAAGGTTTATGGCGTTTATTTTACTTATACAGTAATTTATCACTATCCCTACCAAAGTTTAAAGAAAAAATGTGGAGTGTTTTAGAGAAGTTTTTGTTATTTTTAATACAGCATTACTTTGGCGCAATATTGCACAAACACTACTAACATTTTACAAGAACTGCGCGTGGCCTTAATGAAAGAACTAATAAAGTAGAATAAATATCATTCTTTAAACATATTTCTTAAAACTTTTTCTTTAAACTTTAGATAGGGCTAGTGCTACATATACTACAACAGATGATGTAAACACTATTTTGCTGTTGTTTTTTCTTTCAAAAAGCACACAAATGTAATTTTTTAAATATCTCTCACGCCTTTAATATGCACATTTGCGGTGATTCGTATTCATTATTGCATTTGTGAGCAGAAGTGCTTGAAGTGACTTGCAATAAAGTTTTTCGAAAACAAAAGATTTCTGTGAAAAGAGCTTCAAATTTCGCATTTACAGTAACACTTAAACGTCATTTTCTTAAAAACGGCTTTAAATGTTTCAACGAAAATGTCCATACAGGACGAGCTTTTACACTTCTTTAATATTCTTAAAGTAATATTTCAGTTTATACTGTTACTTATGAGGTGTTTTATATGGAAAATAATTAATAATGGAAAAATAATTGTAAGGAAATTTTGCAACACAACTTCACATTTTTCAAAATAACCTCACATGCCAAATTATGACAAGTTTACTTTAATATTCCAAAGCATTTAGCGTTATAGAATGTTTTTAAATTTACAGAGAAAAAAATTGAAATTTGATTTATCGACTTGCTATTTGTGTAAGAAATTTTCATACTTGATATTGTTACTGAAAGTCCGTCATTACAAGGATTTGATTTGAATCGAAGAATAGAATTTTAAAGACAAATGTGGGAAATAAATTGAAGTATTAATTTGAAATAAGTGCAAGCAACTTTACTTATTTATTTCCAGAATTAGTAAGATGTGCTTGTGTCGTTATAATACATACAATTTCACAATTTGTCGAATAACTTCAAAAGGAAATAGTATAAAACGATAATATTTAACAAAATTATTAAGTCTGTTTGTAAATTTACTGTAACAAAGAAATAATACTTTTGGACTTCTTGGAAGTGAATAATACCATAAAAATTTCCCCTCATATAGGGTTTTAAATATTCGGAAACAACGGCTTCTTTTATTACTGCAAATGTTATATGATGAATATGGAAGTGTGTGCTCACTCACTATTTATTAAAAAATCAATAATAATGGGTTTTCCAAAAAAATGTTGAAAAATATACAGTGTAATCACATAAACATCCAAAAACAATTTTCACAATCAATCCAGCTATCTGTAATTTAACAATTAGTATCGAGAATTTTCCTACCTCAGTCCAATTCCAGCTCGAAGTTGCTGAAGAACCGAAGGATGGGTCTGCGTCATCAAACTGCTCGAAGTTGCCTTTCTGACCATCAGCCGTAGAGGCTGTGCCAGAGTTTTCAGATCCTGGGCGACAAGAAGGCTGTCCAGAAGAGAGTCCGTGACGACGTGTTCCTTCTTCGATACGAAATGAAAAGAAAGAATTGATTGATTAATTGATGTTTTGGGGCACGTCATCATCTATGGTCATTAATTCCTTTAGTGTACTGCAAATTTTATCTGGGGAGGTGGTGGTGATTCCTTACCCGCTGGATGGTAAGATTTAACGTGGACCTATTCGTCGGCTTGCCTCAAGTCCCCCCCAGTCAGACTCCGCCCCAGCTAAGACAAGCTCTAAGCCCTGGACTGTTCTCAGGAATGTTTGGTAGTGTAGCGCGTGAGTGTTTCATTAAGGGAGAGGATAGGACAAAGAAGAGGAAGGAGAGAACGCGTACGGTCCGTGGCCCGTTTGTTAGGGCACTGCTCCAGCATATGCGAAATATTGACCGAAGATATCACGGAAAATTACCGATCAGAGCAACCGGCTGCTGGAATTCTTCTCCATTCAGCGGATACATTCGATCTAGCTAGTGTTCCAAATCCGTCATTGTCGGGACTCGAACCTTAAAACCTCCTAGTCAAAGTCGATACAGAGTCAGCGACAATGCTGGTTCTGGACTAAACGCAGCCGGTAAGAAATAATTGAATAAATACAATCACCTGTATAAGATTTTCAATGAAGATTCACTTTTCGATTTTTTCGTGAAATATACTTCTAATGTAAAAGCGAAAATTGTCATTTACCTTATCAATGGCCAATTATACATACATATTTTAATATGATAGTAGATTATGAATAACTTTCTTTGTGAATAGAAAACACACTGCCCATTTGCAACAATGAGTGATCCCAAATTAAAATATTTTGTTATTAAAAATAAAAACTAGGTTTTGAAGCATTTTACACAATAACATAATAATGCTTCCAGCATTGACCGCGAGAGAGCAGTTTGGTTGGTATTCTGCTGTTGCATTTTGTCCACGAAGTTGAAATCCTAACTTTCATAGAAAGCATTGCAGCGAATGAGCGATAATTACACATACATGGGACACATTAATGTCATCTAACTTTTCTGAAATCTACTTTAATAGTATTATTTACTTGCCTTTCATTATTATCAAGTGCATTTTTAACCACTAGAATGATATTTCGAAGTATTAAACCTTTTGAATGTATAATGTTCTGTACTATGGTAATTTCAATTCAAAGAAACAAATTACTTTCCATATCCTGTACAAGCCAGAAGAAGAAAATCTAGACAGTAAATCAGTAATTCTCAAATTTTATAAAATTGCTTATAATGATTCAACGTCTTCCGTTTCAATAACCTTCAGTAACATTTAATACAAATGTATTTACTATTCTTACAACTTCAATGAATCGTACAGACTGTTTTCAGAAGGTGAATAGTACTAAACCTATACATTTACTGTTTTACAATTACTACCTTCCACACTAGGATGAAGTCCCCTTGTTGTAGACATCTTTTCTATTCTCGCCTCTGATCGCCACATCGCTTGAATAATAAATTTCTCGAGCAACTCGTTGTGACCACGCTCCCTTCGACAACGTTCCTCTGTCTTAGATAGCAAGCATTGTTTGACAAAGCCTTCTGAAACGAATTTATTAAGTTGCCAACAGTTTGAGATTAAGATGTGAATAGGTTAGGTTTTTCTTTGGAACTAACAAATTTCGTTTATTCAACACTAATATAATAATTAACAAGTTAAATTGTTTCATCCGTTAATCCTGGAATTGTAATTTGTTTTTCGAATGTATTAACAGTACTAATATCCCCCATTCTGATCTGATAAGAAATTTTCAAATTTAATGTCAGAAAAAATACGAAGCTTTAGTAAATATTTTTTGTGTTGAAATCAATTGATTCTGCTGTTTTTTAAATTTTTATGAATTACGTCAATTATGTGATGATAGGCTTTAATGTCATTTACATGTCTACAAAATATTAGTACCTTCGCTACGTGTTCTCGCTGCTTTTTATTACACACACACACACACACACACACACACACATACACACACGGAATAAATATATAAGTCGTTGAAAATTCTTGTAAAGAAAATTCAGTATTTTGTGGTTGAGTAAAATTTGTAAAAGCAGCGGCAGATATTTTTATTAATATATTTTTGGTTATTTAAAACCTTATAATATAACACTCAGTAAACGGTATTCATGACTATTACGGACACATGAATCTCTCCTTGAATTTCTTACATCTAAGATTTAAATTTGTTGCTAAATTTAGAATGAGGTGTCTTTTGAATAGGTAAGAATCTTCACTGTAGTCTGGTATGTTCAGAGCTAGGTGATTTGGATGTTGTTTTAATTACATTTGATATGATATGGTGCTAATTTTTGCTGATACTTTCATGTAAGGAAGATAAGGAAGATAAGGAAGGAAGATATGCAAGGAAGATATGTAGAGAAAATACTCACTGTAGTTCTTCAGTTATTTACAATATATGATGTATTTGAAATCTAATTGTACAGTATTTATGTTTGAGGTACTTCCTATTCCCATAGCAGTGTTGAGTATTCTATATTGTTATTATTGTTTTGAATGATAGTATTTTGTTATATAAGATCGTAAGAGATCGCTAGTTAGACAATTTGTGACAATCGTATTTTAGCTTATTTTCTTTCGGTGGTGACGTACTTATTTATGCCTTACTTATGCCTCTGATCTAGGTCAAGTGTTTTAAACATTTAGCTCCAAGGCTTCATTGGAAACCGTAGCCATGATTACGGCCCGCATCTTAATATGACGCCAAGTATTTGTAACATTCTGCAAATTGAAAAGAGGTACTAGTATGAAATAATAAGCACAGATTAATTGATACAAATTTTAATTATTTTAATTGCTTAACCCACTAATAATTGTATTTAGTTTTCCGTGACGGTGGATGCAACCCGCCTAAAATGGGAGGTGAAAGTCATTCGAATGATGGAAATGCTTTAGTTAACTGTAGATAAATGCATTAGTGCATATTTCGTTTGATTGTTATAATAGAAATGCGAAATGATGGTAACTCTAACTGTTCTATGTGGTTTTCAGATGCGTGATGTTTTTACGAACTTTCTACTACGTGGTTTAAATCTTTGAACAGAGCTCACAGAAGAGAATTGTTATGTTATTCATTGTGTTTTAAATCCAGTCTTCGAAAATGGGTACCCCCCAAACAATTTACTGTAAAAACAAAACGGAGCTGTCTTCGAATCACACAAATAAAGTGAACTAGAGGTGCTACAGAATGGCACAGACTTTCTCGTTGCAATTTTTTCTAATTTCCTTGGTGTGGGCTGGACTTAGTGTCTTGCTCCATTCTCTGGTCAGTTGCCATCTATCGTCGCCGCAAGTTTGTTTTGACATTTTTTCAACTGTTCGATTTCTTAATAGTAGAACCGAAGTATGAGTTGAAGAATATTAAAGAACAGTAAAACCTATTCCTAAATAGAAATTTTCATTTTAAAAATTTGAAGCTGCTTTAAGAAAATGGTCATTAAGCATTACTGTAAATGCGAAATTTGAAGCTCTTTTTCTCAGATATCTATTGAGTTTTCGAAAAACTTAATTTAAAGTCCTTTAAAACACATCCACTCACAAATGTAATAATGTGTATAAAAATCGATGCATATTAACGGCATGAGAGATATTTAAAAAAATTACATTTGTAAACTTTTTGAAAAAAAAAAAACACAAAATGAACTTTACGTCATATTAAACAGTGCAATAGCACTATGAAAAATTTGAAAAAAAAATTGGGGCGGTTTTTAGAAAATGCCGTTTAAGCGTTTATGAAAATTCGGAATTTCGAGCTAATTTTTACAGAAAATTGTTGAGTATTCGAGAAATATCATTTGATATTACTTAAAGCACATGTACTCATAAATCTAATAATGTAAAAAAGTTGCCTCTAATGTAAATATTACCGACGCAAGAGAAAAGTCCAAAAAATTAATTTTTTGTAATTTTTGAAAAAGCAAAAGAATAGATCAGTATGGCGGTTATGTCATTGGAAAGGGTTGGTTAGTCACTAACCCTACCAGAACTAAAGAAAATAATTGGAACGGATTTTGAGAAAATCTTGTTTGTAATTTTTTAAAATTGATATTGATATTGCACGCACTATTGTACAAAACTACTAAAATTTTCAAAAAAGTGTTCATGACCTTAATAAAAAAACTATCTACGAGCAACCAATTTCATTTGAAGGAAAAATCTGTCTTCAATTTCATAGTTGTAGGAAGACACCGAAAAAAATCAAACTTTTGCAATTTTCGAAACTTCAGAGTTAACCGCGAAAATCGGACCTATTCCACTTTTATAAGTCTATTTTCCTCTCTTCTTGCAAGAAATTTAAAGAAAAAAATTTGAGCCGTTTTTGAGAAACTTTTGAAAATTCCGTGGGGATTCATGTAAAGTACCCCCAAATTTTCAAGAATGTTTTTCAAATTCTCAAAGCTTGAACTAGAGCCAGATGGACAGGGGCTTCTTCAATTTGGAAAAGATCGTACGTGTGGTTTAGGCGCTAGGTGTTTTCACATACGACAGACAGACGGACAGACAGACGGACGGACGGACTGACGTTTTGCTTTCAATTGATTTTTTGGCATCACGAATCCACAAAACATGACTTCTGGCTACACCACATGTTAGAGGATATTTTCTCTTAATTTAGCAACTGGTTTTATGCACTTTTTCGTCACCAGAGCCCGGCAATGAATTGTTTCGCCGAAAATCTGCCATTTTTCGCGCAACATTACATAAATTTCTCTATACTACGTATATTACTGCGTATACGTATATGAGAAAGTAAAAATATGGAAGAAAATGAAAATATGAAAAATTAGAAAAACCAGGTGTAGCTGTGCGAAATCTCCCGCATGTTAAACCCCTTTCCTATTTTATCATTTCCATTTTTTCATTGTAATTGATAACAATACAATATTAAGTCTATAATATATCTTTTTCTTCAATACTCTCTTATCCTCCGTCACTTTGTTCTATATGTCTACTTGTAATTGATAACAATAAATACATCCTTGTCAATACATTATATATTCTTATTAAATATTATTGCCGAGCAGAGAGGTATACCCGTGTAATTCTATCGCGTAGAATATCAAATAATTAGTTTAATTTCACATAGAGTTGCAGATTCAATAGGCTCTGAATAGATGGGGTAGAATCGAGAAGCGTCGAACCAGCAAGAATGTAATAGAATGTTCGAGATCTCAGCTCTCAACCTGAAAAATACAGTGTGAGGAACGTTTCTTTGAGGCCTTTGTCCACAAAATTTTAGTTTTTAAGGTCCTAAAATGCTTTGTTTAGGAGTTATTTAAACGAGCGTTAAATAACTCCTAAACTCTTAACGCGGCCGAGTGTTGCGGGTTGAATTTGATATGAATATTTAATTAGTTTTATTTTAAACAAATCCTTCATATTTAAAACCAGAGTGCAATTCGTCACGTCACCGTGAAATTCTCTTTCTTTAGAGACCTAATTTATAAAGATTGGTTGCGTGTTAGACCCGCAAAAGGATGTCACAATTGAAATAATATAGGAGACGATAATGTTTAAATATTACATTTTCAAAAATATTTGAAGACATTGAGTTGAATTTTTAATTTTCTTTTGTTTATAGTTTTTTTCACTAGGGTATGAACCAAAAAGAACATTTTTTAAAATTTTATACTGAAATAATTGTCTAATACCAGGCAAATAAATATTTAACGTTCTAATCTTCTCTGACCCAAAGATAAAAATTACACAAAAATTCATGCATAAAAGCGGAAACTATTTTTACTTCGTTTCGAAAAATTTGTCATTTCCAATCCTCAGATACCAGCAGCACGAGTTTTGACGAAAACAATGAAACTAATCACAAACTAGTAGTGAAACAGAATAGCACAGACTTTGTCGTACTAGATGGTTTCGTTATTCTTCACTCTGGGATATCTTTTCTGTTTTGCCCAAGCTGTTTCTTCTCAGCTATCATCTGTTGGCGCCCAGAACATACTTTTTCACGTTTTCTCAATTTTTCGGATATCTAATTGGAGAATTGAAGTACGACGTTAAGAATATTATATTACGGTAAAATTACTCATATGAATATTTTCACTGGAAAATGTAGAACTGTTTTTAATCATATGTCGTTTGCGCGTTTATGAAAATGCAAGTTTTGAAGCATATTTTCACTCAAAGTTTTGATTTTTGGAGAAAATTCATAGGACATTATTTGAATCAATTGAAACTTCAAAAGAAATGCCCGTAATGTAAGTAGAGCTCTTCGCAACAAGCCGAGTCGTCTCGGCCCAGCAGTGGTAGCGTCCCGCTGGCGGCAGCGCTTGCCTTCGCCTCAGCAGTGCAAATCAAGAAAGCGTAGGTGGGATCGTCGGGTACGAGCCCGTAAGGGCTAATTTATTTAAACATTTTTTTGTGACTTCTTGCATCAGTTAGTGCCGATTTATTGTGAATGTCAGTGAACTCAGGCCCCGTAACGGGGAAACTTATAAGTGCCATGGACACTTTGAATAAAGTGGATAGTGAATGTGATCATGTGAACTCCCAGCCAGATATTAACATGATAGTCAGCTACAACAACTTCAACAACAGCACAGATGTATCAACAGCAGCTTCATCAGTTGAAAACACACCTGCGACTTGCGCAACAAGGACAAACTCAGCCGCAGCTAATGGGAGTGCCTCAACAGCCTCATGGCCAGCCTCCGTTAATATCTCAACCAGTGCCAATAGTTACGCACACGGAGATCAACAAAGTGGCGTATGTACTCCTGGTTCTACTACCTCGCAAAATTCTTAAGTAAGTGACGTGAACGCTGATAGCAGATCGGACAGTAAGAAGCGCCAATTCTCCCAGCGTCGTGAAACTAATGAAGAGCATAGTGAAGAGTGTAGTGAAATCAATTATAGTATTCCAGTCTCATCTAGATATAAGTTGTTAGAAAATACTGAAAGTGATTCCACGGAGCACAGTCAGATAGAACCAGTGCAAGTGAAAATCCCTCCCATTTACGTTCACGAAGTAGATGATTATAATAAGTTAATATCAGACGTAAAAAATATAGCCCAAGCAGATTTTACTACTAAACCTAACAAAAATTCAGTCAAAATAATGCTCACTTCTATTAAGACTATCGCAGTTTTAGAAAGTTTTGTGATGAACAAACATTCGGTACTATTCGTTCAGAGATCCAACTCAAAAGCTCCTTTCAGTGATAATGAAGGACATATCTGTAAGCTACACAGAAAAAGACATTAAAGATGAACTTATTCGTTTGAATCTACCAATGTTAAAAGTTTGTAGACTTTATAATCAGGAAAGAAAGCCCATTCCAATAAGTGCAGTAGATTTAGAAAACAATAACGAAGCTCGAAAGATATATTCTTTAAATAGGTTTATTCATAGTGTAATCAAAGTGCAACAAAGGTTAAATTCCAGAGTAAGAAAGTGTAAATAATGTCAGAGTTATGTTCATTCACAAGCAAAGTGTGGCTCTCATCCCAGGTGCGTAAAATGCGTGGGTAACCATCATTATTCGGAGTGCAAAACTCTAAAGCCGCCGCACTACAGTGTGCCCTTTGTCTTGAGTGTCACGCAGCTAATTATAGAGATTGTAGCTATTATACAAAATATATTCAGTCTTTTATTAAAACATCCCAAAAAGCAAATGACAGTAAATAGAACAACTAAGGTACTTTACAATCCACAATTTTTCCAAACCTACCACCACAATCCAGTAAACATTTCCCACCCTTATTGCACGGCAGCCAAGTTCAAACAGGCAAACAATGTTTACTGCCCAACCTACTAACTGGCCAAATCTTATACCAACAATAGTTTCCCAAGTCGTATCTGCAATCGACCCACAAATCCAAAGTATGATAGAGAAAATAGTTACATCAGTATTAAATAATCGCAACTATTCTAGAGGTAAATAAGATATTAAACTGGAACGCCACGGTCTAAAAAGACAGGAAAATAGTTTCCGATATTTCCTGAAACATCACGGTGTTAATATTGCCTGTATCACGGAAACCCATTTGATTCCGAGTGAAAGATTCAATATTCGGGGTTTCATCACATATCGTAATGACAGAGAAACGTCACATATAGCGTCAGGCGGTGTAGCTATATTTATATCGAAGAACGTTAAACACGCGCAAGTTCTGACACCTACGTCAAGAAACCTGGAATCTGTCGGAGTGCGAATTGAAAGTAATGGCAAAACGTTAACTATTATAGCCCCCTAACAGAACAGATATAAACCCCCTAACAGAACCTTTCCGGAAAACTCATACAGACTTATATTCAGTGATAACAATCCGACACTATTACTAGGTGATTTCAATAGTAAAAATATAGCGTGGGGTTGTAACTCGGCATTGTGGAAATGACAGAAACTATCAGATTTTGCAACTGCATCACCATAGTAGCTCCAAATAAACCAACAAGATATGCGTCCAATCCAAACATCATTCTCGGTGTCTTAGATATTGTACTCACCAAAAATTTTCCCATTCATCAAAAAGTTGTACCGGAACTCGACTCTGACCACTGCAAGATACTAATATCCTTATCGGCACAAATCAATAGAATGCAGCTCGATCAGGTAGTAAGAGGAATCGTAAATTGGAATAAGTATACTAATCTAATATCCATTTAGTCATATCCAAAAAGTATCAGTAATACGCGCGACATCGACGATGAAGTTGATACATTCTCTAGAGCAACTTTTTTATTTTTTATTTTTTTATAAATTTTTATTTTGTATAGGATTGCGTTACAAAGTTCAGTTTACAAGAAACTCTTCATTTGTAAAGTTGGCTTATATCTAATTCTTATATACTAACTCTAAACTACAATTGACGAGGGACTCACGAGCACCTCTAAAATTACTGAGGTTTGAAAAAATGTTGAGAAAAGAATAGAAAGAAATGGAGTTCGTTTTTTTTATTGCTGATGCCACATGCGTTCCAGTTCATTAGGATTAATTTATGATTTGAATTATTTTGAGCCATTGGAGAAACTAAAATTAGAAGTAATTGCTTGTTGTATGTTTTGAATAATAGTTGGGATGACTGAATTTATGATGTTGATTATATGGGTTGTTATTATTTTGAGGGAGACTAGTATGTGGATTCTGGTTTGGGACATATGGTGGGATATTATTTGGCGGACGATTAAATGCTGATTCATGGGTGAAATTTGGTATGTTAGCAGTTCTATGGAGTCTAGGGAAATGGCGGGCGTTTTGAGGTGGGGGGGGTGGAGTTGATTTGTTGGTTCTCATATTTGACGAGGGGTTTGGGGGCATTCTAGTTTTATTTTCCGATATATTTTTAAAGTATTGGCATTCATTCGTACGGATATCCGCACGGTGAGTCCCATCGCAGTTTCTGCATTTCGGAGGTTTGTTCAGTCTGTGGCAATTTACTAAGTAGTGATTCTCGGCACAATGTATACAGGCGATTTGTTTGTAACAATTATTTTTAGAATGTCCAAAGTCTAGACAACGAAGGCACTGAATTTTTCCACTTGGTCTTCGTCTTCTTTCAACTTTAACTTTAAGTTGCAGATTTGGCTGGTTCGGAGGATTAATTCAATCGATTGTTCACCGGAAAACTGCGGCTACCACTGGGATGGGCTGGTTATCTTTATGTAGTCTGGTGATACTGTTTAGGAAGAGTATTGTTCCTTCAGGTCGTTATATATTTCCTCTTGGTTGATGGAGGGTGAATGTTTTGAAAACCACGAGAACTTTTTATTAGTTGGGTCCTTGTATGTGTGAAATTGTTTTTCGGTTTTTATGAAATATTGAATTGCTTTTCTGAAGTCATCTATTTTTTGGAAGTTCACTTTGGCTTTGTTATTGTTGAATGTTACGGTGAATTGCGCAGAGATTTGGGCCTTAATTTCCTGATTTAGTTCCATAATGTTTGTAATATTGCTGATGTGGATGGGTGGGATTCTAACATTTTCAGGTATAGGGGGGTCGGTAGCGTTCGTAACATCATCGGGAAGGTCAGCTAGACTGCTGAATCTATTCTCTGTAGGAATAGCGAGCTGGTATTAGTATTGGACAGTACTTTTTGGTTTGATTGGGGTTTTGGATGGGTCACTGTTTCGCGTTTGCCACTGTTCACTTGGGGTCTGGAATGGAGTTTACACTAATATTGTCACTGCACCTTGAGGATGAGGTTGCACCTTCTGCTGGCGCAAAATGACTGACCTGTGTTGGCTGACTATAATTTTGGATATGTGGCTGCATACTTGTTGCTTGCGGTGCTGCGTAATGATACGTCTGCGCTTGTTGAGTTGGCATTGGTGATACGCTGGAGCGTATAGAGCTGTAAAATCGCGGCCGTCGCCTTCCGCGACCTCCATTTGGCCGACGGTTGGATAAACCAATGCTAAGGCATCGGCGATGCACTGGCTGAGGCCAGCGTTGTTGAAAGTTGAAGTAGAGTTAATCACTTGTTAGATCACTGCACTTTGATTTAATTTGAGCACTGTGTATATTTAAACTTTGTCTAATACACCTTACACTATGAATGGTTACTGCTACCGAGAGCAGCTGCGCTCAGAGGTCCGCACAGGTCGACTGCTCGGAGCGCTAGAGCAACTTAATGCCATTAATGCCATCAAACAGTCGACACGACCTCGTCGTACCCAAATGCTAAACGATCGTTAACTTTCAAATTTAATTAATTCAAAAAATAATATGAGACGCTACTGGCAAATTACTCGAAGACCAGACGTCAAAACGAAAGTTAATAAGTTAACAAGGCTGGTGAAAACCAAACTTGATAAACTACATTTTTAAAGTTTCAATAAGTATATAGGCGAGATTAATCCAAATTCGAGCCACCTCTGGTCATCAGCCAAGGGCCTAACCACAGAAAAATCAAACATCCCACCCCTGAAAATAGGAATGAACCGAGAATACTCAGACGATGATAAGTCATCAGTAATGGCGGAACACGTTGAAACTACCTTCAAACCGCACCCCGTGACCAACGCACCATGTAACTCCGAAATCAAAAATTTCGTCAACTCTACTTTTCCAACTGCTTCACCACCCACTCAATTCATTACTCCTCTGAGACAGCCTTTGAAATCAAGCGTCTGATAATTAAGAAAGCATCTGGAATCGACGACATAAATACCGTGTGCATGAAAATGTTGAATAGGCAATCCATTGCAGCCTTGACGGCAATATTCAACGCGGCTTTAAGGCTTCACTATTTTCCTGCAGCGTGGAAAAAAGCTGTAATAATTCCTTTCTGTAAAGCTGGAAAAGACCCGAGATATGTTGAAAGCTACAGACCTATTAGTCTATTGCCAACCATGTCTAAAATTTTTGAAAGTCTTATATTGTCTAGAATTATTAAATTCCTCAATTCCACCAACGCTATTCCGCCGATTCAATTCGGGTTTCAGGACCAATCACTGAACAACGCACAAATTACTACGACTGACTGAAGAAATAGAAAGCATCACCTAAAGAAACATCAGCATCAGTATTTCTGGATATAAGTCAAGTGTACGACCGAGTCTGGCACTTGGGCCAAAATTATAAATGCGACAACTAAGAGTCCCGGAGTATTTACAAAAGGTTATCGAAAGTTTTCTCACTAACGGTTCGTTTATTGTAAAAACAACTCTTCAACGTTTTACTCGCGCACCATTGATGCAAGAGTGCCACAAGAATCGACACTCTCTCCCATTCTGTTCAACATTTTTAGCTACTGAGGGTGACTCCAAGATAGCGCTGTACGCAGATGATGTCGCCCTCTTCGCAAACGCACAGCGACATTGCCGAGGCCAAGGACTATATTCAAAACACACTAAACGACTATGTTAACTGAACTCAAAAATGAAGAATCAAAACAAACCCGTTAATATGTCAAGCAAACATTTTCATGTTACGCCGCCCCCAAAATCCTGCTGAATTAAATCCTTACAATACATATATTTCGTGGACCTCCTCACCGATAAAATACTTAGGAGTGTTACATGAGAAAATATTAATTTGGAAACCACACATAAATGCAATAGCCAACAAAGTATCTGCAAAAATATCAAAACTCATCCCTCTAATCAATGCACATTCTTCATTGAAAGTCGAATCTTCATTAAAAGTCATTAATGGCCATCTCGTGGTGCAGAGCAAACTCGCTCGCCTTTCACCAAGGAAATTCGCGTTTGATTCCCGTTGAATCTCATGTGTAATTAAGAGTTGACTTATCTTCCGTTACTGAGTAATTACTACATTTGTCAAGTCTCGTCACATATCAGTCAGTATCTTTTATGCTTCGGCCAGGTGCTCGACGCTATTGGATCCCGGGGTTCCTTGCCGGTCACCCAACCAAGAACCCGCGCGTCTCGAATTCGCTTAACCTCCGTGACTTCACGGAGCTAGTAAACAAATTCGGCTAAAGATGCCGGATGTAGTCGTCACGAATACTGCAATAACACAGTACAGTATACATTAGAGCAGTTATTGACATAACAAGAATAACAAATAATTTTCTGTCATTTAACCTAACACATAAATAGTAATTAATTACAGGCGGGTGGTCCCTTCTTTGCGTTTTGCTGCCGCATGATGTCAACACTTTGTAAGCATTTGACACTCGGTACGAGAGTTCAGTCGCTTGGCGCATATGATAATAGATCACAATCAAATATCTGCGTTTTCAGTCAAAGTCGAGATTGTTGGTTTTTGGATTTTTTCTGTGGTTATTATCTAACAAAACCACTGAAATGTTTCACGTAGTTTGCTAGATTTGTTTTCGTATTTGGGGTGCATTGGAAATTAGAAATTTACCAGTAAATATTTTAATATTTTTCCGAGTTTCTAAGCATCTCAAGAACCCTTAGCCCGGATGTTGCATAATGTTCTTTCAATGTCTGGGCGCATGAAACTCAGTAATACTCTGTAGATACAGGGAGTCTTGTGTTTGTTTGTCTTATTGACGTTGACTTTCAGAATTGTAATCATCGTTGCTACCAACATAAGTTCTACGGACAGCTACAGCAGAAGCATTGTTGCTTTCTCGCGGAAACTTCCAGCAACATGTTCACTTTCTATTAATCAAAGTCCAATGACTTATCAAAATAATTAATACTTTAGCAGGAAATTTTACTGACTTTTGGAAACATTTAGTTCACCGTTTTTGGTAAATTAGCAAAAAACTGAAAGTGTGTGCATTTAAAGTTTGCTTTAAGGAGTAGGAAAGGGAGACCAAGATTATTTTACTAAACCTCATGTAAACGGAAACTTTTCTCCAGTTTATGAGTAAAAAATTTATGTTAACAAAAGTCTATTGTAGGAATAAAACTGTACATTTGTATAAAAATCAAATATTTTTCTATATGTAAGAGAAAATAATGATTTGAAAAAGAACCCTCTCCTCCCGTATTATGTCTCACAAAATAGTTAAATACTTTCATTGCAATCGCCATTAAAATCGGTTTAGCTATTCCTCAGATTAGCTTGGATAAACGTACAGTCAGACGGAAATTCAGAAAGATATTTTTCAATTTGAGGGATTGTGCATCTGGTAAATAACTACAATACATCAGAGTTCAAAGAAAGCAGTTATTTTGAAATAAAAGTCAGACAATGTGATATTTTTCATAAAGATTACTAGTCTAAGCCCTGGAAGGATTTCTATTGGTGTATGGTATCAGGCCAATAAAGAAATATTATTCAATTACTCCTTAAATGTATGAGCTGCTCTGAAAATTTACTTAATGTTAATACCTAGAACACTTAATTTATTTTTACTGTCTTCTCACTCGTTCCCAGAGTTTATCACCAACAAATAAACAAAAACATTACTGTCATCTGAGAAGAACCACTTTGACCTACATTTCTTCTCTATTGTTCTTTACTTCCCAGCTCATTTGTTTATCCCTTCATTATGATTAGAGTAAAACAATTTTATTTCTGATCTCAAAAGGTCACGCCAAAACTAAAAAACAATATAAACAAAAAATGCAAATCGCCAACGTTTTTAACTTCCTCTGGTGTCGCATTCCCTCGAAAGTCTGTCACAAAAGAGAGAAACTCCGAGATGCCTCTGCTCTGACTGGGAGAATGAGATGGCAGCCGAGAATGCGAGAGCAGCGCTAGAGACGTTTCGCGGAAGGTTCTGAAAGGGTAGGGAAGGGAAATGAAGAAAAGGGAAGGGACGTGCAAGCAAGCGGAGGCCCAGGCCATGCAAGCGAAGTCCTTTGGGCTGTGTCCGTTTGCCCAGCTCGCGACGCGATTCCCATTGGCGCTTCTGTTTTAATGAATTTGACTCCGCTTCGCCGGCTCCCCAGTCCTCCCGTGTGCCTATTCCCTCCGCCCCCCTTCGCAAAACCTCATCAGTCGTACCCGGAGAGATGACTCAGTGCGTCGACTGATATCACCGCAGTGCCTCTGACCGGGAGGTCCTAGGTTCGAGTCCCGACAGTGGCAAGACACTAGCGTATGAGCTAGGCCGAATTCAGACGCTGTCTGGAGGAGAATTTTAGAGGCTGGCTACTCTGATCGGTAGTTTTTCGTGGTTTCTCCGATCAACACCAGGCGAATGCCGGAGTAGTACTCTAACAAACGGGCCACAACAGCGTGCGATTTTCCTTCCTCTTCCTGGTCCTATCCTCTCCTCATACACACACACTTACACTAACATTAACTAACACTACAACATATGCCTGGAGACCGGATGGGAGCTTAGAGCTTGTTCCGGCTGGGGCAATGCCCGCTGGTGGGAGGTACCTGGTTGAGGGTAACCTCCTAGCCGAAGGTTGGTCGGCGCCAGATCTCACCATCCAGCGGGGAAGGTCACCTCAACCCCCGATCAAAAAACGTGCACTATCTTACGGGAATAATGACCTTAATAACTGACGTGCCCGGAATCACTAACAACCAACCAATCATCGTTCGTTCATTTACCGCTCGCCGCTTAACGTTCTCTGCTTTGAGGTAATAGACTTATCATCACATTACCTTTCGTGGGAGTTTACACATCAACCACTTCCATAGTTGTTCCCACCAGTCTACATCTCATTGTAAGAAGTTCCTTTAACAAATATATACGGAATTTTAATTTTTCACTCTTGCGGAAAATCGTGTACATCAAAATAAATTGTGAATTTTATAAACGGATATTATTATGTTCATTTTAATGCATTTATACTCAATATTTTTCATTTATTACTCATAACTTATCTTGTAAGTCTAGTAATAATATATTTATACAAACTGTTTTATATTCAGGTTCATCAATAATACTTCAGCGTTAGTATTCTGTTCATGATTGATTAATGAAAGTTTTACTCTCTGCCATTTCGAATTACAAGTAATAGTTTTAAATATAGTAAATATCGTGTCATATAATTTCTTCGGCGATTTAGCTCTAAGCCCAATTAAATTCTTCTTTTTCTTCCTATTCAAATGTGTCTAGCCTCCGTACTACACTACTTTCTGGCATGTCCACACAGTCATTTCGCCATCACCACCTTGCTCATCATCGTCCATTCACCCCGACCTGCTGGAGTTTCCTGTCTGCTCTCGCTGGCTCGCCATTCCCGCCTTGTCGTTCCAGCTGTTCTCGCTGTCTCGGTTGCGCCCGCTGCTTCTGCCTCCCCCCCTGCCCCGCCCCTCCCCATTCCCCGCCTCCGCGCGCCCCGCCGCTGCGCTGTCTCAAAGCGACCTTGTGTCCCTTGAAACGAGAGATTGTCGCGCGCCAGCTTCCCGCGATGCGCTCTCCTTGGAGCCCTATTTCATTGTTAGCTGGGATTTGCAACTGACAGACGAAGCGCGACGCCGCGCCGCGCGGCGGAGTGCCATTCTGGTTTCCGGGAATTGAATTCGAATGTAGAGAATATCAATTGAACTGAGCTTTAAGATCTTAAATTACCTACTTCGGATCTAACTTCTTTCCCTGAATTCAAAGTATGGATAATAAGCTAACCGTTTTACAATGTCACGAATTACTGGGTAAATTCAGTGCCAGCATATTTAATTAGCAAATTATATCTAATGTACTCCTAAGACTAATAAGGAGGACACTGGTAGGACCAATGCTTGATTTGTAGAATTTTAGGGCCCAAGTCGTGCTTGAAATTAATTATTTATTTAACAGAAATAGTTATATATACATAATCTAATTTAATAATTATAAATCATACGTAATATCAAGTACTGACTCTATGTGAATGTAATGGTACTAATAGGAAATAAAAAAAATATAAAGATATTTTATCGTTTTTTACTAGTAATTTTATTGCGTTCATAGAAATGACACAGTTAGGTGGAAAATTATTTAACTTTGAGTTTACAAAAGTTGGTCGAACCAAAAATCAAAGTTCCAAGTGTTTGTCATATGCTTTGTGTATGTATTTCTATTTTTTTCCGAGGTGCCGGAATGCCATTCCCTTGCGTTCCGTCAGAAATCAGATTCCGAGGAGGATTATTGAGAAATGTTTCATTCTCAATTGAGTTCTATTGGTTTATTTAGAAGATAGTTTACGTTTATAAACAAAAAAGCTCACTACATTGTGATTTATTTTGTGTGGAATGTATTATATCAATGTAAAATAGTTCTGAAATATTTTGACACAAACGAACTTCTTCGTTTCGAACTAGTTTGTTCATTGGCCCTTGTCAGAAATAGTGTTCAAAATTTTGTATTCATTCATCCCTCTCTTCTGGCTCTATCGTTCCTCAACATACTACAAATGTATTGTTAAACACGTTTAAAACACGTTTTTCTATTTGTTTTTGATTAATTCTACTGCGATGTGTGTGTGGATTTGTGTGGATGTTGACATCTAATATTTTAGAGAAGCTGAAATGAAAATATTCGTTCCGATGCCCCCTTTAAATCAGGTCACAGCACACGATGAGTGATGGATCACATTGACAACAAAAATGAACTAGGGACTGTATTGGTGCTTCGAAAAAAAGGGAGTCATTCCAAAGAGAAACCGTTTTCCAGCTTTGACGAAAGGTACATCACGTTCTCTAGTTGATGAAATGTCACCAATAATACAAAATGCAAAGCACCAGGAGCAAACATCGGATATAAAAACTGACAGTTCTCGGTAAACCTCGTGCTAATTACGAAGAGATGACGAGAACGGACTGCAATATTTCAAATTAGTAAATAGAAAAATAACAAACCACTAATTACCAAGTGGGTATTCTTTACCCTCAATTATTCACACGTTCAAAGAAGCAACTCTCTGTGTGTTATAAAAGAATAAAGGAAGAGGACTCAGAGAAATGAGACATATACCACCTACACTAGTATAAAATATAACGCAAATTTGCATCTCATCTCATTCAATTCATCTGAATCGTGAGTTGAATCTTGATTTCAAGAAAAAATTAAGTATATATTCTTTGCGTGCGTAATATTTATTTTATTGTTCATTTTCATATGAAACATTAAAAGACCAAACTTCAATGAATGCAAAGTTTTTCTTGATCGAACAAAAAAAAAAATGGAATAATAGATTTGTAAAGTTAATGTTGAATATTAGGTTTGTAAAAATAGGTTAACATTGTAAAGAGCAAGAAACGTTATACGGAAATACAAAGAAATTTTAGGTCGAGGTATATGCATATGTTGTTAAAAATAAAGAGAAAAAATTCTTTTCACAATTCCCATTTTGGGACAGTGACAACACGCGTTGCCGCACAAATATATTGCCCGGGAACATTACGACTTGCCCCCAAATCTCGACAAGCTCGTCGCCAAAGCCAGCGCCCGCAGTTTGTGCAGATCTGTCGGGAGCCCGCGCCGCGGCGGCGTAGCGTTTGGCAGACGGGACGGCTCGCGCCGCGGGGCGGGGGGGGGGGGGGGCGGGGCTGTCAATCACGTGATTGGCGCGCGTCGTCGGGTTGCGACCCCGCGCCCGGCGCCGCCGCCGCCGCCAATCGATCTGCGAGTGCGACCCTCGACCCAGGCGCCAGACCCCAACGCCCCTCCCCCTCCACTCCCCTCCCCACCCGAGGATAAGAGGCTGCGGGTCGATCCGGAATAATAATAAATCAATGGAGCCGTCTGCAGCTCACTTGGTTCGGAAACGGACTGTCAACTTGTTTCACACGCCGGAAGAAACTTGCGGGATTTTCTACTCTGAATCTGTTGAGCAGACAGCTGCTGCAATCTGAACAGGATTATCCAGCGAGATCAAAAAGTTTTCGCTATCACCTCCACTCAATGGATGGGAGTCACTCGATGCAAAAGGACACTGGAGAAACAATGGGACAAGTACAAAATAAAGTTTATAATGACGATCTGGAAACAGACTAAAGACTGTCAGATTGACAGATTGGTACAGGCAGGAAGTTTTACCTCGTACCATATCATTCAGAACAAGAAGCCAACTTTTTAAGTCAAGTCCTCTATTGAGAAGACAACGAGAAATTGTCTCATGTTATTTCCGCGTTCAACATGAGCAGTTAATGAGGCACATCTCCAAAAACATACTAACGGGCATTCTTGATTGTCAAACGTTGGACAATATTTATTAGATATTTCTGACTGGCTCTGATAGAACAGGAATAATGTTTAACTATTCGTTGTGATGAGTTTTGAGATATCGAGGTAAAATTTAATAGTCCGCGACTGTATGACCTCGATCTGTGTCATAACCAGAAGTATGCTTTGGAAAATAAAGGACAGATGAAGTAGCCAACACAATGTTTCTTATAAAGAATTTGTTTATCTATGCTGAATTTAAGAATTCTTTCTATTCGTTGATTTGTATTTAATTATAATATATCAGAAATTTTAGAAAGATATAGAATATATAGCTAGAAGATATAGAAAAATGTAGAAGCTACATTTTGAACATGCCATAGGCTTTTTGGGAGGCGCTGAATACCATGAACATTCTCCACTTCCGCACGACAGTATTTATAATTGAAAACAACACCAAGCGGTATTGCTTTGTGAATATCTCTGTTGTAAGTATTATAACTCGTATTCTACTAACATTGTGAAAAAAGATTGAATTAAGTAATAAATATACTAGTATTAGTTTGTTATGTGTATTTTAAATATAATTGTATGATTTGGGCCAATATCTTTGAATTGTCTGAGTAAATCGTTAATTCTCAGTACCACGTTTTTGGTCTAGTATGGATACATCATAATTATTTCCAAATAACGTTCTTCAAAATCAAATCACACCGTTCTCCAAAATCTCAGCTTCTTAAATCTCCTGTAAGTAAAGTGTTTGGCAATGAATAATTCGAAATAGTAAATACAGAAATAATCACATTCTTGTGATCCTTTTCTATTTGTAGGTTTTATTTTCGTAAAATAAAACGATAGCGACATACAATGTGCTATCGTAAATATAAACCATGTTCAACTTAAAACACGTTCCACTGTTTTATGTACGATATTTAAGATAATTATATATTCTAAAAACCTAAAATGTCAAGTTACAAATTTGTGCCGCTCATTAACCTAAAAATAACTATTGGAATAAAAGAATTGTCCCTCAACTACTGATCGTTTTCCGTAATAATATTATGAAACACATTTTTCAAAAATACTAATTAAGAAATTCTTATACGAAATAATAAAGAGAAAAACAAATATATCTCTTAAAAGGTATTTTCCCTCCTCGTTTGAACCATCCCTTGCTCCCTCACACACACAAACAAATTTCTCAACCAGATTTGTGAAGTGTAGTTCATCATACCAAACAACATACAGAAGTTAAGAAACATTTTGGTGCTTGCTTATCCTCCCTACGTAATTTCATTCCCATTTAATACTGCGAGTTCCTCGATCCATCTAGAAGACTATTAAGATCGTTAGCACATGTGACGTGCGTGGCTTTGGCCAGCCCTGGTCGAATGGGCCGAGGAAAACCCTTTAAGTCTAAAAAAATGAAAACATGTGCGCATGTGTGCGTGGCATGGAGGCAGCTGACCGCCGCGCCGCCGCCAGTTGACCCGGCGGCCCACGACCTCGCGGCCGCGCGGCGAGCGACGCGACAGCCACGGACCGCGACAGCAGCCGCGCGCACGGCCCCTGGAACGCCCGGGCTGCGGCGTGGCCGCGCGCTGCTCTGCAGAAACCCTAGCGGACAGAAGGGAGTAACAATTGTAACCAACAATAAGATTAGGATGCGGATTTTAATGAAGTGTCGTATTTTTCTTTTCGCTTTGGAAAATGCCGTTTAGCATAGAAATTCCTTTTATGTTATGACAAAAGGAAATGACTCGTTTTTATGCCAATGTTTTACATTTTTTGTTGATTTCGACTAATAATAATTTTTTACTTTTTCCCGAAATTCTTAATGCATTTTTTGCTGATTCCGTCGATTTTACTATCATTTTAGTGGTAATTACTTCAAATAATATTTACGAGATGCTACAAATGTTTTCTACAGAATTTCTGAGTACCGATACCTGGTAGCCTATTCGATTTCTTCGCTTGGAAGTTGTAAGGTCAGCCATTGTGAGTGTAAAATCTAAGGTTCCTGTGACGCCTGTCAGCGCCATAGGCGGTTCAGCTAATTTCCGGGAACTAAAAACAGATTTACTGGTAAAGAACTGTCCAAACTGAATGTTTGAAGCTGAGTTCACTTTTACGAATCGAATTACCTTATGTG
Organism: Teleogryllus oceanicus; assembly: GCA_964035755.1. Taxonomy (NCBI): domain Eukaryota; kingdom Metazoa; phylum Arthropoda; class Insecta; order Orthoptera; family Gryllidae; genus Teleogryllus; species Teleogryllus oceanicus. The sequence goes on along the minus strand of CAXIVR010000002.1, from coordinate 90,291,316 downwards.
GCGTCATTGCCGCAGCAATAAATAACAGACGTGAACAGTGTAATATTAATATTTATTAAAGATATCCTCCGACACCTGAATACACTAGTTACAATATCTACAGCCTGTTTCTGAGAGGAACTTCACCTGGTCACCACAACCGCTTGCCTCATAAGATTCACTCCCGCGGTGCGATGCACCTTTCTTTAAATTTCGACGAATTCACGCCGGCTCCAGACCCCTTTACCCCCGTAGCCTACCCGACGTGCCACGTGCCGTGCACCCTCACACGACATCCCACGAGCTTGAGAATCAGAAGACCGAGTTGTGTGCGGTCGCGCATTTATATCCTCTGTCGGCACTGCGTCATCTCGCCGCTTCCGCCAGCCGCGTTTACCAGACACCGCCGAACTACGGGGTTCACAAATCTGGCCCCGTGGCAACGCACGTCACGGCAGCTCCCTGGGGTTTTCCGCCCCAATATACCCTCCCTTTGTTCAGGGAGGCGTCCCTTCCATGCTGCCCGCTGTCGCAGCCTACTACCTTGTGCATGAAATACCCGTGGCCAATATTTACTTTATACGGCGACTGTTATGACGCCACACTTAGTAACGTATCCAACAGCTTGAGTCGTTCATCCGAGCTGGTTTTGACCACATTTTTATATCATTTATCTTTGCTCTTAGGGCATTTTTAAAATATTTCAAGAGCATTTTATTGATCATTTTTGGCGATGTTTGGTCATCAAAATCCTCCCCCTAATGATGACTGTTAGTGGTTCCGCGCGCGTCAACTACTAGGGTATATACCCGCAAGTGGAGTGTATGTTTTTTCCCCGGGAGGGGGCGTATAGTACAGGGTCTTTTCCCACTTGATGGCGAGATCCAGCACCGACCTACCATCGGCTAGAGAGATTTTCCCTAACCAGATATCTCCCACCAGCGGGGTACCGCCCCAACAGAGACAACCTCTGAGTTCCCGACCGGTTTCCCGGCATGTGTGGTAGTGTATGGCATGATAATGTGTGTGTAAGGGGAGAGGATAGGACAAGAAAGAGGTAGGAAAGATCGCACGCGGGCCGGGGTCCGTTTGCTAAGGTACTGCTCTGTCATTCGCCTGGCGTTGATCGGATAAACCACGGGAAACTACCGATCAGAGCAGCCGGCCGCTAGAATTCTTCTACAGACAGCGACTGTATTCGATCTAGCTGACAAATTCGTGTTGAAAATCCTGCCAGTGTCGAGACTCGAACCCAAGACTTCCCGGTCAGAGGGACTACAGTGATATCAGTTGATGCCCTGAGAAAGCTCTCCCGGTACGAAGAATAAGAAGAAAGTAGCGAAGGTTCGAGGTAGAGAATAAAACTAAGTACAATAACGATGGCCCTCGATGGCTCGTTGGTTAGGTAAGCGTCGTCTCTTTCTACGACACGAGCCCGGGTTCGATTCCCGGCCGGGCCAAAAAATAACTGTGTGCTTTCCTCACAAATGCCCCAGTATCTATTGCTGTGTGACGATGAGAAAACCCACCCTTAGGTTATGAAAACCAGAATATTCGGTGAAGGGATGTCTTCGAGCTAACGCGAACTTATCCCATGGCCGAGAGGCTGGGTCACCGCTGGTCGGCCAAGGCCTCAAGCGGGCTGTCGAGCCATAAGACCTGCGACCTGTCAGACAATAACGATAACGTACAGAATATAAAGGCTGCGGTACGTCACTGCCAATATCGTTGCTTCTGCAGCGTCATTGACCAGGAGGCTCTCGGATTAGGGAACCGATGAAAGTTGGTTTCCGATACTAGCGAAACTGCTTGGTCAATTCAGTCGTTGTCTGGAGGGTAATTCCAGCGAATGGTTGTTCTGACCGTTAGTTTAACGGTAGTTTGCAGTGTTTTGCCGATTAATTTCAAGTAAATGTCGGAGAAGTTTCCTAACAAACATGCCATGTACAGCGTGCGATATTTCTTTCCTCATCTTTGTCCCCTTACGCACACACACACACACGCACTACACAAAACACACTGGAAGATGAACCAGAAGGTTAGACCCAGGGACGTTGTCCCACCTGGGGCAGTGCACCGCTGTTGGAATATTCCTAGAGCGGGAAACCTTGATAATTGACAGAGATTCGCTCCGGATCTCTCGTTCAGGAGGGGGAAGAACATCGTCACCTCCCAAAATAAACCATTTATTTTACGTCAAAAAGCAGTTAAAAACTGCGTATGACGTGCTGTGGGGAAAAGTGACTTGTGTGCACATTTTCAAAATTCTGTGATCCCCACACTAAGTCATATACTACTTATATTTGAAAAAAAAGTCCCATGTAATAAAATCTATTTTCAAGGATAAAAAAGCAATAAATTTTGGCTCTTATCCATGTTGTCCATCGGAATAATACTTCCTGCTGCGACAACATGGAAACGATGAATTGAATAATTGTATTTCCAACTGAATTCTAGAAGATGTGCACAGAAAATTAAGTTACATTTATGTCCAGAAGCAAAACAAGGGGCCATCTCAGCATTTGCTCAATGGATCAGGGAAACTGGACGCAAAACCTGATCGAGATGGGGGTCATATATCAATCACCATATCCAATACTTACAGAAGAAATGACCGTGGCACATGGTTGACACTCCGAACATTACTAAATATTCTCTCATCCTAGATAAAAATGTCAAACATGAGAAATTGGCGAGAATAAATATGAAGAAAATGAGAAAAGCGGAAAAAGTAAAGCACTCTCAAAAATACGGCAACTTTATCTAAACAACTATTTTGTCACGTCAACCCTAATTTCAGTATTATGCCTATAGCAGCATCGCCTAATAACAAATCTGCCTCAATTACAGGGCTGTAAACGCAATGCAATATTTAAGTTTTGGTTACATGTTAATGCACTGTGTGCACTATTCACTCACAACTAATATCATTTTTACGTTCAAAATTTCTTCTCGAAACTATTGAGTTTGACGTGGAGCTATTAAAATTAAACTTCATTCTTCAGATGTTGAGTTTGAAAAGGTGTTGACAGGGTGCCGAATAAGTAAGTAGCTGAGAGCGACAAGGGAGACATTCGTGGCAGTGTGTTTTGGGGCCGCGAGAAAGAAGGAATTTGGAATTAATCTTTATGAAACGATGCAATGACGATGGCAGATTATATTATCCCCTATAAAAATGTTACGTAATCTAAGATCTCTATAAAGTTTTGTACTATGTTCCCCATTTTAAGTGCGTCAAGCCTATGATCTCCTCAGCCTCTTAGAACCAACTTATCTCTGCTTAATCTGCAGTTTGATTATACTATTGTTTTCTGGGTATATGTTGTTGAAATAACTACGTAACCTGGATTCTGCTAACATTCCAGAACGTCACCTGTTTTGCCTATCTGAAAGGAGTTACTTAATAATGAGTCAACAAAACACTTCTCTTTTCTCGCTGTAAATAATTTATCTGCTTTTATACTTTGTTACATATTTTTATTTTTTTTTTTTTAAGGTTTTTTTTTTTTTTCTTTTCTTACCACCCATCTTCATCTGTTTCTCGTTATTTTCTTCCTAGACCTTGTTCGATATATTCATTTTTTTACGTACTTTCAGACACATTTCATAACATTCCATCTGGTCAATTCTTTCATTTTCACTCCATTTGCATTTACGTTTATCTTGGAACATTCTGTCTGCCCCCAAATATAGTAATGTGCTCTTCTATTATTATGTGCTCTTCTATAAGTAAGCAATTTTTAGAGTGTAACGATCAGTTCATGCTGAAAGGTCAACAATAAAATAATTTGCATTACAATTCTGCTTTGTAAGTTACCGTTGTTTTGTATTCTTCTTACTTTTCTGTTCATGTGACATCCGTATCTAATATTTCTTTCTTTGCGTCTGCTTTCTTTATTCATCTCATAGTAGTATCTCAACACTGTTTTCTCAAGATTTAATCACTCGTCTTAATACGGAAAAGACAAACTTTTAAGGAAAGTATTTAAATACTCAAAGAATTCATAACTCATGTACTTTTAATTGAACTAATGAGTGATTTATTTAGTTTAATATTTGATAATGTCATATATAATATGAGAAATAATTGGGAAAAAAACTGATGTAATGTTTTATTCTCAAAATTAAAAGGTTAAGATAGTTAAGAAATAACATTATTTATATTAAAAACGTTTTTTAAGGGGTCAATTACTCAAAATCTCAGATTATCATTAAAATATTACCTTGGCATTTAAAAAATAATTGAATTTTTACAATAACCATGGCATGGTTATCGAAGATGATCATTAATATCTCATACATTAATTTTGTAATGACCTATTTAGCAGTTTTAAAATACAAACTGTACGTTATCTCTTAAATACTAGAAAATCGTGCGTGATGCAATGACCATTTTTATTATTCGAAGTCGTATTTCTGTAACTATAGGTATTGCTTGGGAAGGAGGGCAGAGGGGAGAATTGATCCTCTCTCCATATTATATTAATTTTCCTCTAATTAATTTTTCACGATTATATACGATTGTAAATGAACACAAATTAATAAAAGTTTTAGTTATATTTATATTACTCGAATGACAATATTAAATGATGGGTTAGAAAAAAATAATGATATAATAACGAAAGGAACAGATCCCTTTTCAATTCTATCAAGGTGTCTTCTACAAAGATTTTTCGGAAGCGCCATATCCAAGGCCACGCCATGGGAGCGGGATAACCACTTCCCGTAACTAACTTCTCAACCGGCGGGAGCCATAGCTCGGCTTCCGTAATTATATTTCAATCAGATGATACATCGCACGACACGGTCTGGAAGATAACTTATTTGTTGTTTGTTGGCTGTGTGTTGTTCTAAATTGCCAGCGGTTATTGATACCTTGCGATTTTTTTGTGGAGGAGGCTCACGGGTTCTTGCAAAGTAGAAAAAAAATTATAACAACGACAAAATTAATAATAATGGCATATAAATCTTGAAATAACTGTTGCACTACATCTTAATCAGATGAAATAATTTGAGATCTTCACCTTTCTCCAAAACTTCATTACAGGACGGAAATTCGTTACGTGTGACTGCGCCGAGGGAATGGTCCACTGCGTTCCGCGCTGCACAACGCGCCCTGTCGCCCGCAGCTCGGGGCTCGCGTCGACGCGGCGCGTCGGTTGACCCAGTAACCCCTGCTAAGTGGCTGTTAGGCCGCGAGCCGCGCGCGCGTATTTATAGACGCGCGGCGCGGGCGCGGGCGCGGGCCCTGTCGCGTGGGACAGGGAGAGGGGAGGGGGGCGTGCGCGCGTTGCTCCCTTGCAGCCGGCGGAGGCGGCCGCCCCGCCTCGCCCCGCCCCGCCCCCCACCCGCTCCCTCCGCTAGCGCTCAGCGTCCCGCACTCCGCTCGGACAAATCTCTTTGTGGCGCGGTGGCTTCTACGGCCCCGGCCACGCCGGTGCAGTAGCATGGGCAGACGGGACGATCCGGGACCCCGCACGTCAAGGGGCCAGATCGTGGGGCTGATGGGGGAAAATTAGTAAAAAATTGGACAAGAAATTAGAACTCGCGGAAATCGTAATCGTAATTTTACAAGTCGCGGTACAGTAGTTTGATATTTCAAAAACATTTCAATTACTTGTTACCTTAAGTAGTTAATTATAGTGATTAATTATAAGGAAGGACTCTATGTAATTAAAAATGTCAGACAATTGAGAACATTTTACCAAACTAAGCTGTCTTTGAAAGCTTTTTAAGCCTTCAAATTTTCTCTTCTTAACATCCAAGATATTTCAATACACATTTTTAGAAAATTATGTATATTATATATTGGCCATATTGTTTCATTGAAGTTTCAGATTGAATATGCCCAAATGTAATGGGGGGCTACGTTTCAACATTGCCCCGCGCTCAAAATTTTCTATTCCCGGCACAGGCCCCGGCGCTGCTCGCTCGGATGCAGGTCTCGCCGGCGATGCTTTGAGAGCCAAATGGGCGCGCTGGGATGTGCACGACGCGGAGAGGTAAGTTTTTTATGTGATGGTAAAATCAATCCAATTTTGGACAGAACAAATTATAAGAGAGAAAATAATTAGTGTGCAAAATAACTTCGTGATTTTGTAATCCCGATTTTGTTTGGAACTGTAATTATGTTTGATGTAATAACAGTTTTTAGCTACCTGTTTGTTTCCTGGAAATGATGAATATAAAGGAGTAGAATGTACACAAAAGTGTGCGCTTTTACATTTTTGTATAAGGTGTTTAAAGTCTAATAAAGAAACGCATTAAAACCTTTAAAAATGAAGTTAGTAACGCAGCGATGCGGATTACGTTATGAGAAAATCGCTGTGACGCTTTTGGAGGTAATCACATTCAAATCTGAGTTCTAAATATTTCGCTGTCGCTAATTTATTTGATTTTGAAACAAAATTATAAAAAATATTCAACGAATATATTCATTTTATAAAACTTAAACTCAGAATAAATATTATTTCTACTTAAAAGTGTGTAAAAAATACAAACATGTACTTAAGGTCTTTCAACGGTATACTTGTTTCCTCAAAAGTTTAGTTCTTTCTTCCTCAAAAGTTATTTAAAATACTTTATTTTATTACATGCCCCTCGAGTGGCTCATAGACACCGTGCTAGCTTTCTGTAAGGCGGCCCCGGGTTATATTTCCGGTCGGGACAAAATTTAAGCTGTAGCTATCTAATACAAAGTCGTTGCAAACACATTGCCAGCCCTATCCGCCACGCTCGCGGCCCGCACCCAACCAGGCATTCGCCGACCGGCTCCTTGGCCAGATGCGCACTCCTCGAAGACTCGAAGCGAAAGAGATCGGAGCGTCGTCACGCCCGGCGCAGGTAGCCCGCACCCCTTCCACGCCGCTTCCTGGCTTTTCCCCCAACGTCTCATCCGCTCTCTCTATAACAAAGGCTAGCACGTGGATGCCTAAACGTTTCCCCTACGTCACGCGGCCGCTCGTTGAAATGTGTTTGTATCTACGACGCTACAATATACTGTATTCGTTTTGAACTGAACCTTCCACCGACGGTGGAGCCCCGAGAGTTTCTGTGCGCATAGCGGGGGATTGAAATGACGAATCGCAAATGCATGCTTAAATTGTTCTAGAACAAGATCGAAACGCGGCCAGGGGATATACTAAATTACTCAATCTCTCCAGGGAAAATGCTGGACTACTATGATTAAGACAACCAAAGTTATGAAAAAGAACAAGAGTTTGGGATTAATGGAGGTGGCTGTAAGGAATGTAAGAGGGTTACTTGGGAAAGAAACCTTTTTAGAATGGAATTACAGAACGCTCAAGTAGACATTGAAATCATACCTGAAACGAAGAAGAAGTTACAAGGTTCAACAGAATTTAAAAAAATATATTTTAATTTACTGTAGCATAGAGCGTGAAAAACATTTGCTGCTATTGGAATAATGATTAAAAAGAAATTCAAAAATAAAATAGATGAATATACATTCATAAATGAAACAATGATAAAATTGAAATTCAAAATAAAGAGAGATCACCTATCTATTATTGGTTGCTATTCACCTGAAGAAGGAAGAAAAGAAGATGTTGAGAAGTTTTATGAAGAACTGCAAGATGCTGTTGACAAAGTCACTAAAATTGATTATCTGATTGTTGCCGGGGATTTGAATGCAAGAGTTGGTAATGCCTCAAACAGTAGAATAGTGGGTACAAATGGAGAAGAAACCTGTAATAGAAACGGGCAAAAACTCAGAGAATTTGCATCATTAAATTCATTGAAGATCACTAACACATTCTTTCGCCATAAAGAAATCCACAAAACAACTTGGAGTGCACAGGGAAGACAATCAATTATTGATTACGTGCTAGTTAATAAGAAAATGGGCTCTTTAGTACAAGATGTAAGGGTTTACAGAGGCTACGATGTTGATATTGATAATTTATTATTGATATCCAAAATACTTTTACTCTACAAATATCGTTATTCTCCTGTAAACAAAACAAAAACACGAGAAGCATTTAGAGTGCATTTGTTGCAGGAAGATAGTATAAGATATCTTTACCAACAAAGAATGGATCAACACTTACGTGAAATGCCTGAAAGTCAAAACAGCAATGTGAGGTGGAATAATCTGAAACGCGTCATTTTGCAAGCAGCAGAAGAAGCTTTGAAAAAAGGGAAAAATAATCGTGGCCTAAGAATATGGAATGAGGACTTGGAAGATCTCATAAGGAAAAAGAAGAATGCCTATCTATATCTTTCCACTCGAGCTCTTCGCGATAAACAAGAATATAAAAGATAATCAGCAATTGTTAAGAAAGAAGTGCGGCGTATATGAATCGCCAGATCTGGGAAACATTTCTTGGTGAAATGGAACATGATCTGCACGGAAGACTGACAAAAGCCTACAAAATATTAAAACAACTTAATAAGAATGAGAAAGACAATATAAAACTTAATTTGATTCCAGATGACAAGTGGCTTCATTATTTTGTAAATCTATGGACAAGTGAGGAGAAATAGCTTTCAAGGAAGAAATAGTTGACCCGATAACAATATAAGAGTTGAAGTGGGTTCTTAAACACATTAAAAATAGAAAAGCACCTGGGTCAGACAACATTAACAATGAACTCTTCAAATATGCATCTGAAATCTTTTCCCTAGAGCTGCTGGACTTTCTCAATACTTGCTGGGTATATGGTCACATCCCAGAAGAATGAAGGACTGCTGTAGTCGTCCCTTTATATAAAAAGGGTGATAGGAAGAACTGCCCTAATTACAGAGGGGTAAGCCTATTGAATCCTGGATATAAAATATACGCCAAAATTATAAATCAGAGGCTAGCGCCTATTTGAGAGGTGCTCTTATTAGAGGAGCAAAATGGGTTTTGGAAAGGCAGGTCTTGTATTGACTGCATATTTAGTCTCACAGATAATAGAAAAGCATAGAGTATAATGTTCCCACGTTCTTAGCACTTGTAGATTTAGAGAAGGCATTCGACACTGTTAATCGAACAAAATTATGGGAGGTGTTGCTAAGAAGAGGAATTACACAACATCTAATAATAGCCATTCGTAGTATGTATGTAAATACTACTAAAAGAGTAAATACATGGACATGTAGTATGTATGTAAATGTAGTATGTCCCGAAAATATATCAAGGGATAAGACAGGGGTGTCCCATGTCACCCATTCTTTTTAATTTATATTTTGATGACTGATTAGGCGATGGGAAAGCCAATTGAAAACAAATTTTATCGGAAAAATTGCCTTGAATACATTACTATTTGCAGATGACCAGGTTATCCTAGCAGACTCGGAAGAAAATCTACAAAGAGCCCTCTTTAGTCTTTTTAATATTGCTAAAGATTTTAATTTAAAATTATCCTCATTCAAAACCAAAGTCATGGGTTTAAAGGAGTCTTTCCGCTTCGAGCAAAGATTGAAATAAATAATTACGTAATTGAACAAGTCTCAAATTTTAATTATCTGGGATACAATATAGCCTATGATCATTCCATAGACCTAGAACAAAACTCTAAATTCCTGCAGCTACTTGGTACAATGAAGCAACATCTGCTAAAGAAAGTAAGAAAAGACACTGTTCTTAAATTCTATAGAACTATGGCGGTTCCAGCCCTCTTGTATGGTTCAGAGGCATGGACAATAAAAACTCAACAGAGAAAAAAGATTGAAGCAGCAGAAATGAGGTTGCTGATACCACTAGCTGGATACTCTTTGAGGGACCACACAAATGAAGACATTAGGTCAGAACTTCAAGTTTGCAATATAGGCCAAATATTAGATTCACATAGATTCCAATGGTACGACCATCTTCAGAAAATGGATAGTTCGCGCATCCCTCTTCAGAGTTTTGGATACAGACCGCAAAGCAGAAGAAATGTAGAACGTCCACGACTGCGATGGAATGATGAAATGAAACTCCTGGAGACGGAACAGGCCTAAAGGCTTAATCCATGCTGTATATGATGTTGAACAAGATCAAAACTTTTGAAAGCTTCTGTCAGTTAAGAATTGGTTGAAACCGTTGCATGAACAATCACGCGAGGTATTCTGCGCAAGGAAGCACGCACGTGTGCCGGAACAGATATCAGTGGCGAAGAGGCACCCAAAAAATTCAAACGTTTGCAATTTTTGAAAATTCAGAGTTAACAGTAAAAAAACGAACCTAAGCCACCTTTATAAGTGTATTTTACACTATTCTTACTAGACATTTAAAGAACAAAATTGAAGCATTTTTTGAGAAACGTTTGAAGAGGTGGCAGGTAAAGTATCCCTAAATTTTAAAGAATGTTTTTCAAAATTTCAAAGCTTCAACTAGAGCCAGATTGTCGGGGAATTCTTCAGTTTAGAAAAACTCCTACCCGTGGTTTAGGCACTAGTAGTGTTCGTAGATGGACAGACAGAGGAACCGACGGACGTTTTGCCGTCAATTGGTGGTTTGGTATCAAGGATCCAAAAAATAGAAATTCTGGCTACCCGACGTGTTAGGGATTTTTTTCTTAATTGAGCAGTTGAATTTATCCACATTTTTGTTATCAACGCTCCACAATGTTTTTTTTTCTGCCGAAAATCCGCCGTTTTCTTCGCGAAGCATTACATAACTTTCTCTTTACTATACTTGGGTTTTCGTAACGTGGCGGATGACATTAGGTCAGTTTTAAACTTCGCGGGCAATGAGCCCCGTTGAGAAGGACGTTTGCGAATTAATTAAAAAGATTCATTTTGTAAGGTGGGAGGTGTAAAAATGACCTAATGTCATCCGCCCTGTTGCGGGAACCCAAGTATACGTATATTACTCTGCATATACGTACGTATAAGAAGCAAAAAGAGAAAATTACGTTGTTGCCTCTTATGTACGTAAAGTACTCAAATGTATGTTTTGGGTAAGCGTATTTCAGAAAGAAAGTAAAACAATTTGTATCTAATTTATCATCCAATATTTCGCCTATATCTTAAGTAATTTATCTCCTCATGAGAACCTCACTTTTTATCTTTCTCAAGAATTTTCTTTACAATAGAACTGACCGTTATATAGAACCCGACATATATAAGAAGAGTGAAATTCAATAAGGTTCCTTTCTACAGATGTTCTTTTTCTGCCTTTGAATCTCTGTCGCCTTGGATTTTCTCTTATTCTGCCTTTGATTCCTAACCCGATCACCACGTTCAAAGGGCGTATTGCAAGGTGGAGAGAAAAGTCCGAAGAGATCTTTCTATCCTCTGTCAAATTCGTAACGTTATCTTATCTTTTCGCTGCATCTCCCTCGAGCTGCCTCTCTCAACTACTTTTTTCTATAACTTACCAGCACAGCCATGCGAGAACTCCCGCATGTTAGATCGCACCCTTTTCCTTATTTTTCCATTTTCATATTGTCAATATCATTTTTCTTCAATATCCTCTTATCCTCCGTCACTTGTTTTATATGACTCCGTGTAATTGTACTAAATGAACGTATTTTAACATAACACTACAATATACCCATGGTAGGAAATGGTGCGGCGTTAACGACATTTGCATCATGTAAATGAATTTGAGACGTTGTTTCGTCGTATGTATTTATTTTGGCATAAAGCTTTTTCGGTTGGACCGAGGCCCCCAGTCGCCTTAGAATAGCACTGAAGATGGTCGCAATGCGGCCATCGCAAAAGCTTTATGCCAAAATAAATACATACGACGAAACAACGCCTCAAATTCATTTACACAATATACCCATGTCAATAAAAACTATTCTTATTTAACTTTATTGCTGAACCGGGTAATTCAGTCGCAGAGAATATCAATTAATTAGTTCAGTTCATCAATTCGTCAAGTCTACGTGAGATTATGTTTCTTTAGAGACCTTATTTACTGATTGATTGCATGTGAATCGCAAAACTCATCTATAATACTGAAATAATGAAGGAGAATATACTTCAGGTTTTTTGACTATTGTTAAAAGGAAACTCTAAGTCAGTACTTTTGAAGTATTTTCTTAAATAATAAGTATTCTATTTGTTTTAATGTAGAATATACTTCACACTTTAATAACTCTAACGTCTACAGCAACATATGAATATCTATTTAAGAATAAGTCTTTTAAAACAATCTGATATTTTGCTTTCTTAAGATGCACCATACTATTTCTTTAGGAATATTGTTCATCAACTAAACGTTTCCAATTTCTTTCCATTTTAAAATTGAAACGGCTTGTTAAAGCAGAGAAATATAGAAGACGTTATTCAGGTGGTGAAATAAGACTTGCTTAGGTGTTTTGAATCTTTCTCCTTTTTATTGTCATTTTCCAGTGCATTTGCGTGTCAGGGCTGTTTTAAAATGCTATGGAATGGAATGGCTATAGCATGGAGAAGCTATGAAATTCTTTGAAAAGTCACAATAATCATATTTTTTTCTTTCAGTGTAGTTATTTCGTTTATGATGTATCTGGGACAGTTGAATTAAAAAAAATTCATAAAGAAATATTTTTTATGATAGAAAATTTTATATATTTTATGCAATGAAAGTAATTTACATCGTAATGAAATAATTACTGTTCGCAAAAGGTGAGTGCATGTGAGTGAATTTAAAAATATAAAAAATATTCAGACTATAATCATACTATAATAAGAAGGGAAATGTGATCGTTCGTTCGAACTGATGTGGAAATATCTACCTTCAAAACGAACAGATACATGTGCACAGAATAGAAATCACAAAGTTAAATAAAAGATGAATATAAATGTTCAACATTTAATTCTTTACAAGTCCTTCAGCACAAAACGTTTACGTAAACTATCGCTAATTTGGTAATAGTAAAGAAAGTCTTCACTGATATGCGACAATTTGATAATAGTTTTTCTACGAAAAGATAGTTCCCAAACGGCACGGATATGCCGTATTTAATAAATAAGTATTGTAATTAGGTATTACCACACAAACATGTACGTTTTATCCACTTTGTAAAAGTTCCAATGAACTATAATTTTTATTTAAATCCTACGAAATGTGCCAGATCGATTTTACATTGTTAATAGGATTCAATGAATTATTGACATTTTTCGCTGTAGTAAATCTCAGTATGAAACATCTCAAAATTGTTACTTTCAGCTTAATGTACCTAAAGTGGATAAAATATGCAGAATGTGTGAATTCTTGATTTTAAATGAATTTTATTTGCTTTATTTTGATGTGACATACTGGTAATATTTTTTTCATAATAAAATACTTATAATATGTGCTATTCGAAAAGATCACTGACAGACGCAGCGTAAATTAAATTGCAAAAGCAAGCATTGAGTTGGTAAATTGCAAAAACAAGCACGTAGTTGGGAACAGCCTCAAAATCATATATTATAACAAATATAAGAAAATGTAAAAAGTCGAAGAACTAATATTGTAGATATTTTTAGATTTATGTAGATGCTAACATTGCCACGAAATATAAATAATTTGATAAAATTTTTTTAAAAATTACTATTTATTCAGGTCTCAATTGTTGGTACACTAAAGAAATCGGATTTCACATTATGTGTTTCTTGTGAAGAACCTTTGTTGCTGAATGACTCCTCTGCCTGAAGCTGGGCGCAGATGAGCAGAGCGGCAGCCTAACACTTTCGAGTGCATTCGTTTGCCATCGGAGCCAAGAGATATGTCACTTGTGAGTTGCCGGAAGGCATGCAAGAATGAGTTGTTTGGAACCAACTCAGAGATTTTAGGAAGTTTGTGGTGAAGAACGTATGTGGCACCCTAACGTCCTCTGCTTGAGACAGCTCGCAGCTCATCACAGCTGCAGACCACAATGTAAGAGGGCGGAGCCCCCATTCGCCAATGGAGCCAAGGGACGTGTTGTGGCGTCATACAGTCGCCACATACAATAAATATTGGCTACGTGCATTTCATGCACAAGGAAGTAGGCTGCGACAGCGGGCAGCATGCAAGGGACACCTCCCTGAACAAAGGGAGGCTATATCGGGACGGGAAACCCGGCTCTCGCATAGGGCGAAAGGCAGAAAACCCCAGGGCTGCCGTGACGTTGTGTTGCCACGGGGCCAGATTTGTTAACCCCGAAGTTCGGCTGTCGAGTAAACGCGGCTGGCGGAAGCGGCGAGATGACGCAGTTCCGCCAGCCGACCCAGAGGGTATAAAAGCGCACTCGCACACGACTCTTTCTTCTGATTCTCGAGCTCTGGTGGGATGTCGTGTGAGGGTGCGCGGCGCGTGGCACGTCGGGTAGGCTACGGGGGCAAAGGGTCTGGAGCCGGCGTGAATTCGTCGTGATTTAGAGAGAAGGGTGCATCGCACCGCGGGAGTAATTCTTATCTGGCAAGCGGTTGTGGTGACCAGGTGAAGTTCCTCTTAGAAATAGGCTGTAGATATTGTAAATAGTAGATTCGGGTGTCGGAGGATATCTGTAATAAATATTAATATCACACTGTTTCACGTCTGTTATTCATTGCTGCGGCAATGACGCTACAGTGTCACTTAGCGTTGCGGGAAGCATGCAAGCATGACTTGCTCGGAGCAATCTCAGGGATTCTTGTGAAGTTTGTGGTGAAGAGCCTATATGGCACACTAACGTCCTCTGCTTGAGGTAGCCCGCAGCGCATCACAGCTACGAACCACCACGTAAGAGGGCAAAGAGTCCGTTTGCCATGGGGGCCAAGAGACTTGTCACTTAGCGTTGCCGGGAGGCATGGAAGAATGAGTTTGTCGGAGCAGTTTCAGGGATTCTTGTGAAGTTTATGATGAAGTGCCTATGTGGCACAATGACGTCCTCTGCTTGAGGCAGTGCGCAGCGCATCACAACTACAGACCACCACGTAAGAGGGCGAAGAGTCCGTTTGCCATGGGGGCCAAGAGACTTGTCACTTAGCGTTGCCGGAAGGCATGCAAGAATGAGTTTGTCGGAGCAGTTTCAGGGATTCTTGTGAAGTTTATGGTGAAGTGCCTATGTGGCACAATGACGTCCTCTGCTTGAGGCAGTCCGCAGCGCATCACACTACAGACCACCACGTAAGAGGGCGAAGAGTCCGCTTGCCATGGGGCCAAGAGACTTGTCACTTAGCGTTGCCGGAAGGCATGCAAGAATGAGTTTGTCGGAGCAGTTTCAGGGATTCTTGTGACGTTTATGGTGAAGTGCCTATGTGGCACAATGACGTCCTCTGCTTGAGGCAGTCCGCAGCGCACCACAGCTACGCACCACCACGTAAGAGGGCGAAGAGTCCGCTTGCCATGGGGGCCAAGAGACTTGTCACTTAGCGTTGCCGGAAGGCATGCAAGAATGAGTTTGTCGGAGCAGTTTCAGGGATTCTTGTGACGTTTATGGTGAAGTGCCTATGTGGCACAATGACGTCCTCTGCTTGAGGCAGTCCGCAGCGCATCACAACTACAGACCACCACGTAAGAGGGCGAAGAGTCCGCTTGCCATGGGGGCCAAGAGACTTGTCACTTAGCGTTGCCGGAAGGCATGCAAGAATGAGTTTGTCGGAGCAGTTTCAGGGATTCTTGTGACGTTTATGGTGAAGTGCCTATGTGGCACAATGACGTCCTCTGCTTGAGGCAGTCCGCAGCGCATCACAACTACAGACCACCACGTAAGAAGGCGAAGAGTCCGTTTGCCATGGGGCCAAGAGACTTGTCACTTAGCGTTGCCGGAAGGCATGCAAGAATGAGTTTGTCGGAGCAGTTTCAGGGATTCTTGTGACGTTTATGGTGAAGTGCCTATGTGGCACAATGACGTCCTCTGCTTGAGGCAGTCCGCAGCGCATCACAACTACAGACCACCACGTAAGAGGGCGAAGAGTCCGTTTGCCATGGGGGCCAAGAGACTTGTCACTTAGCGTTGCCGGAAGGCATGCAAGAATGAGTTTGTCGGAGCAGTTTCAGGGATTCTTGTGACGTTTATGGTGAAGTGCCTATGTGGCACAATGACGTCCTCTGCTTGAGGCAGTCCGCAGCGCACCACAGCTACGACCACCACGTAAGAGGGCGAAGAGTCCGTTTGCCATGGGGGAAAGAGACTTGTCACTTAGCGTTGCCGGGAGGCAAGCAAGAATGAGTTTGTTGGAGCAGTTTCAGGGTTTCTTGGGAGGTTTGTGGTGAAGTGCCTATGTGGCACACTAATGTCCTCTGCTTGAGGCAGTCCGCAGCGCATCACAACTACAGACCACCACGTAAGAGGGCGAAGAGTTCGTTTGCCATGGGGGAAAAGAGACTTGTCACTTAGCGTTGCCGGGAGACTTGCAATAATCTCAGGGATTCTGTGAAGTTTGTGTGAAGTACCTATGTGGCACTGACTTCTGCTTGAAGCAGCTCATCACCGCTCCAGACCACCACTTAAAAGGGCGGAGCGTCCGTATGCTATTGGGGCCAAGGGACTTGTCACTTAACGTTGCCGGGAGGCATGCAAGAATGAGTTGGTTGGAACCATATCAATGCTTCTTGTGAAGTTCTGTAGTGAAGATTCTTTGTCACTCACTCACCTCCGCGGCTTGAAGCAGTGTGCAGCTCATCCAGGGGCAGCCGGAACGTTGGTGGGTACGCAAAATTGATTGGGCTGGAGCCATCTCTAGGATTCTTGTGAAGTTTGTTATGAAGGCTTTTTGGCTCTGTTGAAGCAGCGCGCAGCTCAGCACAGCGGGAGTTCACCACGGTAAGGGTGGGGGGCTGTTTGCCGTATGGGTCAAGGAAGGTGTCCCTTAGCGTTGCCGGAAGGCTAAGAACCAGCTGGTTGGAGCGATCTGAAGGATTCTTGTGAGGTTTGGGGTGAAGAACCTTTGTGGTTCACTGACTTCCTCTGCTTGAAGCAGCGTGTTGTTCAGAATAGCGGCAGACCACCACGATTGGGGGACGTGCGTCCGTTCGCCATCGGGGTCAAGGAACGTATCATTACGCGTTGCCGGGAGGCATGCAATAATGAGTTGTTTGTTGTTGCCATACGTTTCTTTGGCTGTTGGAGCCCCAGAAGCAGCTTACTATCTGAGTGTGCGCTTCTTTATCCGGATTTGGGAAGTTCCTTCCCAATTCGCGAACATGCGGCTGTATGTGCATATCTTTCGCCATGTCCTACTAACATGCAGTGTGTAGTCTATGTTAGTTTAATATAATCCGTTGTAAAATCACAGCATTCAAGAATGAGTGTTCAAATAAACTCCCTTATCCAGTGCATTGGCCCGGGTTGTTTTCCTGAATATTTAAACTTGTGATATTGTTCCATTGTTGGTAATGATTAACACTATTTGAATACGATCGTAGGCGAAGAGGAGGTCTACATATTTATGTTTACGCTCTCGGGTAAATTATTTGAGTGAGGGATTTCTGATATCACTCCTTGTACGAAGTTAGGAGATTACGAAAACTGATTAATGAGGAGGGATCAATGATGTCTAGAATGATAGTTAAGATGATTCATGGTGATATGAAAAGAAAAATACAACACAGTCACATGGTGAATATGGTAATTGGGAATTTCATTTGTGGAATTCGTGTCGGTATTCTGGACGTAACTCTATGTTATTTCTCCACAAGACCAGACCTGACGTTGAAATAGCGGCGTTTTGTATCGTAAAAAGATGTTTCATTTGTGTTTCATTTCCATGTATTGTGGATGGTTCATTACGGCGTTGCAGGTATTGTGGATGCTTGAACCTTCACATGAATACTTAGGAAAAGAGAACAAAATGTACTATAATTACATACAATACAAAATAAATTATAGTTATTTGTGAAATAAAAATCTGAAAATATGTTATAACGAAAACGAGATTGAAGAAGTTACCAAACGAGTCCGTAGGGATCAATTCTATAAGAAATATAGTATTATAGTAAGATGTTACCATAAGAATATCGCACTTTTAAAATGCCAATGAAGGGGAGACCGGAGTTGGTTGGCCGTCTGGTGTGAACAAGAATCAGGTCGTTTACATAAGCCTGAGCTTTGTGGCATGTGTCATTCACGACTTAGCAAACTTCCCACAGATGTCTCGGCGTGATACGTGAAACTGTGGATCTCAAACGTGTTTTCAAGCTTGGAAAATATTTTTGAAATTTATTTATTATGTTCTGTGACGGCAGGAAAAAGGATTTTGCTATTCTCTCATTTTCAAACGAAACCTTCAAACAAGCTCTTCATTTATCATATATACGTTTTTACGTTTTCATCTTACTTCTTAAGTAGTAAAGACAAAGTATTGTATAGTGTGTTAAAATCTGCAATTTTCGGTAGAAAAGCCTTATCGTCGGGCCGTGTAACGAAAAAGTGGAATCGTGGTAACGAATTGCCATGATAACGAATTTTCCAGTCAGGCGGAAGAGCAGGCCTATGGCCTGAGCATCGTCAAGAAAAATAAGGCATAAATGAATTAAATTCGAAGGGCGCAGTCAAGGGAATTTAACGGGAGACTCTTCCGGCTGTCAATTGATGAGTTGATTTTCATTATTTTCCAATTTATTATTTGTTGATTAATTAGTGTTCCCGCGTCAACTGCTGAGATCATTAGTACCGTATGTGTAGTTTAAGTTCGTATCGAAGGATGTGGCGAAGAACTTCTCCTGCTGGATGGCGAAACCCGGCGCCGATATACAATCTGCTTGCGGGGTATTCCTAATCGAGGTATTCTCCACCAGCGCAGAACCGCCCTAGCCGGGAAGAAGCTAGATCCCGACTGGTCCCCCGATATGTAGGGTGATGGTAGTAATAAATATGGAAAGAAAGATCGCGCGTGGTTCATTTGTTAGGGTACTGTTCCGGTACTCGCCTGGTGTTATCGGAGAAACCATAGAAAACTACCAATTAGAGCAGCCGGCCCCTAGACGTCTCGTCCAGAAAGCAGCTCAATTTGACGCTGACTAGTGCCGAAAATCCTGAAAATGTCGGTACTCGAACAATGTGACTGCCAGGTCTGAGGCACTTCATGACAATAATTAATGCCCTGAGCCACATAAGCCGGTCATCATCATCCGAGGCAGGGAGAGACATTCGATGCCTTCTCGTTGCTTGTCCCTCCCGGGTGAAGAACGACGCTCCTGGGCTCGGGCGTGACTTGCCATTTAAATACAGTCAAACTTTGTTTTGCCGGCGCTATATATTCAGTTGGCTATATATTCATACCATCAGTTATCGTCCATTTCGAACAATGAGCAATCATTCTATTGCTAATTGATAGTTACCTCGTTAAGACGCCATCCTCATCTACCGCCATTCGCCACGGAACGTTGTGACCGTTCTACGTTTCCACTATATTCACTGAAAAGCCTACAGCGGGTCACTCAAGTAACCTAGTAGTATTACTTGATCTGTGACTTGTTGTGACAATGTCACACCAAAAATTAGGAATGGTTTGATATGTCCTAACTGCCCTACAGGAGTGGGTTCGTCTTTTAACCTGCTTCTGTAAAAAAAGAAGCATAGGCAAGTTAATCTTTTAACTATGAACAGAGTTCTAGATATATTCTGTTGAATATTCTGTTGAATACTTGAATACAATTTTATCTAGCATTTACACATTGCATTGAAAAATTCTATCACTTGCTCTACCTTAAGCAATTACATTACCTAACAATGCAGTTGCGTTTTAACACTTGCATAAACACTTTACATAAAATTATTTACCCTTCACTTCACAAAAAAACAAAAATAACTGTTCACAAGACAATAATACATGGAAACACAAAATACCGAAAAAGAATCACATACCAAAATACCCTTTACATACACTTTCAAAGAAATTGTCACTTGAATAGTCGATGAAATATATACAAGACGTTGTTTCACTTTCACGTAGATTATTACTATTATTATTATTATTATTATTATTATTATTATTATTATTATTATTATTATTATTATTATTATTATTATTAATTTGTTGCATCTACATCTTGACGCAACGCGTCTCCAAGCCCCTTAAGGGACGTTGCGCGCATTCTTTGGAGTAATCCTCCGTTAATTACTTTCATACTAGTCAAGTCTCGTCACGTCGTAGTAGTCATGCCTTTTATCCCTTCGGCCAGGGCTCGACGACGTTAGATCCCGGGGTTCTGGCCGATCACCTAACCAAGAACCCGCGAGTCTCGAATTCGCTTAACCTTCGTGACTTCACGGAGCGTAGCAAACGAATTCGGCTACACCCCGGCTTACTTTATACAATTACTTTATACAATTTGGCAATTATTTTATACAATTTAGCCAGAAAAAAAAAAATGTCGTTATGCAATGAACGTACAATTAATAAAATTTTACTAATTAGTGGTTTTGAACAATTTGAAAACGGTTAAACAATAAATTGAAAACACACCTAAAAGAACAAATATTATCGTTAATAGAAAAATGAAAAAAAATAGATTTTTACAATTCTTTACAGGAATTAGCTATCTGGCTTCCTTTTACGACTGCAATATTGTAAAAGATTACGTTTAAATGATTTTAATATAATTACTCCACTATCTACGTCTGTAAGTGAGGTGAATGCTATCTCTGTATAATAACGCTCTCTTCTTTAAACAGTTCTTTTTTTTTGAGAATTTCTAGTCAAGTTTTCTAACTCACGACGCTCTGGAAGAAATATTTCCACAGCTTGGAGCGGCGACGGCGACCCAGATCCTTTCAAGGTCGTGGCAACCCCTTGCTTCGGCGAACACGTCCTCTGGTGAATCGCTATCGCAGTCCTTCGAATTTTATACAATCTGACTGCAATCTCTCCGCGTAATGAATTTCTTATGTGGTAAGCCAAGACGAAGACAAAAAAAGCTGGAAATAGAAAGAAACATTTCCTATAGCACATGCTTTCCACTTCCGTATACGTTCTTGAACGTTGGAATATATTATTTCCTCGTTGATAGAAAAATAGTATATTTCTACGTAATGCGTTCACGTGAATTTATCAGAATATTCATGATTTAAAATTCTCAATTCTCTCATACATGGTATCGTTATTTCAACATGATGAGACGAATTACCTTTTTCAAGCTTCTTATCGTCGAAATACGGCGAATTCTCCTCTCCGTCCAACACGAACAAATTCGTTCTGTCCAGATCGGCGGTCGGCAGCAAAAGAGAGCTTTTCGTTGCGGTGCTTTGCACTAGTGCTGATATTTTCAAGGGTGATTTTTGATTGGTTGTCGTTCCATTCTACGCGAGTGCGTTCAGAAACTTTAATAAATTCTCTCAAGGGATACCATTTACTGCTGGCGCGATCTCTTGCAATTCGGTAACACTATAATTGCATCTTGTCGTGTTTTGACGTCGGGTGCTTCTCAAAAATCAATGGAACCGATATATGGGCGGTTACAATGCAGAGGTAAGGAAAGTTTTCACAAACGTATATAGAGATGTGATACACCCGATCAAAACAGTGTCTCTTCAAAAACACGAACTAGAACGAGCGAGAGACATTACCATCCAAATGGTTACGACGTACATTTTTTATATTGAAGCTCGCGATTGCGTGACAGTGTCCCTCTCTCCTTTAGCACGTGACCTTGAAGGGGCACTACATTTTAATCGGAATATAGAAGCACTTTCTTCTCGGATCATTTGGACACGTGAAGAACTACAAGTAGTATCTCCTTCCTTCAGACCTCGCTGGATTTCCCAAGCTTGACAAAGCTGTGTTCCGAAGTGTAAGGAAGTAGCTGTTTGGACCTGCTGGTGCTGTGTCCACGATGAGTAAGGGAATGTGTTTGACTGTAAAAAAAACGTGAATAGTGAGCTTAAATAGAAGAAAATCCTTCTACTAATCGGCAGTAGGTTTCGTTATTATTGGATAAACCAATGAGCAGATGAAATGCGGGTAACATTCTTAGCTAAAAACGTAAGTGGGTGGCGCAAACGTGAGTATTCTAAGAAACTAAAAAATTCAAAATGTGAGAAACTAGCGGTTGTTCTGAAAGTTCGGATGTCTCAAATAAACATTACAAATGGAACTGTATTTTTCTACGAAATAGTTTCTTCAGTACCCCGCTCTACTAGTTTGAGAAAGACTTCGTTATAACGCCAATTTCTTTATAGCGCCAATGAATGTGAACGAACGTTGCTTTGTCTGTAGAAGTAAATGTTGCCGTCCTCCACGCTTACCCTTTGGCCGTGAGCTGCCTTCTCTAACAGATTGCTCATCTCTCTTGCTCTTTCTCTCATCTTCCGGCCGCGGCTTGTCAGTAGTTTATCCGCGGACTCCATCGCCCGAACGTGCGCTTCCGCCTTGTTTTCTAAGAGCCCGAGACCGCCCTCGTCTCTCTCCGCATTCAGTTACGCCGTCGAGGCGACTGTGCCGGAGACAGAAATTGTCGCACGTTTGCCCTAACCGTCATGTCTTCTTCTCGAACATGTTTTAGGTACAGCGTCTCTCTCGGAGGGGGAACTCTTCGCCGCGAACTGGCAGAGGGAATGAATTTTTTTGATTGATTGAGTTTTTCGTGTTTCCGGGCACGTCAACGGCTTTGGTCATTAGTCCCGTTAGTGTAGTGAATGTTCTTTTCTCGGGAGATGACGACGATCTTCCCCCGCTGGATGGCGAGATCCGGCGCCGACCTACCGTCGCGTCGTGGGGTTTCCCCCTAACCAGGACTCTCCCACCCGCTTGGCACCACCCCAGCTCGAAACTCCCGATCGGTCTCCCGGAATATGTGATAGTGTGGTGCACGTTAGTGTAAGTGTGTGTGTGTGTGTGTGTGTGTGTAAGTGGAGAGGATTGGACAAGGAAGAGAAGGACAGATCGCGCCCGGTCCGTGACCCGTTTGTTAGTGTACTGCTCCGGCAATCGCCTGGTGTTGATCGAAGAAACCACGGAAAACTACCGATCAGAGCAGCCGGCCGCTAGAATTCTCCTCCAGACAACGACTGAATTCGACCTAGCTGAAAAGCTAGTGTCGAAAATCCTGCCGCCGTCAGGACTCGAACCTAGGACCTTCCGGTCAGAGGCACTGCAGTGACATCAGTTGATGCACTGAGCTACCGCTACTGGTACAAAATGATCAAAAAATTATAAAAAATGTATAGACAAAATGATAATAACCTACGATTCCCTTGGCGAGACCTGGTATATCTATGTGGCTGGTGCGGAGTGAACCTTTCGTCGCTCTCGAGCACGGCTTCCCTTCGGCCGCCCCGAAGATATGTCATTTCCAGAAAGGGTCCAATCCCTTTCTCGGCGGGTTCTATCCTCGGCCTCCGTCCCATTCAGCTTCCTTAGGCTTCGAAGCTCAGCGGATCCTCTCGGCGCAATCTCCTCCCAGATCTTTTGCTGTGAGTTTTTAGCACAAGGCAGGAAGTCCTACTTCGATGATCCTACTCTGTTACGTAACCACTGCCCTGACATATTGAATTTCTTTTTTTTTAAATTAATTTATGGCCGGTTACGTAGGAAAGGACTCAAAATGTCTCCGTCTGTCTCCATTTTAAATTACGAGATTGACATCATTTTATCGTGTTTCTAATCTGTACATGTAGGCAGGACAATGTCATGAAAACAATGTTTTCTCATTCTTCGTTAAGTATTACTAAATGGAAAATCGACGCTACATTTAATCTTAACGTTTGTGTAAGGGATTCAGTCTCTCGGATATTTTTATACACAGTTGTGTTTAATTTTGAAACGAAGTATATCTTTCTCATTTATATTAAGGAAATTGTCACGTTGTGTCAGAAATAAGATTAAACGTTGCAACAGCAATTTGTCAAAAGATGAGGTATTTTTATATGTTTTCTCCAAAATATGAAGGATTCTATCGTATAGTTTAAAAGATAATCACATTTGAAAACTTGCGTTTTAACACGCAAAGTATACAAGAAAAGAGTCTCGCCGACAGTAAATAATTTTGAAAGACTTCTACATAAGATTAAATGATGGTGAAAAGTTATAATTGTAGATTAAACTTTTTTAAACAGAAAATAATTGGAATGAAATGATTTTACCGTGTAGTTTGGACAAGAACACTAAAAGAAAATAACATCTGTCATCAGTTTTTCGTAAGAACGAAAAAGTGCGGCAACGTTGCATGACGTACCACTCGGCGAGAATTTTAAATATTGAGAAACTGAGCAAGGCTAGTTCGTGGGCATTGCTTTGTGAGCTGACATGCGTATACTGGATCATTTATGATGAATGATGATAAAATGTTTTAATGGTGTACGTGGATGATCCTCCATTGCCTTCTTGGCCTTTACTCTAACCACATATGTATGCCTAATGTAGGATTTTAACTTCAAGTTCTGCAAATTATCTTGGAACTCCCACACAGCAGTCGTTGAGGGAAATGAGTGTTGATTAATATGGTGTAGTATTTTTGAATTTTGTTCAGTGGAAAAAAACAAACAAACATGAGTGCAGCCTTCAGTACTCAAGTCAAAACTACGATTATAAAAATGGTAAATCCTACATTTTTAAAATGTATGTTTATATTATTTTATGTTTTCTTTCTTATTTGTTTTCCATAACAATATACGTTTTGTAATAAATTGCACGATATTAACGTAAACAAAACCTTCAAAATGGCAGGAAATAAATGACTATCGCGATGCAATTTTGTCCTTCCACTGTAAATACAACTATGGAAGAAATTTCCTTAAAAAGACTTCGACAACTTAAAAACTAGGTGTATAATCGCAGATGATGTAAAAATGAACAAGGTACTTGGCGCGTTTACACATTTAAATGGCATTTTCAACTCCTTAGGAACAAAATATATCAAAAATTTATGTTCCAGTATGTTAAGTAAAATTAATGATTCAAAATAACATAAAAACGAAAATTAAAAATTTTGGTCTATGCGTATACACTATCCTCTTAAAAGGCTTAATTTACAACAAAATCTCGTATCTTTTGTTGGGAATTGTGTTTACATTAATTTTGTACAATTTACATTTTCAGTAGAATTGATATTTATGGAGATATATGCATAAAACGTACAAAACCCACCATGAAACGGTTCCCACCTCTGCATACCCCCCCTACACTTAAGGATTTTTACTATAATATGTGGTAGGTACCAATGAGCAAATACATAAAATCTCAAAACTCCGGGACTTTTTTCACTCGTTTTGCCTAATTTGAATAGGCTATAAATTTTAACGACTGAGCAATACATTTCTGTTCTCCAAGAATTCTTTTTTAAAATCTTATCATTGATTGGTTTCGAAATTAAGAGGATTTATTGAAGTGAAAGTTTTGATCGTATTTTCACACAAGATATACCAACTAAAATTTTGTAAAATCAACAAAGTTCCTCAAGTTGTTCAATAGAGACAGCTTTAAGTGTTTGATTTGAAATATAGGTATTTGATAAAACAATTATCACTGCATATATTCAAGGGTTAATTATCTACATGTTAAAAACTCTGATTTTTTTTATCAAAATGTTTCATTTCATCGACTGATTTGGTTTAATCTGGAATGACGTATGGTTTAATACGGTGACCACTTTTTCTACTAACTGATACGAAATTCTTGTGGCTCCAGTATTGAATATTTGAAAGGGGAACGTTGTCAGACTGTACAGCTTGACAAGAGCAGATATTCAACACAACGGAAACTTGATGTGCTCCGCCACTGAAAATGGTGGTACATTATCCTGAAAATGATCCACGGCCTGTGGTGCCCTTGTTCTCGACGACTATGTCCACAATTGCATACAATTAAAGGACGATGGGGCGACCATGGCTCAGGCACACTGCAAACGCCACTCCCTGGCGTTCTGCGATTAACAATGCCCGACATGACGACCTGCCTCGCTACGCTGCAGACGCCAAACTGTTAATATTTAATGCAACCTCTACTACTGAGCGGTACTTTACGAGCAAACAGCCACAACATCTCGTGAGAACATAGGTTTCTTGTCAACGTCGAATGTATATATTATGTCGCATTAATGAAGGAAGAGATCATTAAATGTTTCTCTTAACATACTTTCCAACACGGAGAGAATGAGTGCAAACTTTCTTCTGAAAATACGTGTCAGATCATATTTTATTTGTATATTACTAGTTTCTTTAACGTTTTTTATGATCCCAACCTTTGCAAGATAACCTTGATTACTTACCTTTCAGTGAACATATTAACACATTTCATTCTTATCTTCAGACACACAACTGAAGGGTGAGAGTAAACTAGTCTATTTGTTATCCATTTTTACTTAAATCATATTTTTCAAAGACATTTGTGAGTTACATTGACACTAATAAATTGAATAATATTTATATAAAGTGCATTAGTAACTAAATATTAAATATATAGTTTTGCTTAAGGGTATTAGTTTCTATAGTCTTATTACCTTTACTTTTCTTTCAATTATGCTTTCAATATGCAATCCATTTATTATGAAACATTGCGAATGATTCAAGTATTTTTTTTGGTTTCAAGTTCCCTTATTTAATTTACCGTATTATCCAAATGTTTAATGTGATTTTGAAAGTATAATTTTCACCATTACCAATCTCTACCTTCCAAAATCAATATATTCACATTGCATATCCGAAGAGAAGAGATATTTATATCAATTAAACTTCATCTATTACAAAAGGATTTTATTTTGGTTCAAGATTGAAATGAAATATGTTTATACTAATGTGCAGTACATGTTCGTTCATCCTCTCTTTTTCTTTATTTCACGAGAAAGGGCTTGAATTTACCAATGCCACTAAATAAGTCTTTATTCAAATTTCCATCATCATTTCAGCTGTCACGTTTCCATTGCTTGCATTCATATTGCTTAAACTACGAAGTGTAAAACAGCAAGTACCGTTAGCACCAGAAGTTCCTTGACCGAGTTATATAGTTTGCCGTCCGACCGACCGCGGTCATTCAAATCACGATAGAGATAGGCAGTACGCTGCACCGTCACGAGCGCACTGCTGCCAACTTCTGCGCCGCGGTCCTTCAAAGAGCCATCGTCGCCTGGGATGGGGCGAGGTGGCCGCTCCAGCCGACCGGCCACGAGTTGAGCGCCGTCATCAAATTGATAACATCACCGATAACAAGCGAGGGGCGCGCGGCGCGGAGCCACGTTAATTGCGCTTTCGCGGTCCAATCGGCGTCTGGCGGGCGGGCACAGGGACGGCATCGCGAGCCAAAAGGGCTCAATCAATATGCACGCGTCTCGCCCCGCGCCTATCTCACCCTTTGCATGCCTCGCAATCTCGCCTCCCTCTTCCCTTTCTTCTTTCCTGCGACGCGCGCGTTTCTTCTCGGCTCTACGCTCGTTTCTTGGTCGACAAATTCATTTCTATAAATGCAAGCTCAGATATTCACTTCCTGAACCATCCGTTGGTTCGTGATAGTCCTTGCTTCGCATTCCGCTCATTGAATTTGTGAACCACATGTTCGTATTTCTGCACAATTCTTTATTTTCGTGTTTCATCACTTCTCTCAAACGGATCACTTTTGACCTATTTTGAGACGTCACATCATATTTTGTCTCCCACATTTGACGAAATTATTCCATCTCACTGTCCTCGGAAAACGCCATACAAGCCCGATCACTGCCCTCTACCACCTCTCTTTTCACTTGTTTTCCTGTTTCCTCGCTCCCTGTCCTCCCATCCCCCACTGCCTGTCCCCATCTCACTCCTCCCGCTGGCTGCGTTTACGCGCCTCTCCGGGCCGGGAAATTAAGCCTTCGCCCTTTGCTGTACTCGGCGCGCTCCCTGCCGCCTGCTCCGCGTCGCCCCGCCGCCCGTTTTTGCAGGCTGTTTGCGGCGCCGTTTGCGCTCCAAGCGGCAGATAACGGCGCCCGAACAGCCCAAGCGAGCGCGCGCCGTTTACTGGCCATTCCGGGGAGGCTGCGGCCACGGTCCAGGCGCGGTTCCCCAGCTGTCGCATGTCTGAAGGAGCACTTAGGTGACGGACACTGCTTAGATCATTTATTTTATTTTGTATTTCCCTTTTCTACTGTAGAATACAATTTTGAATATATTTCAAATCCGGATTTAGACCCGGGTTTCTTTTGTAGTCTCCACGCGGGTTTAGAGAATCTTTCCAGCGGGTGCACCTAGTCATTTGTCTTATCGCGCCTGAAATTTGATTTCATCTTTCCCCAGCAGGTTTCGAACTCAGCTAGTAAACGTCCAAGAATCGTGGTCGTTAGAAATCCCACGGTAAGAGAAAATATAAGAGAATTAGAACAATGTACGGATTTTTTGCACAAGAGAGATTTAATTTAGACGGGAACCTGCATCTGCATGCCATTTGCGTGAATAAGGACTTTCGCTCTGCGAAAATCTTTTGCCCTCAGATGGATTTCTATTCGTAAACTCTGTGTTTCGAAGCCAAACCAATGGGGCTAGTTTTATAATGAATGCATGTAGTCATACCCTGTTTTCATAAAGGATTTCTTATATCTTTTAATACATTTATTTATTTTAGATGGATTACATCGTTTAGTATAATGACATTACAGAGGTTTTTCAGACTTATGCTAGCAAAAATATCTATGCTACCTTAATCTATACACTGAAGATGATACTCTAGGGGAATACCTCAGTTATGTATCATTGTTGGTAATATGATAAAGGGGAACCTTGCGGGACGCCTGCTTTGATAAAATATGAGGTGGAGTGGTCATTGTTGACTATTATTGAGAATGTATGATCTGTTAGGAAGTTATGTTAGGATCTGTAGATCTGGGTGCCAGATTCTGTCAAATACTTGAGTGATGTCAAGGAATATAGATATTGTTTGTTGCTTTTTCTGAAATGTAGAGTAGATGTGTTCTGTTAAACTAAGTAGTTGGTGGGCAGTTGAGTGGTGAGTAATGAAAGCGAATAGATGTTTTGGAATTATGTTAATATTTTTCAGATGCTGGTTAAATCTGGCAAGCATTAGTTTTTCGAATATTTTGGCAATCACGGGTAATAAACTGATGGGCCGGTAACTGTCTACATTGGAATGATTTTTGTTGGGTTTCGAATGGGGTGGATAATTGAATTTTTGAAGTTTGGGAAGTATCTACTTTTAAAATTGAATTATAAATGTTGAAGGCTAAAGCTGACTGTGCGCGGTTTTTTAAGATTATTGGAGGGAAACGGCTTGAGATATTGACTGGGATGTTATCAGAATCCAATTCATGGTAAGTAAGCAACTTTGATTGGGAACTTAAATTTGTGAGTGTTATGTCGAGGATGTGGATTTTCTGGAAATCAAAAGAATAGTTTGTAGGATCGGGGAGGACATAATAAAGAATGGTATTTGATATTGTGTTATGTAGAAGTTGCCTGCCGGGTTGGTGACTCGGCATCCCCATGAGTGGTGCTTAGCATTGAGTTCTCCTATGATAATTGTTGAAATGGGTAATTTCAACAATATAGATAAATTGTTATTGTTTATTTTAATTTTGGAAGGTTTGAATGCTGTTATTGTGTATGCTGCTATATCAATGTTGTTATTTAATTGAATTTTAATTGTCATTGTTTCGAGGCCAGTGGTGGGTGATGGTATAAACTGATAGTGTGAAACGTTCTGTTTCATTAAGGTTAGATTCCTCCTTGATCATTTCTCTGTCAGATCTATAAATTTTGAAACCTGGGATTGAAAAGTTCAATGAACTATTGAGGTGAGTTTCGTTATGCAAGCTAAATCAACTGACCTTTATTGGATGAAATTAATTAGTTAAGTTTTTTGTTTGAGATACTGTTGGCATTCCAATTTAGAATGATAAAGTTTTTAGGGATTGTTGGCGCAATCGTTTCATATGTACGAGGTTATTCAGTTCTTTATGCCTTGTATTATTGTAGGAATTATTAGGATATGATACTTCATGTTATATAGAGTTGGTGTGAATGTGGATACTTCATGTTATGTAGAGTTGGTGAATGTGGATTTCTGTTATTTGTGGGAGTGAAGTTAAATGCTTGGTTTGTGGAGTGTTAGGATGGAGTGACTGTGTTTGGTTGTTGTATTTTATTTGAGTGAAATTGGGGATTTCTGTTATTTGTGGGAGTGAAGGGAAGTTTGTGAAATTAAATAAAGGTGATGGATTTGGTACAGGATTTTGTATGATTCTCTGAGACAAAATATTTTGCCTTTTTACTTTCTCGTATACATAACTTATACTAACTAATATACGATATATATATATATATATATATATATATATATATATATTATATATATATATACACACGATCGTACGTGGTATAGTGAAAGTTATGTAATGCTGCAAGAAATCGATAACGTGATTTCAACGAAAATACACGTTTTGGGGTCACCTGATACCGAAAAAGTGTTGTTTTTTTTCAAAACGTCCGTCCGTCCTTCCGTCATTCCGTCCGTCCGTCCGTCCTGTCCGTCTGTCCGTCCGTCCTGTCCGTCCGTCTGTCCGTCCGTCTGTTTGTGAACACTACTAGCGCCAAAACCGCACGTACGATCTGTTCCAAATTGAAGAAACCCCTGTCCATCTGACTCTACTTGACGCTCTGAAATTTTGAAAAACATTCATTGAAATTTGGGGGTACTTTGTATTACCAGCCGCACATTTTCAAAATTTTCTCAAAAACGGCTCCAAATTTTTTCTTTGAATTTTTTGCAAGAATAGAGTAAAATACACTTATAAGGGTGGCATAGGTCTGATTTTCCCGGTTAACTCTGAATTTTCGAAAATTGCAAACTTTGATTTTTCCGCTGTCTTCCAACAACTACAAAATTAAAGATACAGATGTTTCCTAAGAATGATATTTGTTGTCCTAAATAGTTCTTTCATTAAGATCATTACATTTTTTTAGTTTTCGGCAATAGTGCGTGTAATATTTGTAATGTTTAAAAATAACCAAAACATGACATTCTCAAAAACGACTCCAATTTTTTTCTTGATAGTTTTGGTTGAGGTAGGAGCAAATTCACTCCATTAGATGACATAAACGCCATATTGACCTATTTTTTTTCAAAAATTACACGTCTTTAATATAACTTTAGAGGATATATTAAGATTTAAATAATGTCAAACAAAGTTTCTTGAAAACTCATTTTGGGTCAAAATTAGCTCAAAATTACGCAATTTTGGAAACACTCAGACGCCATTTTCGCGAAAATGACTCCAACTTTTTCCTTCAAACTTTTCTAATGGATAGTGTTCATTCCACTGTTTAATATGACGTTAAGTTCATTGTGGTGTTTTTTTTTTTGTTTTTCAAAAATTACACAAATTTAATTTTTTAAATTCTCTCACGTCGTTAATATACACTTGTCTATCGATTTGTGTTCATTATTGCATTTTTGAGTGGAAGTACTTTAAATTAAGTTTTTCGAAATCTCAATAGATTCCTGTGAAAAAGATTCAGGTTTCGCATTTACAGTAATGCTTAATCGCCATTTTCTTAAAAATGCTTCAAAGGTTTTAATGAAAATTTCTATTTAGGTCGATATTTTACTATTCCTTAGTATTCTTGAAGTAATATTTCGATTCTACTATGGAGAAACCAAAAAGTAGAGAAAATGTCAAAAAAATGTGTTTGGGCGACGATAGATGGCAGCTGGCCAGAAAATGGGGTGATCTTAAATCCAGTCCACACTAAGAAAATTAGAAAAATCTTCTACGAGAAAGTCTGTGTCTTTCTGTAGAACCTCTAGTTATTTCATTTATTCAAGTTAAGAATGTACACACAATAAATTAAAAAAAGTGTACGTCTCAAATATTCTTGAAATTATTAATAAACTCGATAAATAAACTTAGAAAACTATCATCACAAAAAATAGTAACACTTTTTATTTGCAATAAAGTACTGAATTATGTCAATCTTTAAGAGATACTACAGGGTGATTCTGTCCTCGTTGCCCATACAGAACCCGGTGACAGAGTTCACGAAGTTATTCACCATTGCAAAAGAAAATCGTGCAAACCCTATTCAAAGTTTTGAAAAAAAAAACGATTTTCATTAGTCAAATTTTGCAAAAATGGAAGCCCAAATATTACATTAAATATTGTTCCTTGTTGCTATTATTACCTACTTATGTAAGGAATATGAAAAGAGAGAGAAAAACTATTAAGTGTTATGTAGGATAGTTGATCACACTTGTGTGTACAGCCAAAATTTTTCATTCACCTCGTGAAACAGGGGCTCTATAAGTGTTCAAAATGGCCTCCTCTTGCGTGAACGCAAGATAGGCATCTGCGCTGCACGGCCTCCCTGACACGCGCAACTTTGCCCGGTTGCCCTTTATTTCTGCCGCCACGCTTTCAGTGCGCCGAAGGTTATCCTGACCTCGACTTCGGTAATATAAATGCGGTCTTTCATTAATCTCCAACTTGAAAAGCGTTGGGAATATCTGATTTATACAATTCAGATACTGAACGCCTCTTGTGCGCAGGAAATGCCTAAAGAAGTGAAAAGACATTGTAAGTGTCTACTGTGCATATAGTGTACCCACTGCAAATGGAAAAGTCGTACTCTCTTCGCATGAATTATTCGCCATACGAGGGACTGTGATGCCTTGACCTCGCGCGCTATTTGCCTTGTGATCGCTTCCTGGCTTGTCGTATAGTATTAGCAGTTCAGTTTTCCAGAGGCCGACCTGGATGGCCGAGGTGGCTAAGAGCGAGTACGACTCAGCGCTTCGGTCCGAAGGGTCGCGGGTTCGAGTCCCGCCTTGGGCATGGTTGTTT
The DNA here is from genome assembly GCA_964035755.1 of Teleogryllus oceanicus. Lineage (NCBI taxonomy): Eukaryota > Metazoa > Arthropoda > Insecta > Orthoptera > Gryllidae > Teleogryllus > Teleogryllus oceanicus. The sequence continues at coordinate 90,258,771 of CAXIVR010000002.1, read as the reverse complement.
GTCCCTTGTCTTTGTATGTATGTGTTGTCGCGGAGGGCCTCGCGTTCTGCTGACCCCAGATCAGAGCAGCCCGCAAGTGTGTTGGTGTCCAGTGTATGGTCGAATATGCGTCCTATCGGAAGTAAAGGGTAACCGGCTGTCGGCTGGATAAAAGAAAACTAGAAAGAAGAAGAAGAAGAAGGAGAAGAAATCCATACGAATTACCATGCAACGGACAGAAACTGTTTCAGATCAATCCGAGGTCTAAACGGCATAATATAGGGAGTCGCACCTACTGAGGGCCACCCCCATAACTTCTAAGTGGTTTACGGTATCGAAATGCAGTTTTTGCTCAACAATACGGAATCATTGGGCTAGTAATATGCGGTAGAGATATGGTTTTAAATATTTTTTAGTTTTCGATAAATTTAATTATCTTTGATTTTTTAAACGGAACTATATTTTTCCACTTGCGATAGATCATGAAAAGATGAATGCAATGATGTAACATATGTTAGTGGTTTGATAATATTTTGAGTATAAAATTATACTTTCTGACTTGTAATTTTAAATTCAACGGACAATCTTTCCTGTAACAGTCCTTGCAACTGTCGCTTTTATGGAAGGTGGCCTCTCCCCCCAACTGTGCCGGAGCCGAAAAGAAGAAGAAGAAGAAGTTTTCCAGAGACGAGGCGAGCCCTAACGCGAGGTGAAGCCGCTCGCTCACTTGCCTTAGCATGTGTTACACGAGCACACAGTCCAAAGTTTAACGCTAATTATTTACAAAACTAAACAACGAAGAGTATCCAATTTTGGCAAACTCTGTCTGTACATTACATATGGGATATGGTTTCGGTGTATTAGTAACGAGGACTGAATTACCCTGTAGAGGATGTTTCTATGGGGTGACACCTATAACTGCTAAATAGGTCATGGTATAGAAATGTAGCTTTTGCTCAACAATGTGAAATCATGGAACAAGTAAGATGTAGAAATATTGTTTGAAATATATTTAGTTTTCGAGAAATTTAGTCATCTTCGATTTTTTAAATGAAATTATAATTTTTTCTCGTCAGCAGTTGGTAGATCATAAAACGAGAAATACAATGACGTATCGCATGTTAATATGCTTATAGTAATTTTAATGCAACTTTCTGACGTTTGATTTGGGGAAGGCGACCTTCACGGCTCCAGCACAGTTGGGGGGAGAGGCCACCTTCCATAAAAGCGACAGTTGCAAGGACTGTTACAGGAAAGATTGTCCGTTGAATTTAAAATCACACGTCAGAAAGTATAATTTTATACTCAAAATATTATCAAATCACTAACATATGTTACATCATTGTATTCATCTTTTCATGATCTATAGCAAGTGAAAAAAATATACAGTTCCGTTTAAAAAATCAAAGATGATTAAATTTCTCGAAAACTAAAAAATATTTAAAACCATATCACTTGCCACCGCATATTACTTGCCCCATGATTCCGTATTGTTGAGCAGAAACTGCATTTCGATACCGTAAACCACTTAGAAGTTATGGGGGTGGCCCTCAGTAGGTGCGACTCCCTATATTATGCCGTTTAGACCTCGGATTGATCTGAAACAGTTTCTGTCCGTTGCCTGGTAATTTGTCTGGATTTAGAAAGTGCAACAATCTTGATGTTTGGCGCGGTGATAACATTATTTAATCGTTTTAGCATCATGTTTATTAACAGCGGCTCAGTCTTCGAAGGGAACCAAAACTCCATTCATAGTATTGGCAGCGTCGTCTGCTCCGATGCATTTTGAAGGATAGATTTCGTCTAGTTAAAATCTCCGTTACGTTAATATTAAAAATTGAAATTAGAAAGAAACTCAATTCTGTAAAGCCTCAAATGAAATGCTTATTTAAATTAATTGCACACAAATTCAAGTTAATTATGCTACGCGATCAGAATTCTTTTAAATTCAGCCAGCTTTCATACTGCTCGTTGTGTATATTTCGCGAATGTTCATTTCCGACTGAGTTACGGCATAATAATCTGGGTAAACACATCTTATTAGACTTTTAGATTACAAAAAAGAATTGTATGATTAATAAGCAAATCCCACCCACGGTATTATTGTAAGCCTCCCTTTATTAACATAGACATTTTACCATTGCCTAGTCTCGTGATTTACAAATCAGTGTTTTTGTTAAAAATGACTTGCTCAAGGGCGAGAATATATTTTCAACAAACGCCGATGTCAGAACTGTAACACTCAACGTAGTAATCATATTCATCAGGTGACAGTTCAACAGCTCACTACAAATTTTACATACAATATATGAAATTATTTTACATTTTGCCAGATCACACTAAGCGATTAAAATCGATACAAAAATGTAAGTCCCAAGTAAAATCGTTTCTGAATATAACTATTTCTATACAATTAGAGACTATTCCGAGAATCAAAAAGGAAAGTATATTAATTTTAACAATGACATTTCATGTATTATTTACTATTTGGACTGTATAATTCTGAATAATATGCAACAACTGTTGTCCTCAGCATCTGGGTAAAGACTCCACTTGATGTCCGTTCCTGATCCTTTGAGCAAATGCTGAGATGCCACTTGTTTTGCTTGTGAACATAAATGTAACTTCATTATCTGTGCACGTCTTCTTGAGTTCAGTGGGAAATAGAGTTATTCAAAGTGTTCTCCACTTGCGTCGTCGCGACAGCAAGTGCTCGTATATTCCCTTCACGAAGGACATGATGACGGACAAGAGCCCAAATCTAGAGCTGATTTGCCTTTAAAATAATTTTTTACATCTGACCAATATTCTGTTAAAATTCTTGCCAAAACGCTCGTTTCTTTCTTTATTCAGAATTCAAGTTGTAATTGGCTTAGGGTAGAGATTCCAGAATTATGAAAACGTGCATAGAATACACTTCTTCTCATAGCAAGTCACATCCAGTTTTTAATTGTTTTTGAAGGAGATAAAAACAAAATAAAATAAGGATTTCTTTAACATTTTTTGGAGGACGTATCGCCCCAACCTACCCCGTTTAGTGATGCCCTGGATGAATTAAAGTCTTTTTAGATCAATTCTTATGTGTTCTTTTAATAATTGTTTATGTATATTAATTTTTTGTATTATTATGAATAAGAGATTCCAATGATGCATATGGTTGCATTAAAATTACTTTCAGGAAAATTTATATTGAAAGGTACGCATTCTTCCTAAAACAGTTACTACTTTATAGAAGAATAACAAATATAGTTACTTATTTTCAAGAAAGATTTCACGTGTGTCGATATTAAGTGCAGTGTAAAGTTTCAACATTTTTATTTCCTTGAGATATTGTTTGCATTTTAACCTCTACAATGAATGTATCATTAATTCCATTATTAAAAAAATCTAATTTTCTTGTATATTGCAACATTCAATATTTCTACTCCTAAAAAGGTCATATGCTTTTAAAGCATTGCATGTCTTAGCGTTAACAATTCCCGAAGAATTAACAACAGTTGTTTAGAAGAATTTCTAAAATAACCTACAACGAAGAAAATAACTTGAAAACGTTGAATTGCTTGTCAGTCAGTGATATTTGTAGGCGATTAATTTATATGAAAAATATTTTCTGTTTTGTTTCTACAGCATTTAGCCTTTAAAGCATCGTAACCTTGAATTAAAACTCTCGAATGACAACTCTGTGGAATAACCTTGAGATTTCGGAAGCAGCGATGAGACGTGACAATTTGTTCCATTGAAACGTGACATACTTCTGCCCACAAACTCCAATCTATCTGGTTTCCTTTTTGTTACAAACTCTCTGGAATAGAATTCTGCATCCACCGATAACGTTCAGAGAAATTTGGGGCAATGTTAGTCTGAGCAGTGTGGGTGAATAAGGGAGAGATATGAGGGAAATTCTCCGAAACAAAGCGGGACAGCGAGGAGCCTATCTGCTGCGCGACGATGTCTGCGCCATTGTCCTTCTGCGTCCATCGCCACCACCAACCCTCCGTCCGCCCCGCCCCTGCCGCGCCGCTATTTGGCGCCGCCGCTGCCGCTGCCGACGCCGCCGTCGTTTCTGCCCCCACCTCGCCGCCTCCGCTGCTGCTCTCTTCGCCGCTTCCGCCAATGCCCCCACCTCCGCCGCCGCCGCCACCGCAACCACCACCGCCACAGACGCAGCCACAAACGCCCCCTACTGGCACCACGCCCACTGAGGGGCGGCTTTGGTTTAAGAACACAAAACTGAACCATTGGGCTCCTCCTTAGGCTGTCGACATGCTTAAAAGTCGTATTTAAGCCCTGAATTCCCAATGTAATTATAAGTTTAATATAAAAGCAGTTGATAGGAAATCCCTTTGATGTGTCTTTTTTTATTCTTTTGAAATATGAACTTTAACGTGTTGCATGTAAGAACGTATGTCATGATATTTCGATTACGACGGTCAACGGTAACCAAACTACAAGTGTGAAATATTTGTTGTAACACCTTTGAGTTGATTGTGAAATTGATTTTCCAAACATAATTTTCTTAAAATCTGCTCCTTGAAATTTATTTTTTTAAATTTTAAAATGTATAAGAATTATGGAAATATTTTTCGCGTCCCTCACACGTCAGCATAAAAGTACTCTATTGTTGCATTGCTAATGATTTACTCCCAAGTTCACTTTTAAGAACTACCTTTAATTTAATTCATATTATTATTATCATTAATTGATCTTGTATGCCAAGATGACAAGCAATCTTTTGCTTTGCAAAAGGTGTGTTCTTACTGGTTTAAGCAATGATTAAGAGTTATTTAACTCATAACTGAATTTACTTATACGTGCACAGGAATATACAGTAGAACAAAATGTGCAAGTCCCGTTCTTCGACAAAGTCATTTTGTGACTCCTTGATATCTTAAAACTGGCTATCTTTACTCCTAAAAGTAGTAAATTACTTTCTCTATTACGTAGGTAGCCAGAATACGCGTTTTATGGTTCCTTCAATTACTTTTTTTCGAAACGTCCGCGTGTTCCTCTTTCCGTCTATTCGTCCGTCAGTGGTGTCAATGTTTACCAGGTGGTAAACATTTGAACTATTTTTTTCAACCCGACTCAATACGAATTGTTTGAATTTCGGGTTTTAAAATTTGGTATTTTGAAATGTCTCTTAAATCTGCCCCAATTTTTTTTAAATTTATTCTGAATTGTTAATATTCCAGAAGATTCTAATGATTTGGATCTCTCGTAGAACTACATGTTTGAAGGTACTTTTTTTTCTTCAACTAGAATTTGTTTTCCATAATTAGTTATTTATCTAACGTTAATTACATTGTTTGAAAAATTAGTAGTTTTCGTGTAATTTTAAGCGATAAACGAACAATTTTATAATCAAGATTTTATCGAGAATGACTGCAATTTGTTGTTTAGACATTTGCAACGGATAGAGCAAAAACACCAAATAATATGACGTAAATACCGTTCTGATGTGTCCTCTTCATTTTCCAAAAATACATAGGTACATGTATTTTTATATAATGTGTCGTCAATATTTTGGAATTTAATGATATATTTTAAATTTATTGCACTTGTGAACATAAGTGCTTCAAATTATTTCTTGTGAAGTTTCTTGAAACTACAGAAGTTTATTTACCAAAATATTGTGCATTTTAAATAATCGTTCAAACGACATTTTCCCAAATCTAGCTCCAAATGTTTCAAGGAAATGTGCATATAAATCCACAAATGAGTGCCAGATTTTACTCGTTGTGATACTTACTAATGTTTACGCAATGTGATATTACTTAAATCGTATTTAAATTCATACTATCGTACCGTAAGGGATATACAAATTGAGAAAATGTAAAACTAGTGGTGGATACTACAACAGGAAACACTTTTTCGCATTATTTATTCATTTGCAATTTTCAAAATTCAAAGAGTTCAGCGAAACTGAAACCTTTTAATTTTAAAAGAAAAATTTTTCATGGCCTATTTCAAAGAGCTGATTGTTTAAAACGGGTTTTATTTAAGACAACATTTTCATTCTTCATATTTGTAGTTTTGCTATGTTAACGTTTGCAATTTTTAACAATACAGAACGTTGGCAGAAAATATAACTAGCGCCAATGATTTACTGTTTTTTATACATACTAGAAGGTAAAAAATTAAAGAATAATATCAAACCGTTTCTGAGAAAATAATTGGTTAAATTGCTTAAACTTCAAGAAAAATTACGCGAAATCTACTCATATTTTCGAAAAATTGTACATGACGTCATTTTACGATCTCTCAACAACAGATTCTATTAAGGAAAAAATGTCAATCTTGAATATCGTGGTTGTAGGAAGAAAATGAAAAAATTAAACGTATGCAGTTTTCGAAAAATCCAGAGTCATTCTTTTAAGCGTTTTTTAAAATATCCGAGGAAAAAGTTTGAGAAAAAGCAAAAAAAATGTAGCTATTCTTGAGAAAATGTAGAAAATTTTGTTGATCCTTCATGTAAATAACCCTCGAAAATTAAAATACCCCTATCAAACTCGTAGGGCCTCGAGATCCTTCATATCGATCGGGGAGTATTAATTTGGAAATAATTGGAAATAATCGGGGAAACGTTTAGGCCCAAGCGTTGACCACACGCAGGCAGAGGAAGCTGACAGACGGACAGACACATGTTTCCCATCAATTATTGTTTCAATATCGAGGATCCTCCCCCCCAAAAAGGTGTACAGAACGTGTAATCCTGACTACACAAGTTGTTAGAGAAAGTAATTTAGGAACACGACTTTTTCACTTTTCCGTTGCGACGACTCGGCAATAAGAGTTTTGTGTCGAAAATTCGCGGTTTTCGGGGGTACAATTATAAGACATTCTCTTCTTAGGGGGTAAGCGATAGAAAATAGAAATGTAGGTGTTTTTTGATTTAATAACAATTTCCTCCAGTAAATATAAATGATAGTAAGGTAAACTATGTTAATACTCCGGCGTCTCACCAATTATGAGCTACCTACATAACTTCTAAAGCGTTTACGGTATCGACATGCAATTTTCTCTCAACAATGCGGAATAATGGGTCAAGTAATATGCCATAGAGGTATTGTTTGATATATTTTTAGTTTTCGAGACATTTAATCATCTTTGAATTTTTAAATGGAATTATATATTTTTCTCATATGCAGTGGATAAATCATTATAAAGAGGAATCCAATGACGTATCATATGTTAGTATTTTGATAGAAATTTTAGTAAGCGTAAAGATGAAGAGACGAGGTAGGGGACTCTCTGGAAGAAGGGTAAGCTTACTGGCTTCTGAACCCCCCAGTGCGCGGGCTCCATATCGGCCGAGGTGCCCGGATTTTCGAAGAGCGGAAAATCCACAAAAGCCATGTCCCACTTGTGTGGCATGTAAAAGAACTCTGGCGGTATGCCCGGGAAAATTAAAATCCCTTCGACAACATTCGCCCTAACGAGATCTCACTTTCCCCAGACAGTTCGGATCTGAGACCGACATCTGGGAGAGAAAGTGAAAGTCATATCTAGGCGTATTAGGGGACCGGCCGCGAGGCGCGCCTGCTCGATAAGGTCCCCCGACCTCGTCCGTGGTAGTCTCTTAAAGAAGCCTCGAAAGGTGGAAAACTCAGAGGCAACGGGAAACTACTCTGAGTATTTATTCCCTAGAAAACCCACCATGGGTCACCTAGCTTCTGTATATGGAAGATAGGACCAAAGAAGAAGAAAGGGACGAGGTACACCTATGCGATATCTCGGGGAGCACGACCTTGCTCGTCACTTGGAATGCCCCCCAAAAGAGCGGTAGGTACTGCGAGAGGTTCTGGTAGATCTTTTAAATGCCGATGCATAGCAGCTGGAAGAGTGGGGCAAAACTACAAAAAGATGGCCCGGACTCAAGGGAAAAAGACAATAACTTGTACGATAATGATTCATCCAGATGTACCACTAGTCAATAGGTATTCGGTAGGTATCTTCCTCAGCATACTGATCTGAGGTTGTGCCTTCGACAGTTAGAATGAACAAAAATGAATTAGTGTATACTTATTCATGTTCTATCATTATATTTTCAGGTATTCAAGAACGTACGTTTTCAAGAAAACGAATAACTGTGTAGCCAAAATTGGGCTTAATTTTAATAATGTATTCAATGTCACATTACATTACGTAAATTAATACAAAACCCTTTTTAAAAATGGTATCTAATAAAATATCCATCTTAAATGAAAATAATTATTATAACACATATTTTTAACACAATACATTGCATAGCACAACATATTTTTTAACATATTTTTAATACAATATAAAACCAAAAATAAGTAAAAATGAAATGTTCGTTCAAGGAACAATCAAAATTAAAAATTTTATTTTGACATACATTATTCTCGTTAGGCTCATCTTTAGCACAGCTCCTACTGTAAACTCTACTTTGACCGACTCAACCCTTATTCTATTTCGTGTATTGAGTTCTGGCATGGAACTTGCAGTGTGAGATTTAATCTATGTCAGTGGTCCTAGTCGTTTGAATGGAATAACTGCAATGTCTCAATGCCAGGAAATCTGTAAGGATATTAAACCCTGAAAATCCTTCAAATTGAATTGTGTGTTCTCATTAATATTGGTATTTCTCCTACCTACAAGGATTTTTCTATAAAAAATAGGAAAAAAACACAATCTTTATTTCAACATTACATCGTAATATATTTAAAAAATTATGAGAAAATGTGGAAACGACTTCCCAAGAAAAATCAGTTACAATGCATTCAGGTACAATGAGGATGAAAAGAAAAGTATATAAAGCTGTACTCTCAGATTTAGTTTTTCAAATATTTGTTTTAAATGTAAACAATTACATTATACAATTATTCATATAACATCAAATGTAACATATTTCCTACAATATACATAATAGATTTCCTTGCAACATTGACTATGGTCTTCCTGGACAAAACCTATATTATTCTGTACAATTATGAAATTAAACGCGCATGTCAGTAAATGAATCAAATCGATCGGCAAATACACACACAGTTGAATGCTTCGTGACTAATCCAGACACATTTAATTGTAACATTTTAGACACTGTTCGACAACGTTGGAATCGGTACATCTCCTTTCGACTTTTGTGACCTTTATTTTGCTTAGCCATGAAATAGTCTTTTCAGTCGGTTAGTAGGAGGAATGCTTCTTTGTAATAGTAATATAACAGTAAGTAATATAACGAAAATTCAAAGACTCTCTAATATCTTTCCACCCGTGCTACTCGGGCATCCTACCTTGAAATCGATTTGTAGAGAAGTTTAAGGTACAAAATCATACGATTGTATTTTAACAATTTGTATCGTAACACCACCACAAGCTTTATGAAGTTAAGAATAAATGTTTTGAAATGCGTGAATAAATGTAAGTTGAGAATTTGGTTACGCCGTTTAATGGTCCGTGCATAACATTCAAGGATTTGTATTAAATATCTGGAGGGCAGTGAGAACGCGGAAATGTTGGTTAGCTGCGTTGGACCCCCAAGTGATTCTGGTTGAATCTCCATTTTAAGAAATACGGACTCCGCCTTTCAATCAATCAAGATGTTGAAAAAATCTTCCGTGTTGACGCAATCACAATCATTTTGATTTTTAGGGTCAAGAAACGAAATAACTAATTCCTTACAAGATAACAAATGCTATAAGGATGTGAAACATAGTCCACATTCATCTATGTCACCTTACTTTTCGCCAGTATTGTTGAGTTCACCATCCCGTGAAAACCCCTAACCGCTGAAGTATCTTTTCACGAGTATAATGTAAACCCGAACGAGGTCGAAAATACTGCATTACAAGTTAAGGAAAGAACAAAAGAGCTTTCCCTGTGCATTGTTTTGTCACTGTATAGGACTATTTTGTTCACAACAAATGCTGTTCGCAGGCAACAGTATGAAGGGTCTTTTGAATGAGGTGCACGACTGAGCTGCTCATCACGTTATGTTGCATGGGCATCACGGAGCGCTGTGGAATGGGCAAGAAACAAATGCTCTCTGCGTGCACGACGATCGTAGTAGTTGTGGTTGAGCAAATGGCATTAACTTTCATATCGCTGTTTGGGGCAAAGCAATGACCCTATATCTAGAACGTGTGGAACAGCATTTCGAAATCATAAAGGTTTTTTGAACAAAGAATATGGCAATATTACATATACTCATTTTTATCTCGTTTTTATGGTTATTCAGTTTTGTATTTTTTAATAAAGATGAACAATGTATTGGGAATTAAAGCATAGAATTACCCTCAAACTAGATGAGAGAATGTACAACAGTTTTTGAAACTCATTCGTTGTTGAGTGATCCATCAATGTTCATCTTCACGAACGCAATTTGACACAAAATTTCATCCCATCGTCAAATGAATTTTTAAGTTAATTTTGAATCCATAATATTTCAGTTAATTCACGACAAACAATACAATATTTCTCCTTAGATCGCACGTACATTTGCGGAATACCATATAATCTCGTAAAGCTCTATAAAGTATCGGATTTTCTCTAAATTCACTTAGGTGCATCTTCACCAAAACTTCATGAATAATTCTCTGTAAACACGTGTACCTAAAATCGGAGTAGAAACTACGCTTGCCACGTAGAAGGGTAATCTGGAGACCAGTCTAGCTTGCCCGTTTTCGTATTCTCAAAGTGCCTCTCCCAGAAGGTGTCTCCAGAAAGGTCGCTAGCCCTACGTCGAAGACCCAGACCAGCGGCAACGTTTCTCTCCGGGTGAGCGGGCAGGACAGGCCAGGAGGGGCGTGGCGGGGCGTGGCGAGGCGCGGGGCAGGCGGGTAGGCTCCGCGCCGCGCAGCCGCCGCCGCCGCCGCCGCCTCCGTCGCCGACGTCGTCGACATCGCCACCGCCGCCTCCGCCGTCGCCGCCGCCGCCACACCGCTGTGCCGACGGACGCACGCCCGCCCGTGGACGCCGTCGTCGAGACGTAGCGCCGGCCCCACCATCAGCACCTGCGCGTCCCTAGGGTGAGTGCCCCCATGCAGCCCCCTGTGGCCCCGCTCGACACTCGTTCGAGACGCTCTGACAGCTTGTCTTGTCAATCCTTCGACCGATATCTCAGCTCGAGAAAGCTCCTCGTTTCTTAGGAACGAAATTTAGAGCGCTTCTATTTCACATTTTATCTAATCATTCATATGAACAACTCGAACGAACGATGTTGTTACTGCCACTTTAGACTATGGAAGGTGGATTTGCACTATGCACCACTTTAATAAATATTTTTAAATTAAATGTTGGCGTTTATATTTTCAGGTGCTTTAACCATTAGTCGATTAAGACTAATAGACAGAATCGACTAATGGTTAAAGCATTGAAAATACAAACTCCAACACTTAATTTAACAAACATTTATTGAAGTGGTGCATGGTGCTAAGCCACCCTCCATAGTCTGAAGTGACCCCAAATTACTGCACATTTTTACGAAAACAAGAGTTTTACGTCTTGAAATACTCGTGACGATAATGATCTTTCTTATAAAAACATTAGATTCATACCTTTTACTTTTTACCCTAACCATTCGTTGGAACAATTTGTACAAGTTGTCACATCATAGACAAAAATAAGATTCTTTCTGAACAGTTTATTATTTTTCTTCAAAATTATATTTTACTTCCAACTATATTTTTCACGATTATCATCACACTATATTACAACGAACGTGCATTTTAAATTGCTTCTGAGAGGTGATAACAATTTTCGTCATTTAAAAAGTAATATTGTGTTATTAACATCCTGTCGGAAATCTCATTTTTCATTCGTTTGATTTATTCTAAGTTTATGGCAAATATGTAAATTTAAAAGAGTTTTTTATATCTTTGGGGCAAAGATACGGATATTCGCTTTAGTTCTCACGAAATGACAAAATCCTTTCTATTGCCTTGTCTTATTTATCTTAAATTTTTGTCTTGGAGATTCGCCCTCTACTATGCCAGAAAAATTGCGAAACATGATTTATGTTGTAATAATTTTCAAATGTATGACCTAGTGAAAAATGGGCGTTTTATTATAAAGTAGAATGTAGGGGAACTTCCCGATGTCACTTCAGAATTGGGTATTTGAAGAGTCTGAGAAACAATTCCGGTTCTTTAAGGGGGAATATTATTTTTTGTGAGGTTTATTTTTAATGTAGATCAGCGGTTCAATGAGTACATAATTTTAAAGATCAGGATAAGTAATTTGTTAATGATATTTACATGTTTACAAATTTATTAATTTATTAATTTAATGTACACATACGTAATTACAGAACAATTTATTTTTTAAAACATTTGTTGATGCTATTTTGAATTAATCATTGCAATAATTACTTTACTGCCAATTATGTTTTCATTCTTCAATTATTGTAAATGGAAATACACATTACAACTTATTTAAAAAAATATTATATTTTTTATTATATTTGTTCGTCAATAATTCTTGAAATCTATTAATATGCTTGTAAATTCAATTCATTAGAGAATCGTTTTATTCATTAGCACTCTGCTGTATGAAATACGCGATGTTAAAACAGATGAAGTCGGGCACTGCCTTTGAGTTACGATGCGGACCCAACGATCCATTTATCAAAATACTCGTTCGAGCTTAGGAAAACCAACTCTCTAATTCCAGAGGCCGTTTTATATGTGAGTTGCACATGTGTCAAGAGACGCTTAGGCTTTAGAGGTACAATGTACAGTTTTCCTCTCTAACATGTGTAGCTGGAACTTGAAGATAATAAGATACTTCTTGCATCGTACGTACAATATAAAAACTCGCTAAATCTGAAGTAGGAAAACTTTAGAGTGTGTGTCATCCCCCACCATCGATATTTTCTAAGAAAAAGAAGCAAACCCAAGAACATTGGAGTGTGATAAGTCAGGAAGCACTCACAGAGAAGAAAATTTATATCGTTCATTATTGATGAATCATCTTTATTCCTAAGTTATTACTTTATGTTTAGTTTTTCACAAATTGAGCATAATATTCCGAAATCATTTTTAAATATCTGTATCCTACTTATAATAAAATTATGGAAATACGACAAATATTCGCTGAGTTTCAAATTATAAAACATTTATAAAGTTTCTATATGATTTAAATTTACTTTGATTGTTGGGAGCTATGTTATTTAAAATGGAGGTTTAATTCTTTTCCATCATTACAATTATCAGTTATAATTATTTTTACATAATTTATGAAACATGACGAAACAAAAATGTAGAACATCTTGAAAACATGCAAGCACACCTAAAACTTCAAATTTGAATGTTGAAGATGAGAAAAATTATAATTAAGAATATTTGCGAACTCTCGTGAGAACAAGTTGTGTATTATTTCTAGAATAATGTAAATCACCGGGTACATGTTTAATTATTATGATTACTTTATCACATGAAATTTAAGAAATATTTTGTTATAAACCTACGATACTACGAACCTGCGATACAGCACTAAACGTTATGATTCTGTGATGATAATTCGTGTGACGAGAAACTGAGTGACAGTAGTAGGTGTGACAGCTAGGACTGATATAATACGTGTTGTGATGCACGTATTGAAAGGTTACCAAGAGAGGTTAATTTTCTCTCCTTACGCTTACCCAATCCCAATATTTTTTTAAAAATCGATTTGTGTTCAATTACAGTGTGTTGTTGATATTCAGGGAGCGGACAAAGAGAGAGTGTAAAGATGATTTAATATTTCCCTAGTGCAGAATTTAGCGAAAATGATTAACTATGTAGAACTGATGTGTAAGATTAACGTAAACTGAACTACAAAGTGTTATGAAATTCATCAGAAGAATTGCGTCAACAAAACGAAAATATGGGGATAGTTTTGTAATCCGTATAACAATAATAATTAGTTTTTTTGTAACAGAAGACAATTACTTAAATGCATTTCTGTTTGTTATGGTAGTGTCTGTCACGTCATCACTGAATCCAAATACACATCTTCTACTAGTTTTCAGGAGTAATTATCTTACGTGGAAATATAAAACAAGTTGTGATTTTTTTGCTTGAGATTTTGCTGGAGTTGTTCGTGATTCCATTATATTCCAATTAAATTAAGGACACGAATATATTTCTTCCTTAAAATATGCTAAGAATAACCGGGACTAAGTTGTTTTCAAGTAAATAGTATCATTCTTTTAGAGTAGTACTTCATCGAATAATACAGTGGTATTATTATTAAAACATTATTTTAACGATTCTCACGTATTCATATTCCCAGAATATGATATACGAACTGGAAACCGGAGAGATTCTGATTGGAAATGGTCGATGAAATCACAGAAAACTGTCGATTAGACCACCTGTGTACACCTGGGTTTTCTACAGGAGTGAAATAATCGCGAAAACAAAATAGACTAGAAAATGAGTATTGTGATTTCTTGTGTTGTAATTATGAACAAAATATAGAAAATGAAACGTGAACTGAATGCTTTTATACATATATGCGGATGGAGCGTTTTTAGAATATCATGAGTGATTGAGCCATTTGCAACGCAGAACTCTCAGTACATGTGTACATTTAAGTGGGTGATTAAGTAGTGTTTCCAGGAGCGTCAACTACTAAAGTCGTTAGTCCCGTAAGTGTAGTACATGCTATAACTTACCTGGTGGCGGTATTCCTCCCACGCTGAAATGTGGGATCCTATGCTTACCTATGGGCTTGCCAGGTATCTTTCCTAAGGAGACTCCATCCCAATCAAAACCAGCTTTATGCTACTGACAATAATGATGGTGCATTGTAGTGAATGAATGTATGTGTATGTCTGTGTATGTGTATGTCTGTGTATGTGTATGTCTGTGTATGTGTATGTCTGTGTATGTGTATGTCTGTGTATGTGTATGTCTGTGTATGTGTATGTCTGTGTATGTGTATGTCTGTGTATGTGTATGTCTGTGTATCTGTGTGTGTATCAATGTGGGTATATGTGTGTATGCATGTGTGTGTGCGTGTATGTGTGCATATGTGTGCGCGCGTGTATGTGTGTGTGCTTGTATATGTGTATGTGTGTGTGCTTGTATATGTGTATGTGTGTGCTTGTATATGTGTAGAGAGAAAGGGACAACGGTCGCAGGAAAGATCGCCCGCAGTCCGCGGCTCATTTGCTAGGGTTAGGGTTCTTCTCCACCGTTCTCCTGGAATTGGTCGATGAAATCACAGAAAACTATGGATCAGAGCACTAGGACAATAGAATTACTCTGAATACAGTGGATGAAATTGACCTAGCTATTAATCTAGTGACGGAAATCCGTCACACTTCAGACTCGAGCTTCGGGTCCTTCGGTCGCTGTGTGGCAATGATGTTTTTGAGATTCAAAATGGTCGTAAACGAATACTGCATAGAGTTTGATACAGTTCGGTAGATCATGTAAGGAGCTTCCAAACCATCTGAAGGGAAATACTTTGTCTGAGGTCATTTTAAATGTACTAGAAACGTCACGTCTTTTTGCGTTGATGCACTTGATTTTTTTTTTAGAAAAGGTGTGAACATCAGAATCTCAAGTTCAATGAACAGGCAAAGAATTGTCATCTTTTAAACGTGGATTGTGAGTTCGTGTTAATTGGTTTCTTGTTCCCTACTTTTACATTACAAGAAATTTATTTAAAACATTAACGCTTTTATTAGAATAATGGATATTATTCGTAACACAGATCGTAATTTTTGTAAATCAAAGAATTATGATATGCATTATAAGCCTAGTGTCTCCAAATCAATAGGTTACAATTGGAATAAAACGATTTCATATGATTTTTTCCGCCATTTTTCGTAAAACACAAACTTATAGAACATACAATTGAAACAAAGTGGAAATTGTGGTTTTTCACGAGGGAAAAGTATATGACCTAAGACAATACACTTTTACAAAAAGTTTTTTTTATTTATTTCTTCTATAGGGCGCCTAAGAAGTTAATTATTGAACGGATCTAGCGTCAGATATTTTCTTAAATGCATGTACATGTTAACTTACTTTTTTGTAGAAACTAAATATATATTTCTAACAGCCGAGATAGTTCTGCCAATCTTTCTGGCTAAAACTGATTGTAAAAGACAAGTTCCTTTTAGACTTTTCCGTTCGATCAATTATTCGAACGACGTGGGAAGGAAGTATCACATTTTGTATACAACAAAACAGCTGTTCTACTAGAGTAAAATACTTTTTAAAAAATTTTTCTGAAGTTGCTGTATCTTTCTAGTGCTCTTAAATAAATTGACTGGAACAGTGGCCCCGGCTTTACAAACCCAAGCCCCACTATGGGTAGATGTTACGGTAAGTTTTCCGTCAGGTTTCATTTCAAAGTAAAATATGGAGAGATTGAGTATTAACGATTCTTTCAATATATATATATATATATATATATATATAAAATATATATAATGTATTACAATGTAGCTTTTGTATATTTTATTCTTTGTCTATGTTTAAAAAAATAACACCGGGGACATAAACTTTACCGTGGGTTTCAGACATCTGTTTGCAATTCCACATACAGGCTAGTGAACCTGTGGGAATTTAATTAAATGTACTCTTGAATCAGCATGAATGCAGAGGAAATACCGCAGACCTTTTGTTAAGTTTCCGATTTCCGAAATTCTACCGAGCAGAACATGTAGCCACCTAGACTACTTATGCAAATTGGAAATTAATCACCAGAATTTGAGCTTACAATATTCTATCTCAAAAGGGTCCGATTTACCAGTGTTCCGCCTCGGACAATATTATTTTGGTAACGGAGACGCTTTCAGCGTATCCAGGTTAGAAAACGTGGTAGAGGAGATGACGACCAACAGCAAGTTGTCCGGTTATCGCATTTCACGCCCCATCGGCGTTGGCAGCAGCACGTCCCGCTTCGAGAGCTGCAACGATTGGAGGCGCCAGATTAAATTACGCCATTTTCGCCCAGAAACGAAAAAAAACGAACAGGTAAAAAGCAAAGCGTCCCAGGAATTCTGAAAAAAATACGATTTGGTCCAGCGAAGAGGAGAATCATTTAACTGAGTCTGTTTATCCAAGGGAAAAGCGCTTGCGATAAAACGCCCTTCGGCCACTGCCAAATTTTTCGCGCAATTTTCCATCGGTGCGAGAAAAGAAGGGAGGAAAGGGGAGGCGGAATGAGGTCGACGAGCAAAGGGGGAGGGGGTGCCCGAGCGCTTCAAATGACGTTTAGCGGCAAGTTCGATCTCCTCTTCGAAAGCGTACAAGAGAAAGGGTGAATCTGAGAAGAATGTGTGGTAGCATATTGGTCGCTGGATATCAAGACAATCGAGGTAGAAAATTTCGATGCACTGAGGGAGAGAAGTGATGCTAGCGAGCGTTGTTTCAAAAGCTCCCTAAAAAGTATTTTTAATGAAAACACACATAAAGACGAAACTGAACATAGCACGTTTCTAAGAATATGTGATTCATGTTTTACCAATTTGCGCATATTCATACAAAGAACGCTATGAACTTTTTGAAAAAGATTGCGATTACATCAAGGACAAAGAAGACAGTAATGTTACGAGGAAACAAAAGATTTACAAAAGGTTTCATTAAAAAGTAGCGACTTCCTTTAAGTAAAAAAAGTGTAGAAACTGTGATTGTTTTTCACTTTATGCGATAGCATATACAGTTCTGTGTTTTCAAATTCACACTTCACAGAACAAACGTGACACAATTTTCCACGTCCACTAGTTGTTTTATGTTGCTGCAGAAGATAAGCACAACTGCGTCAAATCTGTAAATTTCGTAGGATCATGAAGAGCAACCGTTATGATGTGCGGGTTTTTTGCTCAAGTTACCTCGAGCAAAGATCGACGGAAAACGGGCGATAATGGAGTGTAATCTGTACCAATGCTAGAGGGATATGGTCGCGAAGTTCAAATCTCTGCAGCGAACAGATTGTGAAAGGTGGAAGAACCAAAAAGTCTATTTTAACACATGCATTACTATTGCAGTGATTTCCGCCAAGTTTGGATTGTGTGTATTCTTGTCAATAAGGCGATACCCAAATGAAGAAACACATCGCCTACCACAAAAACATACGCAACACTCGCTGAACTCTGGCTGTGGAAACTACTTCATATACGCAATCCCTTTAAAGCCCGAGATTCTTGCTGGTTCTGCTAGTTCTGCATTATATTATTGTGTGTATTGAAATATTACATAACCATTAATGTAATGCGAGAAAATGTGTATGGATGCACCACCTCTTGTTTTCGAATTTGTTTAGTCTTGTCTTATAAATATCTTGATTATTGAAGTATTTTTGTCACAGTTATTGATCAGTTGTGAAGATTATATGATAGAAATTAAGCCCTCTTTTAAGGATTTTACAAGTGCAACAAGAATACTAAATTAGTCTCTTTAAAAAGCAATTATCATATTTTGCTCTTAGATACAATTAAGTATTGATTCATGTTCACATCCAAATGACTGTTATTTTTGTATCTGGAATATGCATGGGATGAATTGTTTGGAATTTCCAACTGTAAAACCACACCTCCCAACCCTTAAACTGATTTTGACTCCTCAATTTGCACCAAGAACCGACATTATAGACTCCTTATCATTTGGTACTCGAGTCGTTCTATATCTGATCGAATATGAAATCTGATTTACGAGAGAATTTAATTTTGCAAGTTTCTATGACACAGGCGTGGCTTGGCTTACACAGAATTGTCTGCCCAATGAAAATCTTTTCTCTCAACTGTTTGAATTCGCAAATGCGATTAGAAAGTCATTGTTCACTGAGAACTCTCGGTGATTGCCTGAATAACCATCAACAGAAAATAGTTTTGTTGTAAATACAAGCTCTCCCAAAAGAGATGTCAAAATGCTTTATTGTTGCTATTTATATAGTTGAAACCATCTATGTATCAAATGTGTAATTTTGTTTTGATATTTGCGATGCCACATTGTTTGAAATCGAGTTGCGTGTAGTCGTATGGTGTGCATGCTTCTCTTTCAAATATTTGTTTTACTAGTTACATTGATAATGAATTGAACAGTATGAGTTACATCGTTCTTCGCGTTTATTCAAAGCAATATTCCACTACGTTCTTTGCGAGTTATTGAAAAAATGCTGTAGTGAAATATTATAATCATTCCATTAGATTTTTTTCGTTTTCAAATTAGTCAGGGTTGAATTCTAAAAATCAACTAAAGAAGTTTAATATATTTAACTTAGGCATTTTAAAATACATTTTGGTGAAAAGTTAAGTGCAAAACCACTGGAATTCAAAAATGTATGATGACGAATTCAGCTCATAGGAAAGAATCTTTAAAATAATGCTAATATATTGAAAAAGGTTTCGAAGATCCTGTGCAATGACTAAATGCGACTTTCTCAAGAAAGTCGTACATTAGGAGGAAATATGTCAACGATAAATCCCAGCGTACATTTTCCCCCTCTTTTATTAGGCAAGGAATTACTGTCTTATAGTTTTGGACTTTTATTATTAAAACGTTTCTTAACGCAAAATGATAGTGTTGTCTTTCAACGTGTATGGAATATTTAGAAAAAATCGAAATTGTCGCCATGCATAGTTGCTTGCTGGAATCTCCGGTGTTTTCTTACAGTACAGGTTAAAATAACCCTGAGTATCTAAGCTACATATCGGCTGAGGTGGCTCAGGGCAACAATTGATATCACTTCAGGGCCTCTGGCAGGGAGGTCCTATGGTTCGAGTCTCGACAGTGGCATGAGTTTCGACAATAGCTTGATAACTGGATCAAATTTAGCCGGGTTTTGGAGAAGAATTTTAGCAGACGGTTCCTATGATCGGTAGTTTTCCGTGGTTTTACCGATCAATACCAGGAGAATGCCGGAGAAGTACCTTAACGGGCAACGGACTGCTCGCGACCTTTCCGTCCTTTTTCTTGTCCTATCCTTAGTCCTTAGTTAAACACACACCTACATGCACTACACTTCCTCACAAGTCGGGAGCAGAGA
The DNA here is from genome assembly GCA_964035755.1 of Teleogryllus oceanicus. Classification (NCBI taxonomy): domain Eukaryota; kingdom Metazoa; phylum Arthropoda; class Insecta; order Orthoptera; family Gryllidae; genus Teleogryllus; species Teleogryllus oceanicus. Next base: position 90,238,845 of record CAXIVR010000002.1, on the reverse strand, counting down.
TTGTCCCGACTGGGATGGTGCCCTGCTGGTGAGATGTACGTAGGGGTAAAAAATAACAACACAAGCCGATGTACATGTCGGCGCCGGATCTTTCCATCCAGCGGGCTAACACCGCCACCTCCAGTGATAAAAAATGGGCTTCACTTACTGGTCTAAATGCCAAAACAGTTGATGCACCCAGAAAGTTGAAATAATTTTGTGTTTCGTTGATTGCAATCACTCAATATAAGCTTGTAAAGTCTATACCTAGATCCATACTCAGCACCTGGATCCGTACGTCATGGGGCGTGGATAATGATTTCTTTATTTTCGAATATATTGTGTCGCGTAGAACCGTCGCCGCCTAGAACGAGTATATCTAGGTGTTGTTGGTAGAACCTCTCCCCTTCTGTTGATTTCGTCTTAGACGACCTCGCAAGTGTGTTAATATCTAGTGTATGGTTCATTGGGGGTGTAATTCAGGCAATGGTTAGGCCCACAGAAAAACCTCGTTTGGGCTAAGAAGGGGATTGAGCAACCGAAAGGTTCCTGAATCGATTCCGGTCTGAAGTTACAGGTTCTGAAGATGTAAATATCTCTTGGAAAAACTGAAGCTTCATATCAGTACCGTGTGTGTATGTATTTGTGTGTGAGTTTGCATTTGTGTGTTAGGTTTTTGTGAGTACTGTTACGTATGGATGTAGTAGATGATAATTACTCTAAATAGCCATTCAAAGGTTTCTGGTAGCTTATTCCCTTCTGCCAGTCAGTGCTTGCGTGTGTTCTGACCCTCCTACGTGACTCCTTTGAGCTCAGCGTATGCAGGCTCCTCGCCAGGGCTGAAGTGTTCACTGGCGGAGAAGACCGAGCCATTATAAAACAACTCTTATGGAGAGCGTATCCATTGGCTCAAAAGGCTTATTTCACAGCAGCACTTCCAACTATATACGCTAAGAGCAACTAGATGAACAAGACATGCAAAGGCAAAATATGCAACGCATATTTTCAACACAAAATGATCGAAATGAACATCGCGAACGTTCTTGCTGAGTTGCTGTAGCGGGACGAGTTAAAGTGGATAAGCAACGTGGAAGAGCATGCAGAAAATGTGTATGGATGATTCTGTACAGACAAGGTCGCAAGCTTTGTGACTTTGGGAATGACGCAATAAAGACCTGACGTCACGAGTGACGGCGAGTGGTCAGTGGAAGGCCGCGATAATTAAGAGACGTGGCATGCGTGGTACTTGCTGCGTCGTGGCGGATCTGAGCAGCCATTCGGAGCGATCAAGATCTTTTGAGCGCAGACAACTTCCATTTTACAGAATTCTAAATGGTGGGAATTCATTGAATATTAATTACAGAGTTACCTAATGAACCTATTCATTTTAATACACAGACAATTAATTCGGTTTATACAAATTCTTTTGTTTCGTTGCTAAGATAACTTTTAGTGATTAGAAAGATAGGATCGCTATAATAAATCGTTAGAATTACAATCATTACCTTGTTAAAGGAATAAGGATTTTGGTTAATTAAATTTGTTTTTGAAAATAAGATAAACAACACATAACATTAAAAGATCACGGTATCTTTAACTCTTAAAATAACTGAAATTTGTAGCCTAAAAATCAGTTTATAATTATTTTAAATAATTAAAAACTTATTTTAAAAAATAAGTTACTCTAGTTCGAAATAATTGTGATAAGGAGCCTATAGCAATCATGAGGCAGTATTGTGTTGCCACCCTTCTATTTTCATTTCGTTTTGCGTCCGTGCTGGCTAATCATTATTCATTGTTTCTTCCAAACCATTGCTTTAATAAAAGTACATAAAGAACACATATTTATGAAATTTTTGGAGCATTAAAGTATCACAGACTTTTGAGCATCCATCGTATCTTTTCATGCACAGCTTATCGTTTTCCCACTTATTTTCGCCTTTGGGGCGCGAATGCAGTACGGCCGACAAACTCTGTGGCAAATGTAATTGTTGGAGGATCTACTTCCATACAGTAGATATAAAACTTGGTTTATATTTTTGTCTGAAGTTTCGACATAATACACTCCGCAACATATATCCAACTAAGAACAGTTTTTCCCCTCTGAAAAACTAGACGGCAAGGTGCTGTCAACTTGCGGAACTGCTAGGGACGAAGCGACGAGACCAAAAGATCTTGAAACGGCGGCTACTGAGATGGTTAGATAAAGTAAGCGGCCCAGGACAGCTTCGTGGGCGGTCAGTAATTGTTTGGAGGAACCAGATGGACTTCGGCTTACTGAGGGCTCTGGTGTTTTTCTCTGCGTGATGTAACAACCGTACGTTTATTGTTAGCAGTTCGAGTAGAGTGCACTGACCTCCAGACAGTCCTGCATGTGCTTCATAGTTCTGTTTAATCGTTTAATCCTTCAGAGATCGCGCTGAAAATTGAAATGCGAGTAGTCGCGTGGATTATAATTGTAATCCATTAAAAAATCTTATTAACAATATTTTACGAATAAATAATCTTTTAGATATAATATAGACGAATAATGGTATCAGAAAAGCTGACCAGTTACAAAATACTATTCAATTGATTAGAACGTTGATATATTACAAACTCTATGAAATGCTACGCAAAAATGCATGCATTGTGCATTTAAACACATATATTCAAATATAAGGAAGTAGATATTTGTTTTTGAAGTCTTGTGTTCTATGCGTTTTTTCACTTGATGAACTTCGCATTACGGTTATTAAATAAAGCAATTTGACAAAATTGTTTTAACAAGTGAGCCTATATTCTCAGATTTTCTTCATGCGTTCTGGTCACACCCACTGGACAAAATGTATCGAGTAATGTCGAGTGCTTTTGTTTTTTGACGTCCACAGCGATAACAACGTTCCACGATGTCCCACGCTGACTCCGCTGACCCCTCGATCCCTTTCCGATTCCCAATAGACGTCTCCAACGTGTTCTTATTGATGTCTGCATTGATTTTCTCTCGATCTTCCTTTCCATTTCTGATTTCATTAGGGACAAAACGTAAATGGGTGTAGCAGAAGAAGCGGTGGAGCGTGATGAACGGGAGGAACAGGTTGTGCGAAAGGAAACGATGTGCAGAGGCGGGAGATGTGGCAGGTGGGCCATGGCACGCTGGATAGGGGCCGTATTTATAAACCTCTGCCAGGCCTAGCAGGCTACCAGTGTTCGGTTTTGCGATTTATGAACGGCCCCCGGCCAATCGCAGTCGCCCCTTGACCTCCCAGCAAGCCCCAAGATGGTAGGCCCCTAAGAGCTCTGCTGGCAGAGCTTCATAAATACGACTCGACGTGCGGGGGAGACAATCGAAGCGTGCGATGCTGCTTAACAGATGATTGTTGGTAAATATACCTGGGAAATTCTAGGTAATAAGCTTATTAAAATAGTAGTGATATTTTCCCAAAGAACGAGTTAGGTATTTATCGGACTTAAATCAGTTTTAACAATACAATTCATTTGAGCACCACAATGAAAAAAAGTAACCTCGTATCAAATGAAGAGCACAACCTGAAAACAAGCATTGCACCGTGTCGAATTTACTGAGAGCGTCGACGCACGGGAAGAGCTATACGTTTTTTAAAACGAGTAGATTATATCGTCGTTCGTAAAAGTGGAAATTGGATGTTGAATGGAAGTGTTGTTATTGGCTCTAAAGATGTTACCTTCGAAAATTATTGCCTTAGTGGAGATGGAGTTAGTTGACACGCGCATCAAATATTCCTAAAATTAGGACTCAGTGAAAACAGCAATAGAAGCTATCCATATGAAATGTGCAACAATGATGTATATCTAGATGCATATTTATTTTACATTATCAACAGTTTAAATTTCATCTTTGACTTAATAAATTATATTCTGTGGAGTAGAGAAATTAGTGATTTGTACTGCTAAATACTTTCAAAATTTCTATTAAGCTAAATACTACTAAATAAAAACTTTTAGCTCTGACTCACGAAGGAACATCAATCATTACGTGCAAATTTCTCCTTCCCTTCCTTTTCAAACACTATTCGTATTGGTTACACCATTACGCTTGTTAATTGGTCCAAATATATCAGCAGCTGGTTTCAACTTATGAAAACATTTGATGAATGTGCTCGAAACGAACGTAAATAGATTTCTTCTTCGTCATTACGCATCAATTGATCTGTTCATTTGCATAAAAGCCTTTTAAACGATACATTGTGATTTACCTAAATCAATTAGTGATTAGCCAATCTATTGTTTTCTCTTTATCTTTATTATATTTCTTTAATATTCTATTTTCTATTTTATTTTCTAATAAGTAGCATTTCATATAGTGCCACCCTGACAATTTCATATCACGACGGGATTCAATTACTCGACACCATTTTTGAAAAATATTGTTTTACTTTAACAATCTGAAGTATGATACTATACTAAAAAGCAACACATTTGCTAATAAATTGGTGTATACGTTTGTTCATATACTACGCTTTTTGTCCAATTTAATAAATCTGAATTTTCCATTTCATTAATACCGCGTGCGCAGCATTGCGGCTTTGCATTTGTGAAAGAGAAACCTTCATAAAACAAAGTAAAAATGAAATGATTCATAGGCACTGAATTTCTGAGGCATTGCACTACATGCATACAAACCCTAACGTAAAGATTCTACGGCGTAGAAGTGGCTATTTTGTTCACAAGCCCTTGGCGGTAATGATTTCTGAAATATGTAAATACTGCCAATATTTGCCCATATCTTGAGTGTAGGAAATAAGAAAACCAATGTGATTTGGGCGTCACACACCAACTACGTCTTGCCAACATTTAAGTGGATAACAATAATAAAAATAACATTATTTACTTTCAATAATACTGAATTAAGAAAACAAATTCGCAGATCATGTACCGGCTAAGAAAATGTTACGAAAAAAGGCTATACTAACCAATATTTTCCATTTTTGTAGATTGAGTGCTACGTACTTATGGAGCGTGGGTAAGGCAAACCATACGAATAAGAAAATTAACTGAAGACGTAAGAAACTTCACAGTGGGTATGGGACATGAACTTTAACGATTTAAATGCTTAGTTAACTCATATTTACATCTAGAGTGCAATTAACGATTATGAAATTATATTATGCCCTTGGGGGAATGCAAAAGCACTAATTGGATTTACGATAACAATATTTCTCGAGGTCGGCAAAGTTCTGTTATTATGACACTTCGAGATAATAATTTGTTAAAGATAATTCTTATTAAGAAGAGATCGTGGTTTATGGAAGCAGTTTTGATATTCCGTTCCATTATGTAGCTCAAAATGTCGTGCGAAAGCTGTTTATGAACCTTAAGTATGTTCATTTAAGAAACAAGTTTGTCATCGCACACACCGCACACACAGACAAACGCACACACACACGCACACACGCGCGCGCACAGACACGCACACACACGCACACACGCGCGCGCACACGCGCACACACGCACCACACACGCGCGCACACCGCACACACACCGCACACACACGCGCGCCACACGCACATACACGCGGCCACAACAGCACACACCGCGCGCACACGCGCACACACAGCCACACGCGCACACGCACGCACACCGCACACGCGCACACGCGCGCACACGCGCGCGCGCACACGCGCGCACACACACGCGCACACACACGCGCACACACACGCGCACACACACGCGCACACACACGCGCACACACACGCGCACACACACGCGCACACACACGCGCACACACACGCGAGAAAAGAAGTTGTCAATCAAAGATTTGTCACATGTTTCTCTGCGTATTTCGATAGGCTAAGTCGGAATCTAAAGCCAGAATTGTGCCACCACCTCCATTTAAAAAAAATCTCGAAAATCCGCCGAGAAATTGTATTTTTGAGTAGTTTTCGGGGCTTGTTGGCAGACCCGAAGACTTGACACATGTTTCCATATAATATGTTGGCGCCCTGAAATCGAAACTGAAGCCAGAATTTCGCCACCATCCTCCATTTTTTTAAATTGCAAAAATCACCGTGAAATTTACAATCTACACTTCGGACACAAGCGTGTCGATATATATATATATATATATATATATATATATATATATATATATATATATAGAAACGTGTATCGAGTCTATGGTTCTGACCCCCCCCCAAAAAATACAATTTCACGTTGTTTTTCGCGATTTAAAAAAGTAGCTGGCTTCAGATTCGAATTCAGCGCGTCAAAATACATAGAGAAACATATGTCAAGTCTTTGGGTCTGACAACTTTTCTTTATGTGCCTACCTTATTTCTTCTTGACCAAATTCGCGATTCAAAAGCTACTTTTGGGATTGCAGATTAGTATTGGTAGCTGTTGTTTTAGAAAATGCATTGTTAATTGTTTGAGAATGAATCTTCTATTGCATACCGAATCAGTTATTGGCGAACACCAGACGCCCAACACATTTTAGAGCAGACGTTCGGTTACATTATTTAACGATACTTGATAATAACTTATTGTTAGTTTTATTTATTTTTATTTATTTTATTTATTTTACGTCAAAAAACAGTTAAAAACTGCGTATGACGTGCTATGGGGAAAAGTGAATTGTGTGCACATTTTCAAAATTCTGTGATCCCTATACAAAGTCATATACTACTTAAATTTTGAATTTTTGAAAGGGAGAAAAAAAACAAAAAACTCCCATGTAATAAAATCTATTTTCAGGGATAAACAACCAATAAATTTTGAATTTTGAAAGGGAGAAAAAAAAACAAAAAACTCCCATGTAATAAAATCTATTTTCAAGGATAAATAACAATAAATTTTGAATTTTGAAAGGGAGAAAAAAAACAAAAAACCCCATGTAATAAATTATTTTCAAAGATAAATAAGCAATAAATTTTGGCTCTTATTACTTCGACAACATGGAAACGATAATTTTAATAATTGTATTTCCCACTGAATTCTAGAAGACGTGCACAGAAAATGAAGTTACATTTATGTCCAGAAGCAAAACAAGGGGCCATCTCAGCATTTGCTCAATGGATCAGGGAAACTGGACGAAAAACCTGATCGAGATGGGGTCATTGACCCGGAAGCTGTAGTACAATAGTTGTTACAGGTTGTTTATACTTTAATTTTAAAATATTTTTTAGTCCAAATGGTAAATAATGCATTATGTATCATTGTTAAAATTAATGTTCCTTTTCTTGTGATGCTCAGTATAGTCTCTAATTGTATAGAAACAGTTATGCAGCAGAAACGATTTCACTTGAGATTTAAACTTTTCTATTGAATTTAATCGTTTAATGTCATCTGGCAAAGTGTTGTAAAATAATGTACATGTATTGTATGTGAATTTTTTGTAATGAGCTGTTGATACTGTCACCTGATGAATATGATTTCTACGTCGAGTGTTATAGTAATAGACTTCGGCATTTTCTGAAAATATATTCCCGCCCTTGAGCAAGTCATTTTTTACAAAAACCACTGATTCGTAAATAAAAAGACACGGTAATGGTAGAATTCCTAGATTAATGAAGAGAGGCTTACATGAATCACGTGGGTGGGATTTGGTTATTATTCGTACAATTGTTTTGTAATCTAAAAGTCTGGGAGCTATAAGATGTATTTCCCCAGAATATTATGCCATATCTCAGGCGGGAATGAACATTCGAAGTATACACAACGAGCAGTATGAAGGCTGACTGAATTTGCAAGAATTCTGAACGCGTAGCATAATGAACTTAATTTTGTGTTCAATTCATTTAAATGGACGTTCCATTTAAGGTTTGACTGAATTGAGAGACTTAAAAATTTTGTTGCCTTAACATCAGTCAATGGTACACTCTTCATTTTCAATGGAGCACAGAATTGTTTATTTGAAATGGAAAACTGCATTAAACCGTTTTCTTTTCGTTTACTATTAATTTGTTATTTTGGAACCAATTTGAAACATCTGATATTGTACTATTTACGGTTTCTTTATTGCAAAGGATGTTCGTATCATCCGCAAAGAGAACCGTTCTTCCGTTTCGAATCGTCGAGGGCATATCGTTTACGTAAAGTAGGAACAGAGTAGGACCTAAAATCGATCCTTGAGGAACTCTTAATGCAATGGGCAAGGAGTCGGAAAGGTGCGTACGTAATGTTCCATCATTCCAGTAAGTAATTAGTTAAATGATTAATTTAAATATTGTTGAGATGCGTAAGGAAATAAGTGTGTGATGAGGTCATCTGTATAAGAAAATGTTTGAACGTTATGAAAGCAATATTTAACATCATAGGCCATATTTTTTCTCGAGAAAAATGTAAATTATGTTGATTTCAAAGTGTTCAGTAATCTACATTTGGTGCTCTCACAAGTATTTGAAAGTTTTCCGACCAAGGCAATCATGTCATTAATCACACTTATATTTACTTTAGAAACATTATCAAGTCTTTGAGGATTTATATTAAAAGCTAAGTGATTGGGTAATTTGAGACGATATGGATAGTAACCTATCCTGTAGGGAAAGTTTACTAACGGGCGAAAATTAATCTCAGGGAAGTTACCAGCGGATGATCAACTGAGGGGACAGCTTGTCAAAGGCGACCTTCAATTTTCCCGTTCCTCTGTCAATTTTCCCTGTTGAGACACAGCCCTCACGAAAAAAAATCGAAGAAGGTCAGGGCACGAAAACGTATTTACACGGCCTAAGGATTTCGTTTGAAGTAGTGTGGTCATTTTTCTTACTTCATTGCTATTTCCCAGAGAAAGTGAGTAATCAAGGTACCCTCGGATAAGATAGTAAAAAGTTCCCTAAACCAAATGACGTATGAGTGGTTACATTATAATTCTAACATAAAAATAATATTTTTTAAACGTCTCTTAGCCCCCGTCCCACCACTCACACTCAACAGCAAAAAAACGTGTTTTTTTAATTAAATTTTTTTCGTCAATTTAACACTATTTTTATGACTGAAGAAAATGGCTAAATGAGAAAACAATTATACTATTAGAAAATATTTTTTCATATTTTCTCAGACCCAAATTCAAACACAAACAATAATTTTTATTATGTATTAAATCAGGGAACAGGCTCGAAAAAATCTTAAACGTTTCTATAAAAAACAAATTGTTGTGAGTTCTTTTTAGATTTTTTCATCGCTAGGCTGCAGTTAAAAAAATAAAAACCATTTTCCCGCCTTTAAATAACGACTTTAAATATACTTTGAAAATGACTACAACGGTTCTGTGCATTTATGTTAGTGTTTATGATACATTTGTATACATTGTTGTAGCACCCAGTACTATTTTTGGTTTTGGAATTTAGTTTTAAATTATCATTTTTTTAACCTTTTTAATCCTTTGCGTAAGTATATCATACGCTAAGGAAAGACTATAGTTTTGGCAGTTTGTAAGAAAGCATCTGCATAAAACCTTCAAAGTGTGATACTGATGGATAGAGAATTACACCCCATCCTCCAACGAAAAGATTTCAGAAGAAAAAAATAAAATTTGGCAGATTATGACATACAAAAAGAAGATTATCGCAACGCACATAATAATCGCGAATAACATGGAAGCGTCTAGGTCTCCTAGGCCTTTTGCACCAGGTTTGCGTGGCTCATGGGGACACGATTTTTTTTAGGACTAGTAAATTCTGACGATGGCGTGTTTTGGAGATAACAAATGGGGAATGGTAGATAACAAAAGGGGAAATGAAGAGGAACAGTTCGGGTGCAGGTAAAGGATAGATAGGCGACAGTGGGGAAATATGCGGGAAACGTTCGATACGGATAATGTTCTTAGGCAGTATTTTACAAAATACGACTTTTATGATCGTCCTACTTTACAATTTTGCATATTTAGTTCTTTTGGGTGCCCCCTCTCCACAGCATGGATAGACAGAAAAGAGAAGACAAAATCAATGTAAAATTAAATTGAAGGAAAATACCGGAATGATCTTTCACAATAAAATTGAAAGAAAATTTTATTTTCTGTTAATTTTTATCTCAATGCTCAGTAATATTGGAATGGGTTTTCTAGCACAGTATCGGATCTCTAATTCTGTAAATCACAATTCGGGGATGAGCGTTCGCAGCTGGGTGCTACATTAATTCAATTTTCAGTTTTCATACACTTATTATTTACAAAAGACAGAGATCGGATTGTATATACTTATTTATACGTATACAAGAATAAATACTTAGCTAAGGAAAAAGTACCTTTTTCTCTAGTCTGAAACACACACAAATGTGAGCGCGTAGACTTCCTCCGCCGGAGTCAGTATTTATTTAGCTGTTCGGGAGATGCGATGTCCAAGGTAAAGTTACCAACGTTTCAGTCGCCATTCTGTGACTTTACTCCTGGAGGAAGGTCGCAGATGCCTAGAACAGGACAGCCAAGTACTTGACTACAAAAGCCTTATTTTAAATATGGCCAACAATTTAAAAAAATGTGAAAACATTCAGAAGTGTTCAGGGATGAAGTTTTAAGATTTTTTTCGTCCTAGGCCGGTGTTATAACACAGTAGAACAGCTCTGGAAATTCCGGGTTCAACCTGTTCACCATCATTTCTCACATGTCCCTCAATTATCATTCAACTGTGACCGAAACATTTTCTCATAAACTACCAAAAACTTTCGTCTTTCCTTAGCGTATGGTATACTTGTGCAAAATATTAGAAAGATTAAAAAGATGATAATTTGTAACTAAATTCCGAAATCAAAATATTACTGGGTGCTACAACAATGTATACAAATGTATAATAAACACTAACACATACGCACAGAACTGTTGTAGTCATTTTCAAAGTATATTTAAAGTAAAGGTGATTTAATGGCGGGAAAATGGTTTTTATTTTTTTAATTGCAACCCTGATTTTCTTCAAGCCTGTTCCATGATTCTAAGACATAATAAAAATAATTTTTCGTTCTTTTTTCTTCAAAAATATTTTTTTGTGTGCGAGTTTGGGTCTAAGAAAATATCAAAAAAATATTTTTCTGATAGTATAATTGTTTTGTTATTTATCATATTTTTCAGGTACAGAATAGTGTTAAGTTGCCTAAAAAATAAATAAAATTAAAAAAACACTTTTTCTAGAGAGGGGTGTGGGTGGTGGGACGGGGGATAAGAAAACTCCCAAATATATTATTTTTATGTTAGAACTCATACGTCATTTAGTTTAGGGGAACGTTTTGCCATCTTATTCGGGGGTACCATTTCTTGTTTGATTTCATTCTTAAAAATGCGCTTTCATCCATTCATCTCTAACCTTCACATTGTCACATAAGTTCAGAATTTCAAAGATTCTTTGGCATGCTACCGGACTTATTAAAATATTCCCTTCCGGTATCTAGCGGAGATACGCATGTGAATTTCTTTCTTTTTCTGTATGCTTTCCAAGAATACCTGCATAACTTTTACAGGAAAGGAAATGATTAAAGTTTCATCATAAATTTGATTTTGAGATTAAATGAAGAAGGTTTAAGACATTTAATTGATATGAGAAAAAAATAAGAATTTTTATTTAAGAATTGATAAAGTGCCTAGGTATCCAATTAGTACGTAATTGACGACTAATTCAAATGTGCATATAATTATGTAGTACATACCAGAGAATTATTCACCGTAGATATGTGATGTAATTAAATAATAATAATAATAATAATAATAATAATAATAATAATAATAATAATAGTAATAATAATATAATAAATGATGTAGTCATGATTCAATAAACGCATGGATGAAGGGAAGCGTCCAGAATCGAAACAATATAAGAGGTTGCATTGAGCAATTGTAATCCGCTTGACAATTCCTCCCGAAACATGAAATCAAGAGTTACGCGGTAACTGTTGCAGAGGAGAGGGCGACCAATACGTTCTGTAAAGAAGCAGAGATATATCTACATGTTGGAGGTGTTGTTTGCGCGCCCCTCGTCAGCCCGACGACCCCGTGAGACGCCCCGAGGGCTTCGTCCTGGGCCTCCGGAGACCGCGCGCCCGGCGCCGCCACATCCCAGCGCCTGGGGGGCTATTGGCCGCGGCCGGTCTCTAAGGAGCTCAAGCGCCTACAAATAACAATAAAACGGCGATAAATTCGTTAAGTGGTGATCTGTGACCGTAGGAAGGCGAGAAAAAACAAAGCCTAAAACCTTCTCCTCATGCTTCTTCTTGCTCAAAAAGGAGGATTTTGTGATTATCGGAAGCCTACGTTAAGCATTACATCCGCTTCCGTTTCCATTCATCAGAAGCAAAAATTGAAAGCACTGTTTTAAAATACTTATAATGTTTATTGTTCTAAAGATCTTGATATAATGATTTTCTCATAGTATATTTGGGTTATATTAAAGTAGATGTCATTCCCAGTCTTGCTGAAGTGGGACAACAATTCGAGATGCTGTCTAAGAGGATTGTCCTGTGTATTTGCTATCATTACGCATTTCATCTCGATTACATCACATCTAATTTAATTTATATCTTATTACATTTTCATTGTAATTATTTTTCAGTCAGTTCTTCCTTTTCGTCTCCTTGTTCTTATATACCTCCTCTCCGTGCTTATCAAATTTGGAAATTTCCTTGGAGATAAGAGGTGGAAAGGGCGAAGGGTATACTAATTTCGGTAAGTCAATAAAACGAATAGAAACATCTGAGTTTAAAGATACATAGATGTTAGGAGAGCTTCACCAAACATGCCCTACCGAGATTCACGAAATGCAGTTCCATTATGGTTAAGCAGCTCACTCTGCTTCCAATCCAGGATCCAGAACACCATTCGCCCACGCTTAAGCGATATTTGTTCTCGGCGGCTCCTTCGTTTGGGCCTTCAAGGCGATCACAACCCGCGACCGGCACCTCCGAGAGCGCAGCCCCCGCCGCCCGCGCCGCCCTCCTAATCGCCAGCGGGCGCCGCGCTCTCGCAGATTAAAAACAAACGAGGGCGATAAATTTAACGGGCGGTAAAGCCCCGGATTGCGTCCCTCCCCCCGCCGCCTCGCCCTCTCGGCGTGCGGCGCTCTGGCCGCCCTGTGACCCTCGAGTCGCCCCCCCCCCAGCCTTGGCCCCAATGTTCCACGCGCATTAAGGGCCCCGACGCTCTTGACATCCTCAACGTGTTCCGACGCCCTCAGCCCCCGACGCCAACAGGTCCCCGCCCCCGCCTCAGACATCCACGACGGCCCCGACGCCCTGAACACCACGAATGCCCTCGAAACCCCTACGCCCCCGACGCCTCCGTCTGAACGCTCCCATAGGCCCCTTATCTCAGGCGCCCCGACTCCCGACTCCCGCTCCGACTCCCGACTCCCCCCGACTCCCCGACTCCCGGACTCCCGACTCCCCGACTCCCGACTCCGCTCGACTCCCCGACTCCCGACTCCCGACTCCCGACTCCCTGACTCCCGACTCCCCGACTTCCCGACTCCCCGACTCCCGACTCCCCGACTCCGCTTCGACTCCCCGACTCCCGACTCCCGACTCCGACTCCCGACTCCCTCGACTCCCGACTCCCCGACTCCCGACTCGACCCGACTCCCACCGACCCCCTGACTCGACCCCCGACCCCCCGACGCCCCCGACGCCCCCGACGCCCGACCCCGACCCCGACCCCCGACGCCCCGACGCCCCGACGCCCCGACGCCCCGACCCCGACCCCCGACGCCCCGACGCCCCCGACGCCCCGACGCCCCGACGCCCCGACGCCCCGACGCCCGACGCCCCCGACGCCCCTGACGCCCCCGACGCCCCTGACGCCCGACGCCCCTGACGCCCCGACGCCCCGACGCCCCGACGCCCGACGCCCGACGCCCCGACCCCCGACTGCCCCTGACGCCTCCGACGCCCCGACGCCCTGACGCCCCCGCGCCCTCGCTCGATCGACCTCGCTCTCCTCGGCTTCGACGCCGCATCCCCCGGCCACCCATCCGCCTCCGCGGCTCTTTTCCACCGCTGCCGCAAGAGCGCTTGCCGAGCTGCATCGAGCGGAACTCGAGGCGAAAAACGGGAATTGGGGATGGGAAGGAGGAACACCAAGTTGGCTCGGGACTGCCAGTAAATGTTTGGGCGCGCTGGGGATGCGATGTGAGCTCACCGGGGAGCGAAGCGGCCGGCGGCGCGCGCGCCCCAGCGGTGGGCGTCGAGAGGGGGCGGTGGGAACGCGGGGCAGAACGGTTTATTTACGGCAGCGATGTCAAGGGCAGGCGCCACGGCACGGGCGAAAACTCATGGCAAAAGAGCAGAATCAGGTTACTGCTCGGGTGGGTGGAGTTGTTGTTGCTGTTGTTTTTAGTGTTTCCGGCCGCGTCAACAGCTTTGATCATTAGTCCCGTGGGTGTAGTACATGTTTTTCTCTCGGGAGATGGCGGTGATCTTCCCCCGCTGGATGAGGAGATCCGGCGCAGACCTATCGTCGGCTGGCGGGGTTTCCCCCTAACCAGGACTCCCCCACCAGCGGGGCACCGCCCCAGCCGGGACAAGCTCTAAGCTCCCGACCGGTCTCATAGAATATGTGGTAGTGTAATGAATGTTAGTGTAAGTGTGAGTGTGTAAGGGGAGAGTATAGGACAAGAAAGAGGAAGGAAATATTGCGCGCGGACCGTGGCCCGTTTGTTAGGATACTGCTCCGGCATTTGCCTGGTGTTTATCGAAAAAAAAAACACGGAAAACTACTGATCAGAGCAGCCGGCCGCTAGAATTCACCTCCAGACAGCGACTGAATTTGACCTAGCTGAAAAGTTAGTGTCGAAAATCCTGTCGCCGTCAGGACTCGAACCTACGGCTCCCGGTCAGAGGCGCTGCAGTGACATCAGTTGATGCATTCGGGAGCTACCGATCCCGGTGCGGGTGGGTTGAAGTTCAATGTATGGATGTGACCTAGAGTTTCACATGCGTTAAACACATCTCGAAATTATTCACTTTGTACCCCCATGCAGCGATAAGCACACCTTGCATTGTAAATATGCACGATAACTTATTTTTGTTTAAATGTTTGGTAAATATTTCTTGTTGTACATTCAGTGTTGTAAACGTATTTTCGGAGAAATATTTTATTTCTTATTAATATTTTGTGAATATTTTTACCCAATGACCCTTGTAGTAAATCTTGACTTCCAGACGCCTCCTTTGAAGAAGAAAATCAAGCCATCAAAAGTTGCTAATATCTTCAATGACGAAGTTGGGAAAGATATGTTTTTTTCCTTGAGTTTTAATGTAAGAGGTTACCATATTTCAACTGCTTAGGAAGTACAAGAAAATACGTTATTATATAATCACATATGATAAAATATGGTCGAGGTAACAAGGTACAGCCGTCTTCGTGTCTGATCTGGTTGTTCTGTGCTGAACAACTTAGCGGAAATAGGGTAGAAAGTAAGCTTTGTTATCAACTTAGCGGATATAGGTAGAAAGATCAAAAGTCATTGTGTCGTCTAAAACTGTATATTAACATACTACTTTTACTGCAAAAAGAGGAGGTTCAAAAACCCTTGATCATGACTGGTGCTTCCATTTGTGCGTAGTAGATCTATAAATATATGAAAAAAGTAAAATAGTTCGTTGTGTGTGATATTAGTACTCTAACAGGTTTCGGCAGAAAATATATTTTCTTCGCTGAAAATACGATATTAAGCGTACCGAAAGTAGTAATGAACTCGACGAATAACGTGACACCTTGACCTATAAATATCGGTGATATTCTGAAACTTTTACTCAATGGTTTGATATTTAAGATGTTATTGTTGATAGTTACAAAATTTCTACATTTTCTGCGTGAATATCGCGGTTTTCTTTTTCATTTAAGTATGTCACTGAAATTGGTACCATTGGGTAAATTTCACTGAAACGTTTCAGAAGACACCTTTCGAAGTCAAGGATATGGGAGTATATTGAACAGATCGCAGACCCGAGGTGCGAATTGAACGGAATGCTGGGGATGGTCGGCTTAGAGACAGATGTCTCCGGCCGGAAAAGTACTAACTCAATGAATCCATTTCCAGGTGCCTCACTTCTTGTTTTACCCTTTCAAATTTTTATATCAAGTAATATATTTAAGTAAATTGAAAAAGAAAATATTCACAAGAGAATACGAATAATTTATTCAGGAAATGCTGCTCAAGTTAATCGTCTCCCTTCTTTCCACTAGTCAATTTTCCGATTTGACTCTCTTGTCTATCCCTTCCTGTCCCTGTTTTGAGAGAAACCCTTCCTAGAGAAAGTAAATTTACATACTATTCATACGATTGAATTTTGTGTTGTTTGTCCAAAGGAGTTGAAATACGAATATAAAATGCTAATTTCTTCACACACACACACACACACACACATTTTAAATACATTTTAAAATGAAAGTGACGTCGAAATTTGGACGTCACCTGGGGGCGTTTTGCAGCTCGAACTGCTGTGGACAATGTTAATAACAGTACCGTGAAATGGGTATACTTATTTCTTATGTTTAAGCAACTTTTGGTAAAATGTTTTACTACTGCGAAAACATTAACCATATTCATTGAGTTCTTCAATGCGATGATAACCTAGAAGTAAAATAAATAGTGTGTTAATTTGAATCTTTAAAACCCGAATTAATCTTGACCCTGACTTGTATTTCCATAATAACCACAACATTGATATTTCTTATAATATTTTAGATTGAATCACGGGATAAAATTTTCTGACAAAGTTCGTAATTTACGAGACCTATGACACCGATTTCAAAGATCTCGGGCGAATCAATTCCATCACCATAATTTTCTGTTTCTTTGCCTAGAAAAATACATTTTACAACTTCAAATTCGTGAAAAATGAGAAAAATATGTTCACATATATAATATACGTTAAATACGTTCACGTAAGTAGATGTAATTTTAATGTAATTAACATTTTCACCAAACTGATGTTGGTGGCCAAATAGAAAATAATTAATAATTTCAAAATCTCTTGTAAAATTGAACAATTGAGGTCAATCTGTGGGTTACTTTTTCAAGCAAATACATACAAAGGAAGACCATATTCGTTTACAGAGGTTGGATTCAGCACGTTGGCGTTAGCCAGATATTTCATATTCTTTTTAACAGGTTTCAATTAAATTTAATTAAAACTCTCTTTTTTAATTTTAAATGATTCGATATTAACAGTATATTCTGGTAATATGAGGAGTGAAAGTTAATATCAAGCTAAAAACCACCACTTTGTACTTCCGACAGCAAATTTGGAGAAAATATGAGAGAAGAAAAACCAGTACAAGAAATAAGAAATGCAAGACAATAAGAACAGAATTTTTTCAGATAATCTTTTCGAATGTTATATTTATACTTGGAATGAATTTGAAAAAGAATTGCTGACCTTTTCGTTGCAAAATTGACATGAATATTATTTACAACACACTATTAAAGCAGCATTTTTTGGTATTTTTTCCGAGCACATAGGTATGATTAAGACCGGTATAATTGACTTGCACAATAATGTCAACATTATTTAAAATACAAGAAAATTTTATGAACATCAGGTAAAAAATCACTCACTTTTTTAGCAATTAGAGTAGAAAAAGTTTGACTTTGCCTATGGGAGGTAAAATGAAGATAATCCACACTGAAAATTAAAAATTATATTCTTCAGTAAATAATGAGTTACTGATTGTTAAAAACTTATGAGTAAAATGGAAAAAAATATATTTAGTTTTAGGCGAGGCCATTCTTTGTTGCATCGACTTGCGGTTAAGGTTTCAGTCTTTCAAAGAGTAAAGTTTTGTTTCTGACAGCACGATTTATTAATTAGAACATGTCTACTTCCAATCTTCCTTGCTTCTTTTTCTTTAATAATGCAAATATTTTCAAATCTTGTATTTTCATTAATTAAGAATATTACCTTCTGCCAGATTTGCTCAGAAATGCTATGGGTGAAACCATTGACTCAGGACTGAGAGGTGTAGTCTTAAAGAGCAAATCGTGGTTTTCGTGAGCTCTTTGCTACTTGCATCACACATTTACTGCAGGGTCGACGTAACGAAGGAATGACTGCCGCATATCACTCAATTTTCGTTCAGATTACGGAAACCAACAGTTGGCGTTCGTCTTTAAAACTTTAACTTCGCAATTTTGTTATGTAAATAGCATATGGCGATATGCATATTTATGAACTCGCTCTTCAGCTTGTTATGATGAGCTAAAATCTATAAGATTCCATTTAAAAATTAAAGTTTCAATATTCTGCAATAAAAATACAATAGAATGACATGATCATAGATGCCCTTGAATATAGTAGTTTTAGTGAAAACCCCATCTCAGTATCTGCAAGGTTCAGGAGAAAATTAAGGAAATCTTAGGCACAGGTGTGGTGTGTGTGTGTGTGTGTGTATGTATATAACTCATTTCTTTGCATTTAAAAACAATAAATCTTTGAACTTGAAGGCTTAAATATTCATTACGCTAACGATAACCTAGCACTCGCATAAGCCTGCTTACTATAAACGACGAATGTGCTTTCAATAGCACGATTGCAACCCACACAAGCAAACAATGTAGTGAACGACATCTTAACAAACGAATGCATGAACAAACGACGGCAGATAAGCGTTCATTCAGTCACTTTTTAGGTATTAAAATTTAGAATTTAGACTGCAGATCGATTAATAATTAGTGATAACGCATTTGAAGCCTTTTATCTTACATTTGAAACAAAATTCACGATATTTGGTTGAGCACAAAATCTACCTTAATCGTTACGTTGAAGTTAAACACTGTTTTTATGGCAGAAACTTTGAGATTCTTTTGTTGAGCTGACTTCATTACTTTCCCTCCCAGCTATTCTATAACATAGGGGAAGAAAATAAAAGAAATGCTGACTGAGGACAGAAAGTGCCTTATGCAAATATGGCAAACAATGTTCATTGCAATGAAATTTCGAAATTGCGAAATTTTCGATTTTTCAGAATATTAAATAAATAACTACATATCAGAGTTTTCAAATTGTAAGTAGTTTCTGGGTAATTTTGACTGAAATCGTTTCTATTTTTCAGAATATTGAAACAAGATATTTTCAGTAGTTTTTCCTGGTATTTCAACATATTCAAAACCTCGAGGCTGAGAGTAAAATACTTAGTTCTTCTATTATCAAAATATACTCTTTTTATTATCTGGAGATTTTAAAAAATTATCACAGTTGTTTTACGTATTTTGAAAATCGTAATAATAAAAATAATGAACGTTATAATCGTGCTCACCCAGTAGTTTAGATTAAACAAATAATATAATTGTATAATTTTCAAGAAACTTCTGCATTGAGTACGAAACAAGTTTAGAATTAGTTCCTCCTTGCTGTGCATTACAAACGGAAAACAACTAGAAGTGAAATTAGCGTTATGATCATGCGAAGAACTCAAAAGCACTTTGGGAAGGTGTACAAAAGAGCGACGCGACAAAATAACAGTTATATCACGAAGTTCTTCTCAGTTAAAAACATTCCTGGCAAATGCGAAACTGGCTGGAGACGAGGCTCCGGCCCACCCCTCCCCATCTACCTCGTTACGTATTCTGCCCGTGGATGAGGCTCCGCTTTCGGGAACAGAGACAGGGCGAGGGCCAAGAGGAAAGGCAGCTAGGAAACATTAACCCTACTATTTTCTCGGCGGAGTTTTCTAACGGCGTGCGCGCGATGTTTTCCTTTCTCTGAGAATGAACTTCCCTTGAAGTTAAATCGACTGTCCCGCTGCCCTACCGCACTCATCAGCGTGACATCAATTGCTCTTATTCTAGCCTCCATTGCCACTGCAGTCGTTCGTGCGGTGTATCGAACAAAACGAAGTGTTCAAGAGCCTCGAAGGAAGCGAGTAGTTTCTTTGCTATGAGAGTTTTCGTAGGTTCTGTTACAGAGATTAGTAAACATTTAATTCGTTTCAATCCAAATGTTATATGGTAATGCATATATTAAGAACTCTACAGAAAATATTCAATAGTGTACGAGTACCTTACATTTTCATTCATGTTTCTATTTTATATTAAAGTACACCTATGGGCTACCTTATTACCTTCTTTGGGCTTATTTTGTTTTAATTAAGGAAACCGCACCAAATTACTGTTTTTAAATGGTTCATATTTCTATCATTTATACATTTTACGTTTGGTAGTAGTAACGTTTTGATAGTAGAACGACGACCTAACCAAATTTGAAATTAAAGCTCTCGATTGGATAACAGTGGATAACAACTCTCCTAAATCACTTAGAGCGAAGAAATTTAAATCTGACAATAGATGACTGTTCGGAAATGACTTCTTCTGCACTTTCGAATAATAAATTCTTTGTAGATCTAAATAACAAACGATAAATCAGTTGCCTTATGCGACGGTCACAGTGAAGTCGATTTTGGACGAAATTTCGGTCGTACGACTTCAGACGTTTCCGTCCGATATGTTGGATTCGTTCAAACACGTTCTAATAAACGAAAATAGTCATAGTGAATGACCTCTTCCGACGGCACCAAAAATCATCGATTGATTGAAAAGATTGTTTCGTTTGATTCTGTCCTTTCATCCGAAATCAGCTAGAGAGTCAAGGCCATCTGTAATATCAAGACCATCTTAAGCGGAGAGGATCTTAAGCGTTCTTCTGGCAAATGTTTCAAACTAAGAGTCGAGGAATTCTGGAAATATTCGGACTCTTTAAGGTGCAACATTAGGGTGTTTTTCAAATGAAATAAGGAGGACAATTTCGCTTGCAGTCGTCCGGTAGAGAGCGACCGATATGCACTGTGACCGTAACCTTAGTCGCAAGCCCCATTTGAGCCTTACTTCAATGAGAAGAAATGAACTGATATTCCTCCATGAAGCTTGGCTGTTTTGAAGGCTGGATTGTCAAGGCAGCGGCGGGGGCGCGCTGGCACACGCTGCCGCGCGGCTGCACGCCCGCATGGTCAGCGCCTGTCGGACGCTAATTGCATCAGCTGCAGCGCATGGACGGGCAGAGCTGCCACCCGAACCGCCCTCCAAGCCGCGCTGGTTCCACGCGAATAAGGGCTGCCCGCTCTCGAGGGGGGAAATAACCTTTGGTGGCCGGGAAACGAACGTGACAACTAACTGGTTGAGTGTACAAATTATTGGTAATTTCTGAACAGGATGAATTTAAAAGTTCGTAATTTTTGTGTGATTGATCTCCTGTTTATAATTGCTTGTTACTGAATTTGATGTTGCCCGTGTATCCATTATACAATACTTAACACAACATTTTGAATTTTTTAGAGAATGTTTTGACATTCTTTTTATTATAATTAAAAGCAGAAAGAAGTTATCGGGAAAGATATTTCAGTTAGAATTCATCGTAAAGATGGTGTAGCTTTCTTCTGAAACTTTCACACAAAAACGTACTGTGTTAGCGTATTCGAATGTATGAAGAAACAACGAAAAAATTCCGTATAATGTAGTATGCAAATAACTGCAGAATTATCCACACTCATTGTTGGAATTATGATAGTTTAACTGATAATTTAGACAGATGTATGACAAAATGGCAGCCTTTCCACAAACCAATTCACGGAAAACTTTGATAATGAATTTTCCGCTTGTGATTTATATATGCTTCTGTCACGTCTTGTATTATTGAGAGCAATATCTCCCACTTCAACGTTCTTCGTAAGAACCGAAGAGAGACCCTTCTGTTCTTACCAAGTTTCGGCAACCTGACTTTGCATGTTGTGGACGATTGCAACAAGCGAGTAGAGAGTGAGATCTATTTTGGTTGGAGCTTCAATTTAAATGTCAGTTTGATGGACCATCACCGAACTGCAATCATAAAGAGTATCGCGAATAAAGCATTAATAGATGCAGCTTTGATAAACGGATTTTCATCTACAGATATGGAACAGGATGTTTTGTGTGAGTCTTAGGTGTTAAAAAATAGACATAGTGTGCTTTCATTGTAGCAGTGAGGTTGAAATAATTTAATAAAGGTTGAATGAAGTAATAATAATATCTAAGTTGCGAAGTAATTTTTAAACTTGACGTAACTGCCACAAATAAGTGAAAGTCGTGCCATTTCTTAGCATTTCCAATTTATTTTGTTCTTGATTTCGGAGTATTCCCTTTTGAAATATCTTATCCATACTTTTGTCTTGGACGGAGTTCACTAACTCGTGCGTGTTCTGTTTACGAAAGTGCTTTTATAAAATAAATAACTTTTTTACTTTTGTTTTATTCCCAGTATTGCATCGAAAATGGTGGGAATGCGCTGAACTAAAATTTTCTCAATGTTAGTATTACACTAGGGAACAAAAAACTTTTTTTTTCATATCTCCAGGATGAAAGTAAATGATTGTAAAAAAACGAACACGTTTATATTGAAAATAATTATAAAAAACTTCTATCATGCAAGGTTCAAAAGATATGAACATTTTAAGTATTTGAAATAAACAAAATCGTATAATTCCGCATTGTTCCTCCGGTTATATTACAAAAAAACTTTGAGCATGCTTCATATGAGGTAAGAACAAGTTAAAAATGGAAGGCGCATGTTCGTGCAATAATATGCAGACATCGAAATGGTTTGTTGGTATTTTCCACAGCATTGGTAGAGCGAATGACAATGATTTGAGTTCTCAATTCAACCACAACCTAAGGTTTGATGTACAGGTGACGCAATACTGGTGAGCAGCCCATGGTTTGTACTGATTACATACACGATAACCAAAGTATAAAGAACACGCAAGTTTTGTAATTTCATATACTTTTTTCCTTTGAAGTTTGGGTTGATTTAGGTGCCCGAGCGCTGTGTGTGTGGGCGGCAGACGAAGGCGTGGCGTTGGACGAGTCTACTTTATGGGCGAAAGTTTCAACCCACCAATGAGAGGACACACAGATTCGGTCAACGTAACGAAACACAGGGTAGAAGAATAAGTTTGGGTCTCCCACAAACAGAAGTTATCGGGTTGATTCGCACACTTTCAATATGAAATGATTTGCGTTTAATCCACTTTCCAATCCTTTCCAATACAATATTATCTTTACTCTAGTATTGGGAAATAAAGTACAAAAATGGTTTGAGTAACATATCAAACGTTTTGGCGGAAGTTTTTCTGACAGAAACCGATCTAGACGGAATAGATTTGAAGGAACAGTCATACTTCAGTTATATTTAGTGATACATTTATAAATTTATCCATCCAAAGCCACATTCTTATGAAACATGTTCTCGAAATTAGTTATCTACGATGTTTTCCATCATATTCTAACATCTGAAATCTAGTGCTAAACAAAAAATTGCGTACGCTCTCTAACACAATAATGTAATAACAGGGAAGAGGAGTTTAGCGATAATTCAACAAGTGAAATTTAATTAAAGAAATTATAATTAAATTAGTTCAAAGAATTGGTCCCCCGACCGGGATTCTAACCCTCTGCATCAACCTCCTTCGCTCAGCTGCTCCGTATAGCAGCGAAAACCAGAAGGTCCGGTTCGAATCCCGGGCGGGGCGACCAATTCTTTGTACTAATTTAATTATTAAAATACATTGTTACTCAGTAACAAGATCACAATTTGGATAGATTTACGTATGCGGAACATATTCTTCGATTGTAAGTGCGTCCAACAAGGTGATGGGAAAGGTACCAATTAAAGAAATTATGATACTTCCAAACTTTTGGCAAAACAAGTTCTTTGAAAGCGTTCAATTGTACAAATCCCCAAATAAATTGTACAAATCTCCTCTCGGCAATTGATCTCTTATTCCGAGAGAGCTTCTTTGAGAAAGGACAAGCAGGGATCCGCGAGGCGAGTGAGCGTGCCCGAGCGCTGCGTGTGGGCGGCAGCCGAAGGCGTGGCGTTGGGCGAGTCTACTTGATGGGCGATGGTTTCAGCCTGCCAATGAGAGGACACATAAATCCGGTCAACGTAACGAAACAAAAGATAGAAGAGGAATAATAATAATAGTTATAATAATTGTAATAATAATATAATAATAACAAAATAATAAGAGTAATAATATAATAATAAAATAATAATACTTACTATTATTATTATTATTATTATTATTATTGAGTATTGTTGGTGCAAAATGTATGAATACATCCACCCACTTGCTGCCTATTTTGGGTTCAACACTAAATTTAACTATGGCTGATTAAAGAGAAACGCCCTACGGGTAATAGTGATAACTGTCCATAACGTATTTATATCTCTGAATTAAGAAACCATGCGAGGAGTAACCTGTGTCTAAAAAAAAATTGCATGTTACGAATAGTTTTGTGTACGGCAGGAACGGTTTCTCATAATTAAATTTTAAAAACATCAACAAAAAGTACATAGTAAACAGCATTAGTTTTCCTTTTGATCTGTGATCGAATTTATAAATTTTGTGTAATGGACATGACTTGCAATTGTTTATACTGAAACGCTCTTCGTTTCTATTAAATTATTTATGCAACCGGTTTCTGAATTTATATCATTTTTGGGCGCCAGGAAAGGGTTGTGATTTTAAATTTTCCGCAAACTCATCTAAAGGGAAATAATTATCTTACTAGCTCTGCCGGTTGTGTTCTTACGAAAATAATCGTCGCCGGTACTTACTTTCTTCCTAGCAAACGATCATTCGATCCGCTCTCCATACGAAAGAACCGAGGAATCTGCAATTTGTTTCTGGAAAGAAATTATTAAACTATGGATTGCACAAGATGCTAAAGAAATGATGATCGACTTTTCTTTTTCAAAATGAGAATGTTGTAAGTTTATTCATCGATTAATTCTTTGTAACATAAAATGTCACCCTGGTTATGACTGATTGTAAAAATTATCTATAGCGCTATTATTTTTACTATTTATATATCCATGCGCTCTTGGACGATGAGGCCAGGAAGAATCCATTGCTCCGACCAATTTTCTCTCTTGTATCTTGTTCTCGGTCCGCTGCTGGATCAATGTCCTCCTCAACTTATTAATTGTTTCATTTACTACTCCCGGTGCCAGAATTATTCAAAGTTCCCAATAGAATTATGCACACAAAATATAAGTCCTCACTGCTCAATCATTTCCTGCAAAATTCCACCAAGTCCCGCATCTATCATTTACAATGACCTCTACGACGTGCACGGTACGCGGTCTGAAGCTCGTCTCCTCAAATATTACACAATTCAACCCTCCATAACTTTCATACCTTCTTGTCTCTTTTTTTACCAAAACAATCTCCAGTTTCCTTCTACGTCATACCCCATTACTAGTTTGCCACCAATCCTACATGCCCTTATATCACAATTTTCTGTCCGTTACTTGCCGCGCTATGTTTATTTACTTCCGCCTTCCTGGTTACTAAGGAACGCCCTGCCTGCATGCTTATGCCCTCAACATTTACACTTTTTACGAAGAATTTAATAAATTCTTGTCTCCAATTCCCATCAAAATATTGTGTGACAGTCTGGTATGTCACAATACTAAAATTCAAAATATTGCAGAGGATTGGTTAAGAACTGCGAAGTAAAAAATAGTTTTACGCCATATTTAAGGTAATAACGTTAAAAGTCTGTACATATACAACCATTTTTTTCTCTTGTCAGATAAGTAACAGTTTGTTTCAACTAGTAATGCTAAAACAGCACATTCTTTCGCGTATTGTCAGGAAAGGGTATGGAATATTATAACTTTGCAAATGGTGTCCCACTAATGTTTCAGTCATATCTTGACACATTCTTTGGCATAATAAGGGCGAGATTTTCGAATTCACAATTTTCGAATATGTCCAATTTTTTTAAAGATCAAGAGTTTAAATGAAAATTAAACTTACATCATATTTATAATGACAGTTTGACTTCACGAAAACAAATTTTATCCTAGAAATAAATTCATTTCGAAATGGTAAGCCAAGCCACTCCCCCTCGCACTGGGCGGGTTGATATGTGCATGCAAAGTATAATATAAGTGTGACCGAAATTAAATGCACAAACCGGTAGTCCAGTACATTAACTGATGTCACTGCAGCGTCTCTGAGGTCCCAGGTTGCTCTGATCGGTAATTTTCCGTGGTTTCTCCGATCAACCCCAGGCGAATGCCGGAACAGTACCCTAACACACGGGCCACGGACCACGCGCGATCTTTCCTTCCTCTTCGCTGTACTCTCCTCTCCCCTTATACACACACACACACACACACTTAGACTAACATGCATTACACTGCCACATATTCCGGGAGACCGGTCGGGAGCTTGGAGCTTGTCCCAGCTGGGGTGGTGCCCCGCTTGTGGGAGAATTCTGGTTAGGGGTAAATCCCAGCGGTAGGTCGGCGCCGGATCTCGGCATCTAGAGGGGAAAGATCACCGCCATCTCCAGAAAAAGTACTATACTTACGGGACTAATGACCAAAGCAGTTGACGCACCCGGAAACACGAAAAAAATCAATCACTCAATCAATACATGCACAAAATTGAAACCACGTGTTGTAATGAAACGACGTGACCAAATATTTTAAAATTCGTTACGCTATATTAGGATTTATACAACTTTGAAATTTCTCCGCAGAAGGCTTCCATGCAAACTCGCGTAGATACATTTCGCAAGAGGGTGACAATCGTCGCTCATTGAGCCTTAGTTCTCCAGAAAAATTTTAAGTTTGGCAATAGAAAGCTTTTTTTTTTGTTGCTGATTGTGCGGCTGGGAAAATTCTTCTCTTTTGCTATTGTCTGTACCTCGCGACCTGACCGCGACTAGTGGTTCTTGTAGCGATAAGCCTTGGTCTTCGGCGAGGTCGGAAAACTGAGTCCGGTCGGTGGGTACTGCCCCTGGAAAACAATACATTAAGAGCCTCAATAAAATCGGAGGTAGCGCATCGGCCTGCTAATTAACGTGAATCACACCTCCCAATACAATAGGCCACAGTTGCGCCCAAGACAGGCATCATTTTTTTTTTACTTATTTAACGTCGCTTTTTAACTACTAAGGTTATATAGCGTATACTGTAAATATTTTTTTAAAATTTATTTAACAGAATGAGTTGGCTGTATAACGCTCAGCCAAATGGCTTTTCAGTTGTTAGGAGCGAGCATTTTCAGACGAAAGATGTGAATGGGGTGCCTACGACCACCTCCCATTAAACATAGATTGAAGTAATGCGTATAATAAAGTGGGGAAATACATATTCTTGACTATTTATAGGAGAACTATGTATTTCATTATCTTATATCAGCCAGTTTACGGAGGAAGATATGAAAGGGGAGTCGGTTGCGGAGACGAGATTCTACGAAATGCTCTTTACCTATATTGTAATGGGAAGCACCGGTAACTGAGGGTAGATTTTGGAAGAATGTTTGGGAAAGTTTGGTGATGTATGTCTTCCAGTTTCTACACCATGTTTCACTGGTCGTGAGGTAAACACTGGGGGTAATGGTAACGGAATACGGACATATACAAACATCCATGCCCCGGGGATTCGAACCCGCGACCCTATTCGGCACGAGGCAGCTACGGTTCTTCAGCCTTAGCACTTCGGCTATGCTCGGCATTGTTACGTGAAGAATGTGTACACTATTTCTTTGAAGAAATTTTGCAGAAGCATTTTATATTTTGCTGTTTACCATTAGATTGTGGATAGGATGCTGTCTTTTGGTCCGGATAGACATGAACATTCTGTGTACCGGAGATTGTGAAACATTACAAAATTCTTATATTTTAGCTCAAGCTTACTCCACTTCTACTAACATTTCGAAAAAAACTGAAGTATACGTGAAATGATTTCATGATCTAATGTTAAGGAATACATTATTTTAAGTTTAATTTCACAGGTCTGTCAAATTATCAACAATATAAAAAGTAGATTAGCAATAACATTTTTAATTTTAATTCATTTTAAAAATTTAATTGCCAAAATCAAAATGCATATGCTACAGATGTATCTAATCAGATCCCATAATTTAAAAAAACATACAGAATATTAATTTTGGTATAAAAATTTCAGGGATATAATTTCTAAAAGTTGGAGGCCACCATGTAATTCTTTCCCTTTTATTCAGAAGCCAGGAAATAAATGATTGGACACACACGTGACTGTCAATTTGATTTTACGTAAATGAAACTCCTTGATTTATTAAGTAAAAATTTTGTGTATAAAATAGAGATGTATATGAATAATGATATCGTTTTGCGTATGATGATTAAAACATTTGTGTATGTATACAAAATTAATCACTGAAATGTATTTTGAAAAATAAGATTCTTTTGAACATCGTAAGTATGACCATTCCCATCAGTCATGCAAATGAAAACTTGTTTCCAATGAAATATTAACGAATCTTAACGATAGAATAATATAATAAAATATGATATAATAATATAATGAATATTAACGATAGAATTCAGAAGAGAACGATTCAAGAAAAGAACGTGAATACTAACAAAAATGATAAGTTATTTACAGGTATTTACATTTGTTACCAACATTCAAATTACTCTCAATTATGCAAGTTCATTCTCTTCCAAGAAGCATATATTAGTTTTTAATTTCGCATTCTACTGTTGAAAATGACATTAAATTTTCATTGTTTGCAAAAACTGGATGGAATTCGTTATTCAATTTTTAAATTACGTTTGTAGACTGCGGAAAGCTACTCGTCTTAAACGAACATTAAATTTTAGAATGTTTAAGTTCGTTATAAAAAAGTTTCAAATGGAATAAATAAAGGAGGACGCTGAATGTTTGCATTTTGTATTGGATTATTTCGTTTTCACAAATATGATATTTATTCATGTTCATGAAAAAATACGCAATTTATTTTCGTCCATGCCCTCTTTAATTATGAGAAAATCGTGCACTCGAACATTAATATAAGAAGTTTGAAAACTGGAAACAACTAAGTAATTTCATCTCAACTCGTGTAGTTTTAGGGAAGTGGTGAAAGATTTGAATGGATACTAGAGTACACGAGAACGTTAATTAAAAATAGGTATTACGAATTCAGCGCACTCGAAAAAGAAAACATGAATCTTGTACATTTTTAAATTCCAGAAGAATTGACGTACATTTCCATTTATTAAATAACTTCTTATTATTGCAGTTTCCTCGAAACTTTTAATTTATTTTGCATTTCTTGTTTTCTTTTGTACCTTTTGAAATAACTAAAATAAGTAATTGTGTTAAGCACCTTTTATTCTTTTTACGAGACGAAAAGTAAGGGCATCATATTTTACTCTACATGTTCATTTCTTTTTAACAAAATTATTAATTCCTTTTTTTGTAGCATTCTTACTCAAGAGATTTTTTCTGTTTTGTCCAAAATATGTGAAATTCAATAATGCCCATTGAAACAACGTTGAAAGTAAATAATACTGCCTGTATACAGAATCGGCAAATCAGTGAATTTCATTCGAAAATTCAACTGAGATATCTGCCTTACAACGTTTAATATTTGATACTGAAATAAACTGAATATATTAATGATTTATTTATTTTAATTCTGACTATCTTCGGATTTCTAATATTATTTGATATTATTCCATCGTAATCCGTTCCAAATTTGTATAAATGGGCGTCAGGAAAAGATTACGTTAATACTATCATACAAGTCAACCTTCAACTCTAATTATAAATAAATTAGTTTCCGGCTACCTGTGTCGATGGATTTCATAGAAATAATCGGCGCGCTAGCCGAATGCGTTTACTACACTCCGTGAAGTCACGAAGGTTAAGCGCATTCGAGACTCGCGGGTTCGTGGTTGGGTGACCGGCCAGGAACCCCGGGATCTAACGACGTCGAGCCCCTGGCCGAAGGATAAAAGGCACTCGACTGACTGCGACGTGACGAGACTGGACTATATGAAAATAATGATGCCCTTTGGAGAATTACTCCCAAGGGCAAAAGCGCTCAACGCCCCTTAAGGGGCTTGGAGACGCGTTGCGTCAAGGAGTGGACGCAACAAATTAAAAAAAAAAAATCACTATTGTATGCTAATAGATGATTATCCAATCTGCCATCTATACAGAGTGATCGAGGAATTTGAAAAGCAAATATATTTCTATCTTGCTACTTCGTTACTAGAATTGGCTCAATGAGAATCATGTATTCATTTCACAAAACATGGAAATTTATTAAACAATTTTGGTACATGATAATTCTACACAATATGAAAAAAACCTTGGTCATGACCTGTTCCAACCTTATAATGTAGTATTCGTCTTCGCGCGCTCTTGCACGGAGGTGCCTCGTTGTACCATCTTCATTCTTCTCCGACGTCGCTATGTTCAGGTTCAGATACCATCTTCTCTCTTCTTTTCTTGCAAAAGCACACTTCAATCACCGTTTATCACTGTTTCCGAAGTTAATAAAGTCTAAGTCGTTCGCCAGTTTACGAATTCCAAGTTCATCCCACGCGTATGGTGAATACTCAACGATCAACAAACTATCTACTGTTTGCATTCCAGTCCAGTTACTGATAAATTCGCCTAAGCCCTCAATGTCCTTCTAACTCGTTCACTTGAAATATTTTAAGTTTTACTGTCCCCACATAGCATTCACATTCAAAGTTCTACCAATATCTACTCCCCAGTAGATGCTTACAAGTCCCAAAAAACTCCTAACATTAATTGTGCACGATCCGTTCAACACCACGGCATCAGTCAGAATGAATGCCTATCATATTCTTTCAACCCTTCAAAAACTCGGTCCATCTTTTCGATTGTTTATTTACAGACAAGACTTGATGTACTTCCGTGCCTAGCCAATTCCTAAATTTCTTACAAAAATGAACTAGCCGTCTCCGCGATTCTTACTGCATGAATATTGTTGACCTTGACGACGGCTCGCTTACCGTTGCTATGCTGGCATATTCCCCTATATTTATCCCTATAATTTACGCTGTTTATAATAAATAATGTAGCATATTATGTCTCACATATTGGTATGTCACAATACTAAGGCGAAAACTTAAGGTGCTACAAAGTTTTCGCATCATATGATCATATATACTTTTCGAAAATTCGAAGAGTTCAACGAAAATGGGACGGGATGGACCGCATGTTTAGCGTATCAACTAAAAAGTTGTGAGACAGATTGAAAATCGAAGATAGATCGAAATGTTAAACATGGGGGAAGACATGGAGGGATGGACGGAGGGATGGACGGAGGGATGGACGGAGGGATGGACGGGGGGATGGACGGGGGGATGGACGGGGGGATGGACGGGGGGATGGACGTTTTGCCGTAAACCAATTTCCCGGTTTCAACGGCTACGCATTCTGCCTATACAATGCGTTATACGAAGTTATTCACTACATAGGAGGACAAGAATCATCCTCATTCTCGCTACCCAGGGCTCAAAACGTGTTTTCCTGCCCCAAAAATAGTTTTTTTTCTGCAGCTTTACAAAACTTCCTCTATTCTACGTAAGTAGTATGTGTGAATGTAAAAACAGCGTAAAAAGTTTAAAATTATATATTAAAAATCGAACTTTTCTTATATGCTGTGTACCGAAAATAAGAAATATATTCATTGACAAAGAAGTTGTTAACACTTTTCTTAGAAATCTATGAATCATCTTTTAACTAAAAAGTTATGCCCATGAAATGATTCTGCCGCGATGGATTTTCTAAGAGGTATGAGAAATCGACAACAGGAAAGTAGAAAATTTATTTCATCTTAGACATGTATTTACTTTTAGATGTACGTAAATATATTTCGGAGGACAATTGAATCTTCAATTACAATTTGGATGGAATGTCATTAGTGACAAAAATGGTAAATGTGAGCTACACAAGTAAAAATGGATAAAGTTGATACTGATCTACACACTTTTAGCAATGAAAAATATGTGGCTGAATATTGTTTTTACTGGGTTTTTATTGTCTACGAAATATATTATGTTAGTTAGTTAGTTAGTGCCTTTTTTTACGTGGCGAGACTCGGGCCATCAGGCCCGCTCTTCCGTCTAACCACGCAAATTTCGCTACGCTTCTTTCACCACCTAGCGGAGAATGGAGGTATTAAATCTTGGGTGACGAAACAGGCGGATCTCAATTGTGCTCAGAGGCTTCTTTTAGGCTTGAGGATCTTTTACATGCAGTAAATCTACTACATGGGACAGCCGGCTTTACCTCCCCTCCGAAGGCGTACGAAGGATTTTTTCGCCCTTAAAAATCCACGGCTTCGATCGGGTCTGAACCCGCAAACTTGGATACAACAGACCGGTACGCTGACCGTTATACCACCGAAACCGCAAATGTCATTTATGTCATTTTAATACATCATTTAACAGTGTGGCTAACATTGCTACCAAGAACTATGATGACTGTTTAATGACAATTATTTATGAAAACCAATTGAAACAAAATCATACCATTTCAATTCGAATACTGCATTTAGAATGAATTTGCATCGATTCGAAGTTGAAATTCGATTTGGCATTTGAAACAACTTCAGGTAAGTTATATTAATTTGAAACAAATTAAGGGAGTTATTAAATTTAATGACTACAGGGGACAAACATTCTTGGATCCCATTACCTGACGCTGTAGGTGATCATCATTTTTGAAACGCCTAAACCTAAAAAATATCCATATACTTATAGTTTGGAATTAATTTGCGGGCGCCAGGTAGTTGGTGGCCTTCCACCAACGCAGAAGCTGCTCTAATTCCGGCGGAGAAGTTAAATAAGCCCGGCTCTCAAGCGCGTTGCGTGGGCGCCCTGCGACGGGCAGAGGGGATTTGCTCAGCCCTGCCCTGCACGACACGCCGCGGCCGAGCGACCGGCCGGCCTGGCGGCGGAGGCGGCAGCTGCGCTAGCGGCGGCGGGGCGGAGGCGGCGGAGGGCGGGGGCGGCCTTGAGGCAATTGCGGGCCGTCGCGCTGTCCACGTTTTAATTGGCTCCAGTATGTGCGGCGGCGCCGACCACGGCCCTGGAGGGTGAGGGGAGGGGAGGGGAGGGGAGGGGCAAGGAGGCGAGGGAGCCCCAGCACGCACTGCGCGCCGCACGCGCGCTCCTCCAAGTTGGGAGGAGATGCGGAAAAGTCCTCTTGCCAGGCGGAATAGACGCTCAGATTTCGACACTAAAAAATAAATGATTATTGTCGCAGAGAATAGAACGGTAAGAACCGAAACTAAACTAAAATAACAGAAAGCAATTCTTTCTTACATGATTAAAGCATCTTGTTACTATGTGTCGTTTCACCGTTAACGTCAGAAAGCATTTGGCATTTTGGGGAGACAGTCAGACTTTCCCTGCTAGCTAACGGTGTTCCCAACCTAATTTAATTCCTATGCTTTGGAGCTATAAGAGAGGAATGTGGCAAACATGACGTATTCCTTCATCGTAATTAGCGAGCTCCACCTGCCTGAACTCTTCTTCGTCATACAGCTATACAAACTGAGACCAATTTAAAGGAATGCTACAACTCGACTACTACTTTTACCTCCACCGGGAATCTAACTCGGGATCATCACTGTTCATCTATTCGTAAACTAAAATTGAATAGGCCTACATATATTAAATGAATACGTTAAATTAGACCTATATATGTTAAACGTCTGAATTAGCGTGCATGTCAACGTGTAACACAAAAGATGTTTCAAACTTTTTTCTGAAAAATCCAACACTTTAAGTTCTTACTTTCAAATATTGCTAATAATTAAGGAAAATAGCATATTCAATTCTGGCACTTTTGCAAATTTGAGAGGAATTAGTAAACAAGAAATAAAATAGGATGTCGATATGAAATGGAAATGTAAAATCAACATGACCTTCAGCTGATTTTTTTGTGATGTTGAAAATATTTTTATTAATGTATCTCTTTTAAACTTCCAATGTTTTTTGATTTGTAGAATGAATCAAATAATTAATGTAACACTAACTGCCGATATTAATGAATGTTATAAAAGTTGTACTTTATCCGTTCACATTACTATCACGAACGTCAGATAGTTCTAAAATTTCGCCAAACAAATCTGAGTGAATCTAACCAAAACTTTCATTGAAGGATATTTCACCTGTTTTTTCTGGTAAGTCTCTTTCACGTGACATGTAAAACACGACCACTGAGAACATTTTAGCTCAAAAAATTCAGTTTCTCGTTGAATCTTTCCACAGGTGAACATTTTATATTATGCAGACGACCACTACAGTATTTCAAAGTACACCATTACTCTCGTATGACAGATCGTCAAGCGTCGGTTTTACATAAATAAACAGTTGGAGAGAGAAGCCGAATTCTCAGAGAGACATTTCGCGATGAAAGTATGAACCACGCTGAGCGAACATTGCAGCTGGTGAGTATTGCGTTACAAATTTGGTTGCGACAGTGATATGGTTTACTTTTATAATGATGTATATTCGTTTTAAAGTTGTGAATTTCAAATTTTTCATATGATAGAAAATTCTTTCAACAAAATGTATTGAAATGACAGAAATAATTTCGTAAGAAAATATTAATGTATTATAGTACAAAAAGTATATTTACTTATGATAAACTAATCAGTAAAAGTCTACAAAAGTACAGTACTTTCTTAAATTCCGAAGAAATGATGAATTAATAAATTCAAATCGTCATTAAGATCTGGAACCATTTTCAGATTAATAAATAAGTCGTTCGTAGTTTTATGTTCTTGTAGTTTATAGCGTATAATACTAGAATATCTTTCTCGAATAATAATCTCTAACCTCATTTTTTGTATCTCCTTCCCGAATACTACTGACGTGGTAGAGAGAAGGCATTGTAATGCTGCAAAAAAAACGGCTATTTGTCCAGCAACTTTTTCTATTTGTCAGTGACTTGTCCTGAAAAAGTAAAGTAGTAGAATTTGTAAAAGAAAATTGCCAATAAAAATTATAAACTATTTGGCTCTGATGCCAAAAAAGTTGAACTCTTGAAAATGTGTAGTAAATCTCTTCCTCTAATACCTTGGGTAATCAAAATATCGGGTGTCCCACCAACTATGAGCCACATCCATAACTTCTAAACCGTTCTCGGTATTGACATACAGTTTTCGCCCAACAATACGGAATCATGGGGAAATTAATATACCGTAAGGGTATTATTTGAAATGTTTTTAGTTTTCGAGAAATTTAATAATATTTGAATTTTTCAATAGAACTATATATTTTTCTCATCAGCAGTGGATAGATCATAAAGAGAGGAATCCAATGATGTATCATATGTTAAATTTTGATAGAAACTTTAGTATAAAAGTAGGCTCTCTGACATGTGATTTTAAATTAAACGGAAATTATTCCCTTGCAACTGTCGCCTTTGGGGAAGATGGCCTTCGCTTCCTTCCCTACCTTCACTAAAAATATTATGAACAATGCCTGTACAGAATATTACTTGACCCATGATTCTGCACTGTTGAGCGAAATGTACATTTCAATATCGCAAACCGTTTAGAAAATAGGGGGTGGCCCATAGTAAGTGGGACACACTGTACATATTTTGTGGAATCTTGATACCGAAAAATTGGTTTACGGCAAAACGTCTGTCTCTGATCAATAATGTCTTAACCGTTCATACGATTTTCTCCAAAATTTATATTCCTCGAACGATCTGGCCGAACTCGAGGCCCTATGGATTTCAATCTTATATTTTTATTTTTAGGTATTTTACATTAAGTCTCAATATGTTAATTTTTTTCATGGCTGAAAATTTTTGATTAAATTTTTTCCCTGTGTAGAATGTAGAACACACATAAACTGGCACAGGTCTCATTTTCATTGAACTTGGAACCAAACAATGAGTTTTCGACAATTGCAAAAGTTAAAATTTTTTTCTACATCTTCCTAAAACTTCTTCTATACAATGTTGAAGATTTAGCACTTTGTATTTCTTACTAAGGTAAGAAGAATAACGCGTAATTCTTGTTAAAACGAGCATTTTTTTAATAATACTTGTATTATGTTATATTTAATAATTATTATTAAATGCTTTGACAACGCCTCGCTGGCAAGAACAAGCCGACACCAGCGCTGCTGCTGGTTTGTATTATTATAAACAATTAATTTTATTTACGGCTAAAAGGCGCATCGCACATCTTTGATTTGTTTTCGTACGTAAAACACTGATTATATTAACACACTGAGTTTGATTGCAGAGAGCTATCTTCATTTAAAACTTTGAATTAAAAATGTATCGATGGCAAAATTTTATCGCCAAGTATCGAAAAAATTGTGGCTTTTCAGGAGAGAGGAAAAGTATGGTAAAGTTTCTATTCAAACTAATAAAAATGTAATAAAATTCTATCATTTTAACACATTTCCAGTTAATTGATGTGATTCGAGTCACTGATTTGGTAGAATATTTTGTTTTCTCGCATGACATTACCTATAAATGGCCAAATTTTCAGACAAGTGTAAATGAAATTTATCCTTCAATGTGTATTTCATGCGATTCGTTTGCTTAGGAGACTTAGTGTTTTGTGTTGCATTTCAGTTTGGTTTAGTTTGTCTTCAAGTGTAAATACTCGTAATACAGAAACCGTCACATAATAATATTTCATAATCATTACTAATAATCTTGGAAAGTATGTGTTGTTGCAGCATTACTAGTTTCTAGTAGGCGAGGTGTCTGGAATTGCCTATGTACTCGTATTCATCGCACTCATCTGTTAGGGGAATGCATACAGGATACGGTGTGAATCCAGTGTAAACGAAGCAATTAATAAATACAATTGATTTTATGATTAACTTTTACGGAGTTGGAAAAAAGATTGAAGGGATTCTTCTCCAAAATTCGTGCATCAATTCCGAAAAGTGTTTGCTTAAAAAGGGATAAATCAAGAACTGACCATATTAACAGGAATACAATGTGTTATTGTGTAAAACTAAGGGGCCCTTTCGAAATTTTTCGAAATAGATACCAAACACAAAATCAATCAGTGCTAGAATTTACAGCCTTAAATTTAAGTGATAGTTAAAGTGATACATCACTTTGAAAGCATTGAAAACAGAAGAATTGACACCGCACGGCGGAAAGGCTTTGTCGTTCCAGGACACACTGGAACGTTGAGGAAATATGAATACTAAATAATACTTATACGATTAAGCGTTACGCATTAATGTGGGATAAAGTTCCTAAACAATAATAAAAAATGATTGGAATTTTGGCAACAAATTCATTTTTATCGGATATATAGAGTAACGCGAACGAGAACCTATTCTAAAAAAAATATATAATCAGTATCATTAATGATAGATGATGTCGTGAATTTTTAACGGTCCCCATAAGCACAATTTAATTTTTTATCATCTAGGTTTTTAAAAATTTCCTTCTCATTTAACATAAATAACATTCTTACATATTTTTTCGATAAGTTATGTTACTAGGTTTAATCTACTGTCTCATTGGTCAGAATATACTGGTTGTATTGATTGATTGATTTTTTCGTGTTTCCGGGCGCATCAACTGCTTTGGTCATTAGTCACGTTAGTGTAGTGCATGTTTGTTCTTTGGAGATGGCGGTGATTTTCCCCCGCTGGATGGCGAGATCCGGCGCCGACCTACTGTCGGCTAGTGGGGGTTTCTCCTAACCAGGACTCTCCCACCAGCGGGGCACCGCCCCAGCCGGGACAAGCTCTAACGTCCCGACCAGTCTCCCGGGATATGTGGTAGTGTAGTGCATGTTAGCGTAAGTGTGTGTGTGTGTGTGTGTGTGTGTGTAAGGGGAGAGGATAGGACAAGGAAGGGGAAGGACAGATCGTGCGCGGTCCGTGGCCCGTTTGGTAGGGTACTGCTCCGGCATTCGCTTGGTGTTGATCGGAGAAATCACGGAAAACTACGGATCAGAGC
Organism: Teleogryllus oceanicus; assembly: GCA_964035755.1. Lineage (NCBI taxonomy): Eukaryota > Metazoa > Arthropoda > Insecta > Orthoptera > Gryllidae > Teleogryllus > Teleogryllus oceanicus. The sequence goes on along the minus strand of CAXIVR010000002.1, from coordinate 90,201,177 downwards.
AGTCGGCCGCTAGAATTTTCCTCCAGACAGCGACTGAATTCGACCTAGCTGAAAAGCTAGTCTCGAAAATCCTGCCACCGTCAGGATTCGAACCCGGTTTGGTTGTATTGAGAGAGAATGTACAAATCGTTTCAAATCCTTGGTTAGGGATAATTTTCTTACTATGCCTTTTCTTCAACGACTCTTTTTCATGATTATCTTTCTTATCTCTCAAGATTCTCTTAAAAATGACATTCCTTGATTAGAAAACTCATTTACATTAAAATAAGTTAATAATTGCAAAATTGGGGGTGTGAGAATCATAGTGACTCTAACGGTAAGTCCAATTCAAAACCAATCTATTTTGAGAGTTGAAAGAAGCGGGAACATCCGTTTCAAACCTTAATAAACTGGAACTTCAAAGCTGAAGAATCTTAATTATTGTATTATGAATCTCTACTAATGAATCGCATAAGGTAACTGAATGGATATGATAAACGGGAAGTGGTGGCAAGTGTTTGACCTCCAAGAAACAATTGAGAGCTCCGTAACGGTTGTCGTCTGAGAGCGCCAGCGGCGGTGAGAGCCATGAGTAAGATGAGCGAGGGCCGGGGGGGGGAGGAGGCGGTGTCGCGTGGCTACGCTCGGAAGGCCAGGCACGCACGCTCAGGGGGCGTGCCCAGCGTGTTAAGCCCCAGCGCAGAGCCCCCTCGCCCCCCCCCTCCCGTTCTTGCCGCCCTTCTCGCTGCCGTTCCCGACCGCTCCACCTCGCCCCGCCCCTGGCCCAGCGTTGCCCCGCCCCGTGCTTGCTCCCCTGCCGCCACCGCCCGCCCGCTGGTCGCTGTCCCGCCCGGCGCTGGCCCGCCCGCGTTGATCGTTTGGAAATCCCTTTTGTGGACGCTGCCTTGCCGATGCTCCCGTTCCTTGCTTTGATTATTGTTTCACAGGCGCTTTCTCAATTTCTTACGCTCGCAGTGCGTGTAAATCGACACTTTATGTCCTTAGACTATTACCAATTATAATTTAATTATATGATCTGTCTTGTACATTTTTTTATATGAACTATTTTCTAATAACACTTAACCCCCGAGGAACATACAAGATTGTATTTTTTACATAATTTTAATGATGCAGATTTACTTAGTTTTTAATTAACAAAATGTCAATTTGGCTCGGTTTGAAATATCTAAATTTGCATCTGCTGTTTCATATTTTCCTAGCATAATTCTCTTTTAAAATTCCCTTCATAAAAGAACGTACTATACTAAAGAACGTACTAAAGAAGATACTATTCCAATGTCTTTGAAGAGAACTTGTAGTGTCATTTTACTGTTTTTATGTTTATCTCGAAACCACTATACTCTCTAGTCAGATACGTTATACAGCACATATTGAGCATCGAATCGAGGTTTAATAAGCAATAATGTATCGGTAAAAATGAAAGTAATTTTTTTAAAGACGAATTAAAACCTTGTTTTACGCCACCAATTAATATTATCATAATGCTGTTTTTGTTGCTCTCAAATTCATAGAACCTGTTTCATTTTATTCTCCAGTTGCTCACCAACGTTCGTATAATTTGCACAGTTATTACCATTGATGCGTTATGCAAGGTATTTGTGGTGCGTGTGAGATACAGAGTAAATACATTTCTACTTGATGTGCTCTAAATCGTGTGCTTTAGAGGAAATTACATCACTGTAGTGGGTGATTACCTGGAAAGCATTGCATGTAATGAAAATGGTGGCCAATAGAAATTTCAATAATGCTCTTCGAAACTGCTAGCGTCTGTTTCTGGCAAATATGATAGTAATTTTTGTTTCAGTGTTATATTTTGATTTTAAATTTGATGTGTATATTTGCTTATACAATAGTATTTACGAAATAAGTATAAGCCATTACAATGGAGAATGGTGAATTATCAGCAGAGGTAGTTAGGCCGAGTTTGATAACAATTTGAGTATTGAAATAATGATGTTACGATAAGAAAACTGAACAACCTTATATCGACTTCGAAAAAAAATTCAATTAACTATATTTTTTTTAAATATTGATGTCAATAGTGGGCTATGGAATAATACAACGCTTGTGTTATAATATCTCTTGTTACGAAACTAATTTCAGTTTCGTGAAGTTTTACTTTAGATATCTGAGGTGGATAATCACAGTTAATTTATTTACTGCATGGCATGCATTTTCGAGAAGACAGCACCATTGCCACAATTTCGAAGTCGAAATCTCAAAATGTCCGTCGTCGAATTTTACCAGTAAGACGTTTATGTTTAAATGTACTGAGGAAGATGATGTTATTGAAACTCGCGGAGATGGAGAAGGCGGTGGATTAGGAGGCAGTGGAAGCGAAAAACCTCCAATGTAAACCACGTTTTCCACCATAAAATGTATTTAATTGGATGGTGATGAAAACCCGGCCCTAGTAGTGGATGGAAATCACTCTGACCGCTAAACCATATGTTAACCTATTTAGGTATATTGACTAACAAAATGAACGTGACATTTCAAAACATATACAAGATTTAATTTTGCATGTTCTCCAACTATTGAAAAAATTCTAGAAAATGAATTCCTACTACTTGTGAATCTATGATGCACTATATTTATTTAGGAGCTCGAATGGAAAGTGCTTACGTAGGCTAAACGTTCTTGTTGTACCAAGAACTAGCAAAGAAAGTAATTTCAGTTAATTACGTGTATTATTTTCTGTGCTACTAATATAGTTCAGTTTGATTTTCTTGTTTTTTTGACACAAATAATATCGGGTCGATACCAAACGAATAATTTTTGATCATGTGAAACAAGATCACATCTTACCAGAATATTAATCTTTCGAAACTTTAAAATTCCCAAATTTTGTATTTGTCATAATCATTCTTATCCCATTAAAGCACTCCTTTATCATTTCACTGCTGAAGTTCCTGAGAGCTTCTTCTGCTGCTATTTCTGCTGTCAAGGTGGGATGGACCTTGTCCTCCTCTGTGACAGCAGCAGCCTCCAGTCCAGCCACATGTTCAGCAGGCTTACAGAATTGCAGTTCCCAGTCTGTTCACTCGCCCTTCAATGGTGCTACTAGTACGATGCACGTCGTCTCATCACCGGCAATTATTCGTCAGATTCGAAGCGAGTCTTACCAAATCGAACATGGAGAGTGAAATACTTTAGAGATGAGAATTTGAGAGCCAGGAAATTATTTTCAAAGAAGCAGACCAGGACGGAACGGGACGGAACGGGACGGATTTATGACGGAAAAGGGACACGATTTGATGCAGTTCTCAAATTTACAATTACCTTAATTCCTTTGCTGTTTTCATGAATGTAACCCAATTATCATTGTCATAATTTTCATCTGTTCTTTAACATTCCATCACTCGCGCGGCCAATGGTAACATTAGTACCCGCACGTTGGACTCGGTCCAAAACACCGAATATGAAGTTTTTTTTTTATTAAAATCGTTTATACACTTTTCTTATCTGTGCTTATTATAATGGAATACACTATGGAAAGAAACAACATATAATTACAAACCATATTGAATCTTCTTATATACTATTTTAGCTACTCGCTCGGCCATTCGTAGCACGAGTACTCGTGCGTTGGACAATGTCCAATGCTTGCATTATTTGGTTTTCTACATGTTCTAATATTTACATTTTGTACAGTAACGAGAGAAACGCATATACACAACATTTGAAATATTAAACTCTCTCATATCACAGAAAAAATATAATTTTGATCAAGAATTCAAGAATACCGTTTCATACGTCGGTACTCGCATGTTGGGTTCTGTCAAACAGGCACAACGATTTTACTTCAGGGTATGACGACACAGTGCATAACAGAGATAAACATTGTATTGATACCATTCTCAGACACCGTTAGAGGAATAGAAGCATTGTATTTCATTCAAGGATTCAAGAACACCGTTTCATACGCCAGTACTCGCATGTTGGGTTCTGTCAAACAAGCACAACGATTTCACTTCAGGGTATGACGACACAGTGCATAACAGAGATAAAAATTGCATTGATACCCTTCTCAGACACCGTTAGAGGAATAGAAGCATTGTATTTCATTCGTGGAAGGCTAACATTCTTTTTTAATTAGAAAACCAATTCTGTTTGACTCTATCCAACGGCGCGAGTGACGGAGCGTTAACTATTTGATATTCTTGCATCCTTCCTGAACTATTATTTTCACTTACTAATTATATCGCAATTCAACGACCTTCCGTAAAAATGGTAATTGTAAGACATGGCAGTAATTCGAAAATTTCTTATTTCGGATGTTACTGCGGTTGGGAACATGTGAAGTATTTTCGAAATTATGCAGAACACATAAGTAAAGGTACCGTTGTCAGCTTTCAGAAAGGGTAGACGTAGTAGAATTGTTGGTGCGATATATTGCCTTCGCTAAAACCTATTATTTAATTTAGTCTCCATGGAGGAACCGAATAAAAAAGTGTTCTATTAGTACGTTCTATTTATATTGAATTTGGCTAATTATTCTACATTTCCCATCTACATAATCGAAAATTGTTATCAATTCATTTATCTATCTACTTCAAATTTATTTAAAATTATTCGAGGTTCAGCAAATTTATATTGCTGAGTTTTACTGATTGTTGAATATTGAGTTTAAGTGATTGCTGAATTGCCTGCCATCGAGTAGTTTCTATAAATCGACCTTACAAGAGGAAGAAAAATATAAGTACCTAACACACATGTATAATACTTATAATAATTTTTGCATTTGTAATACCTGAAACACTCGTTCCCATAAACAAATAAATGAATAAATACCGCTTGTCCGCTTAACCTGTAGAAAGACGATTTCGACTAGCGAAACAAACAAAAAGAAATCAAATCACTTCCCTTCATTTCCCTTCCCTTCCCTCCCTTCCCTTCCCATCACTTCCCTTCACTGCACTGCACTGCACTGCACTGCATACCACTTTATTTATCAACTTTTCAATACTATTTATTGTAGATTACGCATAATCGCACCTTTCACTTCACTTCACTTCACTTCACTTCACTTCACTTCACTTCACTTCACTTCACTTCACATCACTTTACTATATTTTTTCACTCTATTGACTAATTTCCTATGTTTTTTTTTCTAAAACTTTGCACTGAGCAAGTAAAGAGCTCAAAAACTGCCGCAGGCAAATCGTTCCAATCTACTATAGTTCTGTTTACAAAGGAGAATTTACCTGCGTACGTTCTTTGTATTCTTGTTCTAATTTTATATTTGTGATCAAATCTATTTAAATAATCTGGCTTATCTAGCCTTCCCCGAATTTCCTGCCATGCGGAACAACCAACGTAAGATTTATACAGCGCGCAAAGTCGTGCCCTTTTCCTTCGGCGTTCTAATGATTCCCAATGCGCAGGTGTGTTCCTCCAAACTGTGTATTTTGCCGCTCTGTTTTGGATCCTCTAAACTTTTTAAGTCCTACTCTGTACTGATCCCAACAACTTGCTCCGTATTCTATTACCGGCCCAACAAGCAAGGTATACGCAATTTCTTTTGCTTCCGTATTACAGTTTTTAAGATTTCTCATGACGAAATGCAAAGACCTCAAAGATTTGCCCACTACGTAGTTCGTTTGTTTCTCCCATCCCAATTTACTGTCCAGGAAGATGGCAAGGTATTTACAGTTCGAGACTCGCGGAACTACATCATTACCTAGCTGATAAGGTATTGAATGAAAAGCTCTGGCCCTACAAAATATGATCGTTTTACTTTTATTTCCATTTATATTCATTTTATTAGCTATTGCCCAATCATAAATTTTATTTAAATCATCCTGTAGTTGAATCATATCGTGCTACCCTGCAATTACCCTTTATAATATACAGTCGTCGTCGAAGAGTCGAATTTTTCATGTTATATTTCGCGATAAAACATTAGCAAAAATAAGAAACAGCAGTGGGTCTATGGCACTGCCCTGAGGAACCCCGGAGGTAATGTTACTTTTTTCCGATAAATGCTGTCCAATTCGAACTTCTTGATTTCTATCGTGAAGAAATTAACTTTTACCCGCCTGTCAAATTTAGTATAAATGGGTTTCAGTATCAGTAGGTCATGCGACACTACATCAAATGCTTTATCAAAATCAATAACTATTGCATCCACTCTTCCCCCTATATCAATTACTTTAGACTAATCTTAAGTAGGGAAATAATCTGACTTTCGCAGGAAAAGCCATATGTGAAGCCATGCTGTCAATGAATTCCATCAAACCATTCTGTTCGATCCATATGATTTATAATCGAATTAGATAATAATTTTTCAAACAATTTACAAGCTATTGATGTAAGACTAACTGGCCTATAATTTTGCAAATCACATTTTGGTCCATTTTTGAAAATTTGCATTATTAAGCCAGATTTTCAATCACCCGGTACACTTTCGTTGTTGATTGATATATTGAAAAGTCCAAATATGGTATTATTGTTTTCCCTGCTATCTTTAACATATCGGTTGTAATACCATCCGGACCGCAAGAATGGTTTTTCATTTTCTTCACATGTAATCGAACTCCCATTTGATCAATTTTGAATACATGATCCACGTTGTTGTGCCCTATGATAATTTGGTTAGCTTTTTGTATGTATACAGAACTGAAATAATTATTGAATACATTGGCTTTCTCTTCATCGTCAACGATATCTACATTTTGCCATCGTATAGGAGGTGTGTCCTTCATTTTACCTCGTCGGTGGCGGACAAAGTTATAAAGTTATAGCTGTACAATTTTCAGTGCCGTCTTTCTGAGTAGGTTACTGTTGCTCTATTCTCCAAAATATGATTCAAAAGACGTCATGGAGGTTCATTTCTCCGACCTGTCCACGGTTTAGCGAAGATTACGGTTTAGCTCCTCGATCTGCCCTTCTCTGATCCGACCTCGTCCCTTACAAGCGCTGGACAGAATTCCGATCTTATTCGTTCGTAGCCCTCTGGGTAGTATACTCCGATTTAAACATACTAGTTGCACTTCAGGGACACGTGCCGGATGGAGAGGGGTACTTCGTGGTCCAATTGGGAGCTCCAATACCAAACATGTATGTCCTAACGAAGCGCATGATTGGATGAGGGTGTTTTACTCACTTTCAAATTCGTGACCTTGACCTATGTTTAAATTGAATTGTAGTTCGCTGACTCAGAGAACCTCTGGCTCGGCCGGTTTGCTAGCGAGATCCACCCGAAATTTAGGACCTCCCATTCCGCTGCCGATAATAGGGTAGGGGTGACACCATAGAAAAAGTGTACGTCAAACGTTTCAAAGTATTTCACAACTTTATTCTCTTATTCTCTCTTTGTCATGCCAATATTCACTCGAAATTCGTCGTTTCATCATGCAGTCCCCCCCATCACTCCGACCCTCCATATTTCCATTCCTCATCATCATCGCACTCAGATATGCACTTACAGTTTTGGCTATTCATTGTATGATTGCTTTTATTCGTAACCTGTCACATATCACTCATCAGTCTTAGGTCGTGACCACTGTCACCTGTTGGTCATCATTCGTCCGACGTCTCGTATCACTAGCCAGTCGATAGGTGCGTCCGTTGATCGCTGTCCATTAGTTGCGAACCGTCAGTCCTCCTCTATCTCATTCCACACTGCATCTCTTCCTTTACTCTGCTTCGTGCTCTGTTGCCTCCTCCCGCCGCCCCTTCCACCAGTAGAGGGGCGGCGTCCCGGCGGGCTTTTATTTCTATTAGCCCCGGCGCGCGGCGTTCATTACGGCCGGAGCGCGGGCGGGCGGCAGGTGCGCTGCGTAATCCGCTATCAATTACTGGAAACATCGATTCCGCTGCGGCGCCCATCGATTGCGTTATGCACCGCCCCCGCCTTCTCTTTTGTACGCGCCGCCTACTTCCGGCGCTCCGGCCTGCGGGAGACGCTGCCGCCTTCGCTTGCACCCGCCCAACCCACGCCCCCCATCCCGCCCCCCCCCACCCCGCCCCACCCCCGCCCCACCCCCGCCCCACCCTCGCCCCTGTCCTCCGCTTCACCCTCGCCCCGCCCCAGCCCCCTCTCCCATCCCCGCCCCGCCCCGCCCCCAAATACCATCCCGCCCCCGCCGCCGACCAGAGCCCACGCCTCTGCACTCTGATCACAAACCGCGGCGCGATGGTCTTCGGGATCCTCGGTAGCAGAATCTACTCATGAGTACTCTAGATCTCTTTAATTCAAATTTAATGTTGAAATACTTTCTTTTATTATGTTGTTTCATATTTACAAGTGATTATTGTCATGTGTAGATGAATTATTTTTATCTGGAATGCATTGAATTAGTCAAAACGCCATTCTTTATCCGAAAAATAAAGAAAAGATGTAAATGTAAATAATCAAAATCTATCAGGGATGTATAATATTAGTCTAGAAAACACCTTTTGATATCATGTGTAAATGAATATTTGGGAACATTTTAATTTAAGTTTTGAAATACCAATTCTGTTGCAAAGAGTGATCGTCGAGACTACTTTTATGTAAGATTATTTACAAATATCTTTGATCGTTGTATAAACGCTCAAATCAGTTTATTGACGAACTAAATGACAATTCACAGCACCCACATATTCACTAAATAAAATGCGATAAAATAATTTAATTATAGTATTTCCAAAATGTTTGACACATTATAACTCGGAATACAGCTTTACAATACAAATTTAATTTAATCGAGACATAGAAAAGACTCTATGGATATTGCGTCCCGCATCTTTTTCACTAGAAACCTGTTTTCTATCCCAAACAAAACATAACATCTTTATTCTTTGTCAAAGCAACAATCCAATGTATATTTTGACTTTCTAATGCTTGTTAACAGCAAATATAACACTTTCGGAATTCTATTGTTTTATAGCATCATTATTTTAGTCCCCGAACATATTTTACCTAAATATGCAGAGAGTATTGTTCTATTTAGAATGTACTTTTCGGTACTCTTATAGTTATCTTCGGTACTCTTATGTAACAAGGGCGTTAACATGATGTTTTTGACCCAAGGGTGGCTTCCAAATCCGAGATCATCTGGCCCGAGGGGTTGAAAGTCACTTGAGGGACAACAACACTTAGTAACGCCCGTGGTACATACAAAACTTAATGGTTTACTAGTTTGTTGCTGAATTAAACAAGAATTCGAAACATTTTATAATTTTTGTTCGTACCAAATGAAAGAATATTGTGAAGTTCCTGCGGAAATTCTCGCAAAAGCTAACAAAACTATGGACAGTGGTTTCCAGTAAAATCTCGAAAAACATACGAAAATTTTGTGATATATTTGAAAGTTACGACAGAGTGAACAACAGTGTTAATTGCGTTGATGAAACAGTACTTTTAGGTTATTTCTTTCTATTGTCAAATAGAATATAGAATGTAGGTTACAGAATGTCATATCACAAAAAAAAAAATATTTCGAGGATGTTAGCCGATGTGTCTTATGAGTAGTACTGCTAGTCAAGAAGCACACACTATATTTCTTAAACAAAGTGATACGTAACAGTAAAATATGAGTGACTGATGACAATTGTATATTCACGGGAACATTCCAAAATTGCAATTTGCGTATCAATTAAGCAAAATAAGGTGTATAACGAGTTATTTTACTTATTTGAGCATTATGTCATTTACCTATTGTATTTGCTTGCCTCGGAACTTTAATATCTCGAAATCATAAACACGTTGTATACGTTGTGTTGATTTTCGAGGCGCCATAAAGTATTCAAAAGGCCCGAGAGAAAAAATCAGAAAGGCCCCGAAGGGTACTACCAATGCTGTTACGTGTTTTGTTTTAGGTCCGTAAACACACAGCAATGAGCTAGTAAACCATAAAAAAATCCTTTATGTTTTCTATCGTTCATGGAGTTTATATTCAACATATTTTTGGTTATCGTAGAAACGTATACCAAGATGAGTTACTATTACGGTGGCCACGCTATGACTCGTCACTATTGATCACCGTTTCTGAGAATATCACACGAGTCAGTTTGTTTCCAAAACAGTTGAAGTTTAGCGAAAATTGCAGTAGAGGAATATTTGTAGTATAAGCACATTCATATTATCAAATAAAACACATGGAATTATTTATTTTACTTCTGATCATTATTCTATAACTATTCTATGCAGTCTTTCGCCTTTCGTGCATCTGAAAAATATCCTGCCCAGATCATTCTTTCATTTACAGTTACAATTCGCAGTACTTCAAGTGTCGTACGTACAGGGCAACTAGTTCGTCATATTGAATATTCGTCAATAGTGTTTTAACTGCGTTTAACCAGCAGTGTATACAACAAATTAATGATAAAATTATATCGTGTAGATAAAAAAATAAAAATCAACATTCAAAATTTCCAAGGAAATAAAGAACGACTAACAATTCAAATTTCACCGGGAATAAAATATATCCTAAGTGTCTTTGTGATATGATGAGAATAATAATTTACCGTTCATTTCATAATGTAATTTGTCACGTCATGCACGAACATTTCAGTGCGCCTCTCACGTAATTGAATTAGCTGGCGGCCGTCGACGCGCTGTTACGTGCTGGCGGGGCTGACCGCATCAGCCGCTCTCGCACCTGCCAATCTCGCTGCACACTCAGCCGCTCGCGTCTCATTTTCCCGCTCACTGGGCTACAGGCGGCGCGCTGCCAAGGAGAGACAACGCCAGGCGGCGGCCGCCCGCGCGACGCCGCATCGGAAACTACCTCCCACACGCACGATATCTGTTAAGGCGGCTAAACACATATGCTGTTCGGCGAACAGCGAGAAACAGCTCGCCGAATCCCGCGTAGTGTGGATGAGTAGTTGCTCGCTATTTGCTGAGTGACGATCATTCGGAATTCGCTCTACCCACCGCGTGTCGGTCTTTTGGACACAGAAAAATGAGCGAACATTAAGGCGGCTGCACATATACGTTATTCGGCGAATAACAAGCAACCGCTCGCCGAATCCCGAATAGTGTACCGGGAGCGGTAGCTCAGTGCATCCACTGATGTCACTGCAGCACCTCTGAGATGATTCAGTCGCTGAGGAGAATTCTAGCGGTCGGCTGCTCTGTTCGGTAGTTTTCCGTGGTTTCTCCGATAATAACCAGCCGAATGCCGGAGCAGTACCCTACCAAACGGGCCACGGGCCACGCGCGATCTTTCCTTCCTCTTCCTTGTTCTATACTCTCCCCTTACACACACATACACACTTTACATCATCATGCACTACACTACCACATATTCCAAGAGACCGGTCGGGAGCCTAGAGCTTGTCGCGGCTGGGGCGGTGCCCCACTGGTGGGAGACTTCTGGTTAGGGGGAAACATCACTAGTGGTCGAATCACCTGTAAAGGTCTGATGAAAGAGATGGAAGTAAGAGAATAAAAGAACTTAGGGAGGATGCATCTCTGGATACAAAGAATTATTTCGAGAAGAGAATAGACAGGAGGAGTCTAATAAAGATAGATGCGATACGACCAAAGAGTGTAAAGTGGAAGAAAATTGGATGTTGTCTTTTATTCTCCTGAGGGAAGGATCACTCATTCTAGAATTCCACCAGATACGCGTGGAAGTGCTGCGGGTTGCATCGACGAAATACTATGTTGAAAATCTTTAGCACCATAACATTCAGTCTTAACACACATTGTGATACTTAAGATCCGAATGCAGGTAGGAACTTTTGAAAATTTGAATCCAACGAATTTTTTTATTAATTAATCAAATAATTATTTACATTGAACACATTGTTTTGCAGTTGGATAATGTTCTCTACTTTGGCAGTTTTCATAATCTCACTCATGAGTGTGAATGTAAATCAATATTCTAATACCCTCATAGTTAATCCAATTTGTTCAGAAAGTCGAAGAAAATTGAGAGCATATACAAAAAACTACGTCTTCAATTTGGTAAAATAATATATGGGCAAAACCCGTAAAAATGTGGTGTAAAAACATAAATCCATAAAATTAATGTTTAACATACATGCAATAGTAACTGTTCCAACCATATAAGTAGTACTCCGACATTATTAAAATAAATGTATTACACATACTTTATTTCCTTCACTTCATTTAATGTTAAAACAGAATGTGAAAGTAATGAATCTTTGCAAAATGTAGGAATTAATTTTCACCGCGGAAAACGCGTTGACAAAAGAACATTTGAGTGTCTAACATCCTCGAGGTGGAACGCAAAAGTGACAGACGCGGCAGCACCATGGAGTCAGGGCAGCCGGCTCTAATCACGCAGCCTCAGCGACTCACAAAAGGAGCAGGCGCCTCTGCGGACGAATGCAAATACCCCCTGGAAGCACGCTTCCGGCAGGCGCTCGCAATAAGAACTGGAAGGACGAATCAGCGGGATAGAATTCCGTCGGCCACCTCGCGAACTCGCTGGTTCTCTGCAAACGATTCCGGAAATTCCCTTCCTCTAAACTGATTCACCACTAGAATATGATTTCACTTTTTTATATTTTAAAAAGAATTCGATATTTTTATGTATATGCTCAAAATTTTGATATTTCCACTAAAATTAGTAAAAATATTTTGAATCCTACTAAATGTTATTTTACATCTTTATAGTACAAATTTAAAGTTGAAAAATTCTCAAAACAAAATTAAAATGCAGATGGTCAGTCTCTACAAATACGTTGCTTAAGTACTGTTTTCTGATTATAAACAAATTCAAAACATACTTGAACATTATTAAGAGAACATTATTAAACATTACAAAAGTATTTTATGTAAGTTTAGAACACTCAGTTAAATTAGATGTAATGGAAAAACGGAATTTTTAATCTGACCCTCCATTCTTTATAAACTTACAATTACTCCGATGTTTTATTGTTGCATGTTTTCTTACAATAAATTGTTTATCAAACTATGCTTGTTCTAATGTTGTCCGTTTACATGCCATTTATTATGCTGTTGCAAATGTCTTTGATAGTTTAGGTCCTTGCTATATGTACACATTTTCAGGCGAGATTTCACTCACGGACAGTGTGATTGTCGCCTATTTGGGCGGAACCCTTTGCAATCGATGCGTAAACGCTGTCTGAGCCCCATTGTGCCCTTTGGGTATGGCTAGGTACGCTGCGTTCTGCTACGATGAGCATGTTCACGGTAGAGCGATTTCGGACCTTTGAAACGTGTTGAGCTTTTGCAGATAGTACAAACTCCTTTCCGAACAACAGCGGTAACCCAGTTTTCCAGTAGCCCCATGAACTAAAATTAACTTACCTTATTTTGCAGCAGTCTCTGAGGATATGAATGGGATATGCGGGGTTCGGAGATGAAAGCTAACTTGATCGTATTCCTGGTCGGGAGAAAGGTAGTTACGCTTTGGTAATGTGAACACTTGGGAAACTACGCTCGACTTACCTGGACAACTTCAATGCCATTTTGGGCTGGACATTTAACATTTATGAAACATTTATGAATTCCAAGTGCCCTATTATGTCAGTCAGTAAAGCAGTAGACATGACAAATATTGTATGTTTTATTGCATGTTAGTATGATTGAGAACAGAACATAATATATTATGTGAAAATGGAAGTTGCTTACAATGGTATCTGTAGAACAAAAAAGTACCACAGAAATGATTTCTCCCACATTTTGGCACAAATGTCTAAATGTTGTCCTGAGGCATTTAATACAAAAATACCGATTTAATGGAAGAATTAATGAATATTTCTACAAATGATATTGAAAAGAATATTGAAAATTTATATTGCTCCTGGAAGGGGTCGTTTATTTAACATTCATTTGCATAATGTGAATCATTATTTGAAAACGATAATATTTGCAAGTGTTTCTTAACACATGCGGTATTTATAAAGGTAAGTTGGAAATTCATTTGTGTAAGTTAAATTATCATATATACATCTATGCGTGAATATATTAAGTGTACAAAACATGAAATTAACGAAAAATCAACATAGATCAATAACATGTAAATACTTATGTTGATGTTAAAGTGTAACGTATAACAAATGTTAAAGCCAATAAATAAAGTACTTACTTATATACTACTTTCTAAACTGGAACAGATTGGAAATTTCTCCATGGGAATTATATTATTGATAATATTTATAAAACTCGACAAAAATAATAACTGCGAGGAAGATTTGTTACCAGAAGTGATATTGAACAGAAAGGTATTTAATTTTTCTTTTACATTTTTAAAATTATTTCAGTTAGAAAGAGATCGACCTATAGAAAGAGATCGACCTATAGTGAGAATGTATGTGTGTGGACAGGGCAATGCGGGGTAAGACGGAGCAAAGGCTTCACTAGGCGGAATGCTCGAGGAATAGATAAAAGTGGGCGTACGGGACAGAAATCGATACAATTTTAATCTAATGGTTAGTAAAAATGAATACCGGGGCAAAACAAGGCACTTCAGTTTGATATTAACAATTTAAAATATGTCTTCAATTAAAACTCTTAATTCAATTATTTTTCCTTTTTTTGCTTACAAACGTAAAGGAAGTACAATTATTGTATGAGGCATTTGAAGCAAATCTGACACGCCAGCTATCTAAACCACGATTGTGATAAATAAATGTCCGCGAAATACTGAGTTTCTTAAGCTAATAGTGTATAAAGAAGTGAGAATCTTCCACACGCAATACACTTGGTCCCAAGCGAGTACTGATTATTCACCATCAATACCTCAGTTCTCCAAATGTGTTCATGCTGCGTTCAGCCAAGTCGATGACAGCTGTGAATGTATGCTATCTTGATATCACAACTCCGAGTTGTGATAAGACGAGCCAGGCTTCGACGTACTCACAAGAATCCTTTCCACATCTCCATATTCCCAACGAAAAGCATCGCACGGAAACGACCGCAGTGGAGAACGTGAAAGGAAACGGATGGCATCTCTCGGCGAGGGTAACGGCGAAACTTGCGATGCTTCCGAAGGGGAGATGTTTACTCTGCGAGGACGCACGTCCTTGCCGCCGCGCCGCCTTCCCTGCCGCTGTGTCCTCCGCCGCCACTCTCAGGCAGCCTCCGTCTCCATCATTGCCGCCCTCGCTGCATTCTGCGCGTCCGCCTCCACTGTGTCTGTCACATCGGCCACTGCCACTGCGCCATCTCCCCGTCTCCGTCTCTCGCTCCCCGCTCTCCGCTTCCGTTTCTGCCTCCGCTACTACGTTTAATGGTCTGAACCTCCGTGGTCGAACGAGCGGACGGGCGGCAGCGAGGGACCGAGTGAGGACAGCTGAGGCCAAGCAACGACATACACGCCAGCTATCGAAACCACCATTGTGATAAATAAATGTCCTTTAAAGAATGGATAGATGGATGGTGACAGGCAGGCGAAGGGGAGCAAGCGCAGGAGAACGGGCAGGCGGAGGTGTGAGAAGAAGAAAAACAGACAGACGAATTAAGCACGCGGGGCGAGAGGGATGGCGAGGAGGGGGTGATCAGGCGCAGGAGTAGGCAGTAGGAGGGGTGGACAGACGGAAGAGCAGGCGGAGGGGGAAGGGCAGTGGAAGGTGGATGGATGGTGCGGAGGGGTGGGCGAGGGGGCACGGAGGGGAAGAAGGAGGGGTGAGGCAGAGGGAAGCGGGGCAGGCGGCAGGCGGAACTGTGGTGAGCGGAGGAATGGGCGAGAGCAAGGAAGCATTGGACAGGTGGAGGGGAACTGTCTGGCAGAGCGGGGGTCTGCTGGAGGGATGGCAGGCGGAGGGAACTGTCGGTGGAGCGGGGGAGGTGGAGGGTAGGCAGACAAAGGAATGGGCAGGCGGGAAACTGGTTGGCGTAGCGGTGGGCAGTGCTCTCGGGTGGGTGAAGAGGAGCAGGAGGGTGGGCCTGAGGGCGCGGCGTGTGGCCGGCGGCTGGGGGTCGGGCAGGAGGCCGCGCGCCGCGTGTTTGCCTTCCTGCCGAGGCTTCTTCCGACGGCGTCGGTCGTTTGGCGTCCGGTGGCACGGTGCGATCGCGTCCTCGCAGATCGCGTTGGCTTCCTCCCCTCCATCAGCCACCGCGTCGCTATACTTGGGTTTTCGTAAAGTGGCGCGTGATAGACTTGTCTTCACGATGGAATATGGCACGATTTTTTCATATTTCTCAGTCGCACCGCTAGATCTCACTTCATATGCAGCATTATTTGATACGGTCACGATCATGCGACATCTGGCGGCACGACCGAGAAAGATGAAAATTTCGTGCAATATTGATTGCCATTCGTGCCACGGTATGAAAATTCCAGTATAAAGCTATCACAATACATTTTTCGACCTTTGGAGAATATGCAGTAGTTTTCATATTTGTTGACCTGTGTCTTCAATACATTTAACTGTGCTTTTTCAATTTTAAGTGTTATTTTACGTCGTTACTGAAACTTCTGAACTATTTGATGCTGTCTCATCTAAAACTGAAAATGTGAACTGTAATTATCAGTCCTTCGAGACATGAAAACAAGTGATTGTGCTTAAATATGTTGCAAACAATTTAAAAATAGCGAAAAGAGATCGACTGTCACAAATCTTAGAATATGAAATCATAATATTTTTGTACTTTAAAGTTAAAAGTTGTATATTTTCTGTATACTGTTACAATTTCAATTAGACATATTTGATTATTTTTATACAAGAAACATACAAAAGACATTTTATCAACATTCTTGCACCTAAACTGTTCTCTTTTTGTCCTCGCACGCTCATAGATATTAGACCTTGGATACTTGCCATACAGCTCACCGTTTCATTATCCTCCAGAGTTGTTTACAAGCAACTGATGTTTTATTTTTTCCAATAATTATTACTATGTTGAAAAAGTATGATATTTAATTTTCACATTGCTCATATAAATGTTTTATGATGACGCTATTGATCGCAATATTTATTTTCTTTAACGGTTACAATGAAGTTATTGGAATTGTTGTCTCCTATTTCTACAACCCTCAAACATTCCATATGTACTTCCATATGTAGGAACTATCCTCCCCTTATTTATTATGTATTGTAATTTTCTGCGTTAACTTTTATGAATATCGCAATCAATTGATTCATTCTACTTTCAAAAAGTAATGTACTAGGTATTTTCTCCTCATTTTAGATCACCCGTGATCAAATAAATAAGACAAACTAATTTCTCAGAGAGTTTTCAGATTTGATGATCCCATTTGTTGAATTGAGAGACAAAAGAGTTTGTCAGAACATCACTTCAGAAAAATTATCTTCGATCCAATTATGATCTTTGCAAATATTGCTAATAAACGGCTCGTCCGTTCCTTAAAAAGGAGAAGAAGTTCCTTTTTCAGGGCGCTGTTTAGCTGAAACTGTCCTCAGCTTTCGTTGGCTCACTCGCCCCTCCCCAGCAGCTTCGCGTGGCGTTTGGCAGCGCCGTAAAGAACATCGAGCGTCGACCGCCAGCGTCACGTTGGCGCCAGGGGAAGAAGCTACGGGCCTCGCCCCTGCCGCCGCCGCCGTTCGCCTTCGAAAACGGCCAGGGCCATAAATTGGGCGAGACTCCTAGCGCGGCGGCCGGCATTCGACCAACGACGCCGCCCCGCGCCGCCCCGCGCCGCCCCGCGCCCCCGCGCGCCCCGCGCCGCCCCGCCGCCCGCGCCGCCGCCGCCCGCGCCGCCCGCGCCGCCCGCGCCGCCGCGCCGCCCGCCGCCCGCCGCCCGCGCCGCCCGCCGCCGCGCCCGCCGCCCGCGCGCCCGCGCCGCCCCGCCGCCCGCCGCCCGCGCCGCCCGCGCCGCCCCGCGCCGCCCGCGCCGCCCGCGCCCCCGCGCCGCCCGCGCCGCCCGCCGCCCGCGCCGCCCGCGCCGCCCGCGCCGCCCGCGCCGCCCGCGCGCCCGCGCCGCCCGCGCCGCCCGCGCCGCCCGCCCGCCCGCGCCGCCCGCGCCGCCCGCGCCGCCCGCGCCGCCCGCGCCGCCCGCGCCGCCCGCGCCGCCCGCGCCGCCCCGCGCCGCCCGCGCCGCCCCGCGCCGCCCGCGCCGCCCGCGCCGCCCGCGCCGCCCGCGCCGCCGCGCCGCCCGCGCCGCCGCGCCGCCCGCGCCGCCCGCGCCGCCCGCGCCGCCCGCGCCGCCCGCGCCGCCCGGCCGCCCGCGCCGCCCGCGCCGCCCGCGCCCCCGCCCGCGCCGCCCCGCGCCGCCCGCGCGCCCGCGCCGCCCCGCGCCGCCCGCGCCGCCCGCGCCGCCCGCGCCGCCCCGCGCCGCCCGCGCCGCCCGCGCCGCCCGCGCCGCCCGCGCCGCCCCGCGCCGCCCCGCGCCGCCCCGCGCCGCCCCGCGCCGCATGATTTTAGTCGTATTATTAACTAATAGTAATGTGTAAAACATATATTTATAAAAAGGTGGTACTTGAAGTTTTCTTTATTCTTTGTTTCTTGTTTGTTTTTACTTCAGCAGAAGTAACATTCCTACTCGTAATGTTCTGCATAATGAATTGAATTGCCTCTCCCTTTTGATAAAGAAGTATATTCAATTCATTCTGAACAACTAGCTACGGCATATTTTCTGTCTCACAAAAGATCCTCTATATCGTTCGATCTCTTCAATTGAATGTTTCTACCTCTCACGGCCTCCTATGCTTCAATTTTTTTATCGTGGCGCTTGATTGATTGATTTGTTTCGTGTTTCCGGGCGCGTCAAATACTGAGGTCATTAGTCCCGTTAGTGTAGTGCATGTTTTTTCGGGAGATGGCGGTGATCTTCCCCCGCTGGATGGCGAGATCCGGCGCCGACCGTCGGCTAGTGGGGTTTCCCCCTAACCAAGACTCTCTCACCAGCACCGCCCCAGTCGGGACAAGCTCTAAGCTCCCGACCGGTCTTCCGGAATATGTAGTAGTGTAGTGCATGTTAGTGTAAGTGTGTGTGTAAGGGGAGAGGATAGGACAAGGAAGAGGAAGGTCAGATCGCGCGCGGTCCGTGGCCCGTTTGGCAAGGTACTGCTCCGGCATTTGCCTGGTGTTGATCGGAGAAACCACGGAAAACTACCGATCAGAGCAGCCGACCGCTAGTATTCTCCTCCAGGCAGCGACTGAATTCGATCTAGCTGAAAAGCTAGTGTCGAAAATCCTGCCGCCGTCAGGACTCGAACCTAGGACCTCCCGGTGGCACTTGACGTATATCAACCGTTGACGGTATCATCCAAACGGGAGCTTAAATGTCACGACACTGACATCACTATGATGACGTTCAAGCACCCGATTGGTTGACACCATAACAGCTGGTTTACATCAAGCGACACGTTACAAAAATCGAAGTATAGCGTAGATGCTAGCATAAGTAACTTCACCACGGATACAGGATTCGATCTTCCGTCAATCCATACGGAATTTGTGGAGTTCTAGCCTGGGGAACCGGTTCTAGTCTGGATGTCCCGGGGTTGTCTCGTTTCTCCCACTTTTTATTCCATTCCTTCAACATTTCCTTCATGTTCGCTAACAGATTCTTATTAGATAAAGTAATTAGCAAGTGAATTAAAGTAAGATTAGATAAAGTAAAATAAAAATATCTTCACTTAGACAAGCCTACATGTGATTTCAACCTGACTTGCATCGCTATACCACATAAGAGCGATTTGTGAATACCTTGATCATTTCAGAGCAGGCTGGAGGATTGCGCCAATATCGCCACCCTTAAAATATCCGGGATATTAAGGATATCAAACCACAATAGTAGGCAAATAAATTTACTTTGCAGAAAATTCAGCCATACACGTGTTTTGGGAAATTTTCCCATCATCATTTGATGATGGGAATAATTTCCTGACGCATGTGTATGGCTGAATTTTCTGTGAAGTAAATTTATTTGCCTACTATTGTGGTTGGATATATCATATATACACATACACATATTGTGACCGTACTTACTACAGTTTCCCGAATTTTAAAACAAAAATATTGCGACTAGCGAGACCAGTTGATTGGTTCGGATAGCTAGATTGCGGTATTGAGGAATGTGAGCTTGAAAACCATGTCACTTGAATAGAAGGCCCTAACAACGATAAATAAAACGCGGCTTATACATCGTATCGACATTTCACAACGCGTAACGACTGCAGTGTGTGAAAAGCAGCCCTGAAACGAGGGAGAGTGCAGCGCTTGCCCACGTAAAAATGACGCACTCGCAGTCAGGTTTCGTCGCCCGTCCGTCCGCCGTCCGTCCGTCCGTCCGCCCGCCGTCCGGCCGTCCGTCCCGTCCGTCCGTCCGTCCGTCCGTGCCGTCCGTCCGCCCGACCGTCCGCCCGCCCGTCCGCCCGCCCGTCCGCCCGTCCGTCCGCCGTCGTCCGCCGTCGTCCGCCCGTCCGTCCGCCTGTCCGTCAGCCCGTCCGTCAGCCCGCCCGTCCGTCCGCCCGCCCGTCCGTGAGCCCCTCCGTGGCCGTCCGTGCCGCCGTCCGTCCGTCGTCCGCCCGCCGCCCGTTCGCCCGTTCGCCCGTTCGCCCGTTCGCCCGTTCCTTCGCCCGTTCGCCCGTTCGCCCGTCCGTCCACCCATTCGCTCGTCCACTCGCCCGGCCACTCACATTCGTTCGCCTGTCCGCTCCGCCCGTCCGCCGTCCGCCCGTCCGCCGTCCGCCCGTCCTCCGTCCGCCGTCCTCCGTCCGCCGTCCTCCGTCCGCCGTCCTCCCGTCCGCCCGTCCTCGTCGCCCGTCCTCCCGTCCGCCCGTCCTCCGTCCGCCCGTCCCTCCGCTCGCCATTCCTGCCCGCCATTCGTGCCCGCCTGTAGGCTCGTCGGCCCGTCGGCTCGTCGGCCCTTCCGCTCGTCCACTCGCCCGTCCGCTCGTCCACTCGCCCGTCCGCTCGCACACTCGCTCGCCAGTCTGTCCGCCCGTCCGCTCGTCCGCCCGCACGCCTGCTCGCCGCCCCCACCCGCAGCGAAACCGCGCTAAGCCCTTTACCGATAAAGCTGGCTTAATCCCCTGTAGCTGACGGGATGAGCGGTTGACGCCGCCCGAGAGGTGACGTAGTAAAAAAGTGCGTCAGTTGAGAGTTCGCGCGCGCGCTGGATCGAGCTTGTCTTTCTGGCCAGGCTTGTCTTTCTTCCAGGGAAAACCCAAATTTGGGAAGGAGGGAAATAAATGGGTAATAAAATAGAAGGAATGAAGTATGTTTTTGTCGACACCCATTAAAGATGAAACGAAAGTCGTATATTTCATTCATAGCTGATTTATCTCAGCAAGAAAAGATTTAGAGCCAGGAACGGAAATTAGGAAGGATATCTATAGAATTCATTTTCTCCATGGCTATCCTCAAATAATACAAACTTGTATATTATGTGTAAACACGTTTTATGTGACATTGACATGGCTTATTGTTCATGACAAATGATATGGTTTCCAAGTCGAATTTTTGAGTTCCTTAATATCGTTACACACGGCAATTAATTGTCCTCCCTAATTTTAACATTTTACTCACAAAATAAAACTTTTAGATTAAAATAGAGAATAACGTAAGTTCACATTGCCTTAACAGTATGCGTCAAATGAACATCATTCACTGCATCTTTAGCAAATTTAGAAGCTAGATTGTTGCTCTTTTTGGGAGAATTGAAATTTAAGAGTTAAGTTGCAATTTGAAATTTAAGAATTGAGTAGCAATGTATGTTATTTTATTTCGTAGATCATAAGTTAATGAGACTCCCTAGAAATAGAATAGAATGATTTTAAATTTTTGGAGATTGTTTACGAACACTCTTCTTTGAGGTAAGAAAAATTTTCAGGGAGTTCAGATAAATTTAATACATTTCAAAACTTTGTTTCAATTTATTCTATATTTTTGAATGCGTTCCCAATAATAACTATCAGCAATCTACCTATAGAGATGATTATATTTAAAATTTCCTTTTTAAATTGAGGATTGTAGATGTGTAGAAATATAAAATATGTTAATTGTTGGATGGGATCGTTTGTATTCAAACAATAAAGCCGAAAATTCAAAATAAGTTCTTAAAAGCTTAAATTTTATTTTCAATTCTGTACAAGCTTACGTGTTAAATAAAATTTGAGGGGAAAAGGAGCATCAAGATATTCCCATGAAATACATTATTATCATGAAGAGCATTTTAAATAATTTCGTACAATGAAATGTAATTTCGAAACTGATTACTGCGAGATGTATTTAAAGAAACATTTGATGCAAACAAATTTTGAGTTACTCGATAAAAGGTAAGAAAGAAGACAGATAGGTTATTTAGGTCTGCATAAAATTATATGGTATAAATATTATCTTCATTATTATAAGATGATAAATAAATTGCATGTAAAAAGTTAATCTTCCAAAAATATAATGCGTGAAAAGAACAACGCATAAACATGATAAATTTAATGTGTACGTCTTTCGGCCGGAGAACAGGCTTTGAATCTTCAAATGCAATTTTCTCGGTTTCCAGTAAAGCTGATTCATCGATTCTCTCCCTAGACGTTCAGTTGATTCCTCTCTGACAGAAAATGTATCATAGAGATGTTTTTTCCAAAATTCTTTTCAAGTACTTAACATTTCAATCCCGTCGATGTGCAGTAATGCGTTACAATCTTTCCTGCGCGTACAGGACATATGATATGAGGCTGCTCCGAGAACTTGGGGCCACAGGGTGGGCAAGACAGGTGGGAACAGGGAGGTGGGAAGGAGGAGAGAATTTCGTGTTCCGGCACGTCACTTACTATTGTCATTAATTCCGTGAGTGTAGTGCGTGTTTTAACCACGAGGTGGCAATGTTCCTTCTACGTTGTTATGTGAAATCTGTCGCCGGCTTGGAAGTTGACTTGCGGGTTTTACTTTTCTCCGGAAATCTCACCTAGCGGAGCACAGCCTCGCCAAGAATGAGCTGTATGCATCCGACATGCCTCCCGATGCGCGTGGTGTTGATGTAAGTGTGTGTGTGAGTGAAGAGGAGGGGACAATGTGTGTGTATAAGGGTTGTGTATTTGTACGTGAATGAAGAAAAGAAAATTGCGTGCGGTCCATTGACCGTTTGTTACGGTAGTGCTCCGAGATTACTCTTGCATTGATCGGTGAAACCATCGAAAACTACTGGTCAGAAAAAATGGAAATCTAAAAATTGCTCTAAGAAAACTTCAAACTGTTTAATCATACAGAAAATTTGTGTCTTTCACATTTTTATTATAGAAATAATGAGAAAGCAGAAACTTGGCAAGAAATAAGTATATTCCTAGTACATTTACTATTTCAGGCTATCTAATTTGTATAATCAGAGACATCAGAATTCGTAATGCAAATTTCACTGTCGTTTAATAATAAAGAATTAAAATGTTTCCTGTTGTAGACCGTGAGATATATTCCACAGCTTTCCTTGCGAATAAGTTTCGCGTGGCCCATTGTGCACCGGGGCGTGGGGGGTGGGGCGTGGAGCGTGGAGCGTGGAGCGTGGGCGGAAGCGTCCGGCGCGGTGGCGGTAGCGGGAGGACGAGGCCAGCAGCCGCTGCTGACGCCTGGCTGCTGACCTGGGACTCGGTGCTGTCAGCTGTGCTGGCGCAGCACACCGGGAATGGGAATCCGAGTTGGCGAGGGAGGAATGACGAACCGAGGAAAATGTAACTGCAGTAGCAGGCAGAAGGACCTTTTAATTAAGCTATCGAAGTATGTTTGGTAGAGAAATGAAGTTTTGGGGAGAGAAAGGGCTAACCGTAGAGAAATCGTCCGAGGAGAGGATTAAATTTGACTTTGTTGGAGGAGGGAGGTCGATGAAGACTGGGACAATGAAGGGGTAGAGATAGTTAAAGACAATGGAGGAATAAGCGGCAGGAACGGAGGGGATGACGGAGAGCGTTGTGTTGTGTATGCAAAGATTTAAGTAGAAGATATCACGGGTGACGATGGTGCTGGTGGCGATCACACCAACGAGGGTGACGCTTGTGAGAAGAGCAACGATGCCGACGAGAGTGGCAACGTTGTGACGAGGTCACGATGTGTAACGATGCATGGTCGACTCAGACTGCGAAAATGTCGGCGGCGTGTGGCAGTGGAGCGGGTGAGATGACGGCGGCAATGGTGACGAGGGAGCTAGGACCCTAACGGGGTGTTAACACTGCGGCTCATCAGTGGGCGTGACAGCAACAGCTGGGAACTAGGAGGCGAGGTGGAGAGGGGGCAGAGAGAAGGGACCGTGGTCGGGACAAGAGGTCGTCGAGAGACGAATCGCAGCCGGCCTTGACAGCTGGACGCGGAGCCGCATCGCGTCGCGTTGGCTCGATAAATTGGCGCCCAACGAAGCGCCTGAGCTCCGCATGCGCTCCGAGGGACGATGCTCCTCGGCTCTCGAGGGCGCTTACATACAGCGCTGCGCCTCTACTCCGGATTATTCGTTCGCTCGCTTTGAAGATCGATTTTTACCAATTTACACGATTGAGCTTCCGCATTAGCACTTTATATTTCTTATTTTAATTACGTTTCTTGTATTAACCAAGATTAGACAACTGTTAGGATAAATGAACCGGAGAAATAATCAATAAAATGATATTAATAAAAATCCAGTACGTACAGAATAAATATTTCTAATTACAGTTTTTTTAATTTAGTCCTCATTAAACAATCTTCAATGATACTGGTTATTGTGAGGCACTGAATTTTTATTCGGAACATCCGATATTTCTGATTTAATTTTCATCTAATGTTATTAGAGAAACAATAAAAAAAATTTAGTAATTATTGCTCATTTCCTACAAAAGAGAGAAATCTTGGCAAATAAATCTTAAGAAATCTCTTTAAATACGTACTATTAGTAGTGTAAAGACTCCTTTTTTTATGATTTCAGAGTTCTTTTATTGAAACGCTTATTTCTGTTCGTGAGTTCGCGCCTAAAATCTCCGTTGATCGACATTCGCATTTCCCAATAATAATCCCACAGTATTTCTATTCACACTACATTTTTTCTCATTTCTTTGTAAAATTTTTTACTGTATTCAAATTTGTGCATACAAATACAAACTATCAAATAAACTATCAAAGATAAATTATTATCTCTGGTCGAATTCATCGGACCATTATAGGTGGGGTGCAACTGCAATTGAGTGTTGCCTTAGTTATTATGATATTTTCATTCGTCTTGTAACATTCTCAAAGTCAAAAGCCTGGGGCTTAAACACGTCTAAACTTTAGATTCTTAAATGAGCTCAGTTCAAAATTCAAACGTTGTCTCTTCCGGTTCACCAGTTAGGTCTATATTTGAATTAATAGATTATTTTAGATTTATTGATTTATGGAAACTCTTGTTAATGTATGAGCTATTTCACTTTTTCAAATTCCCTGTCGACTATAGATGATCCACATCCTTCTAAAATGTCACGATTGTAGACTTTTAACTCTTATGAGAAAGAAGGAAAGTAAAAGAAAAGAAACACTAAAAGAAACCAGGTTTTACAAATAAATCCATTCGTGTCCAAAACCCTATCTAAGTCGATGCCGTTTATTACTCATTGTAAAATTAATTCATTCATTGATTCAGCTTTCAAACGAAACAAGTACACACTTTTAGCATTATTTTATTTCTTATTACATTCGTAAGTAAATAAATATCGCAGTTGATTTATTTATTAAAATCGTTTTTCTCATCCCCAGAACAATGAGCAGTAGAACAATCTTTTGAAATGCACATATATAGAATGTTTTATGTTTATAAAAGTAGTTTAAAACTTTTATTGATATTAAGATATGTTTTTCTGGATGTCACAATTTTGAGAAGTGCGAAAAATGCGAATTCGAAATTCTTTTCTGCGGGTTGTGTGTTTTATCTTTTCTGGAAATGCTTACTCCCAAATTACATTGTATTGAAGATTCGCTTTTCAATAGGACACTAGAGCTTTTATTAAACCGCTTCAGCTTTATTTTTGAAAAATGACAAGCAAAGTTGAATATAATTACTAACGTAAAACTATGTAATGGACATAACTGTACATGAATAAAAGATGCTACAATTACCGAAAGCTCCAATCGGCGAAGCACAGCGCGTCCAGAAACTACGATTTGGTTGGAGCTTAGCGGGTTTCCGTCGAATGAATACGCATGTGAAATTGTGTTTAAGTCCCATCAATTAGTCGCCTCGCTCTATCAAACTGTCAACGTTGATGAACAGCTGGGATTATTGATAAGTACCTGCTATTGTAGCCCAGCTAATTAATATCCCCTAATTAGAGATCGCGGCATGTTGTTGCGCGTGCTGCGAAAGCTCCTGGCGCGGACAGTGGCGGTGCTCCGAGTCGCCCCCAACCCCACCCTCTCTCTCTCACATTAGAGCGCGCGCACTCACGTACACACGCACGCACACACGCACGCACACGCACACACACACACACACACTGTAGCAGCGGAAAGGGCAGGGCGGCAAGGCAGCCGGAGGGGCAGGGATAACTGGGGCGACGAAGGCAATGGGAAGAGGGGGCGTGTCGTTCGTTGCCACAGCGATGGAGACGATGACTTTGTGTGTTAGAACAAAGAAGTCCGAGACGGCGTATATGTGGGAGAAGGGGAAAGAGGGAGGGATCAATGGGGACGGTGGGGAAGCTGGGCGTCAGTAGTGGCGGTGGATTCATTTCGTGTTGCCAGGGGACTCATCTGCTGAAATAATTATTTCCATAAATGCAGTGCATGTGTTTATCACGGTAGGTAACGGTGATTATCGTTCATTGGTCGGTGAGATCCGGCGCCAAGCTAGTGTTGACGTTGAAGTGGGACACTGGAGGCAGAGAAGATAGGGCACCGGCGATGGAGGCGTGGAATCGACAGTGACGATGATAACATGGCGGTGTGGGTGGTATGTGCGGTGTGGGTGGTGTGGGTGATGTGTGTGGTGTGTGTGGTGGGTGGTGGTGTGTGTGTGGGTGTGGGCGGCGTGGGCGGTGTGGGCGGCGTGGGTGGAGTATGCGGTGTGGGCTGTATGGGAGGCGTGGGCTGCCTTCGACGTGGGCGGTGTGGGGTGGGGGGCACGGGTGAGGCAATGGGAGTGACGACGGCCGCACTGTCATCGGGGACCGTTGGGCTGGCTACTGCGACAGAGGAAACTCAGCCTGACAGAGCAACAGTTCAATTCAGGACTGATCCGAAGGCGTCGTTTTCCACTGGCAGCACCCAGATCGCCTGCGCTTTGTCGGAGCGGCCCAGGCATCTCTCTCTCTCTCTGGCGCTA
Organism: Teleogryllus oceanicus; assembly: GCA_964035755.1. Lineage (NCBI taxonomy): Eukaryota > Metazoa > Arthropoda > Insecta > Orthoptera > Gryllidae > Teleogryllus > Teleogryllus oceanicus. Next base: position 90,174,088 of record CAXIVR010000002.1, on the reverse strand, counting down.
AGCGCACATCGGAGGTATCGCAATGGCTTCCCGTGAAGTTTCCTCAAGGGAATCCGGCTATTCATTATTGATTACAACACGAATCACCAGTCTCCATATAAGTTTACGTTGTGGTGCGGCCGTCTGCCAATTGAAGATCAAATTTTTCTTTATTTTCAATTTCCTTCCCTCAATTTTTCACCTCGTGACCTATAATCATACTATTTTGACCTACCTTTCACCGCAATTCTCCTTACTCCTCCCCACCACCACCGTCCACCATCTCTATCCTCCGACACACCGCCCCACCACCACGCACTGTAATGCTTCATTTTTAAAATAGAATCATTATAATTTATTGTGTGTATTACTACTAGCCACTCAGAATTTCTTAAATAGATTTAGTGTTGAATTTTACATTATCGACATAACATGATTTCAGATTTAAATATAGTTGATATTCGTCATTCTGTATTTATTAAAAACCAAGAGACGTTATTATCAATGCAGTTATTACTCACCAGCCGTTATCCTTATGTTTTTCGCATTCTTTCAGTTACGCAGATTTTTTAAAATATCTTGTGAGACCACAGGCAGTTTTTAAAAATGGAGTTTTATAATTCATTTCATTACACTTATTCTTATATTCAGAAAATATAAATCTTGTTTCAGAAGTCTAATCCAGAACTCAAGCAAGCAAACAATTCATGAAGTAAAATGATTGTACACGTGGCATTAATATCAAATGATGACAATACCAGAAGAATCTCTCAAAGTATATCTCCTCAACATTTCCTTACATTATACCGCTATTTATTTTCCAATAAGATTAAAGTTAATAAATCGAGAAAGTAGCTACACAGTTTGTCAATTACTATAAAATCTACTTCCATTTCTTGGTTTGGTTTGGTACATCACAATTCCCTTAAACCATTTTCTTTTACACTTTGGTGTGTCTCTCTGTCTGAGATCCAGAAAGTCAAGGGATGACTCAACGACATCATATTGAGGACGTTCTTATTGTTGGCAGCATATTACGACGCTGACGTAAAAGATGAGATCCTCTCAGATTAGAAAAAAAGGAAATGCCCTAAAAAGAGAGCATGCACGCTCCAGTTTTTCTCGATATCGCGCCCTTTTATGGAGTGCCATCATTTGGCATGGTCGTTCCAAAGAAAACTCCACTAAAACAAATATTACGGCTTTCCCGGAGTAAATTGTTTATTCTGACCAAGCCCTCGTACTTTCCGCGGAGAGACACTAATTTCGAAGGAAACGGTGGCACCGGATGTTCTTGAGGAGAGGGGGTTTGTAGCGAGCGCGTGCTGGCAGGCAGGGTCTGCACGGCACACACTGGTCCTAAACAGCGCGACAGCTACCCTGTGCAAAGCTGAAAACTGAAGTGTAAAATAGAAAACGACGGACCTCAAAATGTGTTTAGAAAGCTCGAGGTCGATTTTTTTTGCTATTTTACACGTCATATTTTCTCGAAGCTTTCATACTGGCGGAGGTGGCTCAGGGTACCTACTGATGTTATAGCAGTGCCTCTAATCGGGAGGCCGTACGGCATGAGTTCCCACTGTAGCAGGAATTTGGACACCAGCTACATAGCTATGTCGAATTCAGCCGTTGTCTGGAGGAGGATTCTAAGGGCCGGCTTCTCTGATTGGTATATTTTTGTGATTTGTTGTGGCAGTACCTTAACAAAAGGGTCTAGAACCACCCGCGATCTTTTCTTCCTCTTCACGTGCATACAACTAACAAACATGTCGTGAAACCAGTCGGGTGCTTAGAGCTTGTCCCGGTTGGGGAGATGCTGTGCTGGTGGGGAAAATCCTGCAAGCCGACGTATAGGTTGACGCCAAACATTTTATTTTGCGAGTGGGAAATGTTCCGTAGGTGGCCGAGTGGCCCAGTGAAACAATCCGTACGAGCAAAAATAAAATTACTTTTACCACGTGCGTCATACACAATTTTTGATATTCTTACTAACATAAATTTTATATTAATTCAAGTACACAAATATAATTGGTACTAAGTTTATTTGAGTAGAAGTAGAAGTAGAAGTAAAAGTAGTATCTGATGCGGTGAGGCGAAAGTATTTTGTTTTCTTCTTGCGTTCACATTTTTAAATGAAATTTTAAGCATTGTCTCACTTTGACCACTAGTTTTCGAAAAGATTTTAATAGTGGCTGCCTAAAAAATGTGGTATTGTAGGGTGAAGATTATAATAGTTACTGATAATTTTATTTAATTTTCATATTTTGTATATCAGTAGAATTAAATTAGTTCGTGTGTGATTTAAACATTATCAGACACATGATACAGCAATCTCAGTTTTAACAAACAACTGAAAAACTAATACAAATGCATTGAAATCAAAATGGCAGTGTAAGTGGAAATACTCCTTCCATTAAAATTAAATTATTTCTTCTTATGAGATGTTGAAATTGAGTATAAACTATGGAAATTTAAAAATAAAGAATATAAACTTCAGTATTATTTTATACTGTTAATGTGTTTCACATTTGATACATTACTGCTACAAAGGTGGTAAAAATGCAGTGCATTTCGCAGATCATACAAAAACAAAGTAAAACGTATAGGCTTCGCTTCGGTCTTGATATCTGAACTCCTCATTCAAACTGTTCACACTATAAAAAATGTAAGAAAATTAATTTTGTATCTTTAATGTTTATTAAACATACGTTTTGTAATTATTTAATAGTTGATTACAAGCTGGCAAGTTGAAAACTAGTAATGCTAAAATAACACGCATATTATTGCATTTTTTTGTAAGAGTTTTGGAACATTATACTACTACTTAAACATTTGTGTTCTATTTGAAAATTTTAAAAATTACATAAAAACAACGTTTATGACATGTTATTTAGTGCATTTAGATATATGCATTTAAAGAGTTCAAAGAACAAAATTGAAGGAATTGTTTGAAATAATCTTATTTTCAAAGTTGCCTTTATTTCACGCTACGCATACACTACAAAGCTACTCATACAAGGTTGTCCAAAGGTTATTCAAGGCTTGTATTTGGAAAACAATTGAAGGCACCGTATTCAAAGACCTAACTTTGAAGTATAAATTTTATTAAAAAACGAGGTCTAACCTCTAAAGTTTTCGTTGTAGGAATATGACGCAAAAATTTTAACATTGACATTTTTGGCAAATTTGCTGAATTCAGTGAAAATCTGATCTGCTCCGTTTCTTTATGCGTTGTTTTTTTATCTGTGAAAAAAATAAAGAAACATTTTAAATCGTTTTTATAATGCCCTTGAAACTTTATACAAAGAACCCTCTAAATTCAAAATGTACATTTAAAGTTCAAGGGTCCCCGCCAACGGCCAGATCTATCGAGGAATGTCAATTTTGGAGAAAATCCTACCTATGGTTTAGCTGCTAGTGTTTTTCACAAACAGACGGACGAACATTTTTGTTATAAAAACGTGAATTACGACAGCACAACGTATTAAAGGAAGAAATTTAAAAGATATGAGATCAACAATGAAGATTGTTTATCTTATATCTTTAACAACTCACCAAACGTGGATTCTAACTATACAACATATTAAAGGAGGAATTTTAAAAGATATAAGATCAAGCATAAAGGATCAACAATGATCAACTTTTTTTGGTATTATTGCCCTATATTACTTTTTTGTCCAAAAATGACTGTTTTTCGCCGCAGCATTACAAAGCGTTCACTGTACTCCGTGTGTACGTAGTAAGCGAGAAAGCACAGCAAGTGGAGTGCGCGTCGCGGGGAGCAGCCGGCCCACTGCGCGGCGGCGGAGGCGGGGCGTAAAGGTTGGCCGCCTCCGGTTTTATGGGCGCTCTCTTGGCCAGCGCCCTCGTCGGGGGCGGCGTCGTGTGGCCGCCGGGTCGTCCGCAGCAGATTGCCTGCGTGACGGCGGCGCCTCGCTTCTACGTTTGCGCTGTGCACGCCCCCCCCCCGCCATTCCTCATAACCGCTCCGTCACTCACCTTGCTCCTCGTCGCCACGTTCTGCACGCCTGCGTCTTTTCAGAGTTTTCTACTCGTCTTTCTCCGCCTCTCTCAATCACTCCACCTCCTGTTCTTTCCACCGTAACATCTTACATGAAATCCATGTTCCTTGATGATGATTCTTTTCTGATGGTTCGAGCGCTTTGATTAGAACTTTTTACATTTAAAAAAAATATAACCATGACCTAGCTCTCATCGTGATATCGTGATTCTATTGCAAAGTTAAATAATTCTCTGGAAATTCAGTTTGAAAGACTTTTGTTACATATCACTAAGACTTGTGTTCATATTTCTTTCCTGGGTAATTGTTTACATCATGTGATCATTTCACTAACGGTTTTGTTTCTTGCTGATGTGGAAACAGTTGTGGGTGTAACATATTTCAATTTTTTCTTATCTTTTTCATACCCGTCTTACCCTTTAATTTGATCACTGGCGTTTGAAAATAATATCTCTTGGGAAAATGTTTTACCTTTGAATCACGTCAACTATCCACGAACATCTTCCCTTTTCCTAACAACTTTTTCTCACAACAGTTTTTCCTCAGAGTTTATATCACGTCGCCCTCGCGTACCCTTTCGCGCAAATTCTCTTCCCTTCCGGCCGCCTCTGACGATCCGTTCGCGGGCCCTTGGCCAACGCCGCGGCGCGTCGTGGCAATAACCGCAATCCGCGGACGCGTCCCGTATTTCACGCGATATTGCGTCGCTGCGCCGCCCACGACACGGCCTGCCCACCCGCTTCTCTGTCGCCCCTCTGCCTCCTCACCCACGCCCTCGCCATCGCTCCCTTCCTCGGCCTCCTCGCCTTCCTCCTTCTCCTCGTTCTCGCCCTCCTCCTCACTCTAGTTCTTGTTTTCGTTCCCGCCCCGGTCCTTGTCCCCGCTCTCGCCCTTGCTCTCGTCGTCGACCACGCCCACTTTTTCACCCCACCCACCCCCGTGTCCTGCCGCTCCCCCAACTCATGCCGCCGCCGTCGCTTCCCCACCCACACCATCGCCTCATCCGTGTCACTGCCGCTCCCCCAACTCATGCCGCCGCCGTCGCCGTCGCCATCCCCGATGCCGATTCCTTGCCCCCTTCCACTTCCATCGCTCAGAGTGTCGCGCTGCTCATCTTTTGAGATGCTTTCTTCGTCACTCGTCCTTTTCAAAAAGAATTTTCGAACAACAAACGCGGAGAACAAAGGACGTGAACATCTTGATGTGGTGGTGTCGTTTTTTGTAGTTGTTGTTTGCCAAGTTTTACCAGTATGTAAGAGCAAAAACCTGTTGTATCTAACTTCTCTGGAAGTCGTAGTCGTCAAAACAGCACCATGACGAATCAAAAGAATACAATAAAAAAGCAGAAAAATCTTTGTTGTTGTAAGGAGAATTTATTATATAAACAACAATTTGCTTTCCGTATTTGCTACTATGTTGCAAAATTTCCGAAACTTACGTGCCATCACACCTGACTGTACTACCTTTACTTTCGCGAAACAGCTACTGGATATGTGCCTTACCGATCACATTATTCCACCTTAATAAAGCTTGATTATTCTGAAATTGTTTGTATTTATTTTTTTCTTGACCTCCACATTCTTTTGTCTTCACGTCATCAGTTTAGAACTTTGTTTAGACCCTTCGTGTGTGCACAATCCTATCCGATTTTCATTCATTATTTCTACCCTTTCTCTTATTTACACCATTTTGACATTTCGCAACAATGATCCCAAGTGCTTCTTTCTATCATTATGTGCTGATGCTTCCTTACCGCTTTATTAATACTAATGCAATGGAAACGTGTTTAGCTGTACGAATTGGACCGCGCTGTTTAACGATTAGTTGCAGTAGAGACGGTGCAATCGGCGGCTTGACAACGAGGTGGGTTGCCGCGCAGTCGAATGCCTCGAGAGAGAGGCAACGGCTGCAGAAACGTGGACAAGAGCACAGCTCCGTGGAGGACAATTGGAGAGTGGCTGCGGGGGTGGGAATAAGGGGGCGGCACAGGGAGAGGCGGGGCGGAGCGGGGCGCTGCAGGGTGGGGCAGGCTGGGACGCGCGCCACGCGGCGGGGACGACAGGAGAGTGAGCGGAGGAGAGGCGCGGTGCGGGGCGGGGAGGAGGGCGGGAGCGGGGCGGGGCGTTTGGGGCGGGGCGTTTGGGGCGGCGGGGCGTTTGGGGTGGCGGGGCGTTTGGGGCGGCGGGGCGTTTGGGGCGGCGGGCGTGGCAACCGCGGTCGGAGAGGCGGCGACAGCCCCGAAGACGCCGCAGCTGCTCGGCACTGCTTGAAATCCCTTCTTTTTTTATCGGAGGTTCCCTTGATGGCAACGGCATAAAGACCTTTTTGCATTCCTTACCACGACGTTTGCCTTTCTTCTCCTTCTTTTCTATTGAAAGAAATCTGAAATCTAGTATATTTCATTTCCAAGCTTCATTTTTATGCAACTCACGACTTTTAAAACCTAATTTTTCTGTTCATTTTCAGGGTCTGCTTTCATATTTAATCAAATTATCATATTATGCTTTCACCAACATCAAAATAAAAAATTGCTGTGGTCGTAGTTTTGCAGAGTTGACTGGAATAAGAAAGGATTGAAACAGCGAAATATCTTTCGTTGGTGCATAGAAGGAAAATAAAGGGACGTTTGAGTAAGACTAACTAAGAGTAAAAGAGCAAGAGTAATAATATTACGAAAATGGCAAAGAAAGTTCCGTATCTTCCCCATCTTTGATAATTACATCACACTTGATTTTATCACACATGCTCATTGACTACTCATAGCATGTAGAAATTACTTCTCAATTGACCGGTTTGCTGGTGAATTATAATGTCTGAATTTGTTACAACAAGATGCCGACCTTCTCACATGGGACGGCTTGATCAAAACGTACGTGACAGTAATTTAATTTTAAATAGCAAATGGTTCTCGTAAAGACAACACTCATTTAGCAACAATCATTTCTTGGATATTTTGAAGAAAAATCGCATTCTGTATTTTGAACTGCAAAGATGACCTATGTTGGACATGATACTAGAAAATGTTAATATTGCAATTAAAAAGAAATGGGCTTAACTTAAATTACTTGAAATAACGTTTCACACTTCAAACATCTGAAATCACAAATAAATCGCAAACATTCAAGGTTGCTGGGTGTCAAAGCAATATCCTTTTTCGAGTATACTGAAGGAACTCTTAGAAAGTAAATGATTATTAAGACAAAAAGAAGGTACTTATTGTGTAAGACATTGAACAACTTCAATACGATTGGCAGCTTATTACTGTTAGATTATCATATTACAGTATTGTTTGGCCACAACAGCGATAAAGCTAAAAGGGTGATGAGATGCATTTCAATAAGATAGGCAGCAACGAGACGAAGGGTGAAACCTTGAAGAGGGGTCGACACCTATGACGATAAATCAGCAGGTAGCGAGGAGGGAGCAACATGGCTGGCGTCATGAGACGCAGAGTACTGCCAGGTAGTCGGAGGGCTATGAAAATGCGAGTTTTATACGATTTTTATACGGAGGGCTCCGAGGGACAGCATGCACATGTTCTCAGAGTGCGGATGAAGTGCTCAGACTCGTGTTCATCACGATCCACCTGACTCGCTAAAATGCCCTCTGGGAATTCGCGAAAAGTTCTCTCTAACCCGTAAGTGAGGTGGTGAGAGTAAATGTGAATATTCGATTTTATTCTGGAAAAGAAATTCCCCGTCTTTGCGAAAAAAAAAAAAAGATTTATTAAGGATAAATACAGAGAAAGAAAACGAATGTAAATATGCCTGGATTTTCATACTGATGATGATCAATATTGCATACAAACATAATATATTTTCATACTTCCCGAAAAAAGGGAATTTTCTTTAATACTTTATTTTTATTTGATTCACAACTCTATATGACAGTTTTAACTAAACGTAACTTTTAATTTCATTACAAATTGCGTACTTACAAAATACTCTTAGAAATTGAACTCTGTTTGTTACGAACGGTATTAGGTAGTGTGTAAGTAATCTCGTGAACCCATTTGAATTAAACAAATTTTGTTGAAAAGTGTCAGGAACAGATGTTTCAAAACATCTTCCGAGATTTAACTTTTGTAATTACATTAAAAGTTGTTAAGTCGTTTTCTCTTTGCGTCGTCTTTCGTAAAACACTCATTTTCGCGGAGTTCTGCAGTTTGTGAGAACAATGCATTCAAAATACCTACCAATAACAACGAAGTCTGAGACAAAACCTTCTCAATGTTATTATAAACTCACTGTACATCGTGTGGCAAAAATAAAGGTTTTATTGTCAAACTCAAAGTCCTGTTTTCGTGAATAGGATGTATTCAAAAGTAACACATTGTATAAATATAGCAGAAGTTAGAAAAGTGATGACCGAGCTTCTTCCACACGCTGAGCAGGATGTCGCTGGGTTTCCGCACAGTGTAAGTTTCCTTTTCCCACCCCTCGCGGCGCGTCAGTCGTGCGTGAAAGAGCCTGTGGAGAGATCTCCAAACTGGAAGCGTCTCCGGAGGCGAATCAGGGTGGGAGCCGCAGGCCGCGTCGAATCGAGAGGAGCCCGTCCGTCTCCGTGTTGCGCTGCGCCGCCATCTTCGCCAAGGAGTGGGTGGGGAGGGAGCAGGGGCGGGGGCGTAAAACGTTTTCCGTTTCTTCGATAAGAGGGCAGCGGCTTCTGGCGGTGGAAGACGCAGTGGGCGCGATGGCCTGCCGCGGAAGTGGGTTTGGGGACGGACGCCACACTCACCAAGTGTTAAACTCATTAATATGTTTCTCTATTCATGATAGATTGATTAATTGATTCTGGGCACGTTAACTGCCAAGATCATTTGTCCCGTTAGTGTATTGCATTTTTTATCGCTGAAAGTGGTGTTTTTTTCTTGCTGCATGATGATATCCGGAGCCCCTCTCCCTACACCGTCTTGCGGTGTATTTATCCCTCTAGGTATCTCCCCCAGCGGTGCACCACTGCAACGAAACAAGCTTCTGTCGACTAATCTCCTATCATGTGTGGTAGGATAGTACACGTAAGCGTTTGTACGTGTAAGGAGAGAGGATAGGACAAGGAAGAGGAAGGAAATATCGCGTTGTGTCCGTCGCCGATTTGGTAGAGTAGGTACTGTTCCGGCATTAAAGTGGTTTTCATAGGAGAAAAAGCGGAAAACTAACGATAAGTCTACTATATCAACTTGTCTCGAGAATTTTCTTCCAGACTGTGGCTGAATTGAATCTAGAGGAAGCTAGGTAGTTGAAGTATTGCTGAATTTGAGCTAAACTTAAGGAGATACCATTATAATATACGTTTCTGAACTATTATTCCCGCAACTTTTTGTTGACCGATGCTGTGGGTACGAAATAGTAGGGATACTTTGGTTATCCGAATCATTACTGAGATATTTAGCACCTAGTTTCCCTTTTCTGACTCGCATGTTTCCATAATTTTTTCAATATTTTGGGTTTGCCGCTTTTACATATTTTCATTTCTGACGAATCATGTAGCGAGGTCTTTTGTGAAGATCTTGGACCTGTCTCGGACATTTTCTTAATTTTTTCAAAAAGCACCTTCCTATAGCTATGGTCTTTTTTCCTATGGTGATCAGAGTCGTAAGCCGACCGCTCTGATCAATATTTCCCACTGTTTTCCTGGACTTCCAAGCGTATGCAAGCAGCACCGTATGAGTATAATCCATCACTTGTACCACAAACAGTATAAGGTATACTTATGCAGCGAGCACTGGTGACAACATTTCAAAAACATTTTCGTGGGCACGAGCCATTTGCAGTTGCATTTTCGTATAGGTTTTCGGGACAAAATTAAATGGCTGAGGCAGGTCCAGGATCTTACAGAGTGGCGATCGGTAAATGAACGTCTTACGGCTTGAGCCAGTCAAAGCTCATATTCCAGCAAGTTTTCGGAAATTCCCTTGGTGTGTTTAATATCAGTGAGTTTGTGACGTCTGCCGCAATCGAAGTGCTAAGCCGGCTGCTCTGATTGGTATTTTCCATGGGATTTCTGATCACTTCCAAGCGAATGCCAAAGCAGCACTGCGTACAACAGGTCGCGCGCGATATTTACCACCTATTCGCTTCTCACCACCACCATCATCACAATCACAATGACCATCACCATCACCATAATCATCATCATTATTCTGTCCTAAATCTCAATCCAGACTGGAGCACTCTGGGGGAAGTAGTTCCCATTGTAACCCAGCAAGGAGCTCTTGTCGACGCGAAGATAATTCTAAGAAAATATTGACCCATGGTTCTAAACTTCTCACACCTTTTTTTGTTCTTGAAAAGTAAATGTCATTAGCGTTTGACGATTTTTTAAAACAGACTAGTAGCTTGCAATTATATTATTTTAGTTTGAAAATAGTATAATTGTCTTATAATCAATACGCTTTTGTAATTTTTAAGAGCAGGAAAAACAACAAACCAAAGCTACTTGTAACGCTACTTGTAATGTTACAACCAATAAAGGCCACTGGGAAAAGACGTCCACAAATGTTATTGCTCGTAAATTACCTGAAAAGAACTGTCACATTTTTCATTCACAAAAAAGGTAACTTTTCTTTGTATTAAAAGAAGGTGATGTTCCATTTAATATGGATTGTCAAATCAGCGTTAATATATCTGTTTAATCTAAATGCTATTTTTGTATTAATTTGTTGAATTATTGAATTCCATTGTGAGGATGTTGAATATAAAAAACATCAGTGCTGATTTGTTTCTGTCTACTGATGCAATAAATTTGATGGTGTGACGTACAAAATGAAACATGCCAAAAATAGTGTATATTATATGATTTCTATATTATTATATGAGTGTATAATATTTTATTTCTTTACTTTCTTTTACAAATAAAGTATTACATGTGTTTTTGTTATCTACACTCGATTTTTTAAATAACGAATTGTTTATCTTAAAGATAAATTAACTTTTTTAAAGATGGGATTTTATAACGATTGTGAATTTCAAGGTTTATTCTCACTGAAATTCGAAGAGAAAAGTATACGAACATATTATCTTTCGCGTCTTTCGAGTCACCTTGTCCCCAATATAAAACCAGTGGTAATAAAACAGAACGTGTTTCTCGCCCGTATTTTCACGCAAAATTACGCAAAAAGTATTCACATTTCCGAAAAATTGTACATAACTTTATTTCAAACTCTGTCTATAAGGAACAGATTTCATTAAGGGAAATATTCTCTATTTTAAATATTTTAATTGTAGGAAGACTCCGAAAAAATGTTGAACTTCTGTAATTTTCGAAAAATCAGGGTTTTTAACGAACGCGAAACCTGCACCATTCTCTTAAAAAGTTCTACCTTCCAAAAACAAAATTTAATAAAAAACGATGGAGATTTTATTGAAAATTTTGAAAATGTCCCAGGAGATTCATGTAAAGTATCCCCCAAAATTGCAATATCGATTTTGAAATTCAAGGGGCATCAGTCAAATTGATTGGAGAATATCAGTTTTGGAGAAAATCGGTTGAACGGTTTAGCCACTACCGTTGTTCTCGGACAAACGGACGTACAGATGTTTTGTCGTCATTCGATTTTTCGGTATAAAGAATCCACAAGACATGAATTATGGCCACACCACGTGTTAGATGATTCATTTTCTAAATTTAGCAACTGGATTTATCCACTTTTTTGGTACCAGGGCTCTGTAATGTTTTTCTGTTGTGGACATTTGCCATTTTTTCACGCAGCATTACATAAATTTCTCTCTACTCCGTAGGGAGAAAGTAAAACATTTGGAAAGGTACGTGCGTGAAGTTACAACTGAATTAGCTAAATAAGAGATTTAGGAATATTCACAAAAATCGAATTTTTAAGCTCTTTCTCTCTTTCATCCATTGAAGTCGTAGCAACGCATTCTTACACTAAATCATTTTATATAATTTCCTTTGCAAGCAGAGCGGGATTTTTCTTCGCTAACTTTGTCATACATTGGCATCTTACTCTTACATGACTATTCTTATCGTAGCGCTTCGACCAGGATACCAATAAAGCAAATTTCCCGAATTCCGTGGTATTGGAACGTACCTTGAATGGAATCGGTTCAATCTACCTGGATCTTGGTGAGCCTTTGATATTTAAATAACAGGAATATTAATTTGTTACTTTATAGCAACATGTTGTAACAGTTGTTGTAACAATATAATATTAAATTTTAGACTTCAATAACTAAATGATTTAACCCACCAGAAAACTATTAATGAAAAAATGAACAAAATTTAAACTTTATTATAAAGTACGCATGTATACGCTCAAACAATTGAATGATTATACAATCTAGAAATGAAAAAAAACTGCTAGGAAAGCATCGAAGTGACATTCGTACAGTTCTATTGGATATCATTCTACGCGGGGTAAATATTCAAGAACAAGTGAAGAATCCTATAGACTACTTGAAAATAGGAAAGAAGAATTGATGTAGAGAAACCACCCTTGATTTCGTGAATGACTCCAACATATTCTGAGTAACAGCAGCGCCTTCTTCACCTCTACGAATTTATTAATTCCAATTATTTTAATTTTACTTGTATATCACTCATTTCTCTCACTGATTTAGGCAGTTTTCTTTCTTAATTTAAATCGTTAACATATTTTCCATGTATAGTAATTAATATATTTCAAAATTAATATTACCAGTTTCCAATACACTCAGGAAGTGAAAGAAAATTATGCATCCTCCAGCCATGTGAGAAGTGTCGACTTTCGTTACATACTTTGAAACTAACGAAAAATCCAAAAATACGTTTGTATTCGACTGAGAAAAATACAAATACTTTTTGTGTTAGAGCGACTATTCTTCATACTGCATGTACCGATTGAATTCTCATTATTTAAACACAGTTGATGTCATGTGACAACAAGGCCCCAAGGAAGAGACTTTCCACTATTCATTGTTTGCTATTTACTGCTGCGTTATGAAACAGCAATGTTTTTATCATTGTTACGTAATAAACTGTTGTAGGGGACATATACAATACGATACTATTGAAGTATTCATGGAGTTCGTTTACGTTTCAATATTTAATTTATTATTACCGACTGATTTAGGTTAGAACCAAGATTTCCAGCCTCTCTGCGAGGAGTGGCCATTCTGTCAGGAGTGGAATATACATTCCAGCCTCTGCCAGGAGATCTTAGGGACCGAGTCCCGGCGGTGCCGGATTTCAACACTATCTGGAGGAAAATTCATGCGACAGACTACTCTGATCGGTAGTTTTCCGTGGTTACTCCAATTAAACCTAGGTGAATGCCGAAACAGTATACTAACAAACGGACCACAGATCGCGCGCGATCCTACCTTCCTCTACTGCCCTATTCCCTCCCCTTAAACATACACTTACACTATAGAAACTAAAGAAGAACAAATGTTGGAAGACTAGTCGAGAACTTAGAGCTTGACCCGGATGGGGCGGTGTACCGCTGTGAGAGATACCTAGAGTGTTTCTGAAGAAAAAATCCTCGTAAACGAATTATTTTCAGATTTCAGCATTTTGAAAAGCATAAGTTCTTGCAGAATAACAGTTTTCTTCTGAACAGAATCCCGTAAAATAATCTAGAACTTTTAAATGCATTGCAGATAAAAAATTAAAAACCATATTGTGCCTGAATGCTGGTTTATACACCAGTCCTCGCATGTTGGACATGTCAAACCAGCGACACTTCGATTTCACTTGCAGATCCGTCCGAGATTGTGATTACAACTGAACTTCTGAACTTGTGAACTGAGCAACCGAGATGAGAAGTTGATTCTTTTCTACGACATTGCTAAGAAATTGATTAATTGTTTTTTGTTCCTGAATCGCGAACACTAATTTCGAATAAAGGAATGTTTGACTCTGTTCAAAGCGCAACTGACGGAGTATGAAAGCTAAAATTTTCTATTGTAAATAAAAATAAGTGTCGATTCATTACACATTTTGGTAATTTACGTTGTAAAAACTTTTCTTCTTAACATTTTCCATAGTCCTGTTTTAAATAAATTGCGCTACGATTTTTGGTTCAATGCAAGAGAATGCGAGATATTTGCACTTTTGTACTATTCTTGAAAAAACATATATTCTTCTCTGTTTATTCCGGCACTGACAGATCCACAGAAGGTTCAATTCAGAGCATTGAAGAGAGAACATCCATAAGGGGCTCCATACGGGTACGTGCTTGCGCCCGCTTCGCGTCGTCCGTCTGTCTTTTCAGCACTATTCGCACAGAGCTCTCCAAGGAATAGAAAGTTTCCTCTCAGCTTTTGGTTGAAGAATCGAGTAAGAAGATATCAAACTTGGTTACGGCAGAGGGTCTAGTAAGTTACGGACCGCGAATGAACGGTTCTTCGTGTTGGTCTACTGGATGAAGAAATAGTTTTTTTCTTGAAAATTGCGTTCACTACGTCCCTAATTATAAAAAAAAACGGAAAGAAACTTTTCACTCAATTGAATTTTGTACACACGAGTATTTAAGGATGTGTCTCTTATTTGTTTTCTCACAGGGTGGGAGTTCAAACTTTCTTAAGAAAACGTATAGTTAACGTAACCAACATATATCTTTACGTAGGTACCATTGCACAACAGAACTTTATTTAAAATTATGTTAATCTTTGCTTAACCTTTTTTCCTGATTTCTCATTTTTTCTGGTGGTGTACCGACTAAAAGTATTTGGAATCTGGTATTAGAACCGAAACGTTTGCCAAATCTTCTGTGCCAATTTTTACTACTGAATTTACGTTATTTAACCCTATCATGCAATCGTAATACTCTTGGCCCATGGATTAATTATATTTTTTCTGACATCATATTATTTGTAATTATGTTTCAAAAAATTTCATATAAAATGCATTCTTATAATATATTTCTTCCATAATATATTATAATATATAATATATTATTTCTTCCATAACATATTCTATATGTTAACGAAATATATCACTTTTATTAATAGAATTCCTGGTAGGAATATTGGTAAAATATATAGAATTTAGAACACAGACTTCCATTCACGAAAACCGATCCCGCAAAACCTCCGTTACCTATTACGTCTTGAATATACGTGGATCTTTTTGTAGTCGTGCCAAGAAAAAAAGAAAATTACCTTAGCAATTGCTTCCTCCGCCTGGGGCTAAGCGTCTGTTGCCAGACAGACCAAATCCTTTTCTCCCCAGACCGATACTCCCCGCCCCGCTCCGCGCAGCACCCCCCGGTTCAATCGCGCCCCGCCGTGCCCCCCGCTCCCTCCCCCCCTTCCCACACATATAAGCTTCAATACGCCCCTGCTCTCCGATGCTCTCCGATGCTCTCCGCTGCTCTCCGCTGCTCTCCGCCTCTCTCCACCGCTCCTTGCCGCTCCCCGCTGTGCCCCGCCGTGCCCCGCCGTGTCCCGCCGCCCTCTTCCGCCCACTCGCGCCAAGCCTCACCACGACCCGCCGCGCTCCCTTCCACCCACTTCCACCCACTTCCACCCACTTCCACCCACTTCCACCCACTTCCACCCACTTCCACCCACTTCCACCCACTTCCACCCACTTCCACCCACTTCCACCCACTTCCACCCACTTCCACCCACTTCCACCCACTTCCACCCACTTCCCCCCACTTCCACCACTTCCACCCACTTCCACCCACTTCACCCACTTCACCCACTTCCACCCACTTTCACCCACTTCACCCACTTTCACCCACTTTCACCCACTTTCACCCACTTTCACCCACTTTCACCCACTTTCACCCACTTTCACCCACTTCCACCCACCCGCGCCAAGCCTCATCACGCCCCTCCTACTTTCCTGACCGCCCAAGTCCCGGCGACCGCAGACGCCCCGGCGCCGTCGCGGTTCCGGACGATATTACGCAAGTTCCAGCAGGCCGTCGCGGTGGCTGGGGGGCGGCGCCTTAGCATAGAAGGGCTGATGTGGGGGTTGCAGCCACTGAGCTGCCAAGTCGGCGCTTTTGCGGGCGGCGCTCCAGTCAGCTGCGCCACGGCTCACCCCCTCCCCTTGCAGCCGCCCCCGTTCCCAGTCGCACTGTTCTCGTGTTCCCGTGCTTCTTGCCTTACGCTTCTCTTGCCTTGGCCTTGTCGCTGTCTCGCTCTCTAACCACCACGTCTCTCGTGGGCATTTTGCCGGTTTCTCTGAAATATTAAAAACTTCAATGGCTTCCCATCACCTTTATCTGAATGTTTAGTGCTAAAAATAGAATTAGATAAATAAAAAGCTTCATAAATTATGCGATCCTAATATTATTAAATATTATACGTGTTACTTAATTGAACGGTACATTAAGGTGGTCCCTGTACTGTAATCATCGCCTTTAATATGACAATTTACAATATTACTGCACTAGTTGTATGTAAATGTACTTATTTTACTTACTTTACGAACTTACTTTATTGTATTTTTGATAGGGATTGAAATAAATTCCCTCCCAGACTAATCTGCACTCCTTCCCAATCCTGCCTCGGGGCCCGACAGTTCTGTGAGGGGGGCGCACGTCGTCTCGTCGTTTAGGCGACGGCCGCTCGCGTCGCACCTGGCGTCGGCGCGGGGTGGAGAGTGTTCGCGCAACTTGGGCGTCGAAAGCCCCGGCCGGCGCGGCGCGGCGCAGGCAACTGGGTCGAGAGCGCTCCTCGTCCTCTCCCGCCTCCAGTTCCACCTAGCTGCCTCTAGTCACTCGTCCTCCATATCCACTCACCTGGCCACCCCACCTCCAGGCTTCGGTCACCTGGCCACCCAACGCTCACCCCCCCACCCCCTCCCCGGCCCGCCTCGACATCCGGCCACCCTGCTCCATGCCCCCCCTCACCCGGCCACCCCGCCTCCAGCCACGCTCACTTGGCAACCCGACCTCTGTCTCCACTCACCCGGCCACCCCGCCTCCAGCCACGCCTTGGCCACCCGACCTCTATCTCCACTCACCCGGCCACCCCGCCTCGACATCCGGCCACCCTGCTCCATGCCCCGCTCACCCGGCCACCCCGTCTCCAGCCACGCTCACTTGGCCACCCGACCTCTATCTCCACTCACCCGGCCACCCGCCTCGACATCCGGCCACCCTGCTCCATGCCCCGCTCACCCGGCCACCCGTCTCCAGCCACGCTCGCCGGCACCGACCTCTATCTCCACTCACCCGGCCACCCCGCCTCCAGCCACGCTCACTTGGCCACCCGACCTCTATCTCCACTCACCCGGCCACCCCGCCTCCAGCCACGCTCCGCCACCCCCCCCTCACCCGGCCACCCCGCCTCGAGATCCAGCCACCCGACCACCCTGCGTCCAGCCACGCTCACTTGGCCACCCGACCTCTCTCCAATCACCTGGTCACTCCGCCTCCTGGCTCCGTCACCAACCCCGCTCACTCGACCACTCCACCTTCAACCCCGATCGCAGCGTCTTCCAGCGTCAGGTTGCGCAGAAGGGTCAACCCCTTCCACTCGTTGCCGCTCGCTCTTGTGCAGTGAGCTACTACGAATATTTCCGGAGAAGTACGAACTACTAGCCTTCCGACAACTTGGACAGTTTTGAATTTTTTTTTAATTGGTTATTTTAGGTCGCATCAACATCTTAGGTCATTAGCGATCACTATTACTGTTAACGGTATGGTAACTATGAGGGTGAAACGATATGGTGATAAGGGGTGAAAGGACGAACACAAATACAACCATGCCCGAGGCGGGACTCGAACCCGCGACCCTTCGGTTCGAGATCACTACGACACTACTGCCTTAGCGATCTCGGCCACCGGGCCGACAGTTTTGAAATTGTTATATTTATAATTGTAATTTAATATTCTAAGGTGTGGAACATTTTGGCAAAGAAGTAATAAAATCAACTTGCATTAGTAATCGGTTTATGCTACAATATTACATGCCAATGAATTTTTTATGAAATATTACACAAAAGTTATCGTAATTTGCAGTTTAAAATATGTTATCGTATACCATGAACTTAATATGCTACTTATAATTATAAAATCGGTGTTGATTAAATGGCTTATTATTATATCCAATATAATAAAGTACATAAAATGGCTCATTATTATATTCGATGTAAAGAAAGGTAATGCTGGCGTCAGTATCACAGTATTGATCATACAAACTTACAGGGACAAAATATTTATTGCATTGTTAAAATAGTCAATGAAGAAAATTTAGAATGTGAAATTCGGAGTGTTATATGCAGCGTTATAACATGAATTTTTGTGAAATTTCAATTTTAAATTCCAATATTTTAATGCGATCAAAAATATCAAATTTGAATGCATGTTCACAATTGACGTGCCAAAAATTTGCCAAAAAGTGCCAAAAATTTAGATTAATTTTGTTTTACGGAATTCCACTCCTGAGAGTAAACAAATATAAACATATTAAACATCATGAATTGATAGAAATACAGTGAACTAAGTCAGCAATTTTCCTTTTTGGTTATTAAATGCGTGTTTTGAAGTGGTTGGAACTTGTTATGTGTAGGGTATTTTTAAATATGTATCGCTTCTCGTTAGTTCTTCAGGCGGAATGTTAAAACAAATACAAATCTTGAAGTGGAAGTCTAAATAAATTAAAATACAAACTTAGAACATATTCTGTCATTTGAATCGAAATTAAAAATGCATATTGGGCATTATGCACTGTCAAGGCAAACAATCAGCCGAGCGACTGCGACCCAAGCAACCAAGCAAGATATCATTTATTTTACTTCAATATTATGTTTAAATCCTGTGATAACGTAAAAATAAGGATATTTTTAAATATAAAATTGTATAGTAAAGAGTAAGTAAGCAAAAATTGGAGAAAAAGATCAATGAAAAATAGTGCCCCCAATTAGAGGTAAGTACGACATGACGTGTAAAGTTCGGGATAGTGACGGCGCAGCTCCCTTAAATAGCGCGTGCATCCCTTTCACACAGAGTTGTGAGACAAAACGTTTCCTGTGCACTCTTACTTTTGACTGATAAGAAATCTTTTAGCTCCACGCTTTCAGCGAGAGAGAATCGTTCTACGAACTGTGAAACGTATTCTTAGTTGTTTCATGTAATACAAAAATATAGAAGGAAAAGAAAATCATCTTAATTGTAATTGGTAACAATTTTGGTTTTAAAGTTTATTTTATTACCCAACATTAACCTAATTATAACTGAGAAAATCTAGCAACCTGTCAATCTTTGCTGCCGCTTTTGGGAATATTTATACAACCTTATAAATTAATTTAAATCTGATAATATACTTTTAAGAATAAACCAATGTCAAAATTGTATCAAAGTATTGAACAAATTTAAAGAAACCATTTCACACAGTTCTATTGAAAAATGTTTTAGTTAAAGTAAAAGAAATATAGCGTACAGATTAGAAGCTCAAGTTTGTATGACAGATTTTGTGAAAAAAATCACATTCGGTTTCAGAAACCCTAAAAGTGTCCTTTTTCCTGTAATACTCTACTTCGCATTTAGTCATAATTTAGATAACTTTCTCTATTGTACCATTGAGATTGTAAAAATGGATAATATCACTTCAAGTGCCAGTCTATTTCCTCCGAGAACTTCATTTTTGTGCACTGTACCCCTCACAATTACCCTCCTCCTCGGACCTTGTTTTTTCTTGGCAACCTCCGAGAGGCTGGCTTCCGTGCTCGGGTCTCATCACGCGCGCGCCCCCCATCACGCCCCCACACGCCCCCACACGCCGCGCCGCGTTCCTTGGCCCCCGAGAGCCCTTGCGCGCGCGCGGGCGGGGAAGCCGCAGCAAATGAGTCTCGGAGGAGGCGCTGAAAGCCGGGCGGTCCTCTCGCGAACACGCTGAACGCCGCGCCCGGCCTCCGGCTCGACGCAGGAACTGCTCCTCTCGTTCCTCCCCCAATAACCCGGCGCTACTTTCTTCTGAGACATTCTGTTTACCTGGCGTTATTGCCCTCCTTCGAGGAGGACTTCAATAAACGCCAAGATTTCCGCCGTCAGCGCCGCTGAGCAGGGCAATTGAGTGAACCCTTGAGCTGAATGATGTGTTCGCTGCTTGTCGTCACTTCTGCAGCTGCGATCGTGGTTCGTTTATTGAAAGAAGGTGCTTTTACATATGTTTTGTAAATAATGACTTTCTTGCAACTCTTTTGGAACAAAAATATATTCTTAAGACCTTGTCAAGTAATTATCGATAGTTACAAATTTATTTCTTACTTTTACTTTCTTGTACACTAAATATAGTATGAAGAAAGTTATGTAGTAAGTATGTATCACAACAAACTGGCTGATAAACATCCGTCTGGCTAGCCGACCATCTGTGAAAAACATTAGCGTCTAAACTACACAACTGATTTTCTTCAAAATGGATATTTTCCAATCAATAAGGCCAAAATTTAAGCCCTGCATATGAGAAACTGATCTTTTATTTTTTGAAACTTATCATAAAGCTTGTAAGACACGTTCAAACATTTCTGAAAACAGACTAATATTTTTTCTATAAACTTGTCATGATCAATAGTAAAAATACATGTGTTAAATACTTACTAAATATGTTAGATCCAAATTTTATTAAATCTCAGATATTTTAAAAATTGCAGAAACCCATAAATTTTTACCTATCCTATCGCTTCTATATAGAAGTCAGAGAGTTTTTTTAAACAGTTTATTATTAATGTTCAATGTCACAAGTGCCATTTTATTAAAATATTTGAATTTTCAAAAATGAAAGATAGTACGTAGTATTTGTGGACAAATTTGGATTGCTGATGTCTGTGATCACCGTGGCGGTAGTGGTTATAATATTTAACTTGTAAACCTTCAAGTTAGAATTCCAATTCCAACCCAGGAAAACGGCTCTCCGCGAAAACAGGCAACCAATTCCAAATGTGTAAAATTTTTCACGAGTTCACGTAGTATTATTATATTTTCCAACCACTACAAATAAATACGAGAAATTATGAGGTGTAGAAACAATAGATGCTGATAAACACAATTTTATCCAACATATTAGGTCATTATAAATGTTTACATAAATATAGCGCAAAATATTAGTTAAAAACGCATAATGCACTTCAAAAACGCATTACGCACTTTATTTTGTTTCATTTTAGAGAATTCAGAAAATTAAAAATGTATGGATTAGTACCATTTTTACGGTCACTGCAACCGGGAGAAAGTAAGTGGGTTTAGGAAGAAAATTTCTGCATTATTTAAAAGTATGTGTGTATGGCCAAGTCAAACCATGACGCAGTGACATTTAATCTAAACTAAGAAACTGCGTTTCAAAACCCATGTCACATTTTGAAGGAATTTTTGATGGTTAGAAGATTCTCTGACGGATTTTGACTGAATCGTGTGACGTCTGTTCCTTTCATTTACTCTTCTGAATCCTGAAATAGAATATTTCTCCGAGTTTTACATAATTACTATTATTATTCTGTGCATATCACATTCACCATTATCAATACTACCACATTTTCATCGCGATCAAAGCCGTAAAGAATTATTAGGCAGCTGGAAAAATGTCTTCAAAGGTCAACGGAACTACGGTTCTCAAACCTCTTCCGGCGCAATAAAACACGAGCCATAAATATCTAACGCAAGAATATTGAAGAGTTTGACGATGCGCTCTCCTTTAGGTAAGTGAATCCACCGTCTTTTGGCGGTCTGCGCGTTCCTCCTTCCTTCTGACTACCCGCTGTGCCAGGGCTTTCTTGCGTGTTTCCGCTGGCGGAAACTGATGTGCCCGCTCCGTCAGACTTCTTCCGCCCCCGCCGTCACCGTCGTCACCATCGTCCCCGTCCTCCCCGCCTCCCCTCCCTTTCCGCTGTCGCCCGCCTCAATCCCAGGTTACCAGAGCGCCTCCAAGTCCTTTCCTACCTACCCATCAGTTACGCGTTTTCTGCCGTCCCTGCTCACCTGCGCATCCCCGTTTTCTTTTCTTTCCTTTTCATCGAATCCCTCATTTCCAGGTAGTCGCTCCAATTCCCCAATTCCCCCGATCATTGCTGTCCTCCTACATCCAATTGTGTTGCAACCTGCTTCATCCCAGCTGTCTCAATTTCCAAAGCATCAGTTGCTGCTTTCCCGCAGATGTGCCTCATCTCTTTTCTCCTTTGTCTCTCATCCACGACGCACAGGATGGGATAGCTCAGAGGTAGTGTTACCGTTGCTGGTGACTGGGAGGTCTGTGGGTTCGATTGGTGAATTTTCGATTCTAGCTGCATAGATAATTCAACTTCAACTATTGTCTAGAGAAGAATACTAGCGACTGACTGTTCTAATCGGCAGTTTTCAGTGTTCTTCCTAATGAATTCCAGGCGAATACCGGAACAGTACCTTCGCAAATGGGAGTCGGACCAAGCGCGATCCTTCCTTCCTCAGGTATCCCCTGCTTTCCGTACATAGACGCGCGCGCGCACGCGCACCACACACACGCGCACACACACACACCGCGCACACACACCACCGCCACACACACACGCACACACACACGCGCACACACACACACACGCGCACACACACACACGCGCACACACACACACACGCGCACACACACACACGCGCGCACACACACACGCGCACAACACACACGCGCGCCACACACACACACACACGCGCGCACCACACACACGCGCACACACACAAGCGCACACACAACACGCACACACCACGCACACGCGCCCACACACACACACACGCGACACACACACACACACGCAGCACCACACACACACACACACACCTGGGGAGCACCACAGCAACATTGGTTGTTCTGAAGAGATGGCGTCTGCCTCCGCTGGGAGATAGTTGGAAAGTGAAAAACCTCTGAAGTCCAGGTGCCACAATTCACGTTCCAGCAGGGAATTACAATACCACATCATGGGATACAACATGCATCACTCTTACGGGGCTTATGACCAGAGTAATTTAACGCTCCAGGAAACAAAGAAGACTCGCTCACTTCTCTGGTCCAATGCTACCTTCCGCCATCTGGTCCTGCCATTTCCGCCACCAGGCCAACTTCGCCAACAACTACATTCCCACTCGGCCGTTTACCCGCCCGCCGCCCTCGCCCCCCCCCCTCCGCAATCCACTGCCTCCTGCAATCAAGCGACGCGCGCGCGCAAAGGGCGTTGGAAGCGGTGGCGGCGTCATCCATCAAAACGCGTTTCCAAAGCGGCCTGTAATTGCAATCAACTCGAAAGGGATTAAAGTATAATTAAATTCGATTCGATACATCTCGAACGTGAGATAACGGACGATTCAAACAAACGAGCGGAGCCGAGAAGCTGTTGGAAACAGCACAGTCAGTGTGAACACCCTTTGCTGGGTTTCGTTTGCATGAATGTTTCCCTATTTTCTCATGGTCCTAATCGTTCTCTTCTGTTCCTGCACAAATTGCACTAAAAATAGGAAAACTTTAATTCCATTTTATTACTATTCTTTATTACGTTTTCCTCAGTTTGTAATTTGAAAATCATTCCAGAGAACTAGAAAAAATTACTATATCAATATTTAAAATATTTTTATAATTATCTTGTAGATAATTTTTAATTAATTTTAGTATTAGTTTTAAAAATGTACTTTAAGCAACATTTTTCACTAAAGATGTTTTATTTTGTATTTTAGTTCAGCATTAAGTTTCTTTAAATTTCATTTATCTTCAAATTTCGAGGTATTTTAAAGTATCAGAAGAGGTATTGATAATAATATAATCATTTGAAATTATAATTTAAATGGCATAACTACGATAATGCATTACACTTACGCAAATATTTGAATTTGCTATAAAAAGTTAATAAAGGTCAAACGAATGTAGCAAAATTAGTAGAATTAAAATGTTAGTTTCTCCCGCTTATCTTTGTTCTGCGTGGAATATTCTTCCTTTCTCTTGTTTGCAATATGAATGCTTGTGATTAGAAGCTACTGCGTATGCATTCACCATTTTTTAATAAACGCTCAAATTTCGTAATTGTTGTGGGCTTCTCTGATATTTCTTTAAATAGGATATTTGATATGAATACTGTACAAACTGTATCTAGTGTGTAATTACGTTATTCAAAGCGTCATTCATCTTTATTGATATCTGGTAACGATTTTGAGAAAAACCAGGCTACAAACTGCATGGAAAATAGCAGTTTGTTTCCGCTATTATTTTCCGTATGTACCAGTAATTATAAAGTTCTATACGATAGCTAAATATATTGGATCTTGATTTTTTGACAATATCAGCAGATTTTAAATACTGCATAAAAGATTACATCCAACTCAGAATCCTCATGAAATTGTTTATTTTCCCCTATATGTAGTTACCGGGATTTGGTCCCCGACACCCAGAGCCCTGTAACCTCTTTAGAGCGAGTTGCCTCGCGGAGCGGGAGCACCTCTCCCGTGAGTCCTGCGCCCCCCGCACGCGCCAGTCGACCGGGCACGCGACCTTTCGCAGCGCGCCACTCCCGCTCATTTGCGTGGCCGGGGCGGGCGCCACGAACGGGGGGCGGACTAGAGCATGGTGGAGGGGAGAAGCGGAGCGGGGCGTGAGGGCGGAGCGGAGAGGGGCGGGCGAGTGGAGAGGGACGGAGCGGGGTAGGGGGGGTGGAATAAAGCAGGGCGGGGAGGGGTGAAGTGCAATGGGGGGGAGTGGGGCAGGGAGAGCGGACAGAGCACGTCGGAGCGGAGAGGTTCAGAGCGGGGCGAGATGGAGGGGAGTGGAGAGGGCCGGAAGCGGGGTGGGGCGGGCGGGAGCAGGGGGGGGGGCAAAGCAGAGCGGGTTGGGGTCGGGCAGGGCGGGGAGGGGAGGGGGGCGGGACGGTTACAGCGCGAAGAGGGATGAAGCAGCGGGACGAGGACGGAGAAAAGAGTGGCGGAAGAGGAGGGGGCGCTTAGGGATCGAGGGTTTTGTGCGGGACAAAACAAGAGGGAGAACGCCACGCAGAAAGTGCTTTTGTTAAAAATTCAGTGCGCATCAGGCGCGCCGCCGCGGACAAAGAGGCTGGTGCCATGCGGCGGAGGAGATGGAGGGGCGGAGAGCGGGATGGCAGTGGGTACACCGCACGCTGGCTCTTGGCGCAGCACGCGTGCCTGTTGCTTCCACTGATCTCCGTCTACAAAAATATTAGATAGTGGATTGAAGCGAATGACGTTTAGGGATAGTTCCATCCAGTAGTAGGTTAAGCGGGAAAGTTTAAATTAATACAGCGCGAACAAACGCAAGGGATGTCTCTGCAATCAAATTAAAACCAAATTCTATACTTGTAGATGTAAAATATTATTGTATTATTTTTATTCACAAAATTGCAATGGTCAGTTGATAGCAAGCTATTTCAGGCTAGAAAATTTTCGCCCAGAGATGGCGCTGAAAGCACAACGCAAATTTGATAGGACACTTCTAACCCACGGTGCAAGTCAAGCGTGTGATAGAAACTAAAGCTGTTCTCCAAGATAGGAGATACATTTATGCTCTTTTTCTAGAGAAATGTATGTTAAGATTCTTTTTTGTCGAAAATACACGATCGACTTTGAAGCCAATATGTATAAAGATAAATGTACTACTATAACTAATATTTTTAGACTAGTTAGAATTTCACTAATTTCACATGACCAACATTTTGTTTACTATCATAACTTGTGAATAACTTACGTGTGATGCAAATTCAGCGTGAATTGTAGACACACTAATCCTCACGAAATGAGTGAATACTATATTTGTTTAGACCACATACAGCAAAACACATTAACCCATTTCTAAAAGAACGTTATATTTCAGAAAGCAGATATCATATTAGTTCGCTTCAATATACTGCTTTTAAGGTCGCCTGCACGTTATTTAAGACAACTGATGGCTCCTACCTCTTCGGCTTGCCAATGGAATCTACTCTTCACTAAAGTTTTGTGATCGCAATTTCAAGGGCCTCTTGAAATCACGATCGCCTTTATCTTCTCCTCTATTCTATTCTGCATTTGTAGCCGTAAAACGTTATCGGCGTCAATAAATCTAGATTTAAAATTCTCGTAAAACTCTCGAAGAGAGAATCTTGTTCAGGTGACTGATGGAAGTGATTTTATCGACGATGAAACATTTTCCATCAATGAGGATTGAATTTCCTTTTCCCACGTATGAAAATGAATATTAAATGGAAAAGAAATTTAGAGAGGAGTCGTAGAAGAGATATAACTGCAATGTAATACTGTTCTTACTGATTTGAAGTTTTGAGCAAATGCTTCTATTAAAGAATGTACGTTAACCAAAAAATTGTATATTCTGCTCCAGATCTGTATTATAGTTTGATTTAAGAACGTTTTCAATTTGAGTAATCTGTATTCTTCATTCTGTATGAGTTTATTTGCAGTAGCACTGAACACAAAAAATTATTATATTTTCTTTCTTTGAATAATTAACCCCGAGTCAGTACATTTATAAATTGTGATTAACGAAAGGGGAATATTCAAGACGATACTGTTAAATAAAAGGTATAACTTAAAATGATTCTGTGTAAATGTAATAAAGGTCTGATGCAAAACAACCATTACAAATTTGGTGGCTGACGACAGTGTTTTATTAAGTCGTGCTAGCGCGAAAGAAATGGATAATCCGATTTATTTCTGAGTAGAAGAACTCCTTGCCCTTAGCTCCTTAACTGCCATAACGATGCTTAATCTTCAAAAACTTTCTAGAAGAGATACTGCCTGTCAGGAAATTCTTCTCCAAACTTACTTTAGACGACTTATTTCACTTCCATGTTTTATTGTTCAATGCTTCTTTTAATGATCACTAAACTGAGTACTTACTGGGAATACTTCCTGTCAATGACGGAAAACTAATAGCTACAAATGATTAGCTCTTGTTTCCTAAATCGTTTGATAGAAATTGCATCTCAGTATTAGGAACCGTTTAGAGTATATTTAGTTGTGGACGTTTTTATTGACGAATACTTTACATGTTATATTTGTGTATTTTCTATGACGTTTTACGTTTCTACGACGATCCGTGTACATTTCTATAGAATGTTCTATGACGACGTATACGTGATGTGATTGATTGGAACTAGAAGGAACACTTATGAAATTTTAATGAAGAACAAGATATAGGGAAGCAAATGATGCTCCGTTTGAGCAAACATTTCCGTTTATGAATATTACATAAGTTATTTATTCAAAAAGCAGTTCTATGAAAGAAGTGTGATAAATGACGGATGGGGAAGTCATTTTTAATTTCTCGCCTGACTATGACTGAAGTAGTAAAAGGAAAATTTTGTAATACTGCGGAAAAAATCGCCTATTTTTCGACAGATAAACTCATATTGCGGGATCCCAGAATGAAAAAAGTGGATAATACAGTCCCTACACGAAATAAATTACTACCGATAATATGTTGTGTAGTCAGAATTCACGGTTTGTTAGCGAAATACTGGTTAACGTCAAAACGTTCATGTTCGTCTGACTTTCTGTGATCAGTGCCTAAATCTTATACACGATTTTTGCCGAAATTGATATTTCCCGATCAATCCGGACGAACTTTAGACCCTGAGAGTTAGAAACGGATATTTTGATTTTGGAAAGTATTTTACATGATGCCTCAACATTTTCAATTTTTAAGAAAATTGTTCCAAATTTGTTTATTAGATTCCTTTAGATAGCGCAAAAATGCTAACAATAGCCCAGATCTCAAAAGTTTCGAAAATTTCTAAATTTCAAAATTATTTAGGCGTCTTTCTAAAACAGAATTGAAGATTGGAAGACATTTTACTCAATAAAGGCTATTCTTCAATGAAATATCTTTAAAGTCATTTACGTTGTTAAAAATATGGGTCTTTTTCCCTTAATTTTGCCTAAAGTATACCATTATTTTCTCAAAGACAACCCCAAATACTTTCTTTATTTTTTCCTTGCAATAAAAGTCTCTTAAAAATGGCGCATTTTCCGTTTCAGCAAAATATCTGAATTTTCCAAAATTTCTAAAAGTTAACATTGACAAACCACAACACTGATGGTAGAGTTTTTCATTAATGAAATCTGTTCTTTCAAACTAGGTCTTGAAATAATATCAATGAAAATCTGAATTTTTGAAAATTGCAAGGACAATATGCAACATTTTTTATAGTGACGAGAAGGTTGCGTTTACTTATTAAGGTGATGTAGCGGTGATTTGAACGGAGCGCTAACTTCATGAACCTGAGTTAGAATCCCGGGGATTTGTTTTTTCTGGTAAGAAACACTTTGGCAGATTCATGTAGTATTATACTCGTAATATTGCTCGGCCGTAACAAATAATGCAAGAAAGTGTGTGCTCTTGTAGCACTACTATTTTTTGTTTTGGCATATAAATGAGCAATATAGTTCTTAAGAGAGCAGGGACCGATCAGGTTTATTGTGATGGAATATTATTTGCATCATAATCGCTCTATTGGAAGGACTGACTTTTGTGAAGATTTTTTCCTGCACATATTATGGTTGATTTAAGGGTATTTAAATGAAATGTAACTAGGATGTAGAAATTGTCGGTGTTAATTTTATTGTACTGTGAAAAAGATGGTCTAAGGCGGCGAATAAACGTACAGAGGAAATTGACGAAATACCTTTAGTTCCAATATGTAAAGTGCACTGAAAAATATAACGACAGAAACTTGTAAGGAGGAGGGAATCATTCAAAATAAATAGGTTTTAGAATATTAAAATATTTCTAAGAATTGTATTAATCTTGTAACTGGTTATTAATTGTTTATAGAAAAATCTTACTTAATTATTTTAAAATTGTATAGACTTAATAACTACATTTTTGAAACATTGAAATTATAAATAGAGAAATATTTAAATATTGGTAAGTGATACTCAAAAGCATTGACGACAGATCCATTATTGAAATTATGTCAGTATTGTGTTTCATGTTAGTGCTCTATCAATGCTAACGGAAGTTCCAAAATCTAATTTCGCGCTTGAATACATGCATATTGCGACATGAATTCAAGATAAAACACGTAGGATATACAGACCCCAGACAACGTCTATGCTTTGTACACAAATATAAATTTTCTTATTCCTAAGTTACATATATCATGACTTCGAACTCAAAATAGGAATTTTTAATTATTTTCAACCGTCACTCTTTGTTTTCCAAAATTGCGGCAAGTATCAATGGACCATATTTGATTTTAATTTTATTTCTAAATATTTAACTATTGGTGTAGCTTACAACTGCAAATAAATTACGGAAATGTTATTACTAAAAAATAAATAAAATCATTGTTATTTTATTTCTATAAAATTTTATGTATAGAATGATACACAATATGTGTATAGAATGTATAATCTTCCTTATTGAAAATCGAAATCTTTTATTTTTTCTGAAGATAGTTTGGTCAATAACTGTAAACTGTTATCAAATAGACAAATAAACTATTCGTGTAAAAGCTATTGAACAACTGTAGAAAAATGTACCACTCTAATATATAATTTACTCAAATATTAAGTAAATAGAAGGATATTTATTCGTATAGCAGAAGTATAAATGCATTTTAATTAAAAACGAATAGAAATAAAAGCTGGTCACTACATCTCTACTTCTCAAAGTGTGTTTAAGAAAAAAATAATGCCGAAGTTGTGTCAACGTAGATCAAACATGTAAAACATCTCAACAAACAAAACGATAATCTAGTGAATAGCGATATCAGTAGGATAATGAGTAGTTATTTATCAGGTGAAATAAAACTTCGTAATTGATTGTAACAAATGGACATCTACATATCTTGGTATGTAAAGCCACATTACACAATTCAGAAGTAAAGGAAAATCGAAAGCAATAACGTTCACTTTTGACACATACTGAATGTAATGTAGTATATACCGTAATGAATCACAAATATTGGCATGCTAGGATCTGAGATATCCTAGAAGCATCTGGTGAGTAATTGTTTGGAGTAGTACAAACAAGGGTTGTTGGCCTTATCCAAAGAGGCGGATGAAAGTGCTTGTAAGCTCTGTGTAACGCGAGAGACTGCTCTCGCTTGGCAGAGCTGTGTAACACCATGCTGCTGCTTGACGACGTCCTGTGACGCAGAGTTGGAATCCAGAGGCACACTGAAGGACCCTAGATCTAACATTTCAAACGCTGAGTAGAGAGATGTGTTAGACGTTGGAGCTGTAAATAATAAATTAGGCTTCTCATTCACAATATTTGTGAGTGTACGTAAGCACATGAGATTTATTTGTTGTACAAAAAACCCTAATTAAAATTGTTTATTAAGACAATATAAAACTTTTTAATCTTGCCGAGAACTAATGTGCAAGATCAAAATGTAAGGAATTGTGTTAAATCACAATATTAATAGAAAAATTAATTTAGAGTACGAGAGTTTATTCACTGAGAACAAATAGTATATAGTGTTTCCATCATTTTTGAAACTGGTTTAAAAATTTTTTTAATAAGTAGCTTTTTTAAGGAGTACATTCAATTCTTACTTTTCATAATAATTAGCTAAGACTATTAGGATTGATTATTTGAAGAATATCTTGAAGATTCTTATAAAAGATATCTGAAATAGATTTAACAGTGATAAATTTACTTTTATCTAATTTTCATTAGTACATTATTGTATAATAATCTAGCAACGGAGATTAGTTCATTCACCTCTCAATTTTCAGAACTTACTAGTTTGTCATGTCTGAGGCAGTGCTCCGCTGGTGGGAAACCCTGGTTGAGTGAAATCCCGCTAGCCGGTGTGAAGATCGGTGACAGAAACATCAGTCCATTAATCAAAACGAATGTATAGATCCGACTTTAGGGAAAGGTTTGAGAGGATTTGTGTTCAACCGAAGTCGCATTCGGGCGAATGCAACCATTCGTGACTGAATATTTTCAACTTTACTAGAGTGGGAGTTTTTTTTTTGTTTTTTTTTTCTCCCTTTCAAAATTCAAAATTTATTGCTTGTTTATCCTTGAAAATAGATTTTATTACATGGGAGTTTTTTTTCTCCCTTTCAAAAATTCAAAAAATCAAAATTTAAGTAGTATATGACTTAGTGTAGGGATCACAGAATTTTGAAAATGTGCACACAATTCACTTTTCCCCATAGCACGTCATACGCAGTTTTTAACTGTTTTTTTGACCTAAAATAAATAAATAAAGTGCATGCCCAGACACATTGCTTCCAAAATATTCTGCTGAACACGGTCAAAGTTTCAATTTGGCAGAACATTAACTAATGAAATTCATTTATTCGACCGAAATAAACCATTAAACATGGACGAGGAGAACATTATTCCGATAATTCATGAGCAAGAAGCTCTTTGGAAGATCTCCGATTAGAGGTGAGAACTGTGATTGCAAATTTCATAAGTAATGGATGAAAAGTGTTCATGATAGTTTCTGGGAAACATAAACTCTAATGCTACTGCTACTGCTACTGCTAATAACTCTCACTAATAGTTCTTGTAATAGGGATGTGAGGGTGTGTTTACGAATAACTCTCTCATATCATATTATATCATAGTTTTAAGGGAGAAGTTCAAATTATTTCGCTTTCAATCGGTAATGTCATCAGTAGTGATAAGTAGAAGACAAAATTTGAAGAAAAAATTGGAGACGTCTCACTTGTTTTAAAGTTGCAGAAAGGGGAACATATGTCTTCTAGCAATCTGACGAGACTAACGTCCAAAGCAGATGTGGCGCCCGGAAACTTCAATCGATCAAGTATTGAAATTTTAATGCTCGTGAAGGTAGCCGCTTTTCTCGTACAAAATTGACTGAGGCCTTGCCCTAGCCCAATGCACTTCTCGCAACCATCTCTGCCCCTGCCCCGCCGCGCGCCGCCGTCTGCTCCGTCATTGCTGACGCCCCCTCCATTAGGTTACTTTTTTGCCTCCCACCCCGGTTCGCTTCGCCGTCCCTGCGCTGCTAGTCCCTCCCGCCGAGCAGTCTCCCCTTCGCCTTCTCCGCGATTGCCATCTTCTCGTCACTATCACAGGACCGTCTGTACAGCCGCCTAGCTCCCTATTGCCGCCTCATCATTGCCCATCGCATTGCCCGTGCCTTCTCAGTGCGGACTTTGTCAATGCGATCCTTGTCAATGCAAACTTTGTCCCTAATTCCTTCGACTCTGCCATTTCCCCCGGACGCTATTTGTGCTCCCAGCCCTGCTGCCCTAACTTTTGCCGCCACAAGGGATTTTGCCGCTATACCCATTGCCGCTATACCCTAGGCAGAGGGTGGCTCAGTGTATCAACCACAGTCTCTGCAGTGCCTCCGATCGGGACATCCTAGGTACGAGGTCTGACAGTGGCAGAATTTTCAACACTAGCTTGTCAGCTAGATCGAATTCGGTTGCAGTCTGCGGGAGAATTATAGAGACCGCCTGCTCTGAAGGGTAGTTTTCCGTGGTTTCTGCGTTCAACACCAGGCGAATGCCGGAGCAGTACGCTGTACGAACCGCACGCCATCTTTCCTTCCTCTTCCTTGTCCTATCCTCACTCGGTACACACACTTACACCAATATACACTACACCACCTCTTGGTGAGTTGATAGGTGGAATGATTAAAAGAAAATTAAGTATTTGTTTTGTGAAGTTCCACATAGAATTGTTTTGTGTCGTTAAAGATTGTATCTTGTTTTGGAATTTGATATTTATATGATTTTTTATAGATTTTTTATCATTATTAGTTAATATATTAAGATCTCTTTTTATTTGTGGGTTTTTAGTTACGTTCCAAAGTCTTCTGGTCTTGTTTTTTTGTATTTATTATATTTCTAATTTCCGCCGGCAGAGGTGAATGTCTGATGCTGTTATGGGTTTGTGTATTTTTGGATTGAGTTTCTGTTATTGCTGTATGTATTATGGTTTTGATTGATTGATTTTTTCGTGTTTCCGGGAGCGTCAACGGCTTCAATCATTAGTCCCGTTAGTTTAGTGCATGTTTTTTCTCGGGAGATGGCGGTGATTTTCCTCCGCTGGATGGCGAGATCCGGCGGCGACCTACCGTCGTCTAGTGGGGTTTCCCCCTAACCAGGACTCTCCCACCAACGGGGCACCGCCCCAGTTGGGACAAGCTCTAAACTCCGGACCGGTCGCTCGGAATATGTGGAAGTGTAGTGCATGTTATTGTAACTGTGTGTGTAAGGGGAGAGGATAGGACAAGGAAGAGCAAGGACAGATCGCGAGCGGTCCGTGGCCCGTTTGGTAGGGTAGTGCTTCGGCATTCGTCTGGTGTTGATCGAAGAAACCACGGAAAACTACCGATCAGAGCTGCTGGCCGCTAGAATTCTCCTCCAGGCAGCGACTGAATTCGACCTAGCTGAAAAGCTAGTGTCGAAAATCCTGCCGCCGCCAGGACGCGAACCTAGGACCTCCCGGTCAGAGGCGCTGCAGTGGCATCAGTTGATGCACTGAGCTACCGCTCCCTCTTGTATTATGGTGTTTAGTTACGGCGTTCTCAACTTCTTTTGAATTATTTAGGATTTTTATTTTAGGTATTAAATTGCTTATAATGTTTTGGAATTTAATCTAGTTTAATTTACGAGTGTTTATTTTATGGATTGGGGATCGCGGGGATAGATCTGTTGTGTTAGTATGTTTACCGGAATGTGGTCAGAGTCGAGTGCATGATATGGGATTGAGTAAAAATTGATATTTCCACCTGTCAGTCCGATGTCTAGGATGTCTGGTTTTTTAGTTACGTCTCTTGGATAGTATGTTGGTTCTGGGGGGGATAATATGTTGATAGTCGTATAATTAATATTTGTGACATTGTTTTTCCTGCAAATAAAAGTATCGAAAATTTTTTATGTTAATCATTATTTCAGCAATTGCACAACGTTTTGTAACTAGTTTTGTTACATCATCAGTGAGGGAACACTATCCCATTGAATTATTCTCAGCAGAACATTGAAGAAAACATTACGAAATACCTCACTCCAACTCAGTTGATACCACATAACTCTTATGTGGTATATGAAGTTATGTGGTATCAACTGAGTGAGAGTGAGGTATTTCGTAATGTTTCCTTGAATGTTCTGCTGCAGAGGTAATTCAGTGTGATAGTGTTCCCTCACTAATTTAGCACCTGATGATGTAACAAAACTAGTTACGAAACGTTGTGCAATTGCTGAAATAAATGAATGTCATAAAAAACTTTGGATACTTTTATTTGTAAACATACATTTACAATCAAGAAGAAATATTGATTTACAGTGTTTTTCGTGTTTGGTTGCTTGTTAGACATCCCCGATTTGTGTGTTTGGCATTTAGATCTCCTAGTATTAATGTATTTTTATTGGGGTGAATAGATTTATTTAGGGGTTGCTGGAGGTTTATTTGCAGATATTATATTCCATGGTTGATTATTCATTGTTGGGCTTGTTGCTACTGTTTCAATTCCTTGGTGTTTGATATATGAATTTCGTGATGGGTTTATATTGTTCTTGATTCCTATTCCGCCTCCTTTATTTTAAATTCTGTCATTTCTGTAAATTTTGTATTCCGGTGTGTAAAATTTGTTTTTATTGTTTAGGTGTCGCTGTTATGCATGCTATATCTATGTTGTAAGTATGTAAGTATTGTGTCAGTTCTATTTTTTGGATGTAATGCCGTTGGTATTCCAATTTGTGAATGATTTATTTTTACGGGCTTGTAATGAAATTGTTATTAAAATATGCTGTTACTGTATTCTGGATTGTATTGATTATTGATGGAATAAGGTAGTTGATGAAGTTAATTACGCAGGACGTTATGGAATTAATTATTGTATTTAGAAGAGGATTAATATTATTACTTTGTTGGTTTTGTTGTGTGGGGTTGCTCCGTGAACTGTTATTTTTAACGGAACTTGATTGTTTTTCAGGGTTGTTGGGCCTAGTAAAATTTCGGATTGGTTGGGTGAATGGTAGTGATGGGAATTGTTCATGTTGTTGGTTGCTAGAGGATGGGGGTTGTGCTCTTTGGGATGGGTTTCTTGTGCTATGAGGTGGGGTGGTTTCTTTTTTCAACGATTTCCTTATAGTATAAACAGTTTTCATTTCTTACATCCGCGCGGTGATTGCCCTTGCAGAGGATGCAGGTAGGGTTGGCTTTACATTGTGAACAAGTCACCGTATAGTGGTTACCAGAACATATTGCATAGTTAATTTTGTGGTTACAATTGTTTCTAGAGTGTCCAAAGTCCAAACATCTATAACACTGTAGAGGCCCTTTTGGTCTTTTTCTTCTTCTGGTGGTGACTTTAAGGTTGCAAATTTGATTTATGTTGAGAATTGTTTCCTGTGGTTCGTTACCGTTGAACTCGGCCGCTATTACACGAATGGGATGGCTGTCCTTATGAAGACGTGTGATTTTAACAATGGATGAGTGTCTTTGTTGTTAATCTTGCATGATTTCACTCACAGTTAAGGAAAGGTGTACATTTAATAAATACTACCGAATAGTTTTTGTTTGCTGGTCTTTGAAGAGTGGAACCTTCTATTAGTGTTTATTAAGTATTTTATGATGTTGCGAAAATCTTCAGCTGTGCCAGATTTATTTTCCTTTGTTATTTTTGTTCAGGTATTAAGTTTTTAGATACGTTGTATTTAATTTCAATAACCAAAGAATTGATATTGTTATCTCAGAAACGAAAATGGGGTATTTTGGAGGTTGTAATGGACTGTGAAGATTAATCAGAAGTTAGGTATTTGAAGCGGTTGTCTGGGGGAGAAGAGGCGGCTTCCTTGGAGGGTAATTCTGAAAATCTATTGCCTATTGAGACATTGTAAGAGGATTGCAAGTCTAAAATCTCATTTTCGTTATTGACGTTTTGGGCTACGTAGCCTACGTGAACTCCGGAACCGTCTGTAGCTGACTTTAACACTGTTGAATAACTTTTGTCATTGTCACTGACATTGGCACTTGCACTGTGTTTTTTGTTATCGCTATTGGTAGCGTCCTCGCCTACTGACCTTTTCCTTTGGTGGATGTAGGCCTCTCCCTCATGCTGACTGCCTAAGGTTAAAAGGGTTGTACCTTGCGATGGATCTTGATAACATGAAGTTTCTGATGTAGATGATTCCATGACTTACCGTCGTATGTAGCACTTTCACTGTGTGAGGTAGGTAAATGATGAAGTCACTCTGCGGAATGCTGCTGGTGTTGTGTAGCACGTAAAGGCTTGCTGACTACGTTGCCTGTTGATGAATTCGCATCGAGTGCCATTGGTGGAATTTATTCGATGCACTGAATTAACAATGTATTTTCACTATTTGAAATACTTAATATTAGAAGCACTAGAAATATAAACTGGTTGGTCGGTATCGGGCGGGCCCGTACCGACAGTAGTGTTCCGACTATTACGAGCGCTCTGCGATGTGAACGGTTCGGTGGTCGGAACTAGAATGCCGCTACCACTGAGCGAAAATCTCGTTCGGGTCCTGGACACTGCTTCTCGCCTTGAGCGCGTCCCGTCCGTCCGAGCGGAGCGGCGCGGCGCCCGTGTCCACGAGCCAGAGATATAAAGCGAAGCGAAGGGAGCGGCCGAGTGCACTTCTTTACGGCCCCGTAACTCTCCTCGAAGGATTAAGCGCCGAGTGGTTTATTTATGGGGGCTCAAGGACTCCTGCACGTTGTAGATAAAACTCAGGAATTAAATTGCGGGCGGTGGACACGGAGACAATCCTCATCGCTCAGAAGATGCTTTCTTCAAAATGCTTTAAACGCGCGCATTTCTGCTTCGAAGAGTAGCGGCTTTATGCTGATGGAATTTTATGGGTGCTTTATTTCTCTTCTTATTGGTAAGTATTCGTGGATGAAATGGCACTTCTTCACTACTTTGGAAGGTGCTTGGCTTGAGACCGAATGGGAGACAGTTTTGCATCCGGGAAATGACTTTGTTCGAGTGCAGATACATTCGTAGAACGCATAATGAAGATTTATTGCTAAGATTCCCGCAATTTTTCAATCTCAGAGTAAAATAAGAAATATAAAGTGACTGAGGAAGATACTACACTGAAGGTTTCTTAGACTTTTAACTGAAAACTCACTCGCGTATTTACTGAAGTAACAAACACAACACATTTTCACATGAGCGCCTTTTGTCTTCAAGACGTGTCAATATGCGAGTGAATCAGATTACATATTTTCTATTAAACGAGAGAATTATAAAATAATTCTTCAGTGCATCATAAGATAGTGGACATAGCATGTATATGCTGACATGTTAACCCACAGAATCATAGTACGGGATCCGAGGACCTGGAAATGTAGGGTGGGATTGCGAAACTCCCGTTGGTGGGTCAAATTCAGAACAAAGCTCGGCATTTTATAGACGAGCGTAGGAGATTGTAAGAACGGGTGGAAAGACATTTCAAACAGAAAAGATTATAGTGCATCAAAATCGTGAGTCAATGAAATGAAGAATGAAGAGAATGACTTAGTGAATGTGAGACAGTTTTGCAGTTATTTATGGAATATTCCATTGTTGAAAACGTGTGAAGTATTTTAGAATAAATTACATCATTGATCATTGCAGTTTTGAAGTGACCCTATGACACTGTTCACATAGTGATAGGCGAATTGGCTGTATTCTCTCTCTATATTCCGTTTTAAAAATAACAATACCATACATCATTCGAGATGATTTACAGAGTTTCCACACACTTGTTTAATACGAATATTTCTCGTAATAAATTAAAATCAATTATGTGAAACATTTGCTTGACCTGGTTTACCACTTCATTTGTGGCAATGCAACATTCAACATAAATCACATTCCGCTGGTTTTTCTGGAAGTGCTTATTTTTATTTTTATTTTTGTAGTTGGCTGCTGTGGGCATTTTATTTTTATTTTATTTATTTTCAAACTGTATAACAGGCTTTACTTATTACAGTTGCCGACTGTAGGTGCGGCCATTTACATAGTAAAACTTACAATTTTTGGTTACAATGGTTGGTAGACAATGTCATTTAAATAATGGCAGTCTCTTGTTTTCATGATAAGAAGTTTGTAAACAAAAGTCTACCTAGAAATTCTTATGAACAAGAAAACTCTTTAGACTTCATAAATATTACAAAAAAAATTAAATACTTTAATTATTAATTAAATTAGTTCAAAGAATTGGTCGCCCCGACCGGGATTCGAACCCGGACCTTCTGGTTTACGCCCATCTGCTCTAACCCCTAAGCTACCGAGAACACCAACCCTTCGAACAGTTTTCACGAGCGCGATTATCGCTCCTTGTATGTATATAATTGTCACCTTGCCCGTCACCTTGTTGGATGCACTTACGCTCGGAGAATATGTTCCTCAGACGTACAGCTATCCAAATTGTGACCATGTTACTGACTAACAAATGTATTTAATAATTAAATTAGTTCAATGAATTGGTCGCCCCCGAGCGTAAGTGCATCCAACAAGGTGATGGGCAAGGTGACAATTATATACATACAAGGAGCTATAATCGCGCTCGTGAAAACTGTTCGAAGGGTTGGTTGTCTCGGTAGCTTAGGGGCTAGAGCAGCTGGGCGTAAACCAGAAGGCCCTGGTTCGATTCCCGGTCGGGGCGACCAATTCTTTGAACTAATTTAATTATTAAATACATTTGTTGGTCAGTAACATGGTCACAATTTGGATAGCTGTACGTCGGCGGAACATATTCTCCGAGCGTAAGTGCATCTCACAAGGTGACGGGCAAGGTGACAATTATATACTTTAATTATATTACAAAGGAATATGAAAAAGACATGGCAACAGCTCAACATTTACAATCTCTTTATAAATCTCTTTCATGACACATACTAGCAAAGTCTGATTCAGCACACCAAAAGATGTTCTTAAAATGACATGTTTGTGAAACTCTGAGTACATTCCAGAAAGAACTTTCCTTTGAACATATTTGCAGAAAAAATTTTCTTAGATAAAAAAATTGAAATACTATACTAATAGTAATATATAATATTATATATATATATATATATATATATATATATATATATATATATATATATAATTAATACTATACTAATAGAATACTAATAGTCAATAATAAAATTCATTATAAATATCAATGTATACTATTATGGCATACAATTCTCTCAAATTTTGACATTAATTTCTAGAGCAGGTCTGATAAAAGTACATTTCAACACATTAAGACAACGTTCAGAACTACTTTTACCTAAAAATATACTGATGTATAACTAAGACATGGAATTCCTAACAGTTGCATACCACAGTATGTTTCACATTGAAGGATTTAAATCATGGATGATTCAGCAAATCTATGAAGATAATTATTTCACCGAAATAGTGAATGGGGAAACAAGTTTCATTAGATGGGGCAACATAGATTTTTCTAATTTATAATGACTTGAAACATTAGACAACCAATTATATATTTAATTTAACATACAGTCATTTTCAACAACCAATTCTGATTTATTTGAGAATATATATAAAAAACTCCTTTGTTCTTGAGTCGTTTCATAAAGAGAATTTAGAAAGTCTCTTAATAAATTCCATTATTCTTAAGGAAATGCTATTCTGAAAGCACAAACGAACGTAACTTAAAGATAGAATTTATAAAATTGAACAAAGAACGCACTTCTGGACTTTGGACTTTCAGTATTAAGAATCGATATAAGATTACCTTTTATAAATGTATTTCTCAGGTTATCGTACTGGGGGCATAGCTTTATTATATGTTCTAATGTTTCATACTGCTCTAAGTTACATCTCTCCATTTCTGTAATTTTGTACAGTATATCATTACAACTTAAGAGAAATATGTTAAGGTCAGCCATTCCCAACTGTGCTAGTATCCGAATTTGTGCCAAGGGTAGAGGAAACATTAAGTACTGTTGACAGATTAGCATTTTAGTAACTTTAAGCATTTTATATAAGGGGCTGTATTTTGAGTTCTGGATCCTCATAACATCATTGTCGATTATTAGTTTTGCATAGTCTATAAGCAATTTCGGAGAGGCTATTTCAATCAAGTTTGAATTTTCCAGTTTTATTTTTAAACTAGAATCAATAGTTTTAAGGTTTTTTAAAAAAAAATTGTATAAGAGTTGTATTTGTTTAATTTATTTTCTTTACTGTCTAATTCTTTTAGCAATCTGTAGCATCTTTTTGGATATCTGTTTTCTGACATGATTAATAATTTAATCCAATATTTTATCGTTCTTTGAATTATCAGTCTACTTAAAGCTAAGGATCCTGTTTCAATTCTTAGTATGTAGCCTGGAGTAGATTTTGGAAGTTTTAACAAAAGTTTGAAGAAGTTTGCTTGTAACTTATCTACAGTTTCTTTATGTCGTAGTTCCCATATTGCTGATGCATACAAAAGAAGTATGCTGTGGGAATTTTATATATTTGTTGTATTAAGAATTTATGAAATGTATTGGTTTGTGGTACTACAAATTGGATTTCCCTTCTAATGAGTCAGGAGAAAATTGAGCAGTAAATAAGAATATGATCCGTGTAATCAAGTTATAAAAATTCATTTTTTCTCAACGGTTTAATATTGTTACTAAATAGAAAATTACAAGCATTAAAGGAAATGCAGACGTTTGTTACCCAGGACAATTTAAAATTCGTATAATTCGTGCGATGTAATTCTGCATTAGCATAAACGAAACTTTCTTCATTACCTCCGCACTTAATTTCTAGTAGAAAGGTATTGGTTTTATTTATGAGTACATATGGTGGTGTTTTGGACACTAGCTAGATAGCTAAGTCGACTTCTGCAGCCGTCTGGTGGAGAATTCTAGCGGCAGGTTGCTCTGATCGGAAATTTTCCGTGGTTTCTCCGATCAATACCAGCGAAGGCCGGAGCAACACCCTAACAAACGATCCACGGACCGCGGCGATCTTTTTCTTCATTTTCCTTTGCCTTTCCTCATCCCTTACTTACATACGCACACGCATACTCACACATACACTCTTACATGCACTACTGTCTCCGACCGGGAGGTACTTAGTGTCGAAAATATTGTCACTGTCGGGACTCGAACCAGCTTTTCAGCTAGTACAAATTCAGTTGCTGACTGTAGGAGGATTCTAGCGGCCGGCTGCTCTGAGCGGTAGTTTCCCGTGGTTTCGTCGATCATCACCAGGCGAATACCAAAGCAGTACTGTAACAAACAGGCCATGGACCGAGCGCGATCTTTCTTTCATCTTCCTTGTCCTATCCTCACCCCTTACACACGTCACACATTAACATGTACTACACTATCACCCATGCAAGGAGACCGGTCGGGAGCTTAGAGCTCGTCCCAGCTGGGGTGGTGCTCTACTGATGGGAGATGGTTGGGGGAAACCCCACTAGCCGACGGTAGGTTGGCGCCATTAGTGGGAGAAGA
The DNA here is from genome assembly GCA_964035755.1 of Teleogryllus oceanicus. Taxonomy (NCBI): domain Eukaryota; kingdom Metazoa; phylum Arthropoda; class Insecta; order Orthoptera; family Gryllidae; genus Teleogryllus; species Teleogryllus oceanicus. The sequence continues at coordinate 90,132,817 of CAXIVR010000002.1, read as the reverse complement.
TCACCGCCACCTTCCTACAAAAACATGCACTACACATACGGGACTAATGACCTCGGTATTTGACTTGCCCGGAATCGCCAACAACCCACCTACCATGCACTACTCTACCACACATGCCGGAACACCGGTCTGGATCTTAGACTTAGTCTGCTGGGGTGATGCCTTGCTGGTGAGAGATACCTGGTAGACGGAAACCCCATTACCCGACGGTCGGTCGCCGGCAGATCTCGCCATCCAGCGAGGGAAGATCACATCCACTTCTCGAGAAAAGTACATTTTCTAGACCTATGGGACTAATGACCTTAGCAGTTGATGCGCCGGGAATCGCTAAACAATCAATCAAAGAAGCAATCAAATCCTGTTCCTCCCACAACTGGGCCTTTTGAGGCGCGCGGGGTTTCACACACCCGGGGGCTTTGGCGTGGCCGGCGACGAGGCCCACGCGAACAACCTTTCCCGCCATCACAGCTCTCTTTTGTTCTTCAGCCGTTCCCCCCCCCCCCGGCGACCACTCTGCGCACGTCCTTGACTCTATTTAAAACGAACCTTGGCGCCCCTAATATCCGATATGGCGCCCTCCCACGCGCTCGCTGCGCGTCGCCCGCCGCCCCCGGCCGCGCGCCCTTTCAAAGGGCCACCCGCCGCCGCCTCCAGCGCGGCCCTTTGATGGCGCGCCCTGGAGGCGGTGTTGGCGCTACATTTTTGCGCGGGCACTACTCTCGTGTCGCCAGCAAGCAGCGCCGCTCCAGTGGCCTCTGTGGCCTCGTTCGCTTCTCGCCATTTTGTATGATACGACAGTTGTTGCCATTCTCTGCCATTGGTCCCCGTTAACCCAACAAATCTCTCAATTTCTCCTCTATCTTCACCCGCGATTAGTATTTTTTAATCCCAATATTTTTCTTTTAATTATTGTCTTCTTTTTCTATCTTTCTTTATTTTTAATTTTTCCATGTCTACGACAGATATATGTCCTTAGTTTCTTTCTGTCAATACATATGTTCACTTTACCTATTTATCTGCCTTTTTATTTACTCAACGTCATTTCCTGCCAAATGACGTTTATTTGTTTTCGTAAGTGATTCTTTTACGTTTCAATCCTCCTAACATACAAACATTCTGCTCTATTCTGAATTGCGTAATTCGCCTTATCCTTCTTCCAGTCTCGTTAGCTACATCGCGATATCTTCTAGAACGAGTAGTAGCCTAGCCAAAGAAGGCATGCTAAAGAGCTACACAGGAAGGAAGGCGGTGAAATGAGTCCTATTTCTTTGTCGGAAAATTGTCTGCGTGCTTGTAACTCATAAATTTTATGGCATAATTCAGAAACAAACTCTTTGTTTCTGAGACGTCAATTCTGTCAAGTGTGTCCTTGATATACAAAACATTCGACATGCTGTATTCTCCAAATCCATTTAACCTCCATCAATCTCACCAGTACGTAAACCATCAATCATATATCCCTCATTACCATGTCGACTCAAAGTCCGTCAATCGAATCCTCTCTCTTGAATTTTCTCCAGCGGCCTGATCACCCTGTTTGGAAATGACCAGGCGGTCGTCGATTGGCTTGCTCCTCTTTCCTTAGATGTCCGTGAATAAAATGCTCTTAGCGCCAAATACCCCGAACCTCATCCCCTCAAGGCCTGCGCTTACCCTGTGACCTTCAGCGCAGCCGCCCCCAACGCCATCCCCCTGGCGCGGCCGCGAGCGCCTTGCACACATTGTTTGACGGCGCGTCCGCCGCTCGGGGCCCTTGCGGGCGCCGGCGCCTTATTAAAGTAGCAGGCGGTCGATGGCGGCGTGGGCCTTGTTAGGCGCCGGACGAATTAGCGGCCCATTACGCGACGCAGCGACCTGAGAACCGACGCAGACGCAGGGCTGGGGGGAAGGCTATCCTCCGATGACGCAAGGTGCTTTCGTGTTACTTGGTGTGGAGAGTCGATTGAGACCTTGCACTACTCCCGGGTAAATGATATCTTGTTTCATCCAATACTACGAGTTCAACATCCTTAGTTTTTGATGAGAGAGATATCAAAAGTTTGTCTCCACAATAAAATCGTACAGTAAATAATGTTTATTTTAAAAAACTTATTAACGTTGGTGTATACAGTATTACACGTTTTGTATTTTCATGGCCCTGTGAGTGGTCACGTAACAACTAACATGTGCATGTACTGGCGTACAGAACATAACACGATGAAATTGTGTGAAATCAACATGCGGAATACAGAAGGGAATTATATTTCAGATGTTTGAACACATAATGTCACTGAAGAATAATTGGAAGGCCACATTGCGTTGTAACATATCACGAATTCAAAAACTAACGCAACACTTACGGCAAAGTTAGAACAGTGTTTGTTTGTATTTTGTTCTGGCTTGAAATCGTTGATAGGATGTCCTCGTTTTTTTTTTTGTTGTTTTTTTTTTGTTTTGTTATTTTAGGTCGCATCAACAGCTAGGTCATTAGCGACCACTATTGACATTAACGTTATGATAACTGTGAGGGTGAAACGAAATGGTGATGATAAGGGGTGAAATGACGAACACAAGTAGAACCATGCCCGAGGCGGGACTCGAACCCTCGACCATTCGGTCCGAGATCACTACGACACTCCTGCCTTAGCAATCTCGGCCACCGGGCCGACGATGTCCTCGTTGATGTCCCTATTATCGTGATCATGCTTAACGTTAGAAATGGTTTACAAATGTTCCCCGAATATACTATTTAGTACTTTCATAAAATACAGAAATTGGAACTAAGTAAATTCGCAAGCGCTACTTGCCCTGGCTGTGCTTCGAATGAAACACCTACGGACGACGGACTATCTTGAGATCAACTTATTAAAAATCCTTCTAATACAATTACCCTTCGAACACGGAGTCTATTGAATTTAAATTACAAATTACACATGACAAATTACAAATTATAACTCAAACTAGAATGATACCTTTTACTTACTACTTCATCCAATACAAAGTTGTCAAAATTAGTTATAAGTAGGGTGCGGACTTTAATGAAATGTCATTTATTTCCTTTCATTTTAGAACAATGCCGCCTAGTATAGAAATTCATTTTATGTTATGACAAAAGGAAATGGCACATTTTTGAAGGTCATAATTTTGCATTTTTCGTCGATTTCGACTAATAAGTAATTTTTTACCATTTTCCATAATTTTTAATGCATATTTTGCTGATTTCTTCGATTTTAATGTACATTGATTCAAGTAATATTTACAAGATACAACAAATGTTCTTCAGAAAATTACTCAGTAGCCTATTCGATTTGTTCGCTCAGAAATTGTTTTGACAACTGTCGTATGTAATACTTGTGACGTATATCAGCGCCATTGCCGATTCGGCCGACGTCGGGACAACTAAAGACAAAGATTTCATGGTAAAGAACAGTCCAAATCAAACGTTTGCAAGCTGAACGAATCAATTGAACGAATGAAAGAAACCTCGATTACATCAGGAACCTATCCAACAGCTTGAGTGTTCATGCAAACTGGTTTTCATAAAAACAAAGTCCTTTTTCTTTGGTTTTAGGGCATTTTTAAAGCATTTTAACAGCATTTTATTGATCATTTTTGCCGATGTTTTAGATCATGAAAATTCGCCCCCTAGTTATAAGTTGTTCGCTTCCCTATCATGAGTTAATAACCAGTTTCGACTGAAATAATATTCGTACCGTTCCGTTTGCTTAGATACATTTTGTACCCTTTCCCTCACCAACATTGGCCGGCAAAATTCTATCTTCCCAAACGCGCCAACAAACTTGGACTCCGCGTGACCAGGGGGAGGGCAGAGGGAGGGACGCGTTGACTAATCGCTAGAAAGTAGAACCACATTTGTCTGCGATTGGTGCGACATCCCAAAGGGTAAAAAGAACGCTGTCTCAGGGGGAGGAGACTAGTGCGTTTACGTACGAGGCAGAAATATCGTCATATTTCCCTGCCGAAGGAGATATTTTGCCTGCGCGTACGCCACGATGAAAAAATATTTCTGAGCGGGGTTTTCCGTCCAGAATTATTGTCCATAGACCAGTAAATTTTATTCACAATTATAGCAACAATTATTCTAACTTTTAGTAGTCGATTTGTAACTCCTATCAAACTGCCTGTTTCTTTTTTTAATTATTTCAATTATTTCAGCTCATAGTAATGGATCGGACATTGTGATATTGCGACAGTCATTTGTGGATACCTCAATTAAGAGAATCGGTATTTCTGCCTCCTGCCTTTTATGTTGGTATATCACCTCAGAAACTGCAGATCTGAATGTAATTAAAGTCTTCTTACAAATAGTGACACGTAATGTATTTTTATTATCTTCAGATGAGAAATTGACCAAAGCACAACGATTCAAAAGATAAATTAAGGGAATGTTTGGGACCTCCACCGCCATTTGCAGAAAAAATACTTGTTATCGCGCTTTATTAGTAAATAATGAAAATGTACAGTGACCACACTAGGTTTATTTTTTCTTGAATTTCACTTTAGCTGAATCTTTATACTTCTCTGGGTGAACTTATCTAGACAAAATTTCATCCTGATACTGAATAGCAATTTGTAAGTTAAAATTTTGTAGGATAAATCTAATGCAAATAGAACGTTTATTTTCTACTAGCACCGCGAAATGAGATTACTTGTTCATTTGATCAAGATACAAGTCGTGTTTGCACTTTATTTAATGCATACTTCAATCTCTAGCTGCCGACAGTATAGCCAATCAGCCCCGGTCACCCGAGGACACACCTTACTAACCAAAGAGAATTGGAAATATTTTCATGCATCTTTTAGCACAGATAATACCACTGGTAGCACTCGCTTCAAAAGCATTTTTGCTCTAAGATTATCCAAGTCAATTATTACCCCCTGCGGATTACCACTTTTTTTCAATAATCTTCTTCCTATTTTCCTTCTTGCATCGCCCTTGCTGTGTGTCGTCTTGCTGCTTGCCCCGGGCGCCATTCCGCCCCAAAGCTCTTCTTCTCTATTGCGGAGAGAGTATCCACTCTCTGCGCACTTCACCCCCACCGCCGCCTCCACGCCTCTGCTTCCGCCACCGCCCTCACCATCTTAGCAGCCGCCTCTCCTCCGCCCCTGCCGCAGCTGCAGCCGCCGCCGCCTCCGCCTCCGCCTCCGCCTCCGCCTCCGCCTCCGCCTGCCGCCTCCGCCGCCGCCTCCGCGCCGCCTCCGCCGCCGCCTCCGCCGCCGCCTCGCCGCCGCCCCTGCCGCCACCGCCGCCGCCGCCTCTGCCGCCGCCGCCAAGCCCGCCGCCTCGCTGCCTCCGCCGCCCACCACCACCCCCCTCTGCCGCCTCCGCCACCGCCGCTCCCCCCCTCCCCGCCATTGCCTCTCCCCGCCTCCCGCCGCCTCCGCCGCCGGCCCCGTCGCCTCGCCTGCCTCCGGCTGCACCGCCTCTCCCCTTCCTTCCTGGCGCCGCACGTCCATCGCCGCCGCCGCTGCCAATCTCGCTGCCCCCGCAAATGGCTCTTTCTCGAGCCACCTTGTCGCCAAACACGCATGACACGTCATTGGAGACTGCTCCATAAACAGCGTGAAATGGAAAAGTTTTGAATATTTTAGGTATTAATGAAAAGTAAAAAATAAATAAAGTAAAATATCAAACCGTATTAAAGTGAGTATTAATGTAAAAATATCACTACACAAGATGCAAAATTACCAAATAAAAGTAACGAACACCGATTAAACCTATTATCGCAACAGCATACCAAGAAAATCTCAAAAATGGATGCACTTCATTTTTAATCCTTACAATAATTAATTTATCGGGGGTAAAACTCTTTTTTCGGGTAAAAATAAGTCAAAAATTGCGAGTACTACACGTGTTTTTTTCGAATATCAACTCCCCTTACGACTGACATCTCCCTCCTTACCTCAACAGTGGGTATATTTTCTGTTATATCTGATTAACTGGATCGTGAGAACCCCGTGGAACTGTATTATTTTCGGCACTTCTCCACCAACGTCATGCTACCTCTGGGTCCTCCACAAACACTGTGACTTCGGTCGCTCAGATCGCTTTCCCCCACTCCCACCAATGCAGCCAACCAACTTCGCCGCCCTCGCTGTCTTTGCTCCTTTGCGGATACTACCGTTTTTGCTGTTTTATCCTCTGGGTTCGTATTCGTTACTTTACGTCGCTTCTGCCGCCTCCTCTGGTACTGCTGCCATTGCCTCCCACAGTTCCGACATGCTGCCTCTCTCTCTGTCTCTCCCTGAATCCCTTCTTGTCCCCCATCTTTGACTCCTTCTCGTGACAAAGGAGCCTCGAGGCTGCGTTCTTCTCTCTCGTTCCAACCTTTCGACTATATTCCCTCAAAAGCCTTGCTTTCTCATGTTCACTCGGGCATTACTCTTTTAGCCTCATCTTTCTTTCCTTACTATTCAGAGTAATACGAAAGCGCAGATAGACTGTATTTACTGTAAAGCAGAGTAACTTCAAATGTTTCACTAATAGTACACGGTAGACAAACGTGAAATGTTTCAATTCTTTTGGAATGTAATGTTTCCTTCGAAATCCGCAGCCTATTAACAACTCTACTACTGAATATTTCTCCTTTTATAATACATTTAAATGGCTTAATATTATTATTAGAACTCATTCTTGGGAAGAACAACCGACCGTGACCGAAAGGCTTTCTGCGAATTAGCAGGGGACGCTCAAGGGCTTTCGGCAAACTTTCGGCTCGAGCTCTGGTGACCGATCACACGCGGCGACCGCTCACGCTCGCTCCTTTTACGCTGCCTCCGCCGAGATCCCTTTTCTGACGAAAGTTTTCCTACTCTGAATTAACGCTTCTGAGAATAGTTTTTGCAAATTCTGCCATTAATGGCATTGGTGGTGGGTTTCTTGGTAGTGTTTATTAAATAAAACCTACTGAAAATAAATTATACATTTCCCTCTGAGCTAATTCCTGTGACTATCCTTTACTGGCTCCTCTAGAATGAATAAAAGCATTACTCTATCAATTTATTATTTAATATAATTTCCTCATTAGTTATTTTAGTTTCTGCATTCAAATATTTTAAGTGAATTTAATTTCATCAAAGGTCATTGATTTTATGAAGCGTCTATATGTAATTGTAATGAGCTTTCTATACATAAATTGGTCACTTATGTGGTAAAAAGTCTTCTCGTTTAGATGAACAAGTGTTTCGTTTTCCATTTTGCCGACGAACGCTTCGTTTTGTGCAGCAGTTTCTTGACAATGGCCCTTCTTCTATAACGATTAGGAATTAATTGACTCTACAGACTCAATGACTGTATAGAGTCTTTGACTATAGAGTCAAAGCTGTAAGGAAAATTTTAAGTATTGCCGAAGAAACAATTCACTCTTTTCTGTAAAAAACGAAGAAAAGCACAAATTTTAAAACTAGCGGAACTGAGAAGTAAATTACGACAACTCTGTGTCACCCGCGTTCTCTGATCGCGCCCAATTTTAGTCCGTCAGAATTGATTTTAACCTGTCAGACGGCAGTCAGATTTGAAGTGCGTTCTCCGTTCACAAATGACATCATTGACCTCTCGAGTCTTCAACAGCGCTTTGAGTCTTGAAAATGAGATGTTAGGATGAGACACACTCTTCAAATAAACTGAAAAATTCCAAAAGACACTTTCTACGGGAACCTATACTTCTGGAGGCAAATCGGTAAAGCAATTTTTATTGCTAAGATTATGACGAACACACTGGTGTGAGGTTTTTACCAACTGAAATGAGGGACGTGTATACATTCCGAAATTTGCAAAATAAAATCAATATATTGTAATGTTCTCGCGCTATTTCGAGATTCGCCTCTCCTTTGCAATTTCCTGATTTATTCTGACACTGCATACTTTCAATGCTACTTTCTCATTTCTAATCGCTTACTGGGCTACTTGGTGAATGCTATTTGCAAATGCGAAGCTGGAAAGGGTAGTTCAGCGAGTTCAATGGATTTCTGGAGTTTATGAATCCATTGTAAACGCTACGAGCGAGTAACCTTGCGCAGCGCGAGCAACCACGGCTGGTCGCCGCTCGCCAGACGGTTTCCGTGATTCTAAAAAGCGTCACGCGAAGTTCCTTCTAGGTCTTACTCCGAGCGCCCATCACTAGGACTCTGAGTGGCAGTCAAGTGTTTTTCACAGAATGCAGAGCTCTAGTTCTTGGCCATTAGGTACTAATCGATAACATCTTAAACGTTTTTATTTATTAAAAAATAAAAGACGGAAAATGTCTATTTTTTATAGACATTTATTTTATGTCATGAATGACTTTGTTGTTTACAAGGAATATCACATGAGTGATACCTACTCCAATGTGGCACATACTTCAAGGCCCTAGTCTAGAGTTTCTAGAATAAAATTTGCAGTGCTTAATATTGTTAGTTAAAGGTTGTTTTACAGTCAAATTGTCAAAATGTTAACTAAGAACGATTTATTTTGTATTGTAGAAGGCAAATATTATGCGCAATATTTTCTTGATTTTTTGGGAATTATTGTCTATAATTTTTCTTCGTAGTAGAAATTTAAGAGGAATATACTTGCAGAGTTATGTAAGGAAAAATGCTTCATTGTAAACAACAATTGCGTTGAACTTTCTTAAAATTTGAAATATTAATTTGGAAAAATTATCCTATTTAATGGTGATTTAAAATAAACAGAAAATATGTGTTATGCCACTGTATTATGCCATGTGTTTTATGCCATACATTAGCACTTCAGTGTGTGTTCTCAATGTTATTGAAATGTATTCTCAATGTTATTGAAAATAAAAAATAATAAGAAATATGTTTTGAAGCTTTCGTAAATTGTGGACGTTTCGCAAGCGTTTCACAAGATTAATCTGCACATTAGTGTCAATTTCCATCATTTAATTTCTTGCAGAATATCATCACAGATACAATCATCACACAAGGATGAAATACATAAACCATAATCACATTCCATTCTCTATTACAAGTTCGTTTGTAGGATGTGTATCGCACATATCTCGCGCATGGGCTTATGAATTATAAATTATAATTGACTCGGAGCACGCCGAAACTCTGTTTCAGATTCTCTCTTGCAATTCTGTTTGTAGCTCTTCCCCATATAAACTCCTCCGTTGGTTTCCTCCGCCGCTTTCTCCGTCTCCATTTGCGGCGACCGCATCTGATCTCCTATTCGCAGGCTGCAACCTCCAGTGGCCCAACTTGGAGAGGATCTGAGCTCTGGGCCTCTTCCTCCTCCTCCTCCTCTGCCGGCGCCTCGCTGCGACTCTAATTTAGATCGCAAACATGGCCCCCGCCCCACAGCTCCATTCGCTGGCGCGGCCAGCGGTCGCCTCTGCTCCTGGTCCCTCGTATGCGCCCGCTCCGGGGCGCTCTGGCCTCAGTCGCTGCGATCCCGCCCTCTGGCTTGCCCTCAGCCTCCCGCTGAGCGCGTATTCAGCTTCAATGATGTAAAGACGTGAGAACAACATCGCGCGTGGGCCAACAGTGCAGTTACGAAGCACTTCGGAATCACTGAACCGTGGTGTCTAAATTACATAGAATTTTAAAAAAGCACACGCGGAATATTAGTTGGTGCTCTCGCTGTTAAATTTCATCACAAATTAATTAAGTGTAGACTCTTATCCGATCGGATACTTTACATATGGTTTATTTACGTGTTCGTAGTTGATGGATTGACTCTATATTATACTCAAAATAATGAAGTTTCTTGCAGTGGAAAAGTAACTCATTATTATATTCGATGTAATCAAAGATACTGCTAAAGTCAATATACTACTATCCATCGTGTTGGCATACGGTTAGAAAACACGCCAAAATGTTAAAAAGCGACCGGATAAAAGGGAACGTGCTTAACAAACAATTACGAGCTCGTCCAGCTAACTTGCAAGTAATGGTCTCTCTTTGTCACTAATAAGATAAATGAGAATTAGGAAATAATTTTATTATTTTATACACAAATGCAACTACTTAATTCATTTTACTCAAATACTTAACATGTCTTCAAAGAAGTGTTTTTACGGACTGTCTTAGGGTTTTTTAAAGATAACAGTTCAATCCTGTGTCAGATTACTTAACTGCATTTTATCCTGTCTCTTCAATGTTGATGTTTTGAGACCTACTTGCGTTTCTACTACCTTCATACTACTACTACTGGTTTGTTCTCTCATCGTAATGCGCAAACTCCGATATTATTACATTCTCTTCTTTAGTTCTCATTTATCTTGGTAATTGGCACTTACTATCATTATCATAACTACCTCCACTTGCATGCCTGCTTCATTATCACCATCTGACCAAAGTCCCCAAAGACCCCTACCCATTCAGGAATTCTATTTCAGCTTTTATTTTCACTCTTCGCTATTTTCAGGGACCAGGTAATACTACCTAAACATAAATGTTCATCATTGCAACCATTATTTTCTTGTGAATAACCTCGCCTCCACCGTTCCAACCATTAACTTTTGATTATTATCGGCAACATTGCACTGGACATTACCGCAGTTGCCCGATTGCAAAATAGTATTAATTTACAATGTAACCAAAATACATTTATTACATCGTATGTGCAACATTCAAAATGCTACTGAATAAAAACACTCAAAATTGTTTTCCAAAAAGAAGCAAGCACACTGCTCCATTGAAAGTGGAATAAAAAAATAAATAAAATTCCTTCATATAATATTCAAATAAACTAAATATTTTAACAATAATAGTCTTCACGAAACACTCTTCAAATATTATTTATTTTTCTGATTCTTACAGATGTATTTTGTCAACCTTAATCTAATCATAACAATCGATAAAAACATTTTTTAAACGTGAAAGCCTCTGAAATAATTTGTCCGTCCGTCAAAATTTATTTATGTGAACGATCTATTACTCCAAAAGCTCTGCGTAAGCAAGATAAATTCTTCTCTTACGATCTCCCGTCTTCCCTATGCTCTTGTACCCCGTCTTCTTCCCGATGTCTGGCTGAGCCACCTCTCGTTTCTCTGCTCCGCTTCCTCCAATCCCAGCGGATCAGTGGTAATAAAGCTCCCGGAAGGGAGATCAAACTTGCTTTCGGGAAATGGAATTGTAGAGCGTGCCAAGCTGTTTGGAAGGAGAGATCAAGGAAAGATCAGTCCCGATCTCCTGAAAATTATCCAAGAGGAAGAGCGCAAATTCAATGAAGACGGCTTAGGTGATTTCATTCCTTCAGAAACAAGTATTATATTTTTCACGATTTTGTAATAATTTTCCTTAGTAAATATGATTGATGAATGTTCGTTGACAACATCACTGAGTATACAATAATAAACGTGTTTACATGTAGCCATTTTATTTTCATATTTTCTATGCAGTCAATAAAATTTGAACTAGCTTCGACATGCCGGCCTGGATAGCCAAGGTCGCTGTGGATGAAGGTTCGTAGCTGCCTCGGCTTGAGTCGTGGGTTCGAATACCGCCTCGGGCATGGGTTTTTGTGCCTGTTCATGTTGTCTTTACATGTTCTTCCTACAGTTCGCCCTACAGTTAAAACAATCACAGTGGTCGCTATATGACCAATTTTTTAAAAAGCGACCTAAAAAAGTAAATAAAATAATTTCAACATTACGAAATATCCATTAAGGAACCACTTCTTTCTTACTATTAATATTTATATTACATACTGTATTTAATATTTACCATTTGCGCAATAATATTTTATTTCAAAAAAATATAATCTCTCACTGTCTGAACATGAAGGGCTTCTTGTGTGATAAATTTTATAACAGAACTACAAATAGAAAAAATAAGTATTATTTGTCTCTGCAAATAAATTAAATTTAGACACACTGTAGAGCCCGACAAAAGGTATTATTTTACCGATCGTTCCCTCGACTTGATTTTGCAGTCTCCGAAGGAGAGCGCGCGTCTTATTTGCCTGTGAATCTGTAGGTAGGTCATTGTGAAGGTATCATTGGTACCAATTATTCTCCGGCTGTTCTGTGCTGTGTGTGGAGTTATACGGTAATTTTGCTTCAGAGAAGCACCATGAACTCTCTAGTAAAAGGTAAAATAATATAATACAGAATTTTAATTGTTTTTAATAATAAAAAATAATTGTAAATATATTTTTAAACGGCATCATTTCTATATTTACACTTTCAATCGAATTTTAAATTCGTTTGCGTCGTAGAGCGTGCCGTACTAATTTCTACACATGGTTTTCTGAACCCCCTCCATTAAAAGTGGAATAAATAATGCGTTTGGCAATATTAATAGAAACGCTCAAACGATAAACGGAGTCGAAAGATCCAGTGAAGCCAACTTATCTATCGTTGCCTTTTCTTCCCCCATCAACCGGAATTAAGACTGGTATCGGCAGGGCGTCCAAAGGGGGGAGGGCAGGTGGGGCAACTTGCCCACGCCCCGACTTAATTGGGGCCCCGAATGTTTTTCATTCGAAAGAAATTAAATATATATTTATCTCTAAACCAAATTTTACGCTATACGTTATTGGAAAAATGAATTCTGTAAATGAATTGGGGGAGGAGATAATTTTTGTTTGAAATAAGGAGTCCCCTTGGATCAACTGCCCCGGGCTCCTGGTTTTCTCTAGGCGCCCCTGAGTATCGGTATTGATCTTTCTAGAGAGTGGCACTGGGAGCGGTGGCTCAGTGCATCAATTGAAGTCACCGCAGTGCTTCTAACCGGGAGGTCCTAGGTTCGTGTCCCGACGACGGCAGGATTTTCGACATTAGCTTCTCAGCTAGGTCGATTTCAGCCGCTGTTTGGAGGAGAATTTTAGTGGCCGGCTGCTCTGATCGCCCCTTATACACACTTATACTAATATGCACTACACTACCACACATTGGTCGGACTTAGAAATTGTCCCGGCTAGGATGGTGCCCCGCTGATGGGAGATACCTAGTTGAGGAAAACCCCGCTGACGGTAGGTCGGCGCCGGCTCTCGCCATCCAACGGGGGAAGATCACCGCCACCTCTCGAGCAAAAACACGTACTACACTTACGGGACTAATGACCTTGGTAGTTGGCGCGCCCGGAATCACTATAAATCAATCAATCAATCGAAAATTGCAGTGCCGAACCTAGCGGACATAGCGGTGTCGGCGCGATGATCAGGCCGCCGAGAACGATGGGTCAGCCTCGACCGCACTCCAAACAGTGGGGTTACCGCCTCCTTCTCGATAGTGAGGTTGTGTCTGAAGGAGCACACAGTGGTATACTGCCACTGATCAGTTTATACCGTTAAGAGATCATTATTACTTGATTAAATATAATTGTAGCCATCTATTTAGTTGTGCGAATAGTTTTGATCCCTCGCAGTTTGTAGCTACTAGTACGTGCTGTAAGATTTTGCGAAATTGTCGTTCAATCCAGTTGTTTGTTTCTTATTTTTTTAATGATTAAATTCATTGACATACCCTTAATCTACTTATTTACTTTTCATTATATGCTAATTTCTGAGAACAATGTGTTAGATATCACTTTAATAAACGTTTGAGTGCAAGTTTCTTGAGTGAAGTGACTTCTGACTTAGTACTGGTTAGAAAAAGAGTTCGTTCTACATTTTGTTCAGCACTTACGTTGATGTGGCAAGTAGATTTCTGTCCATTACACTGACAATTAGACTTACAGCTGGTGTATGACGAAATATACTTTTTTCTGCGTTGAAATATATTTATTATTTCCATGTGCTGTGATAAACAGCTTCCGTTGCACACTTAAAATTACTGGAAAATTCCCCATTTTGTTCAACGGAAGTTCGGGTTTACACAGGGGTTTGTGCAACCCTACCGTTTTATTTACGCTGAAAACAAATGCTCTGGAAAATGTTCGTCCTGGGAACAAATGCTCTCGAGGGCACAACATATTCGGCGCAGCGCTCGCGAAATATCTAAGCTAATGGCGTTACCGGCGCATTTGAAGGGACTGAAATGGCACGGTGCTTATTTTTATTGGACTTAGTTCTTCGACATTGAGAAACCAAAACATATTGTGAGGGCAGTGCATGCCGGCGGCATCCGAATAAACTTCTCTGTTTTGGACAACCTTGGAATATTATGATGGTGTGTGTAGTAACCCCATATTTTCATAACGGTTGATATACAATTTCAAAACATTCACTTAGTACGACGTATATTTTGGCAAACTGTAGAAAAAATTTTAGTATTAAATTAAGTATTGTTATTTGTCTCCAATGTGCTTATCTTATTGTCCCTTACAGTTTAAGTAGTTTAAGGGTACAGTGATGATTATGGACTACTGTCAACACGCCTAAAATTTACAGGCAGTCAACCACAAAAAAAGGAAAAAAAAATAACTGAAATAAACTTTGTCTTCAACTTACTATACAACGGCTTAACAATTTAGAAACCATTTTCTGTATATACGTATTTTAAATCAAGTATCTGACAAATTAAAAAAAAAATACACAAGTATTTATTTAACTGGAAGACATAATCGGTAAGCAGAGGTTCAAGCCAACAATGTCCATTACCGGAGTCGTTCGCGATCAGAGTCCCGTTTCTCTCGCTGCAGCACAAGATTGTTCATTGAATCAGCAAAACAGCTCGGCGAATATTGGTCGAATTCTTTGTTGTTGTTTTTTCAGCATTTTCCAGCGCGCATCAGCAGCTCATTTTCCCACAGTACATACAAACAATGAATATCTTTCAATTTAAAAAGATCAGGTCAGATTTGTCTGTAGACCTTTCGAGATCTGACAGCTTATTCAACCTGGGGCGGTGCCGGGTGAGGGAGATGCTTGGTGAGGGGATGCAAGCTGAAGTGTAGGTTGGCGCTGGATTTCACGCGTCAGCTGAGAAATACCGTCACCTCCACGGATATAACATGCGCTACACCTGCGGGATTAAGGATCGGAGAAGTTGGCGCAACAGAAAACAATAAATACTCCCCTATTAGTGCCCTGCGAAGCTTATCAGCTCCTTTATTGCCGAGGTGACTGCTACGTCTTTCCTAACTCTGCCACGTACCTGCATCAAAGCTGAAGGACGAAGTTCATTCTAATAGTGTCAACCTCGAACCAATTGTTTCGAGTAAAACCAAAATTATTTTTATCAAAGGATTGCTAAATCATACACATCTTACGATTGCTTCATCCACGATAGATATATCATCTTACCACAAAAAGTGGAGTCAATAGTGAAATTGCATTTGTTGACCATTAATAGACACGTGATATTTCAGAAATAGGTCGTTTGTAATATAAAAATTTTAAAATAACATAAATGAGTGGAAAAGTTACCGAAACTAAATATTGAGGAAATTGAACAAGAAAATGTTAATTTAATTTTTATGTAGAGGTAAATGAAAACCTTTTGCACTTAATAAATATAAATGAATATTTAAAAGTTATAAATTTATTACACTTCTTTCAACAAACTTTCTTAAAGAACAATGTCTTCGGTATGGCCACAGAAATGGAAGCTATATTTTAATAGTAATTTCAAACGTACATCCTAGGCAAGGTTTCGCAATTGAACAAGTACTAGTTTTTTGAACTTTCTTCGTACATTTTCATAATTTTGGATTCTTTTGCCTTCGATTTTTATTGAAAAACTAACTTCTTTTATACTGTTTAAGAAATCACTTTTTATTTTTCACCATTCAATCAACTACACAACCAAGCAAGTGTCTAGGTTTATATCAAGATAATCTCTTATCATGGAAATGCAGTGACAATCAACCAAAAACAAAAACAACGAAGGATAACTCATGTAGCTTTATCCTATGCTCATCCGAAATTTTGCTAAAATTGACAAATTCAGTGCTGTTATCTAAAACATTATTCGCTCAATTCTCACTTGAAGTTTGGTGTACTCCTTTAAGAAATATTAAAATTTTTCAAAAGGTGCAAAATAAAGATATTTTGAAAATTTACTAATGCTTTTTTGTTTGTAGACAATTCCCAGTTTCAAAAAGATTTAGAAATAGAAACAATGTTCTCTTTAACACAATTCTTAAATAACTCATATTTTTATAATTTATCACTATTTTCTAACACCGTGAAATCCATGAATCGACTTATTAGAAAGAAATTCCCTCGCAAATCAATACACTAACATAAAACTAGAGGTTGTAGAGAATGTTACAGACTTTCTCGTAGTAAAGTTTTCTAATTTCGTTGGTGTGGTCTGGATTTAAGGTCTTGCTCTATTCTCTGGCCAGCTGCCATCTATAGTCACACACAGTACATTTTTTTTACATTTTCTCAACTTTTTGCTTTTCTTGTGGTACAACCGAATTATTAGTTCAAGAATATTAAAGAAGAGGGAAATCTTGTTTTAAATAGAAATTTTCATTGAATCATTTGAAGCGATTTCTTAGAAATGGCGATTAAGCATTACTGTAAATGCAAAATTTTAAGCTCTTTTCCATAGTAATCGACTCACAAATGTAATTACGTATACATATTGATGGAAATTACCATATTAACGGTGTGAATTTTAAAAAATATTACATTTGTGTAATTAAAAAAATAATGCAACAAAATGAACTTTACGTCATATTAAACAGTGAAATTAGCACTATCTATTGGAAAAAATTGTAAAAAAAAAAATGGAAAAAATGCGGAATTTTGAGCTAATTTTTTTACAGAAAACTGTTGAGTTTTCGAAAAAATTTATTTGACATTATTTAAAGAACATGTAGTCATAAATATAATAATATGAAGTAATTGCCTTTGATGTAAATATTACCGACGTAGAAGACGAGTCAAAAAATGTTTTGTAATTTTAGAAAATAAAAGGATATTGCAATATGGCGTTTATGTCATGGTTTAAGGTTCGTTTGCTACCGTCAAATTCTAGAAAAAGTTTGGAGCCGTTTTTGAGAAAATCTTGTTTTTGTATTTTTTAAATTGCAAATACGGTATTGCAGGCACTATTGCTCAAAAACTACTAAAATTTCCAAAAAATCTACATGTCCTTATTGAAAGAAATATTTATCCCTAACAAATTTCATTTGATGGAAATTATGTCTTCAGTTTTGTAGTTGTAGGAAAAAGCCAAAAAATTCAAACTTTTGCAATTTTCAAAAATTTTGAGTTAACGGTGAATATCGTACGTATGCCACCTTTATAAGTGCAATTTACTCTATTATTACAAGAATTTTTTTTAATGGAGCCGTTTTTGAGAAAATTTTGAAATTGTCCGTGAAGCTTCATGTAAAGTACCCTCAAATTTTAAAAAATGTAATTCAAAATTTCAAAGCTTGAACTAGAGCTGGATACAGAGGGGTTTCTTCAATTGGGAAAACATCCTACGTATGATTCAGGCGCTAGTAGTGTTCACGGACGGACGGACGGACAGATGCTTAAAAAAACACTTTTTCGGTATTAGGTGACCCCAAGACGTGAATTTCCGATGAAATCTCGAAATCGATTTTCCGCACCATTACACAACTTTCTATATATTACGAATATTATTACGTATGCATAGGATAATGTAAAAATCCCCTAAATATCTCGTTTTATTCTGCACGTATAAAACAAAATAAATATTCATAAATCTTATCGATAAAGGACCAAATAAGACGTTAAGACCGCCATTTAAAACAATATTACACATTTTTTAATCTTGAACACGTTCATTTAAAACTAATGGACTGATCAGTATGAATATAAACAAAATTATATTTGAGGCAAAGGATACACATTGTCAAAGCATATTGTTGAATAACAATCGGTGTAATATCTTCATAAGAGGTATCGACGGTTGAAGGTTAAATTTCGAAATTCGTTTGTTACGCCACTGCTGCTAATAACCTACCGCTGGTAATGAAATACGTGACTTATGTTGTATTTGAGCCATAATGCTCTTTCTAGATAAATTTTTGGCACTTACTTCTAAAATATTCTATTAAATATGATAGAATTAATAGATTTTAAAGCCAAACACAAAATGAAATAAAATATTGACAAATATATGAATTTTGGAACTGTTAACATGTATGTATTAATTTTTATTTTAGAAACTAGAATTTATAATGTATAAATATATTATTTATATTATTATCTTAGATTATAACTATCGTATCAATATTAATAAAATGTTTTGTTTTCTTTCGCAGGTTTGCAATTGATACTCGAAGGGTACTGAATGGAAATTTCAAGAATTCACGAAAACAGCAACTAAAAGAAAGTGGAGGAGTCATTACGGACAATCAAGGGAGCCTTCTTTTTGTCTACGGAAAACCAGGGTTTTGGACAATAAGTGTGTATTGTTAAAGAGATAAGTATTGAAGTGATACATAGCAAAAAATTGTAATTGAACATTCAACGGACAATCTTTATTACCATTTACATGAAAATAGTTTCTTCTATTAGCAAAAGATTATAAGCTCGTTGTCTTATTAACTAAAAGTGTGCAATTCGTAGACTGTTTTTGATTTGAAGATTTTTAAAGGGAAAAGGCACTTACTGCACCAGGGAATATCTTGACAAGAGGAGAGGAAAGAATATATGTGGAATTTTTCAAGGACCACGAAACCCCAAATCCTTTGAGAAGCTTGCGTCTTGGAAGTGGAATTATCATTGTGGAGGCGACAAGGGGAGTCCTCTTTCAGGAATCTCTTCGAAAAAAAGTAAATTCCACAGGGAAGTATTTCTAGTGCCATCGGGAAGGACAAGAAGTCTTGTGAAGAAATGTGTCTCTTCAAACATTAACTTCCTTGCTATTGAGAAGAAAACCAATAATTCATTGACAATAAAGCTCAACCCTCTCGTTTTACTTGAGAGTGGAATACGACGACTGGCATTTTAGGAAAGAGGTCGTTAAAGGGAGAAGTATTGAACAAAATGCTTTCGAGACTTATTCTCGTTTAGTGATACAACAAGACCTGACCCTAGATTGACCCAAGTTTTTTAAGTATTGGTAAATACTCAAACGTGTGTTGTGTTAAAATACCAATAATAACTTTTAATCATCAATTTGAAGCTTTTCTTATCGGTGACCGTTGTTACAGTTCTGTAATTTTGATTGTGACGTGTGAATGAATACCCGCAAAAATGTGAATGGAAACATGAAGTTGGTCATTTGAGAGGTGCGAGAGGTGGTGGCAATAAAAAAGTCAGTGAGGTGCAATATCGCCACAACAAATCGCGGCCGCGCAAAGTGCGTGAGAAGTGAGTTGCGTGTGTGTGTGACGAGCAGTGTGTGATCGCGGCGTGTGTGAAGTGCGAAGCGGCTGGCCCCGGATTCCGAAGCGTCCCCGCGGGAGCGCTGAACGTGCCGCACGTGACCGGCGCGTGCGAGCGGCGATGGCGTGAGCGAGCCGTCGCCACCGACGCCGCTGCTCAGCCCCCGCCGCCCCCACCGGCCGCCGCCGCCGCCGCCGTCGCCGCCGCGTCGGCGCATGGGTAGCGGCGCCCGCGGCCCGGAGCCACGCACGGGGCGAGTCCCCAGCCGCACCGCGAGTGGGCGGGGGTGCGCCGCCGGTGCTGCTGCTGGCGGTGGTGGTGGAGGTGGAGGGCGGCGGGTAGCAGCGCCCATGGCGGCGCGTTAGCGGGCGGCGGCGGCGCCGGTGCAGGCGGCGGCGCCCGCCCGCAGCCCATGGCCCCGCGCCCGCCCCGCCCCGCGCCCCGCGCCGCGCGCCCCCCGCGCCTCAGCCGCTGCTGCTGCTGCGCGTCGCCGCCGCCGCCGCGCTGGGCCTCGCGCTGCTGCTGGCGGCCGCCGCGGGTGAGCCACGCCCCATCTCCCATGCCCCCTTCCTCACTCCTCCTCTTCTCTCCCCCTCACCATTCCATCCTCCTCCCTTCACCCCACTCCCCTTCCCATGCCCCTTCGTCATTCCTCCTCCCACACTTCTACGACCCCTCCTCTCACGCATCCGCTCCATGTCTCCTCCCCTGCTCCCCCATTCCCTCACCTACGCCCGTCCCCACGTTCCCTCCCACACTCTTTCTCCACCACTCCCCTCCCCCGGACCCACTCGCGCGCCGATGGGACACTGTCACGATGCGAAAGGAGCAGCATTGTAGGATGCGCTTTTAAGCACTAGAAGCCAAATTCAAACTCTTAATTTAGGGATCTTAAGTAACATAATGTGTGACGTACACTCCTTGGTATTTTAATATGAAATACAATAAAATTATGGCGGATTGTGACTGTTTTCATGAATTATTTTAATTAATGATGATAAGGAAAAATCAATAATAATGTGCAGTAAAGTCGTGATTCTTACAACATAGATTTGGGCATTTTTTTCAAGCCACGTACTCGTGCAGATAATCTTCTCTCTCATACGCCATATACAGTTTTTACTATTTTTGACCAGACAATTAAAAAAAAAACACTTTTTTATTCGTGGCAGTATTCCCACCGGGGGTGTGAACAGTTGAAGTAGCTTTAAGGCATGTTAAAGTAACACATGTTAGTCCATCTATTTCTCTACGTTTCAAAATGATTTATAGAAAAGTATGATACCATTTTGATACAGAAATTCCATTCATCATACTTTCTTTGGAAAAAAATCCAAAATAGATATGTATTCGCTCTGTCATCTCAAATGAATTAAATTCGTGTTTTGTAATGTAGAATACACCAGTCTCAGTGAAGCTTGCAACAAAAGGACGTAACAACTCTAAAAAGTTATCTACTGAGCGAGTGTTAGAATTCGTCAGCATCGGAAAGGATACCTGAAAACAGAGAGAGATGAGTACACATCTGACCAATCGAGTGTACATCGGTGAACTATCGCAAATCGTATTAGAAAGTACGATATCTGCATCACATTTTCATAATAAATATTTATTAATTTTTAAACGAATTTTTCGCTACGTTTTCTCAAATAATTTATTGTGCGAGCATGACCGCGTCTATCCCATTTTCTTTAATTTTAAAGAAAATCCCCCGTACAAGTTGTAGTGGCATCTGTGCCTTCATCTTTCCTGTGTAACTTAATGTTGCTAACAAAGCAAGCGAGTTATATTTACTTCCGGAGATACTCAGTCTTGATACTTGAACACATGATAAGTTACGAAGGCCCACGCTTTTCCCGAGGCAGAAAACGTTGATTGCGCTCGTATACACAAACTCACCTAGATTACTCTGCAAACATACTCTTGGTCCCTTCCCGTTTTCCCCATCGGAGTACGTAATTTGCTGGAAAGGAAAGATGAAGTGTTTGTTTGTCAGTGAAGTCAACACAGTGGTAGGAAGCTCTTTATGGTCGAATTTTGCAAGAGAAGATATTGCATTTTGAATTTATTAATGCAGCATTATTTATAGAATTTTAAATATTGCGTTTTCGGATATAACTGTGTAATCATTAGAACCTTGTTTTATAACAGTATTTACCATATATGCAAAGCAAAGCCGCGGCTTAAGTTCTAGGTACACTATCTAACTATCCTTTTTTCACTTTGGTTGTCTAAAGTTGAATAAAATTGTATTCAGTAGTATTAAGATTTATTAAAATACAAGTTTTCTAGTAATTTATGCCTCGCTATTAAGAACAGTGATCGGTTTCGAAGTGAAAAGGAATTGTGTTCACATACACCATGGCCTCTGAATTCTATCAACGTTAATCTGTTATATTTCGCAGTATCAATAGTCAATTTAATCGAAAATTAAAATTCACTGAAATTTTTAGAAAGTGAAGTTTTTAAAACGTAAGGCATTCGTATCGTAACATTTGCAATAATTATTCCCGAAAAAAGTATTATCGTTCCTCTGCGCTAAATGGATATCTTAAATGAGCAGATTGTCATTCATACATTTTCTCTAAGTTGTGACAAATCTACCTGCATTGTCTCAGTCCAATAAATTTCTGGACATATTTAAAATAAAAAGTTATTTACTTCTAAAAATATATTTTGAGACAGCCACTAGTAGAAGTGGTTCTTTCAGGGTATGCGTAGCGTACTAAGAAGTTTGATTTTTAGCACCAGAGCCATCCAAGATTATTCGTCCATCATCCAATCCATTCATTATTGGTCTAGCCATAACATATGTCCATAAAATACCACATACCTAAAGTTTTAGTAATCATTTATCCCTTTTTAAAATTTTATAATGTAATACAAAAATTAGCTTATGCAACTCGATTATAATGAAGCTTCGTACAAATTTGAGAATCTTCTACCGGTGATAGCCTTCAAAGCTTAAATCATGCCGTAAATAATAAAGCAAAGCGAGAAAAACTACTCACTTTCTACTTTATTTTTAAATTCACAAATTATAAAAGCCACAATAAATTTTGGATTTTGATGATAGACATGTTTTGAGATCCTTATGCATTGTGTTAATAACCAGGGCTGGATTTGCCTATATGCAAAATAAGCAGCCTCGATTCATCGGAGACTCCAAGCGCCGGAAAAGAATCATAAAATATTTGAAAAAGGTTACAAAATATGTTCGTAGCCTTAAAAGGATTGTAAATCAAAAAAAACTAATTCACTCAATATTTTTATATTTAACAATGATTATTTAAAATTTCATGCAGCTCAGCAGTATTATCTAAATCCGGCCCCGCAACAAGTTTTTCTAAGAGCGTACCGTTGATACATCGGTTTAATGCAGTCAAACCAACGAAAAGCCGCTATTAACAGCCGGCATCATTTCGTCTTGTTTCCTAACGGACCCCTATCCGCTAGAAACAATCTAAACAAAAGAGTTGTAACTAATAATGGCGTTAGAGTACACTTATTTCAAAAACTAGTATTTCTCTTTTACATGATTTTATTCTTAGAAGAAAATGGTGTTGCCGATCCGGGTAGCCGAGATCTCTGAGGCAGTATTGCCGTGGCGATCTCAGACCAAAGGTTCGGGCTTTGAGTTCGAGTCCCGACTCCTGCATGGTTGTATTTGTGTTCCTCCCTTCACCCCTCATCATCTCCATATCATTTCATTCAGAATACAGATGCCTGCAACTTGAAACCAATAGTGGGTGCTAATGACCTCGTAGGTTATGGGACATTAAATAAGAAAAAAAAGGGCGTTACAAAAAGTATTGCCGTTTACACATCGAAGAGACTCGGTGTGGTGTTCGCCTACTAAGTGGTGGGCGTGTGGGCGCAGGAGACCCGCCGGGCCCCGCCGGTCGCGCTCCGCCGGCGAGGGCGCTGCCTGCGCCGCCGGCCCCGCCTCCGTCTCCGCCGCCCGAGGCGCTGGGCGCGGGTGCGGGCGGGCCGGGCGTGGGCGCGGGCGCGGGCGACGCCGCCGAGGAGGAGGAGGAGGAGGTGGTGGTGCTGCTGCGCGAGCTGTGCGCAGCGCCGCTCGCCGCCCCGCGCCGCCTGCGCTTCCTCTCCGCCGCCGGTGAGTGCCACGGCTTCCTCTTATTAGCCCCCGCGCTTTCTCCCATTTTTCTTCTCTTCTCTTCTTGCTTCTTCTTTCCTTGCTTCTTCTCTCCTTGCTTCTGTTTCTCTCATGTGTCATTTTCTTACTATTTTTCTTATCTATGTACGTATGCTCTTTTGAAATAAAGAATACTCGTTGTGAATTAGAACAAAACATTGCTGCATTATTTTCTAATAATTGCAAACTCTCATTGATCGAAATTCGAATTCGTCTTTAAAATTCGCGTTATCCGAATATTACACACACACACACACACACACACACCAAACACACCCGCGCACGCCGCCTACGCGCACCCTGCCCCACACGCACACAGCACGCACACGCACCACGCACGCACACACGCACGCACGCCACGCACGCGCACGCACGCACGCACGCACACACGCGCACACACGCGCACACAGCCAACACGCCACACGCGCACACACACCACACACACGCGCACACACGACGCACACACACGCACACACACCGCACACTGCGCACACCGCACACGCCACACACACACACACACACACACACACACATATTATATATATATATATTATATATATATATACCGAAGTTTTGTTCGTATTACTGAGAAATTCGTGTTAAGCGAGTTCGTGCTAACGGGGGTTCACTGTATTATGGAGAATCCAAATGATAGACCAAATAGATACAGAGAAGTTTGCAAATTTTATACACTTGAGTAGCATACATAATATATCTCATTTAACACAACCGATGCGAAATGACATTCTACTCAAGAATTTCAAACAGACAAATCCAAGAAAACGCTTACTGCCATTTGCAGCAGACATCCTCTTAATAATGCTATGACCTATAGAAACATATATTTTCTTGTTTTATTGACATCGCAAAAGAATTTGTAACAGTACAATTTCAGAACCACGCTAAAATAATATTGGATTCCAGATTTGACTTCAGACAGCAATAGCGGTAAAAATTTGAATCGAAATGAAGAAACAATTTTGCAGACTTGTGATAAAGTCTCTTCAGAACATTATGCAATAGGAATTTTGAATTGAAAGAGAGGATCAGAAAAGACATTTCCTAACTCTTTATTGTTGATCGAAAATAAATTAAATATGAGACAAAAAGTAAAGTTAACTTTTGAATTGTCAATATATATTTTGTTAATGATAAAAACTATTCTAATCATGAAATGAAAGTCAATTTGTTTTGATATGACATTTTCCGCTACCGTGCTTTGAAATGAAGTTAATGTAATGATTATGTTGGTCGTTTGATTATCAAATTATTTGGCATCCATGAACATTTCTCTAGTACAATGAAAGTTCTGTGCAAAGTCAACCTATCTTGGTTGTTAAAGGTTGATCTCTTCATTTTCTATTTTTCTTTAGTAGCTGTTTTTGACATTTCAGTTTCAGACAGAACAGAGTTCGGCTTTCTGCCCACTTAAAGTTTGAGAGTTTCAATTTAATGTTAAAGTTTTAGATTTAATCCCTCTTCCTTCCTTAATGAACTCAGAACAGAAGAGACAGATGTCAAGTATTTTGTTTGTGCTCACTTCCGCCAGCTAATTATCAATGCTCGACTGCTATGACTTCCGGATAAGTTTTTGATGAATTGCCCACTTTTTTCCTAAATATTTGACCTCGACTTCCTTGCCGAGATCTAGTGATTGGTCTACTTCTTCTGACAATAAACAATATACATAAGAAATTTTCCCCTTATCCCTGTTCTACTGATCGTTTTCAGAGCACAAATACTAATTTACGTTATGCTACATTTACGTAATTAAATTTAAGCTTTCTCCGTATCAATTTTAAACTGATCTCTAAATACTAATGTCTATCGCTTAGGCTCTGATGTGCTTATTAGAAAGCCACCATTCTATTGATTCATTGATTATCTTACGGGGCGGGCGTCAACGGCTATGTTCATAAGTTCCGTAAATATAGAGCATGTTTTATCACGGGAGATGGGTGTGTCCTCCCCCCCCCCCAGGGATGGCGAGATCCGGCGCCGACGTACATTTCTGATTGAGGTTTTATCCGTCCAGATGTCTTCAACCAATAGGACACCGCGCCAGTCGCGACAAGCTCTAAACTCCCAAAGGGTCTCCCTACATACGTGGTAGTCAAGTGCACGTAAGTGTACGTATGTGTAAGTAAGGGTAGGACAAGGAAGAAAAAGAGAAGACGCACGCACGCGCACAGTTGATATGCCACTTTTTAGGGTTCTACGCCGACATAAGCCTGGTATTGATTTGAGGAACTGAAGAAAACTACCGGGACAGAGGCAGAATTCTACCAATTTATGTAATTAGCGAAAAAAATTCTGCGGAGTCGAGACTGAAACCTTAAGACCTTCCGCTCCGCCATATCAGCCAATATCATCATTAGAAACAAGTGGTGCTACAACTGCACGTACTTTCTCGCATTAAAATGCGAGAAATAATAATGAATATGTGAAATAATAATTTTTAATCTTACGTAATACTGTAAAACTACTTGAACTTGCAAGAGTTACTAACTTGCAAAATACGCTGCGATTCGAACTCAAGTACTTAGAGGAAGCAGACTACTACTCCATTTGAGAGAAATTTGGGAAATTATTTACTTAATTTCTAAAAGTTGTCTCTATTTTGCTAAAAATTGCGGAAAAATTACTATATTTACAAAATATTTCATATACCATTAATTAAATTTCAGATTTTGAAGAACAGATTTCATTAGGAAAAACATTGAACCAATACTGTAGTTGTACGAAAATATCGAAAAATACAAGCTTTTGCAAGTTTCGAAAATTCAGGGAGTTCAACGAAATTTGGACCTTCGTCATTTTTATCAGCGTCTCAGCTCTAACTGGAAAAAATATTTTGAGTGATTTTTGAGAAAATTTTGAAAATATCGTTGAGGCTTTATGTAAATTATATTTTTAATTAATGGACTGTGAAATCAACCAGATCGATAAGAGATTATTAATTTTGTCAAATTGCTGCCTTCGGTGTAACCGCTGGAGTAGTTGACAGACGAACGGGTAGTCGAATGGAACAAAGGAAAGTTTCACCTTACACATAAATAGAAATGTTCATAATTCATTAGTTTCTAAAGGTTACGGGTCCCACGTAAATTCTCCCCCTCTTTCTACCCAGCGGAGTCTCGCAGGGCGGTACAAAGGTTGAGAGCTTCCGGAAGTTTCCGCCAGAGGATGCGCACGTCGCCTAATCGCCTGTACCTCGTCCCCGCAGGAATTAAATTTAAATGAGGGGCGAAAGTTTAGAGCAGAGAAGTCGGGGGTGGGGAAGGGGGCTGGGATGGGGTGGGCGCGGGAGGTGGTGCCATGATGAAGGGATCCTGTAAACAGGCGGGACACGTCCTCCATTCCCCCCTCCCGGCAAATAGAGCGGCAGCGCTGGAAAGCCCTGCGTTCGCTCTGCTTTACTACGTTCCACGCCAGTGCCCGGCATCCAGGAATTACGTGCTGCACTTGTAATGACACTCCGCTGCCCAAACGGGCTTGTCCGACTGGATCGCTGCTGAATATTTCAGCCGACATTTTTAATTCCTGAGACAGTGAAGTACTGACCGGTTAGGCCCGTAGAGGATCCTCCGTATTAGGTTCGCTTTTTAAAATTCTCCTATCCAAATGCTCAAAGATACCGACCCAAATGATAATTTCAAACCAAGCCAAAAATTAAAGAGTATGGAATTCACAAGGATTAATTAAATCTATAATTATTTTATATAGCATATTTTTTTCTAATATAATGTCCCACGTTTGTAATTTACATTGCTTCTGCACTTTAATGAAATTTAAGTTCTCTTCTTAATTACTTTCAAAACACGTTAATTTTCACCGTCTAGTTAATTTAGTTTGTTAAGTTTGCACTTAAATCGAATAATGTCAAGTATTCTCCTACCACCTCGGGAAACTAAAAGTGGAGAAATCCGGTTAACTTTCATCTAATTGGTAAAAATCGACAAGTAATTAAATTCTTCGTCCACGTAAAATGGATGAACATTAAAATTTCAAGGAATTATGACATTCTCTCAAAGCTTATGTATTTTTAAAAAAAAATATTTTCTTATTAACTAAATTCAAATTATGTATAGTTGCTTGCGATTCAGATATTTGTCTAACTAACCTAACTCAGAATCCAGTGACAGAGCGAGGAAATCTTAGAGCACTTCTTATTTATATGTAAGTCTGAAAATATTGTGAGGAATCAGTGGAGGGAAAGGATGCTTGTTATTCTTGCTGGGTAGATTGGATTTTTGCCAAGCTTGAATTTTGAGAGGTAGACTGTTTGGGTCATGTTTGCGTGGACGTTGCAGGATAGGTATGTTATGTGCTCTATGAGAGATTGCATGTTGAGTTTCTTATGTAACTTTCGTGTGTTTATTGATTTTGTGTTACTTGTGGTTTATTCAGGTTTGTATTGGCAGCGTTCAGCTTTACAGGACACGTGAAGAGAAGAAGGGGTCTGGTGATGCTTTTAAAAATTAGTATTGCAATTATTATTATTGCAATTGTATTTGTTTGATTGTATTGATAAGCGGTTTTAATAAGTTTAGATGTACTGACATACTGTCCAGTTTGGGTAGGTTGGTTGATTGCTTCTTCTCAGGTCACGGGAATTGTATGCAACTCGCAATACACATGTGTGTGGCGGATAAGCAAGGTATACCCAGGTATTTCATTTCGGTTTCTTTAAAATTCAAGACCTAACTGAAGTGCAATATTACACTTATATTTGACAAGTAAACTAATGTTGCGGGAAACAATGAGGTGAAATAATTCATTAAATTATTCTGTCGCTGGTACATTGTTTTGTTATTCATTGGACTTTCATGACATCTATTTTAATTTACAATTCGTAGTCTGTAGAACCTTGTGAGGTTGCCATGAAAATTGTGTCCTCTAAAAAAGTAGTTATGATCCAATGTATTAGCATGATGTATTTTAGCACCAATAATTTATTTTGGTAGGAATTACACAAATGAGTCTCGAATTCAAAAACATATTCTTTCTTAGAAATATCTTGAAATCAAACACATTTTGAAATTTTAATAGTTTTAATTCGTGTGATGGAGGAAATATTTCCCACAAATAGTTTTAGTGGAATATAAATTGCAATGACTCATAATTTTCCATCGCGATTAACAAGAGAATAATATTTTTTATTATTTATGTATTTTACCAGCTCATAATATTTAGTATAAATTATTGTGAGCTGGTAAAAGACGTCATCGCTTCTGAAAACAATCAGATTTCAACAACTTTGGAAAACCTATGGATACACCGTAACGTAAGCTTTCCGTAGAAGCTACATTTCTGTCCATCTGCAGCTCAGAAGAGGCTAGGGAGTGTTACTGGCAGATGAGTTTCCTGCAGTGGTGTGTACATAAGAGTTCTACGAGTTCCTCAGTGAACCCGGCCCGAAAAGTAACTGCTGGTGGCATGGTTACATGAACGTTACAATAAAATTTCACCAAATTGTTCTTTCTTACTTCGGCCATCTCTAAAAATAGCTTAGGATTTTTTTCTTTCAAACAGCGGAAACAATTTTAAAATTATAACCTTAATTTATTAAAAAAAGCAATAATAAATCCTCAATAAGAAACAACATTCAAATTAGTATATCTTAAATCATACTGCACATCATTGGTTAAAGCAAAAAATACTAAATATGACGTTTATCCCTATTTTACATTCAAATTCTGCTTCCTTAAAGAAAATGAAATACGAGGAAGATTCACTTTCAACGCACACACGTCTTTGAAATAAAACTAAGTAACTTCTCCACACGGCCTCCTAGGTTAAAGTTCGCATTGCACTCCCTTGAATGATGGCGACGTCTTCTTCTTTATTGATTGTAGTTATGGATAATGGCAAACAAATTTCAAATAAAAACAAGACTAATCGAAGGAAGACTTGATGCGCATGAGCCTCCGGTAGTTTTCCACAGGCAAATACCGGAGAAGTACCCTAACAAACTGGCCACGCCCCGCGCGATCTTTCCTTTCTCTTCCCTGTTCTATCCTCTCATTTTACACCCATATTTACATTTATAAGCACTTCACCACCACATATTTCGGGAGGCCAGTCAGGAGCTTAGCTTGCCCCGAGTGGGGCGTTGCCACACTAGGGAGAGATACCTGTCGATCTGTACTTGGCGCGACAGCCCGCGTATGGATCATGGCCTACCAGCAGCGTCCCGGCCTCGCAGCTATGAGATATCGGGGTACGTGTGGTTAGAAGGAAGATGTCCCTACGCCGTATTCTGGTCTTCTCAACTTGAGAAGTGAGTTTTCTCATCGTCACACAGCAACATATTCTGGAACATTGCAAGGAAAGCGCATTCTGTGATCTTGCCCGAGCTAGAATCGAACCCGGACGCGTCACGGAAAGTCAGCGCGCTGACCATTCAATGGTCATCGGCTGACCCATGAGCAGCGAAGGATCTGACCTCCCAGCGAGGGAGAATCACTGCCACCTCTCGCGATGAAATATTTACTACATGGCGTCACCCGGCAGCCAAGAGCACTCATCTTTAAATATGTTCGAATAATGCCTACACACACTGTAAATTTCACATAACAAGACATGCTTTTTTCTCTTTTTTACTCCCTTTACTGTATATTTACTTCCAGAAGCACGACTACCGTTTTAAATTTAAATATTTTTTAAATATTTCCACAATAAAAATAGACTACTAAGTAATGAATTCACTCTGAAAGAAAATGAAAACAGAACGCAAAGTATAAATTAATTGAAGGCGACCAGAAAACCACAACAAATTACCGTAGAAAATGAAGTGATCCTAAGAACAGTACTGGAGAAGTCTTTGAACTGGGACCTTCAAATTAGACGGATGTAACCTGTTGCTATTAGGCAGAGTCGTGTTGTTCCATAGTATACCGGGAATTTTTACTACATTGTTAACATACTAAAATGTCGAATGGGAGTTCCGAGTATGAACGGAATAAGAAAGGTACTTGTGGAAACATAATGAACATACCGAAGTATTAAGAATTTATTTTATAATAAGAGTCAGCAACGCTTCTATTTTGTGACTATTGGTCAGAGAAATATACACATACCCATAAATCTCATTACAGATGTTAACGACATACGTATTCATGCCGAGATGGCATTGCACGAGAAACCATTGCAAATTGCGCAGGGACCACGGAAATATTAAGCGTACTATCGCCCTGATATTTCTGCTAAGGACATACATAATTTACATCAAACTGGTCAACCGTTAAGCATTCTTATATCTGATCACACCTTGGCATCTTGTATTAGTATTAGTGGATGGCGAGGCAGCAACAGTCCCCAGTAGAGACACAGAGTTGAGTTCATTATTATTACTTCCCTTGAAGCTTACGTTGGTCAAGTTTTGTTTATTTGTAAGTTTGATCAGTTCGAGGTCAAAATGAAGTGGTACATAAACTATAGTGTCACGAACGCCCGGAAAATTGGTTTAGAGAACCATATTTTACGTTGGTTATTTGCTTCTGATGTAAATTCAAACATTCTGATGAGTATTTTGATGTAAATATTCAAGTAAATTCAAAGATAGATGTAGTACGAAATACTCACATCAGCCAATCTGTTCTTCTACCACTTTGCAGAAACACGAGAATGTGTGTTTTAAAGTTTAAACAAGACAATATTCACATTTCACTCGTAAGAATTAACAGGCACGACATACGGCATACGCCGAGTATCATTGTCGTATGGAACTAATCTTGTAGCACTTTTTAATAAGGAAATATTATTTATGGTTGAAAAAGTTTTCAATTATACCAGTTCTAAGTGAGCTCTTCCAAAACCCAATTACAATTAGTCTTTCACTCGATTAAAACAATTCAGAAAGTTCTAAGAAAACTTACTGTTTTTTGGTGAAGGTAGAAATTCTCTAAAATCGTGTTACCCTCTTTTTTAATTTTAAACAAAATGGGAAGGAAGGAAGATATGAAAAAACGTTATTCATATCAAAATTATGTCCAAACTATTTCATAATTATAACGTATAAAACACATCATAAATCATTATAACCCATTCATAATTCAGATACGGGCCTTGTTCTAAACGCCTAGAAATGCATATTCTAATTATGGATCTGTTGTAAGATTATCTTTAAAAGAGAGCCAACCATTCTACTAAAACCTGTTCATCGTAACATAATTATTCTTCTGGAAAAAGTGAATAAAAACATATAACATACACCTACATTTCTCTCTCCCCGCCTTTCTCTCGCTCTCAACGGTATCCACATCAACAGAGAGCTTGTAGCCTCTGCGAGCTTGAGAGACTTTTCTTAAAAAGCTTCTGTCAATATCCATAACCGCATCCTGGCGAAGTGCTCGTCGTAGTGCCGATTTTGATTAAAGTCGACTACGAGATAAAAGAGAAGTTGATAAAAAGCGAGGGCGCAGCGAATTTACTTCCGTGTATGCCTTTCCGCCCAACTCCAGACCAACTCAGAGTTTGGAGATGGAGCAGGAGATGAATGGAAGAGGCCGTAAACATTGGGTGGCCTGGATTACGGACTTTTCCCTTCATTCCACAGAGTTTCTATTCGCTCTTCTTTTCCCTTTGCCGTTTCTCTACGCTGTCAGTGGCGGACGTTGAAAATTTTCTTTTATTGTTACGGTCACGGGACTCTTTTCTTTCAATTTTTATCACGCGACTTCTGTGTGTGTCTTCGTTCTCACGAGTTAGCATTTCTGTTGGAGAGAGTGCAACTTGCAAAGGAATAACAGATCATTTTAATGCTATGCTAACATAATAATGTACTATGTGTTCTATGCATACTCAAACTCATACTGAGTGAGATATTTCGGGTGGAAAAAATTCATCACCATATTATTTTGAATTGGACAAACAAATTCTTCCTACGGCGTTTGCTGGAACACACTTCGTTACTGCATGCCAATTTAATGACATTTTCTGTTCTTCGATAACGTCCAGAACGTAGTGTTTACTCTGAGTCAAAGATCACGGAAAGAGTCAATAACTGCTCTCCTTGCAATTGTGTATTTGTTCATCATTGGAACGTGGCACATATCTTTCCGTAAAACAACTTGTTTAAGCGTTCTCTCGTTGCCTTTTCTTGCAAGGTATGCATGAAAGTGAAAGAACCAGCACTTATGTATCTGTCTATGATATTGACGGTCAGCTGTCTCGTGTTATATAGTTATCTATGTGAGTAATGAACATACAAAACATACGAATTAATTGAACGTCCTGTGGATGTGGATATTGTAACTGCAGATGGCTAATTCACCTTGCCAACAGGAAAGCCACTCGGAAATCGTCGTTTTATTAGATAAAATATTTCTGGAATTCACTTGTACGGGTAGATCATTGAAACTGATAGGAGGTTAGAAATGATTACGCGTGTTCATCATGCGAATGGCGAGAGGTCACAGAAAATGTTTCAAAATCTACCCTCAGTAACCGGTGCATCTCATTTCAATCTAGGTAACGAACATCCCGCAGAACCTTGTCTTCGCAACCAACTTCCCTTTCACATCTTCCTCCGTAATGTCTGATATTATGTAATGAAATAAATACTTCTCCCATCAACAACAAACAACATGGTTCCCCCACTTTAATTCTCACACTGCTTCATTATATGTTTCATAGGAGGTCGCCGTGGCCACCTCCTTCGCATCTTTTCCGTCCAAAAATGCTCACTCCTAACAACTGAAAAGCCCTATGGCTGGCCCATTGTATAACCATCTCATTCTCCAATAAATAAATAAAAAAGGTCATAGAGAAAGACACAAGGCACAAGAGGTCGGGGAGCGTTGGGGGTTGGGGTGAAGTGATAGTGTAAGGTTGAGGACGAGCCGTTCGGGGCGATGTGCAATGCGAGGGGAAGTCGTGTCGAGAGGGGCGGGGCAGGGCGGGGGGACGGGGAGGGGGGGGGGGCCCCCGTAATTTGGCCTGGGCGGCGCGCCCGGCCAGCGCCCATAACCGTTAGCCGCTTCACGGCACTTAGCCGCCACGGCGCTCCAGCTTACACTTAGCGCCGGGCGTGGCCGCTTTGCTCAAGAGGGGCGGCGGATTAACTCCCCACGCAGCGCGGCGCCCACGCACGCACCCAGCGGAGGCATTGGATTTGCAGCTCTGTTGCTCCAATCGGGTTTATTACACAACCTATTAACAGCTTTCTGGAATAGTCTGAAGTAAATACTTTTTTCGTGTGATTTTTTTAGATGAGTTTTAATAGTTACTACATGTGATATACGAGGAGTATCCAACTTGCAAGGCCTCAAGAGGCACAACTAAAACATTCAAAATGGTTGCGGGCCATATTAATATTACTCGACCTATCCACACCTGACTACGTATTGATCTCTGCAGTTTGCCCATCTACTCTAAAACGGGGGGGGGTAGATGGAGCAATGCGTTTTATGAGGCTGTACCATGTGTAACGCAGCAAAACACATTGAGATTATTTTGAATTACTAGAAAAATTCCTCAAATCTAAACTTAACATATTTGTACGTAAAAAGGGTAGGGGAACGATATGGTCTGGGCGCTAGGCGCGCAATTTTCTTGCCCGCCATTAATGCAAAGGACTTTCACTTTGGACTAATCCTTTCGCGGGCCACAATAAATGGCACCGCGGGCCGCCAGTTGGACAACTCTGTGCTAGACTAACAATATTGTGCGTCATGTACCCTATGTTAAATGAAACATGCATGTGTACTTAGAATTTATAAATATCTCTGAAGAGAAGTGGAAACTTACGCAATGAGTTTGAAAGGAGATGCCGTATTTTGTGGTCTTAAATGTGTACGTGTATTCTTAATATATTTTCAAGTAAGTACCATAAAATATTTTTACCGCAAACATGACTATTATACAGAAGGGAATTATAGGAATTATTATTTAAGATTTAAGTAATTTACAAGCATGTTTTAGTTTTAGAAAAACTGTATATTGAAATTGTTATCAAATATAATATAATATGCTAACTTGTTATCACAAAATTATTCTGACATATCTAAAATCATTAACTTGGGTCCTGTTCTACTTCATTTATTTAGAAAATCTTTCAACATACAATGGGGTGATCTACTTTTATTATAAAAAAATAAAGTTATTAACACCGTATGTGTCAGAAAAAATTGTACCACTAGAGTTGTAGTTCCCGAATTTGGAAAGAATTGAACGATCAAGAATCAAATAAATCATAGTTGTTAATCAAATTTTTACCACAAAATCTATTTTTTTATAAAACAAATAGAATATTTCTTTGTAGCATTTGAAGCCTAACTATGGTATATTACCCACTGTTAAAATCAAAATATCAAACAAGTAAATCTAGAAAAGAGAGTCTGTCTAAATGTTCGCGTAGAAAAACGTGCTATACCTCTAGTGTCTACTACTGCTAGTTGAAAATGTATATTACGCCTGATGAGTTGTTGGTTATTTTATATTCAATTGCATTAAATTAACTGTTTCTATTTGGAAAAATTGGAATGATATGTATAAAACATTTAAACATTTTATGGTGCTCAAACTGACAGATTAGATGAAAGTGTTCTTAATTATATCTAGGTGTAAATGTATTAAGTGTACAAGAGAAATAAAGTTATTGGAAAAATGTGGATCAAAACATTTAAACATTTTATGGTGCTCAAACTGACAGATTAGATGATTTTTGTAGGAATGTAAGCTTTATTGAACTGGTATGATATGTAAAAATCCACAAAATATATAAGCGTGACTAGAGGTATTTTATTTTTAAGTATAGATTTGTTAATCGTTTTAGTTCAAAAGTAAATGAAGTAGAACGCGAATTGTGTTGTGGGGCAAGACGGGGAAGGGCAAGGAGTAGGCAAACAGTATGGGAATAAACAGAATTTGATATTTTTTCATTACGATGTGTAGTGATTACGCTAAGATTTTATTTAAAAATTGTATGTGAAAAAGTCCATTGTTTTGGCGAAATTTCAAAATCATTTTTTAATAGAGGTTGATTTTTAAGATATCACATTAACTATTTCTATCTGTTACTGTAAATAATTATAGTTTGCAAACATTCTTCCAGTAGTTTTTTAACTTAATCACTTTATTTCCTCTCCATCTCTTTAAAACCTTTGTTAAACTGAAACATTTTTATTTCTTTCATAACACGGAAGTTATAAAAATATATTTAATGCAACCAGGGTTTTACCTTCTTTCTGACAGAATGTTTTTTAAATTAATCCTTCTTAATAGGATATTGTAAGTGAATGACTGTAAACTTGTATAGTAATTGTAAATCCGAGAAATCATGCTCTGGCTGCCCGTGAAGAAGTATCTCAGACCGCCAGTAGCATCATGAGAGTTCCAGCAAAAGCCGATTTCCCTTGAAAAGTTCCTTTCCTCTAGTATACGATTTCTAAATTTAAATTATGTGTCCCCCGGGCACCGTCCTTTGAAGAAAGAAACTTGGCGATACTCAGTTGGCCCAGCAGGGAGCGCAAGGCTGCTGAACACAGAGACCTAGAACTCACAAACAGACATCAAAGACACGACGCGCGCGGGCCGAGTGTATGGAGACGGAATCGAGCCCTTCCTTCGATTGGGCGGGTATCGATTAGCTGCAGCAGGTCGGAGAGGCGCCGCTGCTGCCGCCGCCACCGCTTCTACCTTCTCCGGGCTCGGACGCCCTTCTCTCGACCATGAACAAAATTCATAAGAGTATTTTTAAAATAAACAAATATTGCTCGACAGTATTTTACTTTTATTTAATTACAACCAAAAATATGTACACAAGCTCGCGTTATGTTGCGCAAATGCCTTCCGCAAGGGCGGAACTTATCGTTGTATCTGTCGAACTATACTCCTGTAATATTATGTCTTACTGAAGGCTTTCTCTTCTGACTCGTGTTGTTACAGTAAAATTCCTCTAAAGCGACTGGGAGCGGTAGCTCAGTGCATCAACTGATGTCACTGCAGCGCTTCTGACCGGGAGGTCCTGGGTTCGAATCCTGACGGTGGCAGGATTATCGACACTAGCTTTTCAGCTAGGTCGAATTCAGTCACTGTCTGGAGCAGAATTCTAGCGGTCGGCTGCTCTGATCGGTAGTTTTCCGTGGTTTCTCCGATCAACGCCAGGCGAATCCCGGAGCAGTACCCTACGAAACGGGCCACGGACCGCGCGCGATCTGTCCTTCCTCTTTCCTGTCCTATCCTCTCCCATTACACACACACTTACACTAACATGCACTACACTACCACATATTCTGGAAGAACGGTCGGGAGATTAGAGCTTGTCCCGGCTGGGGCGGTGCCCCGCTGGTGGAAGAGTCCTGGTTAGGGGGAAACCCCTCTAGCCGACGGTAGGTCGGCGCCGGATTTCGCCATCCAGCGGCGGAAGATCATCGCCACCTTCCGCGAAAAAACATGCACTACACTAACGGGACTAATGACCGAAGCAGTTGACGCGCTCGGAAACACGTAAAAATCAATCAATCAATCAATCCTCTAAAGCGTCTATTATCTCAATCAAATTGAAAAGCGGCGACAGGACAGGTGTTTACATTCTTATTTTGTGCTATGCCGAACGTGAACATACTGCCAAAACACGATATTTGAAGCAGGAGTTAGAGGAAGATAACACGGACATACAGAAACTAGGCAATCTGCTCAAAATGCAGAGAGGTAGAGACACCGATGGCTCAATATATGAGGTGTGCTCCGACTTCCTCGTCTGGAGTCACACACATCGATGATTATCCAAGCGGCATTCTTTAAATTCTAGTACGTTTGCCGGGTCAGTGCAAATACAAACATTGTGCGCAAAGATCGTAGCTACACTTAAACTTCGCCACAGACTGCAATGTGAATTGTGACCTGCGAAGGCCACCGACCAATGTTTACCAGCAATAGACTAATGCTTTTGCTCGGTGGAGACGGCAATCGCACCCTTTTGTGAGTGAGTTTTTATTGATTTCCGGCACCTCAACTATGAAAGGCCTTAATCCGATGTTGTGGAAGGTGAAAAGAGTGGCTATGTTCTCTCCCTGCTGGAAATGAAGTTCGGCACCCATGTCGGCTTGGGGATATGCATCCCTTTCTGGATATCTGTCCAGTGGGACACCCCTCCAGACGATGCAAGTTCTGAGCTTCTTCCAGGTTTCTCTAGACGTCTGATAGTGAAGGGGATCTAAGTGAAACTGTGTATATGAATGTGTATAGTGGTGTGAAGGGGATCTAAGAGAAACTGTATATGAATGTTCTCAGAGTGTGAAGGTATCTAAGTAAACTGAATGTTATTTTTTAACGGAAGTTAGAACATAATATGAAATGCAAGGCAGGTTTTGCTTCGAACGAGAAGTTGAAATTAATCCTTCTTAAAGGATATTTTTGAATTGACTGAAACTATACTAGCTATTGATAATCCGATGAAATCTGCTCTGGCTGCCAGAAGACTCAGACCCAGTAGCATCCAAGGAAGTTCATACAAAGCGATTTCGCGAAAGTTCTTCTCTAGTAACGATTTCTAATTTAAATTATGTGTCCACGGGACCATTGTCGCTTGAAGAAGAAACTTGTCATACTCAGTTGGCCCCAGGTGCAGGCATGCAGAACTCAAGACTAGAACTCCGAACAGACATCAAAGTTTACGAAAACATCAGGGTGTTGGAGACAGGAATCGGCTCTGCTTCCTTCGATTGGGCGGGTATCGATGCTAGCAGCAGGTCGGGAATAACGCGGCTGTTCTGCCAATGCCAACCTGCTTCATACACTTCCATGGCTGACCCTTACTAACCTCGCTCCACTCGTCTGGTGCTTTATTCAGCTGGTCTCATCCCGTAGTAATGCTTCATCACATTTCGTATTCCGTGGTCTCATTAGTTTGACGTTTTTCAGTACACCATGACAAAATTCGGAAAAGCGTTTCTAAAATAACAAATTGCCTCTAGAGATTTACTTTATTTAATTACAGACCAAAATGTGAAAAGCTTTGTCATTGGTAAATGCCTCCGCAGCGCGAACTTATCTCATCTGTCGAACCTAACTCTGTACATATCTGTCTTAAAGCCCTTCTCTGCTTCTGCTGTGTTACGCATCCTACACGACGGCAGCGTGCTCAGTCATCAACTGATGCACGCAGCGCTTCTTGATCTGAGGCCTGGTCGGAACCTTCGGTAGTAGGAATTACGAACTAACTTTCAGCAGGTCGAATTCAGTCGCGCTGAAGGCAAATTCTAGCGGTCGGCTGCCTGATCGGTAGTTCGTAGGCTCTCCGATCAACACAGGCATATGCCAAGCAGTACACCAAACGGCATTTGCGACGCGATCTTCCTTCTTTGGTTCACTCTCCCGTCATTCATAAAAGAATTTGCACTATCCTACTCACGATCCGGAATCGGTCAGGTAGCTAGAGCTTTTGCGGGCGGTGCCGCGTGGAAGAGTACTGGTTTGGCAAACCCACTACGAACGGTAGGTGGCTGGATCGCCTATCCGGCGGAAATTCGCCACCTTCACGAAAATTCACTAACCACTAAACTGGACTAATAGAACTAGACAGTTGACTTGCTTGAAAACAATAATCAATCAATATTCTTAAAGGCAATATAAATCTTCAATCAAATTGACGCTAAATGGACAAAGTGCTTATTTTATTTTGTGCTATCGAATTCTGAACTATACTACAAACATGCGATATTTGAAAAGGAGTTAGAAAAGATAACTACGAACAGTGAACAGGCAATCTGCTCAAAATGCAGAAGTAGAGACACTGATCTCCAATATAGGGTGCGCGACTGCTCTCTGTCTGGATTAAACATCGCGTGATTA
This sequence comes from Teleogryllus oceanicus, assembly GCA_964035755.1. Lineage (NCBI taxonomy): Eukaryota > Metazoa > Arthropoda > Insecta > Orthoptera > Gryllidae > Teleogryllus > Teleogryllus oceanicus. Next base: position 90,093,713 of record CAXIVR010000002.1, on the reverse strand, counting down.
TCCAGCGGATTTTTAAATTCTTTACCTTGCGGTCGTCAAATGCGAAACATTGTGCAAGGAATGAAACGCTAAACTTCTGGCAGACTTCTGACATTATGACTGCGAAGGTCATCGACCAATGTTTACCTACAAAGAGTAATGCTTTATAGCTTCAGTGGATTCAAATCGACTGTTTGTTGTGAGTTTTAGATTTCGGCAACTCTAATTGAAAAGGCCTAGTCGATGTTCTTGAAGTTGACGATGGCTAATGTCTTCTCTGAAATGATTCGCTCATTCGCTTGTTTGATTGCATCATTTCAGAATATCTGTCAGGAACTATCTTTCAATAGATGAATTCTGAATCCTTCCAGGTTTTTCTATCGTATCTGCATCTGAAGTGCAAACTTTATCGAAGTGTATTGAATTGAACGCGAATGCATTGTAACAGTAATGAAATTTGTTGTTGAAATTGGTCTAAGTACGTTAGTTAATGTCGCCAAGAGCTGGGAAGGAGAAGCAGATGAATGCTTAGCGACTCATCTGTCATCCAGAAAGACTTACTGATTAGCGAGCTAGATTCCCTTCTAGACAGTGCAATTTACCAGCTTATGGATAATACGGATATGTGCATGTGGAACTCAAACCTAGGGCTCTAATTAAGTCTCTAAAGAGACAAGGTATATCCATCGAACTATCGCACTGTGATGCAATATGTTAGAAGTATCATGGATGAGATTCTCGCAGATTGATCATTTGTTGCTTTCTTCGTTTTCCACGGAAACAGAAAGTCTTGGTGTACTGAAAATTGCCGTACAATGCTTATCATCGCTGGCTTTCATGAATTGTTGTTACGTATAAACATTCGTGTACTAACCATTTGCCACAATAATCTTTAAATTTAATGGTATGGCAGGCTCTGTAAATCTGGAAATAAACATTTTTAGATCGAGAACGATAAGTAAAAGAAAGAATCTAGACAGGCTACCGACAGAGTTGAATATAACAAATTTCATGACTATAAAAGGAAGTTTGAACTCAATATCCATTGGTAAAATGATATGTGAGAGTCATTCCATGCAAAAAGAAGAAATTGATCATAGTCCTCCAACTTGGAAATGATTTTGGAATTGTATCCATGACCTATTCGACGAGTGTACATTTCAAATTAATGGATTTTTGCAATAATACGTCTTATCTAAATGATTCTTGTTGCAACGTTTATTTTCTATTTATTTGTCTTTAAAGTTTCCTACAAATTTTAAAAAATTGTATATAAATAAGTAAGGTATCATTTATTCATTAAATTCCATTTTATATCGTGATTCACTATTGTCAATCAACAAAACTCCTTAAAACTCAATACATGTTTTGAATTGATACAATATGCTTAATACTTTTCAGGATGTTGAAGCTATTAAATTGTTTGATATCTAAAAGGAAAGAAGATCATAAATATACTCACTGAGGCTGAAATGGTCAGAGGACAACGCGCCTTGCAGACCATTCAGGTGCAGCCGTCTGGCTCGCGGGTCGCTGATGAATTCTGTCAGTCACAGGATGCCTTTGAGAAATATTTCTAGATTCAGTTGAATTTGATACAGGTTTATTGAAAAGTTTGATCACTGAATTGAATACGTACATATTCTCAAGTGAAATTGACGCAAATTTTTGCTTTTCAATCTATAAATTGATGAACATTTTTTCCTTAATGAAATCTGTTCTAAATACGAATCTTAAATATAAGCATTCAGTTCAACTTTCGTAAATGTAATTTTTTCATTGTCATAATTACTATGTATTTAGGAAATTATTTCAAGAATGCTCAAAGTTTTCTTTAAATTGTACAGAATATTTAATAAGGTATGGATAAAACTGTTTATCCATTTCAGCTTTGACATTTTTTCGAAGCCAAAAATGAACATGGGAAAATTGATTTTACAATAGATCATTTAATTACGAGTTTATGTACTTTCATTTGCTATCCTCTGCCTTTTGAACGTGTCCATATTCATTTCCGAGTTCCGTTTACTGAATTCGCCGTTGAAATGCATTATGTTTTACTACTCGTCGATTATAATTCTGTCTGTAGTACTATTTTACAAACGTGAGTACGAGTTACATCTCTCTCATCGCATCAAAAGAAGTATGTCCTACTATTTGTCTTTTGCGCTTTCATTAGATCTTCTGCAGAGATCTGTATTTCTTTAAAACAAAGTGTTTTCGTTTCGTTAAAGCAATTGTTCCTTCAGCAATTCACATTTCGATTAGTCACTGAAATATATCACTGTATTTGGTTTTTCTTATGGTAATTGATTCACAAATTTTAATAATTTACTTTCTATCGAAGTTGCTCAATGTCCTCAGAGCTGATTTTATTTACCAATATATTATCTTATTTCCCCCTATCAATTGTTGCCAATTCCTTGTCTTCTTATTTACTATTTGATCCTTTGCTTCTCTTCTGCCACCCATTGTTGCTGACGCCCTGTTTATATATTTATTCGAATTTATCGTTCCTATTAACACACCCTTGTGGTAACTTAACACAATTCAACAAGATACACATTATCTTCGGTCATCATTAGAGGCATCAACACCATATTCACCCAAAACTACCTGAGGTAGCATTCGCGAACAAAGCATTACGCAAAGGAACCCTTTTTTATATTAACAACTAAGGCTATAATTCCTTCTACATTAAAGGTAGCAGCATAATGTCAGAACTGCTCTAAAGTAATTTTCAACACAGTGAAATTTTAAAATAAGAAATGAAAACACCCAAATGTGCCAAACGTTGTGCTTCCAGGCGTCAGTTATCTGATTTTAAGAAAAATTAAAATCTGTGTCTCCTCATGTATGAGGCAGATTTGTATGGAAATAATCTCTTCTACATTGCCATCATTCTACATAATTTATTTTTTATATTTATATTAATACTTTTGGCCAGGAATATTAATAATTTATAAATGTTTATTTAAAATAAGCTAACCATTATAAACGATTAATATTTTTGGAAGTCACAATCACAAAAGTAGTTCGAAGATGAGAGTTTAAACAATGTCTTTCTCTAATGGTTTAAAAATAATATTATTGGAACATTGTTAAAAAAAATTAAACATGTTTACATTCAAAATTTGGATTCCCCGCCATACCATGCTTAAAGTTATTCATCATTAGAAAGCAAAGCCGTTAATGTAAGAACTCGTGTCATGTCTTTCAATCTGAAATGTCTTCGTCTGTCATTTCTCATTCAAAACACATTTACGATAAAATATGGAAGAGAATAAATAGGTTGGAATACCTAGGATTATAAATAAAATGATTCTTACACAAAATATATTGGGGCTATCATACATGTAAACCCTGCTGTAGTCATTGTAATGATTAATTTTATGTGAGTCTCAACGTCATCCCAAACAGAAATTCAATTTGACATTTCCTTCCTCGAGCAATTTCATCTGACGTTGAGTTATAATTTTCTGATTTGAAAATCCAACATAATGTCAACCCGACATAATACGTTGGAATACAGATGAGACTTGGTAGAACAGGAGATGGATGGAGGTTCCAGCAAACAGTTTTTAGTGAGAGGAATATGAAGATGTCATAATACTACTTCTATGCGAGTATTATGCATTCCGTCTCGAGCTCTCTCTCCCATTGGGTGAGAAGGGAGACTCTGAGGTTTTACCACTGGCACTACACAGGCTTCCTATTGTCCTTCGCCCTGCATCAGTGGCGCCAACGCCGCTGCCACCCTTGCGCCGCCTCCCCATCTCACCACCTCACCACGGCGCTGGCGACACGAGACTGCGGAAGGAGGACGCTGCTCTCTTGTTTGCGCTTCTACCTCCACCTCCCCGCCGGTCCCTTCGTTTCTTTTCTTCTCCCGTCTTCCCGACGCTGCCCGTCGAAGAGCCGTGTTTTGTTTTTGTAAGGTCGAGTAAACCGCGCGTTTCCGATTCTTTAGACTGATTTATCGATCGGGGAGGCAGGTTTTATGGGAGTTCCATGTTCTCTTCGTTGTATGCGTATGTTATTCTAAGAGTTTTTCCTCGGTGTTTTACGCAGCGACAAAAGCTCGGGTGCTGATTTATGGGATCCTTATGGTTATACCTTGCTGAAAAATATCGATTTAACTACTTGTAGCAAAGTTTAAAGAACAAAATAATAGAGAAAATAATTAAGCAAAAAAAGGTGTATAGAGTATTTTGTGATGTGTCGCTTTGAAGTAAAGTAATTATTCCAAATGCTCACAATTTAAAATTATATTTTTAATTTCGCACTATAAAGAGCAAAAAATACAATTATATGACGTTAATGTTAGTGTTGTTTAGTAGTTTACAATCTATGATGTAAGGTAAACAAACTCGCGAAATATTTTTATTAATTTTTAAAAACGGCACTTATGCTGCACCTTTCAATGATACCTACATAATTGAACTGGCCCAAAAGCTAACCGTTATGTTTCAAAAGTTGACGGCCCACGATTTGTCTAAATATTATGCTTACATAACACTAGGGCATAACATCTAAGTCTTATACTGTAAAATGTTAGAAGTTATGATTGTGCACAAATCCATGAATTCAAATTCCAGAATAATAAACCATTTTGTTATTACACTTTGAGAATAGATATAAAATGTTTTATGCAATAAATGCAAAAAGAGCTATGAATGAAACTACTCGAATTTGCATGCTTATTAAAGAAATTAGTGCGAGACATCCAAGGAAAGTCTTGTCCTTTGAGTCATTAGTCCTTGAGTCTAGTTTAGTATTGTGGATTAAAAAGTTAGACAATATCTCAATAATAGCATGTCGTGTTTCATAACACTCATAGCTGTCAGTCCCTTGAAGTGTTAGAACATTACAGATGATCTTGCGGCTATATGATCAACATTGACCTACTGCTTGTGTTATCACGCACATTGGCAGATTAATAACAAGTATAACGATATTCTCTGATTAAGAACAATTCACAACTTAAACAGCTTGCCATTTCTCTTCAGATGCTGACTGATAATGTATCTGTCCAACGGAACTCACTGATCTGAACCATTGCGCGTTGCCTCAGATTAGTTGACTCTGGCGTTTTAAGCAAGTCTACATTGCCAAGCTTCACCAACTTCTTCAAACTGCGCTAAACTGAGACAGCATACGTGTTGACGTTAGGATGAATACAAAATCACTTTGCTAAGAGGTTAATGTAACTAGTCTGTGAAGATGAGAATAGTAATTCTTTTATAATTGCAACAATAAATCTATTCAAGCGTTGATCTTCTTATCCATCGCCAGGAATATACTAGCTATTTTGAACTGTGGGAAAACGGCCTCATTTAGCTACAGCTCCTAGCTAAGCAGTTTTGGCCCAATATACTCTGCATTAATGATCAATATTAAATATAGGTCTCAAGTCTCAATTTGGTATTCCCTACTCAGACGTCAAAGTTTATTGAAGATCAAAACTCAGGTTTGGGACAGAGTATCTAAAGAAATAATCGAAACTAATCTTGAGTCTTCAGCCGCAATGTTGCAACTCGAATTTCACCAATGGTGTCAGGTCGGCATTTCCGCTACCCCCTCCCCGACTTAGCTGTAAAGGCCGCCGACTCCTCTGTTACGCGGGTGGTCATTGTGTTGACAAGCCCAGCTTTCTGTTATCCTGGAGATGTATCCCTCATCTACAACCCAGTTAGAGTCATGTCCACACGGTTCACGTGGAACAAAATGTTGTACCTGCAATAACATGACTCAGGCGTCCTAACAATAGGCCCGAAAGTTTTCTACTAATTCATTTTATAGTTATTTTATCCTGTTCAGAGAATAGACTGATAAAGCTAATTTTGTGCAGGAGAACCTGAAAGCAGTTGTTGAAATATGCAAGCCTACATCAATTTGGGACATTTTAAAGGAGATAAGGATAAATTTAAACACGGAAAGCAAGTAGCAATTTATTTGCAGTTTCCTTCATCTAGTTAATGAATATATAAGGATAAGAACATAATATTCATCGTATAGAATTTGCCTGAATAGACTCAGCTTTCTGAATACTTGAGTCAATTTTTGCTTGATTTGTATATTTATATATGGTACATTTAAACTTGGGTTGAGCCACTAATTATGCTAATTTAAGTTCTCATCTAATATTGCAAAATCGGCTGATGAAAGACAAGTAATTTCAGAATCCTTTAACACTTAAAACAATAACATTTTAACTCAAAGTTTGTCCGTATTGATTGATATCAAATTTTAAATCTAAATTATAATGATAAATATCATAAAGCTTACAAATGGATCGAATATTGTTTTATTTTCTTTTAAAACCAGAATACTCTTGAACAATTGATTAGTTGAGCAGATAGTTAAAATGTGCCGATGAGAGAGTCCACAATTTGTCCAGAATCAGAATGAGCACTTTACATAATCCTGTGACATTTAAAATTTTGAAAAATGACTTAATTTTTTCATGTTTTAGCAATACAGTGAAGTATACACGGAATTTACTGATTACGTACAGTTAGGATTAATTTAACTAGTCTAAACTTTTGAAAGTGATAGCTCACTAATATTAAACCAGAATTTTTTTCTCAATTCAATTCACTCAAATGTAATTCAAATGCAGCGATTTTATTAGAAAATCATTTGTTATCATAACCTAAGGATGAATATGTACGTCATCATAGTCTTTCTGAATCTTGAACGACTTCAGAGAGAATATTCTGAAGAACCACTTGCCAGCTGCTGCTTGTCCGCTGGCAGCATACAAGCTATTCATGTACTCAAGTTTGCTAACCGTCACAGTTGGCCTGAATGCTTGACCAATCTTCGAATGCGTACATGAACATTTATTTGTATTCCAGTCAAACTAGTTCTTAGACTTCTCTTACCTGGTACCCAGGAACTTCATTAAATATTCATATGACACTTGGTCAGTTGGTACGTGTTCAATCGTAAGAATCACTGACGTCATAAGGATTCAAGCTCCTGCTTAGGTGACTCTTCGATACGAAGTGCCAACATTAATGTTGAATTGAGTATAGCGGAAGGCTCTGACGGTCCGGAAAGTATGAGCGTTTTCTAGGATGACCAAATGACCTAGTGCTGCACTACTGAAGGTCTTGTGGTCGTTAGCCATTAGACTCCTTCCGCATCGTTCGTTTCCAGTTGGTAACTTGTAAGGGCTTCGACACCTGTGTGTCCTCGTCCACAAAATATAGTGGCTCTGAGAAATATTGTATTGGAATGCAGTGAATGTGCTTCTGTAAAATTATTTTCTTATATATTACATTAGATTTACTTCTTGTGTGAAATATTCATGTTTATTTTAAACCGAGACTTAATGAGATGTACTGCACTGTTGACCGCAAAATCATCTTTCTTTCTATTACAATCGGGAGTTTTTTCTGATTGTGAATTTAAGATATTTTCCATACAAATTAAATTTAATATTCCTGATTGCAGAGCATGTACTAGCGAAACCTGACTGGGCACAGGGATTTTACTGGAGCCATTAGCACTCTACAAGGCGTGACCAGGTATAGGCGTGAAAACTGTCCGCGGAGGATCTTCCTGAATCATAGATTGGACATTTTACGGAACTGTCCTTTGGCTCATGTAGAAATCCATAAGTGGCGTTTGAGAGGCGCCGCGCCGCGCGCACTGCTGGCGCTGCTGCGCGCCGCGCTCGTGGTCACGCGCGCTTGGTCGCCGCGCCTGTCTTGCCCTTCGCATCTGCTCACCTGACCTCACGCATACAAGGCACCTAGACATCATCTTTTCTGTCGGTTATTTAATTCTTTCTTCATTTATTGACTCAGCTTTACTATGATTAATTTAAGTCATTTTATGTTGATTTGTTTATTTATATATGGTCACATTTACCTTTTTATCTTTATTTCTGGGATTGAGCAACCACTGTAATTTAGGTTATTTAAAAGTTCTCATCTAATATTATAAAATATGGCTAGACATGAAGAGACCAGTAATTTAAAATCCTTTAACACTAAAAAATAAACATTGTTAATCAAAGTTTGTCCGTATTGATTAAATATACAAATATTAATTCCTTAAATTATAAATAGATAAATATCACAAAAAGCTTACTTTAATGGATCGAATATTGTTTTTCTTTCTTTCCTCACAAACATAGAATATCCCTGAACAGAATTGTTGGTGGCGAGCCAAAGATAGTTAAAATTGGTGCCGATGACGACGAGACACATGGAATTTTGTACCCCAGAATCAGAATGTCTGTACTTTACATGAAATCCCTGTGACATTTTCAAAATTTTCTGAAAAATGACTTCAATGTTTTTCTTTCATTTTTGGGTCGAATACATGGAAGTGCGTACAAGGGTATTATTGATAACGTACAGTTAGGATTTAATTTAATACCTCTAAACTTTTGAAAGTGCACTTTGGTACACCTCCAATATTAAAGCCAGAATTTTCTTTCTCAATTCAATTCATCCCTCAAATGTAATTCTGAAAATGACGACATGCCGATTTTATTAAAAGAAAATACATATTTGTTGCATAATAACTCTAAGGATGGGAATAGTTTTGGCAAGCCGTCCATTCCCACTAGTTCTTTCTGACATCCTTGAAACAACCGACTTTTCGAGTAGAGAGAATATTCTAAGAAGAGACCGCTTTGCCAGCTGCTGCTTGGCTACCACTGGCGGCATTACCGCAAGTTATCTCCATGTACTCAATTTGCTAACGCGTTCGGCACAGTTGGCCCGCTAGGAGGTGCCTTCGACCCAATCTCTTGCAATGCCGTGACCCAGCAACACATTTCTTTTAATTAGAATGTTGGTGATATAGATACCTTATTATTTCACAATAAATAAACAGAGGTTGTCTGGTATCAAATTTATATTTCGTCTTAAGATCTTTTCGATCGCGTAGCGATCATCGTCAGAGCTGGAAATACATTAATAGATATAATTATACATTAAACCAAATTGTCTACAAATTAAAATATATAAAAGGAAGTGTGCAGATGCGTAAGCAAACTGGATCGGTCGTACCTTGCAGCTGCTGGGCGGAAAACGAAGTTCTACGGATTTTTGAAATAGCGGCTCGCTTAAGAAGGCTGGGTGGCGGTCGGGCAAGTGTGGGGGCGGGGCAGGGGAGGGCGCGGCCGAGGGGTCGAGAGGCGCGGCACAGTTTCACACTTCGCTGATCACTTAAATGAAAACAATCACACATTTGACAAACTCATTAATTTCCATATCCTAGAAATTGAAAATAGGTACTGGCACAGAATAAAATTAGAATCCCTTCACATTCACAACAACCTAAAAAAAAACAGAACAATACTAGTCTCAACCAGCAAATCCCTGAACTTTCGTCAGCTCTGCTAAAATTAGCACAATGTGTACACCCCTAACTCCACCCACTTCCGTCCGCCCGCGCCCTCCTCACACAGGCCCAGCAGCCGCGCTCTCGACCCTCGGCCGCGCCCTCCTGCCCGCCCCACACTTGCCCGACCGCCACCCAGCCTCTTAAGCGAGCCGCTATTTCAAAAATCCGTAGAACTTCGTTTTCCGCCCAGCAGCTGCAAGGTACGACCGATCCAGTTTGCTTACCTTTTTTTTAATTACAATTTGGTTTAATGTATAATTATATCTATTAATGTATTTCCAGCTCGACGATGATGCTCCGATCGAAAAGATCTTAAGACGAAATATAAATTTGATACCAGACAACCTCTGTTTATTTATTGTGACATTTCTTTTGTTTTCCGACCTGTCAAACTATTCCCTTAGACTTTCTCTTACACACTTGTACCCAATGTATACTTCGATTAAATATTACATCCGATGACACTTGGTCAGCTGTGTCACTGTCATCCAATCGGGAACTTGAACGTCACCTGTGACGTCAATAAGTGACGTTCAAGCTCCTGCTTAGGTGACGTCACAGCTGATCGAGTGCCAACGGATTTAATGTTTGAATTGAAGCATAGCGGAAGGCTCTTGACTAGCGCTGGCACCCGAGAGAAGGTAAAGTGTGTGCGTGTGTGTGTGTTGCAGAGGTGTGCGGGCCGGCCGCCCCGGCGCCCGCGCGCGCGCTGCTGGCGCTGCTGGAGCCGCGCGCCGCCGCCCTCGTGGGCTCCCCCGAGCGCGCGCTCTGCGTCGCCGCCGCCCGCCTCGCCGCCCTGCGCGGGCGTTTTTAAATATATTATTTATATTTATTTCACGTATTGATTATTTGAACCCCCGGAAGGCCCTCGACATCATCTTTCTCTGTCCGGTTATTTAATTACTTTTATTTCTTTATTTATTTACATTTAACTTATTTTTGATTAATTTATTTTCTTTTAACTAATTAACGTATTTATTTTTTAAATATATTATTTATATTTATTTCACGTATTGATTATTTGAATATTTTAGTTCAAGAAGAATGTAATTTGTGATGCGGATTCTAGATTTAAAAATGTTTGCATTCAAATTGTTTTGTGACCTCTAGTTACGAACGGCTTTGCTTTTGTGCATTTGGCTCGTTATGGCACAGAAAATACTGTGCTCCAGTTCAATGTCGAATGTAAAAAAAATTCTATGTTATGATAGTTTTTAATGTGATTACATTTTTAGGAATCAAAAGATACCGCTTTAAAACGAGAGTCATGATGCAAACCATGATTTTTCATCTTAAGCAGATGCATACCTTCATGTTTAAGCTGGATATTCTCCATTAGCCATATGCTTTTTTTTGTCTAATCATGTAATAAGTTGAGAGAATCACAATTATTCAAATCAGTGCTTATTATTCCATTATCTCTTATTTATTAGTACCATTAATAAAAAAGTGTAATTGAAATCGTGATTCATTTCATAGCACTACATGTTCCTCTAAAATGCCACGCTTTTCGACGTCCTCTGTTGCAGTGTTTGTGGCCGTAATGTTCTATGTCGAATGTAAAATTGGTGACAAATCTTATCCCTGGTCAGTAGGAAACTCCCATCCAATTTCTATGTCACCTAACGGGAGGTTTGCCGACGTGATCAGTGAGTTGGACACCCACACAAAAACTCTCACCAAACGCACTATATGTTTCCCTAAAATGTGACGTTTTTCGACGTCCTCTGTTGCAATGTTTGTGGCCGTAAGGTTCCATATCGAATGTAAAATATTCTATGTTAAGATAATTTTTAATGTGATTACAATTTTAGGAAGCATAAGATAAACTTTAAAACGTGAGTCATGACGGAAACCATGATTTTTCATGTTTGAGTCTAGCACCGATTCATGAATTGGTTATTTGGTATTTCTGACGCGGTAACTGCTGTGGTAATTGGTCCCATAGGTGTAGTGTATGTTGTTTAACTCATAAGTTGGCTTGTTCTTTCCCCGACTGGATGGGGAGAACCGGCGACGACCTACACGTGAGGTTGCGAGGTTTTCTCCAACAAGGTATCTCCCACCAGCGTGACACCGGCTAGGCCGGACAAGCTTTGTGTGTGGTAGTGTAGTGCATGTACGTGTAAGTGCGTGAAAGTAAGTAGTGAGGATAGGACAAAGAAGGAGAAGGAAAGATCGCGCGCGTCCGCACCTTGTTTGTTAGGATACCATTCTGGCATTCGCCTGGTGTTTATCAGAGAAACCATGGAATACTACCGACCAGAGTAACCGGCCGCTACAATTCTCTCCCAGACAGCAGCTGAATTCGGCCTAGGCTTCTAGGGTCGAAAATCAGCCGCCATCGGGACTGGAAGGACTCGCGGATCGAGTCACTGCAGAGACGACAGCAATGCTGGTCTGATCTAACTTCCGGTACGGTCTCTTAGACCGTGGGTTCTTTAATTAGAGTTCATCCCTAGACACCCTCTACCTATAGTTCTCTTCGTTTGTGCACTTTTTTTTTCAGAACATTCTGTAAAAGATGCTGAGAAGTTAAGGCTTTCACCAGAGGAATATTTCACGAGTAAATGCTCCCTTGTGAGAAGCAAATGGTTGCTGCAGCAGCGGAGAGGCTCTGGGGTAGGAGATCGATGTGGAAATGGCGTGGGATACGTGAAAATGTGGCATGTTTCCAAGGGGTATCGCTTCTAGCCCAAGGGCGAAACCCGTCGGCTGCAAACATCTAGAGCCATGCGCATTAGCGGAGCAGTGCACTGAGTAACGAGCATGTCGCAATTGGAGTAATGGAGGCTTTGGTTTACTTATAAGCCAACAATACTTTGGTTTACATGATAGCTGTTTTTTTTCCCTGTTGAGATTAATGGAAACTGGTGATACGAAGTCCTGGAATTCAGTCGGCGTAGAAAATTATATTTTTACTCTTAAAGTAAATTATCTTAACATGAATAATACGTTTGAGGAGAAGTAAGGATTCCTATTCTTCTCCTCCAAATACACGGTGTATCAAATGCCATTTACTTCAAGCATACGCAGGAACCGAATATTCGCACATTCTGACGACAAACACTTGCATTCATTGCGATGAGCTCTGCAGAAATTATACATCCACAAGTTGGCAGAGTTTGAAATGTCTGCCATCAGAAGCCCGAAGTGAAAGGAACCGATCCAAGCTGCTACATCCAAAGACGGCGCGAAAGAATTGCCAACATTTTTGAATAATTAATAATACAACTCTTGATAATGACGAAATCATAGTAAAATACAATATTGAGTACGAGTACACAAAATTATCAGAATTTGAGCGAAATGCTTTGTTAATTGAGACAAGGTAATATGAACCCTCTACGAAAAGTAATAGGATTTTAGTGGCAATCGTGTGGAAGTCATGTACCACGATAATAAAACATTTATTTTATATTTCTAGGTGAAAAATACGAAAACTGAAAGAGACGTTTAAATGATCTTATGCGTGAAAGTATGACAGTAGTAGTTCATATGCATCAGGGTAGGTGTAAATAAGTGAACAAACCCATTTACTTTTGTATTTCAAAGCATATCGAAAAGCACAACCTCACTTTCTGTCATGAGGCGCCTCCTGTACCAGAATAATTCGAACAAAGATATACGAGACAATATTAACCAATCAGCAAGAAAACATGTATATCAATGGTTTTTTCAAACACTCCGATGAAATCTGTACTCCTAAGTTGACTTAGGGTGTTCCTCGAGAGTTTAATAGTTTGGACGTTGATCGATCGACGATCGATTGCTTGATTGATGTGTCCTCTGACGGCCCCGGAAAATGACCTTAATTGACTGCTTCCGAAGCTTCCTCTATATGCTGAGAAGAGATTTGGCCCATCTGACGTCGATCGTCTAAAAGAAGCTTTCATTCTCCACCGGAGGACGTGGCGTGCTCAGTTAATGGAAGGCAAGTTGCGTACACACTGTAAGTGCACTAAAACCTGGAAACATCGGTTCTTTCCTCCAAGCAACATTATTTCTCCATAATTAATATCTGTATTTATTTTTTCAATAGGTTTTATGTCTTTTCGACATTTATGACATACCTGTCATATTAGAACTTATTCTGATCATTACAAAATATTGAAACATCGTTTCTCCGTAAAAACTACCAAATGCTTAAAGTATTTATTAAGAGTTAAGGAGTATATTTTGGTAAACAAAATAATTGTAATAGATTATTTATTACAGAAGATTAAAGATTATTATTATTCATTCTTGCAAATTCTAAGTTCGTAAATATATGCCCTACACTTTATCAGGAAAATATAGTTATATTTTGTAATGTTTGAACGAATTAAGAGTACATATTATTGATTCGACGTTCCTAACCCAGCTACCTGATTTGTTTCAATGCCAAATTTTCCTTTAATATTGAAATAAAATATTATATGAATTTATCATTAATGTAATGATATATTTGTCCATAATGACTGTTTAGTTTGTTTAATTGTAGGTGTGGGGTTGTCAGAACGCTTTACCTCCATTTCTGGATAAAGATGTTCAAATTCCCTTTTTCCCTGTCTTGCGTCTCTCCAAGTCTCCACCATCATGTTGATCATCATTACTTCTCACCTTCACATTACTATCGCACTATCTCATTGTATTTCAGAGTTAAAAAGCAGATCGTAAAACAATTAGGAAGGAGTAGCTTCTGTCAGTCTCCTAGCATTTAAATAGGATTCATAGGATTGAGGGCAATAGTCCTCGATTGGATATCCTCGTACCTTAAACATAGGTTGTAAAAAGCAGTAATACCGTATTAACATGAAAGACGTTATTCTAATATCATCTTTATAATCCTTTGCTAATTGAATATGAAGTTCCTCCGAGTTCTATCTTACGCCCTACCCTCTTTCCTGACTCGTCCATTAGAAACGGAATAACAGCTTCTATTTGCTAATGATTCAGACACCTTTCATGCAGTTTATTGTGTACATTTTGCGAATGTACCCTCTCTCTCACAAACATTGGCCGGCAAAATTATATCTTCCCAACCGCGCCGACAAACTTGGACACCTCACGACCAGGGGGAGCGACGTGTAAACCAATCGCTAGCAGGTAGAACAACAGTTGTCTGTTATTGGTGCAACATCCCAAGAGGTAGAAAGGACGTTGTCTCAGGGGGAGGGGGATAGTTCGTACGAGGCGGAAATATCGTCGTATTTCCCTGCCGAAGGAGAGATTTTGCCTGCGCGTACGCCACGACGAAAAAATGTTTGTGAGTTAGGTTTTCCGTCCTAAATTATTGTCAATAGACCAGTATATATCATTTTAGCAACAATTAATCTAACTTTTAGTAATCGATTTGTAACACTTGTCAAACTGCTATTTTGATATATACATTTCAGGCACAATTTGCGGAGCCTTCCAGGCCGTTCAAACACATTTTTTAGTTTTAAAAAAAATTTTAGATTTGAAACATTTGGAAATTGTTTATAAATTTGCAATTGTTGCAAATTTTTATTGTCTCATCTAATGGCGTTTAAACGCGATACAAAATTCCGGAATCCGGTCGGTGCTATCATATTTCGTTCTCGAGATATGTGTAATTGTTTATACGAAATTAATATCTTGCAATGACCCCATTTGTTTGTGCTTAGTTCATTCACTCTACACAAGCATACTGAAAAAACATTCTTCAATGTCGCGCTTTTGCCTGCCACATACGCTTACATGGCATTATATGAAGCACGAAACATTGTTTTCCATTTGATCATTCAACTTCATCAATCACTCATAATTACTTTAATTTTCTCTGCTTGTCAGTTTTTGTTTTAATCTGAAACCTCCGATGAAGATATCAAATAATATCTTAGATGTTTCAGTGTTTACAAATAATAACGTGAATAAATGCTTATATTTATTGAATTGGTTTTATAATACCCTAAAAATACATGCGTTTTCTATAGATTATTGGAATGTTGAAAACATCGCAGTAGTCAACACAATGTTAAGCGGTGATCATTAACGTTGATTACTTGATATTTTCCGTACGGGTAGGTTTATTGGTTAAACTTTTTCAACGATTGAACATTAGATACCTTGAATGGCAAGTTTTCATTTGATAAACCGCTACGTCACTCCAGTACAGATGGTCGAACTGGAAGCAACTCGACAATTTTGCCGGTAAATTTTTGTGAGAGAGATAGGGTACGTTTTCGCGTGAAACATGACTATTTTTCTGAGATATCATGTTCTTTAGGGCCCAGACTTCCAAATTGAAGAACAAATTATATTGACAATCGAAAACAACACCCATGTGATTTTTCCAATCCTCTCTTTATTGAGCTTGGATTCTACCATTTCCTTGCGGATTTATACAACAACATGTAGCATTTGTAAAAACTGAGTTACTTAATGGTGAAAACATATTTTCATGGAATGCAGATATTTATAATTACAACACAGGTTGTAGGAATCACATTCAGTAGGTGTCATTACCAACTGCTCACTACCACGAAGCTCATTTCATAAGCATGTCCGTTTCATTACAACTCATTGCCAAATGAAATTAATTAAATTAGATACACAATTTTGGGTGCCAAGTAAGAATTTGTTTGCTACATAACTGTTGTCATAAATGAAACTACTACACGACTCATCAAGTAAAATACTTATTTCAATTTTAATGAAATTAATTAAATTAGATCACTACTATATATTTCTAAAATTTCTTTTGTACAATTTTTTTTCACTTCTTTTTCATTATGTGCAGCTTTTTTCAGCCCTCCTTTTCCTATTTGAGATTGGAGGATAACCAGTGATGTGGGTTGCAGTTTTGTTAGCAAATATTTAAAATCAAATCTGTAGTTCGCTACCCAAGCAAATAGGTTTTCGTTTTACTCGTGAGCGAGTGTTTCTGGTTTGCATGTGTGGCCTCCCTCGCTTTGTAGTTATTTTCATTCATCATTCGACCTTGTGAAGTTAGACGGTGGTGGTGAGTCTTGAGCTCAAGAATAGTACCAGTTTACTTTGTTATATTGTAAACAGTTTTTTAATATTGTAAAGAATGTAAATATTTTGGTATAGTTATAATTGCATTCCAACTCCTTTTTTTTAAAACAGGTAAGCTTCTATCAACTTATATATACTTATATTAAAATGTAGTAAACAATGATAAAATTGTAACTTAAAAAAATGTGTAGTTGTAAACCCGATGACTGAAGATGGCTATAAGGTTTAGCCGAAACGTCACGTCACCCGCAACTACAATGTAAATAAAATTTAATCACCACGAAGTACAATAATAAATACATCTGAATATCTAAAATTTAAAATGGAACTGTTTGTTTTAATTAATAAACTATAGACATTCGTCGAAGAAGAAAGAAATAAGCTTGCAAGATTTGGTTTTTGATATTTCATGTGTTACTCGAAATTGCCCTATACTTCAGAGGGAAGCCAACAGTAATTCAAAGTTCCAAAGAAAAATTGGATTCGTTTTTAAGAAAACCTTATTTTGATGAAACTAACCCAAGTTTAATAATAATTTCGCAAAATATACTAGTTTGGAATAGAGTAAGTTTCAAAATCACTGACTTTATGATGTTTGGTAAATTGAAAGACTATTGGCTCGTATACATTTCTCATTAATGGAGGGATTGTGGTAAAATAATTGTATGCAACAAACAAATGAGATAGGTCAAGTTCTGACCAAAAATAAAGATTATAACCAACCGGGCCCATGAATATAGAAAATACGTTCTTCCAATTGTGGGTAATCGAATATTTGCAATCGGGAGCGGTAGCTCACTGCATCAACTGGTGTCGCTGCTTGACCGAGGTCTAGGTTAGTCCCGATGGCGCAGGATTTTCGACATTAGCTTTCAGCTAGGTCGAAATCAATCGCTATCTGGAGGAGAATTCTTGCGGCCAGCTGCTCTGATCGAGATTTCCGTGATTTCTCCGACGCTGATATTTTGATGAAAACTGGGTTATTAATGATTTCCTTTCCTTTTTCATATAATAATAATTATTGTTTTGATTTCCTGTAGAGGATCAGTCCGCGCCCTCACGACCTAATTATAAAATTTTCTATGATGCTACTCCGTAACGCACACATCAGGGCTAGCATTTAAAATAACACTTATTTAATGGATAGAGTAAAGCCTGTTTTACACGGTCATTTTTTCATCCTTTTTTCATTATTTTTCTGTACAGAAACTGGATGGAAAAAGGACGTTCGTTCTTGCGTACCGAAACTGGATGAACGTGATTCCACCGTTTTACACGGTCATTTCTGGTCTGTACGTAATCGTGATGAAAATACTTCCTCCGAACGCCGCAAAAAGCGCTGGAAGTTTAACAATTGAACATCGAATTTACGAAAACAAATTAAATTAGCAGGAAGAATGATCATAGTTACGAATTCGCAGTGTAAGGAGTAGAAAAACGAGTGAGATATTGTGGTTTTATTTGCGAGATGGAAAGGAAAATAATAATCGCTACGGCGGCAGCTAGCATTATTGTGGCATCTGCTGCCGCGTATATACTCTCCGTCCGGAGAACGCACGCAATCGAAGAAAGTTCCATAAATGACACTAGGGGCGCCGTAGTCAAACTGGATGAAATCTGTACGGAAAAATGAAGCATGCATCATTTTTTCGTACAAATTACATCCAGTCTGCTCAGTAACTTGTCTGTACCGACAGGAAATGATGAAAACATGACCGTGTAAAACAGGCTTAAAGAAAGAATAGGTGAGAGAGAGAGAGAGAGAGAGAGAGAGAGAGAGGCAGGAGGAAATACGGAACCACCACACATGCACTACACTTACGGGAGTAATGACCTCGGTAGCTGACAAGTCCGGAATCTCTAACAATCAAAAAATATTTGCACCTTGTCAACAACAGGATGCAGCAAAAGAGGCATATGAAATTTAGAAGAGGACCTCACTGGCATTTTAGTAAACTAATTCTACAAATAATATATCTCACTCGTCCGTTCATAGAATGTTTTTTTCCCGCAGCGTGGTAAGTTAATTCACGCTTGAAAAACGCTACTCGAGGGATTACATCTCATTCTTTATGCTCTCTTCGCGGTGCTAAATTTTCAAATGCTTCACATACAGCCACGCTCACAACCGTATTTCCCTCTGACGAGAGAACGAATGCCTGGCTGTTCCTCTTGCTCTCTTGAAATAATTTATCGCAGATTAACCGTCACGCTGGCAGCAGAGGGCACACAATGCGACCACCAAGCACAGAATAAGAGCGCTTTGGAGATGCTTCGCCTGTGCAGGCTGTCTCATAATTAGAACTCGAACTTTTAGGCATCTAAAATAGGTAACACGCATTATGAAATTAGATACTATTAGGCATGAAAAGAAGATGTTTTAGACTCTTAAAAAAGGTTACAAAATTATTATACTAGACGTTTAAAAACATTGGCCATGAAATGTTGTTTCTGGCATCTAAAACACTGATTTTAAAAGGATAAAATTAGGCTTTTTTTATTATTTAGGAAATTAAAGTATTTTTACATTTATGACAGTGACTCAAGCATATTATTTTATTCACTTTTATTTCTTGCAATTTCTTTCATTTATTCACACTTTTCATTCTGTCAATCGCGCATCTGCATCGGGAATGGGTGTAATTGCCTAAGACGTGCGTACTGATCGAAGAAGAGCGAGAAACATGTTTATATTATTAAATGATCACGTGTTTATGCTCAGATGTTCGACAGCTCACATTCTGACGCTGTCAAGTGGAATTCATGGACCATTTATTCTGAGAAGTCTTGCATAGCTAGGTTGAATTCATCCGCTGTCTGGAGGAAAATTCAAGCGTCTAGGTGATCTGATAAGTAGTTTTCTGTGTTTTTTCCGAACAATAGCAGGCGAATGTCGCAACACTACCCTAACAAACGGACCAGGGACCATGCATCATCTTTCCGTTCTATTTATTGTCATATAGTCATCTGTTACTTACACTACGCTACCACAGATGCTGGAAGCTTAGTGCTTATTCCGAATGGAACGGTGCCCATCTGATACGATAATGGGAAAAATTTCTACTAGTCGACGTGTAGGTCGGCGCCAGATCTTACCTTCTGCGGGAGAGAAGCACTGCCACCTTCCGTCTCTAATGTGCACTACACTCATGCATCAAAGTACATGTCGCGTGATGAAACAAGTAATATAACCGGGCATCAACTAATGTCATTGCAGCCAGCATTGCGTCTGACTGGCAGATCCTGGAATTAAAGTCCCGACGGTCGCAGGATTTTCGACGCTAGTCAGATAGCTATATCGAGTTCTGTCGGTGTCTGAAGGAGAATTATAGCAGCCGGATCGGTAGCTTTCCGTGGTTTCTCCGATCAGAACGCGGCGAATACCCGAGCAGTATCATACCAAACGGACCCTTTCCATTCCTTGTTCTATCCTCATCCCTTACACACACATACACTACCGCATATGCTGGCAGACCACTATGGAGCTTAAGAGTTTGTCCCGGCAGGGTCAGTGCCCCGCTTGTGGGAGATAGCCCCACTAGCCGAAAATAGGTCGGCGCCGGATCTCGCGAATCAGCGGTGCAAGATCAACACATCCCGAGCAAAAAACATGCACTACACTTTCGGGACTATTGACCTCGGCAATTCATGCGCCCGGAATCACTAGTAATCAACCAATCAAACGAGCAAGAAAAACTAACTGGTAAGGATTCGAATTTTACTGCAGGTTTTCTCAACATCATTTTATATGTTCTTAAATGAATAGATTTGCATTCCATGCAAATTACACATCACAAGATTTTTCAGGGATGTATAGTATTGTGTTCAATGTGGAATTAAGTTACGTACGAGAAAATAAAAATTGCGTTATTGAGTGACAATCCCTTATTTTTTCACGGTAGCTCATAAGAATTTAAACGAAATTATCTTTAATGGTTCAAACGATTTTGTACAACTTGCGTACAAATACACATTCACTTTCATAAGTGTCATATCGTTTATTGGAGAACCGCTCCGGCATTCACTTGATCCCGATAGAATAAACCACGAAAAAATGAATGAGCTAGCGAGGCGAATCGTTTCTGCTGCATAACTGTTTCTATACAATTAGAGACTATACTGAGCATCACAAGAAAAGTAACATTAATTTTAACAATGATACATAATGCATTATTTACCATTTGGACTGTATAAATGAGTATAAACAACCTGTAACAACTACTGTACTACAGCTTCGGGTCAATGACCCCCATCTCGATCAGGTTTTCGTCCAGTTTCCTGATCCATTGAGCAAATGCTGAGATGGCCCCTTGTTTTGCTTCTGGACATAAATGTAACTTCATTTTCTGTGCACGTCTTCTAGAATTCAGTGGAAATACAATTCTTCAAATTATCGTTTCCATGTTGTCGCGGCAGGAAGTAATAAGAGCCAAAATGTATTGCTTATTTATCTTTGAAAATAGATTTTATTACATGGAGTTTTTTGTTTTTTTTCTCCCTTTCAAAATTCAAAATTTAATGCTTGTTTATCCTTGAAAATAGATTTTATTACATGGGAGTTTTTCTCCCCTTTTAAAAATTCAAAAATTTTAAATAGTATATCTGAAAAGTTGCCAATATGTTATTTTTATAGGCTTACAAAGACGGATTGTCAGTGAAAATGTACTGAGAAATGAAATGAAACCTAGTTAATGTGAAACTGATACTTTTATTGTAGATACATTTCAAAAACAACATTGAATGTTTTACAGCACATCAACTGGGAAATTACAATGGCTTTGGGAGTCACAAATTAGTCGCGTTGAGTATTGGTACAGATTACTGAAATGAAAAGAAGCCATTTTCATAGATATTCGCGTTTACTTTTAATTAAGAGAACAACCACCTATAGGATTTTAAAAAAGGAATCAGCAAAAGGAATCAGCAATGTAGATCCTCTGCATATGGAGGGCAAGCAATTTGACTTAATGTAGGAACAAATATCTGCAAACATAACGAACTAAAAGTCTTCCTCACATATGAGTTCTCGTATGTAATTGGAACCCTTTTAAAGAAGAATATCCCACCCCACAAAAAGCACACGTATAGGCCCACTGCCCGGAATGTCTAGGCTGATGAATTAAGAGACCATGTTTAAGACGAAATGTCTTTTCGCATAAGTCGCACTTGTAAGGCTTCAATCCCGTATGCAATGTCATATGAATTTTCAAACTATATTTTTGTGAAAAATTCTTGTGGCATACTGTACAATTGTAAGGTTTGTTCCCTAAATGGATCAATTTGTGTCTACGCAAATGTCCTTTTTGCGAGAAAGACCTATGACACACTGAGCAATAGTAAGGCTTTGTTCCTGTGTGAGTTCTTAAGTGTACCTTCAATGCACTGGGACTAGTAAAAGCTTTTGAACAATAGGAACAGATATAGTTCTTGAATCTCTTACGGATACAAGCGCCCAATTTTGCATTCTTGTGAAGTGATGCGGCGACTGCATCTACTTGGCAACTCTGTCTCCTGGAGATACTTTCATCAATTGCATTGTTGGCGAGCGCAAACCGTTCATCGTTCTGGGAAACAATACCTACAAAATGAAACCAAGAAAAACTTGTGTTATTGAGTAATCATATTGTCAGTTCACATTAAGATGCCTGAAATACACAAGTTTATAAAGGATCATGAATAACAAAAGAATTTGAAAAATCTGCAGCCGAGTAATTCTTCTGAAAGTGCCAAATAAATGATTGACCTAATAGTGTTTTTTTTAAATATATCTTCAAAAATTAAAAAGTGTGGATAAGTTCAGGAAAAACTCAATGAACCATACTTTTGGTTCTTTCGCTTACAAGTTTATAAGGTACATCAGATACTCAGAATTGAAAAGGATACGAATGTGAATAAGAAGTCATCAACTCAGATCTCCATGGAGTCTAGAAATGCTACTGTTTATGTATCACTGTCATTGTAGACCTGAAATAGACCAAAAATTTCGTAAATGAAATGATATGATTTTTAAATACATTTTTGTACAGAAAAACGAGTGTACCTTTTTACTCCCAACAGCAGCGACAATCTGTGGAGTTTGCTTTTAGATTCACAAATATATTTTAGGGGCATGGGGTTGCCAAGTGTCTATTTGAGAAAATTTGCCAGGAGCAAAATAAATCCTCTGAATTATAACAGCTGCTTTTTCTTAATTTATCGTAAGTATACGAATATACGGAATAATATACAAACTGCTGACCAAATAAAAAGACGAGCTAACTTGACAACTTCTGAAAAATATCACGATCGTATGAGAACATGTATTTACATTCCATTTAGGACAATTTCGTTGTTCTATGTTGACAGAAGCCAAAATAAATAGAATTACGTGATATACACTCGGGGCAACGGAGTGAACCAAACTTAGGGACCCTTCACATGTAGACACTGCCGTGCGCCACCAATCACCGCGACTGGTAACAAACCATTGGTTTAAATAGAAGTCTTACAACGTGTGGCCAATTCGAGCTGTTGTGTCTTTCGGTGGTCACCAGTACCAGCAGCCCGAATCGGCGTCCGGGCCACCGCTAGCTAAGCATTGGTTTAAATGGGGTCTTCCCACTGGACACTGCCGTAGCACAGAGCTACCGTATACAACAATGCAATTACTTCTATTCTTATTCACAACAATAGGCGTTTTACTTAGAATAAACAAAGGCAACACGCTAGATGCAAATAGTGCAGCCATGAATTGCAAACAATATCTCGAACTTTGAAAATATCTAAAAAAATTACATTTTTTCCCCATTCTACGTTCCTCCAAGTGTTTTATTCCGGGTTGGTACAAGGTGATACTCCGGTTGTACTCCCACTCATTAAATGCCCTGACTACTGCATAGTTCCATTGCATACTTTTTTAGAGACTAAAAAGAAGTAAAACATGCATAAACTATATATCAGCATGTTCAGGAGAAGACAGAGAATAAAATTGCGCAAATTATGAAAAATCAATTTTTTGTGTCATTCTCCCCTTAAAAATGTAGGTTCGTTTTCCGTTCATATTTCGGCGTTTTTTTTTTCTATTTTTAAGAAATGCGTGCAAATATTATAGGTTTCTTGGGGTAATGCATGATATTTTAGACATTGATGATTAGCTCATTGATAGTTTTTCAACAATTTCTTTCTAACTTGATGCATGTGTCAGATGTCGCTGTTTATTTCAAAATGCCCGAAATGTAGAAGAAAAGTAACTACTAATGGATGAATCTTTCTAAATAAAATTTTAAAAACTTAATTTTTCAATGACAAAATCCCTTCATAAGTTTTGTACCGGCAAAGAGTGTATATACAAGTGTGATAATTGATATAAATCTTAAGAATATTTCATTAAGTTTGATATGAGAAAGGGTTCGGTGGGAATAGCCGCATATTAAAGTTTTACCAACAATGTTTTTTCTAAGCATATTCACCCCTTGTGGAGTCGGAACCCTCCCCCTTCCAAGCGCAGTGGCTTGCGGCGATGGTGGGTGGTGGGTGGCGGAAGCGGGGTGCGAAGGGCTCTGCCCCTTCTCGGAACCGCCCAGCATGTCTACGTGTGAAGGGGCCCTAAATGTCTGATTCAGGGGCTTTCATGACAACTTGTCAGGACAGCCAACTTCTGAAACAGTTTTTGAGTCCGATCGGAAATTTTTAAATTTGAAATGCCTTTTCCGAATAGGACTGGTACTTCGTATTTTGCTCCACTTCACCTTGTTAGGGTCTGGGCTCACGAATTAGTAAATTATTCTACGTACATGATCATTTCTCAATAAAATGTTCCTCAGTAATTTAATACAAAAGTATAATTAAAGACTGATTATATGGAGTAGAGATAATTTTTCCTTAGATACATTTCAAACAATAACATTGAATGTATTGCAACACATCAAGTGGGAAATTACAATGCCTCTCTGGAATCACAAATTAGTAGCAATATTTGAGTATTGGTACAGATATCTGAAATGGGAAGAAGCCAGTTTCATATTTATTCGCGTTAATTTTGAATTAAAGGAACCACTACTTTAAGGGATTTTAAAAAGAAATCAACAATGTAGATGCATATGCATATGGATGGCAAATAATGCGACTGACGGTGGGAACATATTATACATTTAACGATACAAACGTATAATTAATCACTAATTAAATAGACTATTGATGAAATATTTATTTACATTCGACATATTACACATAACGTGTCTAATATATTTTTCAAATCATTACAAACAAAAATCAGTATAATAAGCCTAAAAAAACATACAATTATTTATTTAATCAAGCGTGATACATAGAGAAATTATTTACAATGATCTCTACTTTTAGTTAATTTATTTAGTCAAAAATATTATTCTGACTACAGACTTAAAATATTATATCGAAACATTATTTTTTAATTGCATAAGTGTTCTATTTGATAAAATGAACTTTTTTCATTTTAAATTGATGTGACCTTTATGAATGTTCTTAAGAAAGCAATCTTTCTTATTTTGTGCGAGTAGTGATTTTTGCCGTGTCGCAAAGTGTATATTAACTTCATTCTTAAATTTTTCAATTTATTTTCAATGTAGGCTCACAACCAAACAATGTATGTCTCTTCATCGTTACATGTCTTCAAGCAGAAATTAAACAGTGAAATCAGTATTGTAACAAACTATTATTTTACAATTTTCTTTGTTTTACTAATTAATGATTATATATTTAAACTATCACAGATTTTTAATTTGAACACTTGCGTTATATAATAATAGTATTAAAAATTTAATGATAACATTTATTTAAAAACTTTCATATTTATTCTTTCATATCCTACATAAAATTATCAGTGTATTTAAGAATACCTACTCCTTTTCATCTTTTTGTTTGTGAACCTTGTTTATGTATAAAAGTGCTAATGGAGCAAACACCAATCAGGAAATATATTATCTCTACTAAATAACGATAGTATTTCGCAGTGATTAACAATAAATTAATAACAATTGTGATGCGCTGAATCACTGGCAATGGCTTCACTCACCTGCATGGCCTATGGCAATTGCAGAATCATCTCAGATTTCTAAATAACTTACTACAACAATTCACAAATTCCACTATATACTGCGGAATAAATTCAAACAAAATTAATACCTATTTCAAAATCCAAATCCACAATGCCTGCGTTACAGATAATCTCATTGTCACAAGAGAGCAGAATATTATATTGCAAGAGAGTTTGGTAGCAACAAAGCCCGCTAAAACGTTTCATTTTTGCTGCCAACTCACCTTCAAAAACTCTTCCAGGTTCGTGCGTTTGTTTTTTGAATAAAGTTAAAATAATAAGAGATAATAAATACATGAATTCTATTATAAACAAATCTGGCTTTTCCTTTCGCATTGTGTACGTTCGAATCAAAGAGTATATCAAAGAGTATGGTTCGAATAAACGTGTAAATATGCGATAATCGCTAAAAAAAAAAAGTTTACAGCGTTTGGTGCCAATCCTATAAAATAAAAAAACTAACTTGAAGCATATTATAATAAGTTTACGATTATTATAATTCTTTATCATTTACTTTTTTACGTAATAGTAATTTAAGAATCGAGTGTGTAAAGGGATATAATTGCAGGAGTGGTACGTTCAAGAAAACGAGCGACGATAGAAGCGAGTTTTCTTACTTTCCACGATTATAATTTTACCTCTTTATCCACGTGTTACGTTCAATATTTTTTCGTTTCCATTTAAGAACAATTTAAAGTTTTAGAAATTCTTGCACATCTTTTCCATTCGAGTCATACATTTGATGACAGCCTTTTGATGATTTCAGATGCACACGTTAATGCTTCTAAAGAAGACCTATTTTAGTAGCCCTTGTAATATGTTTGTTTGCAAATGGAAGACATTGAACATATTTCGGATGAAATATTAGAAGCTGACAAAGTCATTAAAACATAACTTCCCACGAAAAATTAAGCCAGGCATGATACAGGAAGACGCGATGTATAGATATTGGAAAGTAAAACAAATGTCACATCTGACTCCGTTTTACTAGAGTACTTTTTAGAACAGGTGAACACAACTGACATTTAATTTACATTTGTAATATTCTAAGTCCAAATGTTCTACATTTAATTTACTCATGTTAAAAATTTTGTTTTAATAGCGTCAGCTACTGTCAAAACTACGTTTACGTTATCAATTTTGTTTTATTCAATCATTGTTCATATGTAGTTTATGGATGTACGTAATCTTTGATGAACATTTTTGTTCATGATTCATGGCCGACTAGAAATATTCTGACCATGTCTGTGTTACAGTAACTTAACTAAACGATTTTGATCATTTTTCAGAATTTTCATTGTAGCTGTGGAGTTTTAATTGCACTCGTGCTATTAACATTATGTAATCAACGATGTTTCCTGAAATTAATGAGCATATTTATTTAAATAAAAGACAATAATAATAATAATAATAATAATAATAATAATAGTAATAATAATAATAATAATAATAATAATAATAATAATAATAAATGTGTTCGAAATTTATCTGCTTGTTAATGAGAGAGAAAAATGTAATTGTATTGGGTAGGATTGTTTAAGAATTTAACCTGTTAGTTATGTATGTTACTGCGTCCGCACATTACATTGCGATAATTGAAAGAAATTATTTTTTTAAATGTAAATTTACAACAAAATTTTCACTTTGGTCCGAGGTAACTATAAGAAAGGTTTGAATCTGAAATGTGGTGTCTGAACATACTTCCGGTTAGCCAACTTTCGAAATTATACCTTTGATTTAATGATAATGACACTTCAAGGTCAACAATGAGAAAAGGAGAGGAAAGAGTCTCCAAAATGGATCTTCAACGTGTCTGTCAACGTGGAACTTCAACAGGTCTGGTGGCCGCAGCCAAGTGCTTACCGGTGCTGGCCGCGCGAGTGTGTGGCAACATAGCGTAACTTGACCTTCAGGTGGTTAATAAATCGGTATATGAATCTGATCGCTCTGCTCCCCCCGCTCCCTTGATACAATTCGTAGATGTTTGTCGCCCTCGCCGAGGAGGGGTCATGGTCTCTGCCGTGGAAGCCTTTTCCGTTACATGATAAGCCTTCTTTCTGCCTTGTTTTTCGTTAGAATGAAACATCTCATCCATAAACGAGTGTGAACTCAGTGACGAACTAATCAAAATAAGATATCAATGTTTTTGAGTTAAATTTACGACTGTTTTGTGAGATTAAAAATATAACCTTAACACTCCGTCACTCGCGCTGTTGGAAAGGGTCAAACAGAAGTTTCTTTTCTAGATATGAAAACAATGTTAGCCTTCCAGGTATAACAACTATGCTTCTTTTCCTCTAACAGTATATGAGAAGATTATCGATGGACTTGCGCCTGCGCTGCGCTTTGCCCTGCGCCGCTAGCTGAATTCGTTTATTACGCCCCGTGAAGTCACGGAGGTTAAGCGAATTCGAGACTCGCGGGTTCGTGGTTGGGTGACCGGCTAGGAACCCCGGGATCTAACGGCGTTGAGCCCCTGGCCGAAGGGATAAGGCACTGACTGACTGCGACGTGACGAGACTTGACTATAATAGTATAGTAATTACTGAGTAACGGAGGATTACTCCAAAGAATGCGCTCAACGCCCAACAAGGGGTAAAGAGACGCGTTGCGTCAATAACGACGCAACAAATTAACTTATCTCTGTTTGCAGTTTGTATTCATACTCTGAAGCATGGTGGAAATACATGGGTGGGTTCCTCCTGTGCACCAAATTTAGCTGGTTCTGCGCATTACCAGGTTGCGTTACGAACCACGGGACCACAGCACAGGCACTTCGTTTGAAAAGTCACACCAGATGCTGGCCACCATGTTGCATGGAGAACGAGTAGTGTTGAGAAACTTTTTGAAAGTAGTACAAAGTTTTCAACAGTAACCAACTAAAACTAACACAAAGGTATACAAGATGCAATATTTAAAAGAAATGCTTCATACATCTGTTTCAATATCTTGTAACAATGTGATAATTTTGGTACCTGGCTGGATTTAAAATTCCCGCCATTATTGTAACGCAAACTGGTGTCTGAAGCTCATCATCTAATGTCGGATACGATGCGCAGGAGCCCGCCCTGGCCCTGAAGTAAAATCGCTCTGCCTGACAATGCCTGCTGTGTTTGACAGAATCCAACGAGTACTCGCGTATGGAACGGTGTTCTTGCAATGAATTTTAGAATTAGTTAAATCTCAAAGTTGAAATTTTTACTGAAAATTAGTATCATAGTGATCTAGTGTGTGCAATTTCCATATTTTTATCTGGTCCCCCCAAACAGATTAAAAAAAACAACCAAAATTCCAATTTTTAAGATGTCATCTTCAAGTTGTGCGTTATTTACCAAATATGTTTTACAAAACCTAACTATACTGTTATGTGTAAAAGAACAGAGAAAATTATGGCGATAATTCTATTCCTTCTTTGAGAGATACCTCTCTGAAAATCGAACTTGATTCATTCGCTTTCTATAGATTTGGCTGCAAAGATTTTCCAAATGAAAACGGAGAAGGTACGTAAATAATATTTTAATTTGTAGGCCAGAGTATACTGCATCCAATGCTCTTAATTCTAGAATGTTAGAACAACCCAGAGGTGAGTAATTTAGAAAAGAGTAAATGTCTACTGACGCGAAAAATGGGGCACGTCGTAAAACAAAAATGGCCGCCATTTGTAAACCAGGTACAATAAAAACTTTTTTTTTAAATTTATATGAGACTCCATTGATTTTTGTTTATTTATAAATGCACCTCAACTATTTCAGACAATGTTTATATTGTAAACATTTACATCCCTCCTTTTAACGTTTCAGAGCTCTATGACACCATAATCAGGTACAATTACAATCATTGTAGTCAAAGATTTCTTCCGGGCTGAAGGGCCGTGGTCCATTGGAAAACATATTTCCAGACGTTTCGTCCGCAACTACAGCAGACATCCTCAGTGGCGATGTGGTCTCGGACGAAGAATCCTCCTTGAAGGTTCCCCGGTGACTGACGAGTGCCGGTCCGCGGGATATTTGTACCAGCGGGACTGTGGTGGGGGGCGGCTACTGATTGGCTCGGGCCGGGTGACGTGGCGGAGACGCTCACTGTGTGTACGTGACTGTTGTCATGTTCCCGCGTGCCTACGTGACCGCTGTCACGTCTTTGTTTTTCATTAGGTTTTGCTTTGGCCAGGCGTATTACGGGGATCCAAATCGGATTGATTTGCATTGCCTCCTCCTTTCTATTGAAATTCCGGGGATGTGTGTGAATTTCAATGGCTTCACGGTTTAATCGTGCATGGTAGTGAGCTGTGGTGGCTAAAACATCCACGTCTTCGAACCTTATGTTGTGTTCACGGCCAGAGAAAGCGTGTTCGGCTACTGCTGACTTTTCAGTGTAGCCAAAACGGCAGTTCCTTTTGTGTTCGGAGAGCCTGGTGTTGATGCTCCGTTGTGTAGTGCCAATGTATACTGCGCCACAGGAACATGGAATTCTATAGACCCCTGCTGATGATAATGGATCTCTTCTGTCCTTGGCACTTCCGTCAGTCACCGGGGAACCTTCAAGGAGGATTCTTCGTCCGAGACCACATCGCCACTGAGGATGTCTGCCGTAGTTGCGGACGAAACGTCTGGAAATATGTTTTCCAATGGACCACGGCCCTTCAGCCCGGAAGAAATCTTTGACTACAACTCCGGCCGTGAAAGCCTAAATTGTTTTAATTACAATCATTGTTCGGAAAAACAGTCCATTCACATTCCACAATAAACTGTGTATTTTAAGTCCTTCATATTGTAGAAGTTAATTGTAACTATCCTGTCGAAAATTAGGGATGATCATACTCAGTGCGTCCATGATGAAAAGACACAGGTGTGCTATTACGCAGCTTCTCGGGATATCCGGAGATCCCTGTTCTAGCTTGCGTCACAATATTAGCGGGAGTTTTAAATGCAGTCAAATACCAAAATTATCACCTTGTTACAAGTCAATGAAACAGATATACGAATCATTTTTTTTTAAATATTGCTTCTTGTATTTCCACTTCACCTTCATCGAATTATTTTTGGTTGGTCATCATTGAAAGTTGTCACTTAATGCCACTTGAAAATGTTTATCAATACTTCTTGCATGTCATGCAGCATGGTGGCCAGCGTCTGGCCAGACTTTTCCAACGAAGTGCCCGTGTTGAGGTTATGTGGTCCGTGACGTATCTGGTGCCGCGCAGAACAAGCAAAAATTGGTGCGCCGGACCAGCTCAAGTTCCCTTTTCATCACGCGGAAATCCTTACCTAAGACGCACCGTTTCTGAGTTGTGCAAGATTTTTCATTCTTTTGAGAGTGAGTTTCATTGACTCTTACTCAAGTATTATTACTGCATTCTAGAAAAACTTAATCTAATACAATATTTAGGAATTCGTTGATAGTTCAACGGTCATGCTTATTCAACCCTTTTAGAATGAATTCTTTTTCGACCTACGACACTTTACTTGAAAAATAATACTAGGAGTGTATGTTAATTTTATCTTGATACATCAGTAATGGAATGCATATTCTTCGAAATATGACACTTTTCTTGATAATACACTAAAATAATATTGCCATAACTTGAGATATGACGTTCTTCTCGACACTGCTGCGATGTTCCCTTTTCAGCTAATTGTTCTCAAGTGAAATTTTGACGTTATTCAAGATAACAGCCAGTCGTGTTTCCTCCAATGACAAAAAGATATTACCCCCATCTCGCGGCCAAGTTTAGAGATAAAGGTATGACGTTTTCGTTCATAAAAATGCGTGGTGAGACGAAGGTTTTCAACTTATTAACTCAAAATTGCATTTTTTGACTTGTGTTATTACTTTCTCGTATACGTAGGTATATACGGAGTAATATACGTAGTATAGAGAAAGTTATGTAATGCGCGAAAAAACGGCACATTTTCGGCGGAAAAAAATCATTGACGGGCTCTGGAGGTACAAAAGTGCGAGTTATACGAGTTGCTAAATTAAGAGAAAAAAATCTTCGAACACGTGGTGTAGGCAGAATCCCTGTTTTGTGAGCCCTTGATGCCGAAAAACCAATTGGAAGCAAAACGTCCGTCCGTCCGTCCGTCCGTCCCTCTCTACCTGTGAACACTACTAGCGCTTAACCACACGTATGATCTTTATCAAATTGAAGAAACCTATGTCAATCTGGCTCTAGTTGAAGCTTTGAAATTTTGAGAAACGTTCTTAAAAATTTAGGAGTACTTTACATAAAGCTTTCCGGATATTTTCAAAATTTTCTCAAAAGTGGCTCCAAATGTTTTCTTTAAATTTCTTGTAAGAATAGAGTAAAAGACATTTTTTAAGGTAGCATTGGTCTGATTTTTACTGTTAATTCTGAATTTTCAAAAATTGCTAAAGTTTGAATTTCTTCGGCGTCTTCCTACAACTATAAAATTGAAGTCAGAGATTTTTCCTTCAAATGAAATTTGTTGTGCATAAATAGTTCTTTCAATAAGGCCATATACTGCGACCCACCCTCCGCCGGCTAGCTCAGAATGGGTTTTCAAGGTGGGCGCAAAATAAAAATACAATTAGAATAGCGGGGATCAGGGTCATGTGGGCCGTTGTGGATTGAATGCATTTACACAGAAACTCAAGTCAAATCACTTTCCACTTACTAAGTATATTCTAATTAAATTGCTGTTACAGTTAATGAACATAAAACACTTTACATATACAAGAATTTTGTCTTGCTGAAAAAGAAAACAACTTACACTCTCAATAATTAACTACACTATTTCTTTTCTCTCATTTAAATCAATTTCACAGAATACTTAAAACTTTGCCTAATCATTCCAGTTGTAAACTCCTAGTTGCAACTTTACAATTAGCTAAGTTTTCTTGAAAGAAAGATTGATTCTATTTTCACAGAATATCAGTATAAAGAACCTGTACTAATACTTTCTTTCCGAAACGAATTATTCCTTCTAATATCTACAAATTGTTCGTTGGCAATGACCTACTGTGTCTTTTCACGGCGTAGAGAATCTACGGCGTCGACTCTTCCAGTCGCTCGGTGTCCTTGTCCTTGCAGCTCGGTCGGAGCAAAGCCGCCCCTCTGCAGAACCGTTGTTCAACTCACGATGTGGCCTCCGTCTCGTTTCCGTTGTTACTCTTTTCGTATTCTTTTATAGAATGTAACTAGCTTTTAATTCCATATTTAAAAGAATCTACAATACGACAACTGAGTCTATCGTATAAGAAGAATAAATATAAAATAAGAAAACTGCAAAGAAAAGAAATGAATGGCCTCGTTAGTTTCATGCTATTACACTCTCTCTCTTACAAAGATTTTAAATGCATCACTTATACTTTCATCCTTTTCCTGATAAATTGTTTTAATGCCTTGTAATATGATAATTACCTCCTCGAATGTCTTGAAGAGTTTTTATCGTAGATGCAGTCCTGAAGTCCGTAACAGTACGCGGTGCCGCCTTCTCGTGATCAGTAGGTCCTCACTCTCAGCTGTTACTTCAGAAAGAAAGCTTCTTTCTCCCTACTCTCGGTGTCGCATACTCTACCGAGACGCTCCCTTACGGATATAGTTCGTAGTTTTCATTTTCGGATTGTATTCATGCGCGTTGGCGCGCGTTCAAACAGCTCATCTTATTCTTGAATATTGATGTGCTCCGTTTTCGAGACCTCGGCAAACGGATGGTCACAACATTGTTTCGGAAATGTTATTAGTTTTCGTGCAATAGTGCGTGCTATATCTGCAATTATAAAAAGTTACGAAAACAAGATTTTCTCAAAAACGGCTCCAAATTTTTTCTTTAAATTTTTAATATTTTTAGTGCCAAAAAAACTCTATACCATGACATAAACGCCATATTGCTCTATTTTTCTGTTTTTTTTCAAAAATTTTAAGTATGAATTTTTTTCGAATTGTCTCTCACGTCGGTAATATTTACATTACAGACAATTCCTTCACATTATTATATTTATGAGTACACGTGCTTTAAATAATGTCAAATAAAGTTTCTCAAAACCTCAACCGTTTTCTGTATAAATGAGCTGAATATTCCGTCTCAAACCACAAAAAAACCTCTCAATCCGTTAATATGGACATTTTTATCGATTTCTATGCATTATTACAATTGTAAATGGATGTCCTTCAAATAATTTCAAATGAACTATTTCGAAAACTCAATAGATTCATGTAAAGAAGGGCTTCAAATTTTGCATTTACAGTAATGCTTAATCAACATTTTTTTAAAAACCGCTTAAAATTTTTCACTGAAAATTTATATTTTGGGCGCGTTTTTACTCTTCTTTTATATTCATGAAGTAATATTTCGGTTGTACTACTAGGAAAGCAAAAAGTTGTGAAAATGTCAAAAAAATGTACTTTGGACGATGATAGATGGCAGCTGACTTGAGAATGGAGCAATATCTTAAAGCCAGACTATGCCAAGAAAATTAGAAAACTATACTACGAAAAAGTCTGTGCCATTCTGTAGCTCCTCTAGTTTTTGTGTACTGTCAATTTGTTCGCACCTGCTGATTTACACATTTCATAAACTGCAGAATTCTGCATTTTGTTTCTTATATTAAAATGTTTAATGTAATTTAAAATTTATAATGTTGTTCACGTAATCTTTAGTCCATCTTTCTTCAGACAAGTTTGCATCATTGTTTTTGAGAAGTACGATAATTTCCTCGATATCTCTGACTCCTGGCGTCAGTTTTGTCAAAGGTGTGCTTTCTCGGGTTGTTAGATGATCTCAAAAATAATGTCAAATATTAAGATATGATTTCCTGATTTATTAAAAACTATAGCGTAAATATTCAAAATACTGTTGAAAACGTTAAAGAACATTCCAATTTAGAATACCACTTCTAAGTATGAAAATGGTCTTAATATAACCGTCACATATAAAACACAATTTTTGAGCGTTCAAAACACCGAAGGGAACGGACGGCCCAGAATACTTTACTCCCACTCTCGTGTATATTTAGATGGTGACCTTTCCCAGAATTTATTTCTTCCTTGTCTTTCAATGTTTAAATTAAAACACCTCCGGCAAGGTGAAACATATCCTTTAAAACTATGTACATCAGTATTACTTCAAAAGCAAATTAGTTTATGTAAAGTACTGATTATTAAAATGCAAATTAAAATAAAAGTTTTTAAAAAGTCAGGCAATTAATAAATAATTAAAATTTCCAAATTCGTTATTTTAAAGTGTATTCACATCAACAAGAGATAGAACTGCATCAGTAGTCGAAAACCGACACAAGAGACTGAGAGAGTTTCGCTGTTCTCGTAAAACAAACCCAACGCCGCACTTCCGCGCGTCACTCGGCGATCGCGATACGCCATTGGAGGCTAAGCATATTGCAGCCCTCTGCTCACCAGCACATAAAAACCCTCCGGTATCGCGATATGCGGACAGCATCGGCGTTCAATTTCGCACATCCACTCGCCCGCGTCCCGAGCGCTGCGGGTGCGCGGGGTGGGGGAGCGTGGCGTCCGCCCGGGGAGATAACGCGCGCGCGCAGGTGGCGCTCGAGGCGGCGGCCGGCGCCAGCGGCGCGGAAAACTAGAGGGGCGCGCTCAAAGGCGCTGGCGGAAGGGCGGGGAGGTGGGATTGGCGGGGGCGGCCTCCACGATCCTGCCGTCGGGGAGGGGACGGTGGCAGCCAGCGGGCAGGGACGATAGCGGTGGTGGGGTGGTGGCAGAGGCACTAATGGTAGACCGGTAGCGGTAGCTCAGTGCATCATCTGATGTCACTGCTAGCACCTCTAACCGGGAGGTCCTAGGTTCCAGTCCTGACGGCGGCAGGATTTTCGACACTAGCTTTCTTCCGGGGGGTTTTGCTAGGTCGAATTCAGTCGCTGTCTGGAGGAGAATTCTAGCGGCCGGCTGCTCTGATCGGTAGTTTTCCGTGGTTTCTCCGATCAACACCAGGCGAATGCTGGAGCAGTACCTGAACAAACGGGCCACGGACCGCGCGCGATCTTTCCTTCCTCCTTCCTTGTCCTATCCTCTCCCTAACACACACCTTACACTAACATGCACTACCTACTACATATTCCGGGACACCGGTCGGGAGCTAGAGCTTGTTCCTGCTGGGGCGGTGCCTCGCTAGTGGGAGAGTCCTGGTTGGGAAACACCACTAGCCGACGGTAGGTCGGCGCCGGATCGCCATCCAGCGGGGAAGATCACCGTCATCTCCGCGAAAAGAAACATGTACTACACTAACGGGACTAATGACCAGAGTAGTTGGCGCCCGGAAACATGAATAAATCAATCACTCAATCACTAATGGTAGATGTGGCCTTTACAACCCCGCCGGCAGGGAGGGGAGGGTGGCAGCCAGCGGGCAGGGGGTGGGTGGCGGGGCGTGGCAGGGTGGGGGGGGGGGCGGCAGCGGCAGGTGCAGTGGACGACACGACGGAAGCAATGAGTGGCGGCCACGGAAGGGGCTGTGACGGCGAC
Organism: Teleogryllus oceanicus; assembly: GCA_964035755.1. Taxonomy (NCBI): domain Eukaryota; kingdom Metazoa; phylum Arthropoda; class Insecta; order Orthoptera; family Gryllidae; genus Teleogryllus; species Teleogryllus oceanicus. The sequence goes on along the minus strand of CAXIVR010000002.1, from coordinate 90,057,870 downwards.
AGTCGGGGAAATGGAATTCACAATGTCAGCAGATACTGACTTTCTGCGGACGGTAGTAGCAACATAGTTGATAAAGAGTGCGGGAGGGGCGACGGTGTTGGCCGTCACGGCGGCGATGGTTGCAGGGGAGGATTCAGAAAGTATTCACAGGGAGCGGAGGAAATTTTAGTTCGGATTCCTCATGCATATATTTTAAACCGTTATTGTTTTAATAGTTTGCTTAAAATAAATAAACAGCGAGTATACTGGTTCTGGGTATATTGAACGCTTGCGATGTGAGGAGATCATTATACAGTAATTATTTGGTATATATGGTAATAAATTGAAGAAAATTACCACAAAAATGGCTGTGATTAGGAGCGGGAGGAGGTCATGCTCCTCAGAGCCAGCTCTTGGATTCGCAACTGGGAAGTGGAGATGAAGGCAAAGGATGCAGCGGAGGCAGCTGCGGCGAGAATGCAGAGATGAGACGGGGGGTTGCAATGGACTGTAAGTTCGTGGCCCTAGCGGCGCTGTGAAAGGGAGTCAGGATGACGGCGTTAACCGCTGTTACTGACGCGGCGGCGGATGTTGTCGGTGTAGATAGAGTCGACGATGGCGACGTTGGTGGTGACTTCAGTTTCGACGGCAAGACGTCATTGACGACACAGGTGAGCACAGGAACGACACGAGCGTGTTTACAGGGACAGCGCAAGCACTGTCCGGTATAACGGGCAATCCTAGCTAGAGAGATTACAAAGCAAAGAGAGTATGCTTGTGGTAGGATGAGTGCAACGATAGAATAGTATGCTTATGGTAGTATGAAGCCTATCAAAATCAATTCTGTAATAAATGCGCATGAAAATTATTATAGTAGCGGTCTGCACAAATGAAAAAAATAATTAGTTGCAGATTTGAAAGAAAACGAAATGAATTTGGAAGAGGATTGCAGAAATAACGAGAGAGGGAGAGAGTTTATAGTAAAACGAGCTACGACGGTAAAAGAATAGCCTAGAGAAAGTTTAGGCAAATTGAAGGAGGTCAGTTAGATTACAGAAAAACGAGGGTAAGAGGGGAGATAAGGTTGCTGTCAATTCTATTTTATTCATTTTTTATTATATAAAAATGTCTCTACCAAATCATGAATCACAGCCACTCGCATTTTAACTGGGTTTCCTCAAAATATAATGATATCTATAGCAGTGACGAGGCGGTTCAACATGATTGCGTTATGCAGAAAATGGAGGGGGACCCGGGGCGAGCAAGGGCGCGGGGGGCAGCGGGCGGCGTCCGAGCGGAGTGGCCGCGGTGGCTTTGACACGCGTCGGGCGCCGCCGGTGGCCACAGCGGTGCTAAATATACCGCTGCTTTGACCGCGCCCCCGCCGCGCGCCGCCCCGCCCCCTGCTCGTGCCGGCGCCGCCCGCAGCCCCACGCCGCCGCCGCGCGCGCGCATGCGCCCGGTGAACGCGCGCCACCCGCCCGCGCCTGCGGTCGCGCCGCGCTGCAATCCCGCCCCGCGCCACACCTTGCATTTTGAATGCCTGTCTCGTATTCAAATCCGACGTGTTTGCGGTTATACTATGCTGCGAATGTGATCCATTCGTAATTCACGTAAATTATTCTCTTTTTGATTTACTCTTTGCGTTCGTGATCCCTTTGAGAGTTCCGTGCTGTGCTCTGATTTCTCTGTGATGCGTTATCGAATATTTATTTAAGGTTCTTTTAGGGCTTTTTCATTGTTCCTTCTTTCCGCTTTCCTTTACAATATTTGCGTGGAAACTTCTAAATTTTATTTTGATGCATTGTGTTCTTGGAGAGTTCCGTTTCTTTTCCATTCAGGGTTTGTATGTGAACTCAATACCTCTTCGGTAGGACTGAAGTAAATGCTACATTTAGAATTGTCCTTCTTACTTCCTTTTGTACGAAAACATATCTTAATATTTATATCAAATGTGTTTCAAATACACACATTCAGATCAAGCGTCTTGATTATTTTAATTAAAAAGTTTATGTGGTGTTATAATTGTTTTCAATGCTTGCAACATGACTGGAAGCATTGAAACTTGACTGGAATTACTACGAATATAATTGGGCAAGAAATCATTGGAAATAGCTACGGAATAATTATTTTTACGTAATACACATCCCCAACACATTAAATCAAAAAGTCAGTTGGATATGCGGGATAATATTATAGAAGTTTCTTGACAAATAAAGCACAGTGTCGCCAATAGTATTAACCTTAATACGATATACGATAACCGACAACCAATAATCGATAATACGAAGCCCTTTACATTTGATTTTTTGTCAACATGAACATTTTAATTGAACATAATAATTCACGTGTTAAAATTTTTATGCGTAAGATTATAGACGTTTCTTAATTCGTCATTAGCGCACAATGTGTCCTTGAAGGACGCAGCTCACAATTTTTTGCATGTAATTATAACATTGAAATGATGCATTACAAGTTGTTTATGTTAATATCACATTCCAAAGAAAATTTTCATTTAAAAGCACTATCTTATTTATTATTGCGTTCTTGGAGTAAACTACACTCTGGCGTAACTTAACATACAAAATTTTTATTTTGTATTTTACTAATGATTGCCATAAAATGAAATCGATAAAGATACTTTATCTACTTCTGAAAGTTACCTCAAGAAAGGAGAACTTTTATTTAGTAGAAAAAATTATCATTCCGTGCTTGTCCATCGACCTATACACACCTCTCTCTTGCTAGTTATCTCGGTGACCTAAGCCCCGTGCCGGGGCCGAAGCGCTATGGTTCAGTGTCAAGTGCCTTTCATAGTGACTTTCTTAGTGCGAACAGTGCTTACTAAATTTATATTTTTTTTCTTAAATCTGTGAACGTATTATTTGTGTCTACTTCGAGTTAGGTTTTGTGAGGAAAACGTCTGATCATCGACGACTTTTCTGCAACGCTTTTTCATCACCGGCCATGAAAGAATCAAGAGATCCGTCGCCACCGCTCCCCGAATCTGTATCCTCAGCATTGCATACTCTAAATAATTTCTATCGTAATCCACCTCAACCTTTCCACTATCCACACCTCACGCAGCCGGTAGCAGCGAGCCAACCCGCGTATTCATCCGATGCCATGCAACAATCATCCTTCGAGAGGCAGCCTCCAGCTCATCAGATAAGTACAACAGAATTGCCTTCAGTCAAGCGCCAGCGACTGCAGTATCCAAATACCAGTGAACAGTGCCCGAGCAGCCTGCCTACTCCTGGAACTATTCCGTTATATAATATTATCACCAGCAACAAATTCACTCCACTTGATCAGCAAATAATATTCCTCAAGATGCTTTTCTTCGAGATGTCGATATTAATACTTCTCCTCCACATATCGAAAAAATACCCCCTATTTTCATTCACAACCCTCCTGCTCACGCGGAACCCCTGAAAATAATTCAAGATCTACTAAAACATGCAAATTGTACCACTAAGAGATAAAGGATCCTACACAGAAGTTGTTGTAAACTCCGTTGATGATTTCACCTTGCTCCGAAAAAATCTATCAACTAAAGGCCTATCCTACCATACCTACCGAGACCCAATCAAAGCTACCATCACAGTAGTACTCAGAAACGTACCAACATCATTTTCAGAAGAAGAAATACTTTAGAAATTAGTAGCAAAAAACGTACCTGTAATAAGTCATCAGATTAACAAACAGAGAACGCAAACCATAACCATTATGTACAGTAACTCTCGCTAAAACCAACGAAGGAATGGCAATCTACAATTTAAAGGAACTTTTTAATGCTGTCATCACAATAGAAGAGCATCGCCATAGACCCGGTCCAGTTCAGTGTCGGCAATGTCAGAACTACGGACATTCTAAGATAAACTGTGGCTTTCTATGGCACTGTGGAAAATGTGCGGGTCAACACGCTACTATCGAAAGTGCTAATGAAGAAACAAAATGTGTAAACTGTGAAAAGCCACATCGGGCCTCCAGCCGTGAATGTCAGGTTTACCAAAATATTCTATCCAGAAAAGTTCTTCCCCCACCCCCTTTCCCTTCCTCACCGCTTCAACACCTCAGAGGAAGACCCCCGAACATTTCTCCTCTCGACGCACTATACCCAGACCGACCGAACCGAAACCACCGTCCTCATATCAGTCGCCCTTGTACTCAGATTTCCTCGCACCTTCAACATTCCCAACTCACTCTCACTCTCAAATAATTTCACAAATTATTTCCCAACAAGTTGAAATATTCGTCCAAGCCATACCTCCGCACCAATTTGGTTTTCAACCACTACTTTCCACAAATCACCAAATATTAAGACTGAGGATATAATCGAAGGCTTCCATGAAAAGAAACACACAGTCGCAATCTTCCTCGATATAGCAAAAGCTTTTGACACCATCTGGCATCCAGGACTGTTAAACAAACGTATTCACTTCGGAACCCTAGACTATCTTATTCACATCATCAGAAGCTTCCTTGCCGATCGCACCTTTTCTGTCCGCCTTCCTGGAGCCCTTTCACTATCTTTTCCCATAAAAGCAGGAGTACCCCAAGGATCTGTTCTCTCTCCCACACTATTTAATCTTTATACAGCTGATATACCATCTACCCCTCATACTTCCATTGCTCTGTTTGCTGATGTAACTGCAATATATTCCTCAAACCGTGATATTGATACCACACAAGAAGACCTGCAACACCACCTCTTTAAGCTCTCCGTCCGGGCCAAGAAATGGCATATCTGGATAAACCCTGCGAAAAGCCATGCCAAAATCTTCACGCTCCGTAGACCAAATAATCCTCCCCTTCTCAAATATAAAGGAGAAAATGTAACTTGGCTCCCAAACAACAAGCCTGTCAAATATCTGGGAGTACTTTTTGAAAGGCGGCTCACCTGGAAATCAAATATTCTTCACAGAATAACCCTGGCAACCCGTAGAACCCACCAATTATATCCCATACTCAATAAGTCATCACCCTTGCAACTCCATGTCGCTACTCACCCATACCAATCAATGATCCGCCCAATTTTATCCTACGCTTCTCCTATCTGGGCCACAGCCAACAAATCGAACATCCAAAAAATGCAGATTTTCCAAAATAAATTCCTCCGAACCATCGCTAAAGCTCCATGGTTTGTACCTAACTCCCAGTTACATAACGAACTCCGCATTACTCATATCTCCATCCATTTCTCCCTCCTATCCGCTCGCTTCTATCCTAAAATTCCCCAGATTCCCTCAGCCGTACATTTCAAAATCGGAAAACAAAATCCTCACCACAATAAACTAAAGCGAAAACTACCGCGACAGTTTTTCGCCCCTCCTTGATTATCATGTACTCGATGTGGCTTCTCACATTTAATTCACATGTACTCAATGTATTCATATCTATAATTTTTCTTAATCAATGTTAACGTAATTCAATGTATCATCACTGTATCACTGTACTCGGATGCTGAGGACCTTCGGGCCAAGCAGAAATAAATTTAAAAAAAAGAAAAAAATATCGTCTCGTTCAATAAATTTCCAATTATTCGAAGAAATCACTCTGTTTTCTTCGACCTCCTTTTCAGAACTCCAAACAATGTGTAAAGCTTGTAACCAATGTATTAACACATGTCTACATTTTTTTCTTGAAGTGTAAGTAAATATTATTAGTTAAAAACTAGTTATTTAAATTACGATGTAGAAATGGATTAGAGTAATGCTTTCAAAAAGTCACTTTACAAGAATTCTTAAGAACTTCAAGACGTGTGAGTTTGTGTATTTATAAGTGTAGGAAAACATGCAATAACACTGTGCAGCCTCGGCATGTAAATATATGTTTGTAGTTGAGCTTGTGTGTAAAGGTTTTGCAATTTAGAGCGTAATATCTTTTCAAATTTGAATCAGTTCCTTTTGGCCCGCGATGTAGAGGTATAAGAGTCATCTGATAACTTCACACGTCTGTGTACTTTTTTAATTTTTAAACTTTTATTATTATCCTTGATCGGCAATTATTACCTTACAATGGTTTTTGACAACTTTTACATCCATAACAATTTCATAACTTTTGGAGAGTCTTACAAGGAGGGACCTCCCTTGAACAACTTATTAATTTAACACTATTAATATATACAACAATGAATATGTACAAGAAAAGGGTTCACATTTTGGTTTAAGTGTGAGAGGAATCAGCTTGTAGCAATAATTAGAATGCTGTGATTGCAAATTATGGAGGATGAAGAAAATCTTTACTGTGTCGAGTCTTAATTCTGGGAAAAGGATTTGAAGTTTGGCCAAGATTAAATATTATAGTGAAGGAGCAGGAAGGTAAGGATGAATAGAATCTTGAGATCCAGTTGTTTAGGGTTCAAGAGAGTTCTTTTAGAATTTAGTTGTTCCGTATGTAGCATGGCGCTTTTAGTGCATTGCGTAAATATTTATTTTTGAATTACTTCGAATTTATGAACTGTGGTTTTTGGTGCTCCTTCCCAAATATGGCAAGCATATGTTAAAGAGGGTCTGAGTATGTATTTGAAAATGAATTTCGCCGTTTCAATGCTGGTGTCTGATTTTTTAATGATAAACGGGTACGGTATCAATGTCTTAATAAACGTTTGGTTGGATATTAGTTTTATATGATTTTTCCTGGTGAGTCTGATCTATTTGCAGCTCTAAATATGTGACAGGAGCAGAAGGAGGCAGCCATGGAATAAGGGAATTGTTTAATCTTAGGTCATTAATTTTTTGTAATTTTCGTAGTGAAACATTTTTTGCTTGTCATTTGGTACTACTTAACGATATTAGAAGTCGTTGATTTTCAAGTTCAGTTGATTTCTTTTTTTCAATTTCCATTTCTTTTATTTAATTCTGCATTGTCAACTGTGGTGGTTATCGACTTCTGGACAGTAGTGTATTTCCTAATTTTGACGCGTTTTCCTTGAGTTGGCATTAGTCTATTAGCCGCATGCTCGTCCACTGACTGTGTGTGCGTGTGCGCAGGGTGCGGGCGGGCTGATGCCGCCGCCGCAGGCCGCCGCCGCGGCGCTGGCGCACGTGGCCAAGCGCCTGCGCTGGCGCTCCGCTGCGCTGCTGGCGCCGGCGCCCGCGCTCGACGACACGGGTGAGTCACGCGCACGGCGCCGCTCGCTGCTCGCACTACACGACGCGCCCCCACCAATGACAGGCTATACTACCCGGGAGCGGTAGCTCAGTGCATCAACTGATGTCACTGCAGCGCCTCTGACCGGGAGGTCCTAGGTTCGAGTCCTGACGACGGCAAGATTTTCGACACTAGCTTTTCAGCTAGGTCGAATTCAGTCGCTGTCTGAAGGAGAATTCTAGCGGCCGGCTGCTCTGATCGATGGTTTCCCGTGGTTTCTCCGATCAACACCAGGCGAATGCCGGAGCAGTATCCTACCAATCGGGCCACGGACCGCGCGCGATCTTTCCTTCCTCTTCCTTGTCCTATCCTCTCCCCCTTACACACAGACATACTAACATGCACTACACTACCATATATTCCGGGAGACCGGTCGGGAGCTTAGAGCTTGTCCCGGCTGGGGCGGTGCCCGGCTGGTGGGAGAGTCCTGGTTAGGGGGAAACACCACTAGCCGACGATAGGTCGGCGCCGGATCTCGCCATCCAGCGGGAAAAGATTACCGCCATCTCCCGAGAGAAAAACACGCACTACACTAACGGGACTAATGACCAAAGCAGTTGACGCGCCCGAAAACACGAAAAAACCAAACCAAACGAACCAGGCTATACTTGATTGTTTTAACATCGCAGTTGACGTAAATCAGCTGTTACGGTGTCATCCAGTCGAGAGCTAGAACATCGTCACGGTGAAGTCACTGTGGTGACGTTTAAGCTCCCGATTGGACAAAACCGCCAATAGCTGATTTACGTCAATTGCCACGTTAGAAAACTCAAGTATAGAACGATATAATTCAATTAAAACAGAAAGTCCTTTCAAGGCCATGAGCTGAAAAGAGAGAGGGACACTGTTATCCAATCGATAGCTTTCATACCAAAAATTTAAGTCGTAACGAAGCTCGCGATTGGATGAGTGTCCCTCTCGCTTGCCAGCTTGTGACCTTGAATGACTTCCTATTTTAATCCATGTTTAATTCTAGGATTGTCAAATGTAGTCTTTAATGTTATAGATGGTATCGAGAGTAATGCGCATTCTTTGCGCCATATTGTTAATTGCACTCCTATCACAGCTAGCTTGTGTGAAAACAAAACACAATACCATACAAAGATTATGAACTTACAATCCTCAAAACGCCACATGACTGAAATATGACAAAACACGACATTAAAAACATAGTAGGTATTCCTCTCATATAGACTCACTACCATCATATGCCAATAGTTTATCTATACCTAAAAGTCATTAAATCAACTTTATTGTGAATATGTTGATGTGAATTAGATGAAAGATTGAAAAGATTTAAAAGCCAAAAATAGAATGTGTCCCGAAAGTGGACAAGGGTACAAAGAAAGGATTAAACGGAGAACTAGTATCCACTAGTTTGTCAGCTAGGTCGAATTCAGACGCTGTCTGGAGGAGAATTCCAGCGACTCTGATCTGTAGTTTTCTGTGGTTTCTTCGATGAACACCAGCCGAATGCCGGGGCAGTACCCTACCAAACGGGCCACGGACCGCGCGCGATCTTACCTTCTTCTTCCTTGTCCTATCCTCATTACTTACACTAACATGCACTACACTACCACACATGCCGGGAGACCGGTCGGGAGCTTAGAGCTTGTCCCGAATGGGGCGGTGCCCCGCTGGTGGGAGATCTCTAGTTGGGCTAACCCCGCTAGCCGACAGTAGGTCGGCGCCGGATCTCGCCATCCAGCGGGGGATAAACACTGCCACCTTCCGAGAAAGAAATGACGCTCTTGGGACTAATGACCTTAGTAGCTGATGCACGCGGAATCACTAAATAAATCAGTTCACTGGGAGTCCGGAAGACGCCGCGGTCCTAAGCACATACGCTGAAGTTTCGTCCGTCATCCTGCGACCTTCCTCTGGGAGAATGCTTTCTCATAGCACTCGTTCTGAGAAAGGTCGCAGAATGACGACCAAAACTTTGGCATCGGTCCTCACAACACAGCGCCTCCCAAACAGACAAGTATATTTAGTGTCTGCTTGCAGAAGCATACACTTTAAAGCGGAGAACTATTTTTCACTTTCCATTATACACATATATAAATTATTTATGGTATAAATGGCAATTTATTTATACCATAAAAATTTGAAAGAGCGTATTAAAATTTATTACACGTCTAATAAAAAAACACTTGAAATAAAATACAAAACTTTGAACACGATTTCGTATCGGTGCATCCTACGCCGTTCAAACTCAACTACAAGTTATATTTTGCTAAATTCTACAAAATGAGACTTTTTAAACGTAATATTAAATTTTTAGAAGGTGTAGCGCTTAAGGGTACCTCCATTTTGTAGCAAGGGCAGCCAGAAAGGAACAGGATATTGATATAAATGTAAAATTAAATTGTTTAATTGATATTCGGTGCAATTTAATCTCGCGAGTCTAAATAACGGACTACGTAGCGGATTTGTAAAAGCTTATAACGCCACACGAGATAGCAATATGAGAATAATTTACTCTTGTACTTGACCAAGTTTATAATCCTGAAACGCAGTGTTTAGAGCCTGCTCGTTCCTGTGTGCAGCTATTTTCACTTTTAAAGAGTGGCGTAAAAAGTGCAGAATGTACTCATGGATCTAACTTGAAAATGATTTCAACCATGTAGTGGAAATTTATATATATCATTTCAAACTTTTAACGCGTAAAATATTGTAAATAATGATTCCTCGTACGTCTAGGCATCATAATCTGTTCATAGCAGCACTGCTTGGTAAAAGGAATACATACTTCTGGATATGTCCTGAATCTGGATATGTAAAAAATCAGACTTTATCGTAACACCGGTGATGACATTTCATTGAGCGAATAGCTACGCAATTGTGAATTAGACGTTATTCACTGTCGACAAACGTTTAAAATTGATGATTGAAAATTAAAATATTTTTATTCAAAGTGCAAAAATATTTAAATTGATTCAATTTTTTTTGTTTGAGCACCATCGGAACTTTCAGTTATGTTACTCGCACGCTCTGTTGCTTTCCCAGTCGACTTTCATGTATTATAAATGACATTAGCAAAATGTTAATATATTTTTGTTTGTATATATTTGAACTTCTTTTCTAAATTCTATAACATTCACTATATTATATTCGGAGAAATATTAGCCACGGAATAAAAATAAGTAAATATAATATTGTAACATTAAAATTCATGCCATTTTTTACAATTTATTGGTTTCATTACTTCGCATTTCTAAGTTGCAATATATTATCTAAGCGCTAAATGCTTTGGGCTTTTGTTAAAAATTTCAATATTTGATATCGTATACAAACGTTACGACAGACACTGTGGAATCACCTTAATTAATTTAATTAAATGAATTCTTTAACGTCTTAGGATTGATTCAGTAATGGGCTGCAAGATTCGCACCTCCGAGGCCCTTGGGTGCAGAAGGGCGGGAGCGGTGCGGCGACCTCCGTTGACCCCGCTGTCTCGGCGCCGCGGGCGGGGAGCGAAGGGGGCGGGGCGGTGCTCGCTTAGCGCGCCGGAAGCTCTGGTGCCGGCCACGCGCTTCCGGCCACTTGCCGCCGGGATTGATGGCTCGCCCCTTGCCCCATCCGTCGCCCGTCGCGGGCCCTTCCGCGCGACGCCCCTCCTTTTTATCCGTCCCCTGAGGCCGTCGCCGCCCCGCGCAGTGGGCGGCAAGCGCGGCTGCGGCGGACGCTCAGGGCACGGTGTCGTAACGAAGCGTCCCATGCCCTTAAACCCTAGGAGCGCACGGGACATTTTTCACACAAGCCCTGCATAAGGATTGATTGATTGTGTCTGGAGCGTCAACTGATATTAGTCCCGCAAGTGTAGGGCATGTTTTCCTCGGGATATGGTGGTGGCCTTCCCCTGCCCGATGGCGAGTTCCGGCGCAGACCTACCGACGGCTAGCGGAATTTCTCCAACCATGTGTCTCTCACCAGCGGGGCACGGACCCAGCTGGGACAAGCTCTATGTTCCCGACCGGCCTCCCAGGGTGTGTAGTTGTGTGGTGTATGTTGGTGTAAGTGTGTGTAAGTAAGGGGTGAGGATAAGACAAAGAAGAGGAAGGAAAGATCACGCGCGGTCCGAGGCCCATTTGTTAGGGTACTGCTTCGGCATTCGTCTGGTGTTGATTGGAGAAACCACAGAAAACTACCGATCAGAGCAGCCGGCAACTAGAATTCTCCTCCAGACAGCGACTAAAACTGACTTCGCTGAGAAGCTAGTGTCGAAAATCCAGTCACCGTCGGGACTCGTACCTAGGACTTCACGGTCCGAGTCACTGCAGTGACGTCAGTTGATGCCCTGAGCCACCTCTCCCGGTACCTACATAGGGGCTGCTAGCGCACTAGATTTACACTTTTTGTCGTGGTAGCTGTAAAGTACCGGATGTAAAAAATTACTTTTATTCAGGAGTCCCAATTAATTTATTCAAAGATACGGTAGTGGTTCCATAAGTTTCCGCTCTTATCGAGATACAGCGGATCAATACTGCTGAGCTTCAGAGCAATATATAGGGAAATGATCAAAGGGAGCATATTTCTTGATGCAATGAAGTATATGAACTGACTTCTGGGCTGTATAGATCTTAATTGTTGTAATGCTACAAGTTTTCAGACGATATCTTTTTAAGATTTATGGAAAGAGGTACTTGATTTGGATGCGGTATGTGAAATCTGAAATATAAACATATTAAATAAATACGACTATTATTACGGGTGGAATAACGTTATTATATTTAATCTATGCGTCATAATATGACAGCGATATCGCGTACATTATTTTTGTTTGATTACAAAGTAAACACGAAATACTAGTTCACTCGTTCTTTGAAGAAATAGAACTTGTATATAACAAGATAGCAGCCTAGAAAGGATTTTCGTTTGTTTCGTTGACACAAAATCGGCGATAGTTAATTCACATTTTCCCATAAAACTATACTAGTAAATAACTGGCATTCATTCCCTTGAAAAAGGAACCACAGAATGTAATTTACACGGATTTTGGTGAAAATTCACACATGAATTTATTTTCTCAACCAATTTGATAATTTCCAAAACGCACAAAAATGCAAATATTGTATTGTGCTATTCCGCCTGTACTCTTGTACTGTACATGTAGTACATTATGTTATTGAAGTATTCGTGAAGGCAGTTTTTGTTAGTATATTTGATTTATTGAAGTGTCGAATGAGAGTATTTTATTTCTTGTTCTTCAACAGTGTGCATAATCCTTTTTGGACAACTCATTTGAGTGATTTTGTTCAGCAGGATTTGTCCTGCTCCTGGGCACTGACATTAAACTTTTCCCCTCTTAACTTAATAACTTTAGCACACTCCCCAGCTCACTCCGAAATGTTTGAAAATGAGACATTACACAGCATTTCATAGATGCCACATAGGGAGATTGCAATCATTATTTTCCTGCGGATTCGCTTTCACACCGCTGTGCTGTCCCCTCCCCCCACTCGCTGCCACCGGTTGCGCTCGCCTGCTCACTCGCCCTAACGCCATCCTTCCCCGAGAGAAACCAATCAATCGAATCTATCAATCAATCGATTCGATTTTCTACAATCGAATTTGCGGTGAGACTTCCTGACGGGCTTTGACTCCAAGGCATGGAGCAGCTAGGGGCGGGTGAAACGTTCTCAGGCGCAGTGAAACGTTCTGCATCGTCCTTCAGGACTGGTGCTTTAGCATCAATTACGTTGTACTCAGTCACGACAGCTATGATAGCCTATTATTTAAAGGGCAGCTACATCTTCAGTCGCGAGAATTTGAAAGGAGATTACTTTTTTAGCGTAACACGCTGAATGAAACCTACACCAGTTCGGACTAATATGTAGACAATTGTATTATGGAACGAATATTTAGTGATGATTTACGTTGAAAACCCTACGTTCCATAACACATTTTTTTTCATTTGTAAGTTCAGAAATTCAATCCTAAACAGTTTTAGAAAACTCATAAAGATGATTTAATGGAAATATTTATCAACATTGACATCCTTCAAAATAAAAAAATATTCCCTCTTACCAGTAGGATTAAGCAAAAGCCTGTTTAATAATTTATTCATAATTTCTTCAGTTAAAAATATTCTTTACAACAGTTACTATTGACAGTATCTGTGCGACCCTTAAACTTTCAACCAGTGGCTACTTCATTCCGTCAATAAACAAATAATACGATTTTGCGCATTGTATACCAAAAGTGCTCTTTCTAATTTTTTTCCAAATATAATCGTATTTTATTTTCATTTTCAACAAGAGAAAATTACAAAACCGGAAGCTGTATGGCTTCCGCAAAGTATGTTCTCGTAAAACTAAAAATTTAAAGACGCTTTTATGAAAGGAAAATAAAGATTTTGTTAAAGCATTTCTGTGAATATTCAGAACTCAAAATATTTGCATTTAGTCATTTGCCTTTGAGCCTTTTAAAATTATTCTTGTAAAAACTAGGAACTGTATATTTAAAAGTGTCTTTATAACTACAGTGAGTTTCCAAAAGAATTAATAATTACTTTTGCATTTTGTATTATCATGGAGACTTAATCATTTCACTTTCTCAAATATCTTCTGCAATTTTAGAGAAGTAATTATGCTCCTACAATTTGATTTACCTTTCATTTTCTTTCATATTCCTTCTTTATATTTTTGCTCAAATTAAAATACAAATTTTAGTAGTAACTGAAGATTCATGGGGCAACAGAATTTGATTAATAAAAACAAACCGTGAAATTAAACACTTTTTCTCCCTTTACTTTCACCTAACCCAAACCGAAAAGAAATAAGTTATAATTGTAAGAACAAAACAAAATTGAACGCATGTTACTATTATAGCTTTGCATTAGGATTGTGTTAGGGGTAATTTAATTATAAAATGCAACTTTTGTGAAGTTACATTAAAACGGACTTATGGGTAAAATAAAAACGAAAAACATTAAAATATCCAGCTTTTTGGATACCCGCGGTGATTAAAAAATATGAGCACTTTAATTGTAACTCGAAAGACAGATGAGTAATATATCCTGATTTTTATAATACTTATATTTTTTAATTTATATTTATTAAGTCTTTGCGTAGTCGTTATGGCTTCAGCCGCAAGCTGCAAGGTTTGCGATTTCGAATCCTGCCTGGAACATACTTGTTTACTTTAGTATTGGGGCATGCAGGTGCCTGTCCAAACCACCATGAGAACCCATAATATATAATTTATTCCTAGTTTTTCCCTACCAGAATACTGTTTGAATGTGACGTGTAACTGACTGAATGAAAGCCTGAGGAGTCCGCAACGGCCTATGGGTCGCTATTGTGGCGTCTTACGGGTGTAATAAGTACACAGACAGAGGGGTTGTAATAACAGCAGGTTTATTCACATTTAGACCGTAGTCACAAATATCCAATGCACGTATAAATTAACTAACAAATAGACCCACTGCTAGAGATATTTACAACGGCTACCACCGCAACATACACCTAATGTTTCGCCGTGCGTAGTACCGCCTGCCCTGAGACCGACTACATGTCTCACTAGTCACGACAATAACTGCCGGCTCCTTGCGCCGCCTGACGTTCGCACCTCTACGAACGACCTACGCTGCCGCCCAGGATCACAAGCAGGAAGAGCCATTGTTCTACGGCCCAAATAGCCCTCGCGACGCTGCCCGCCGCCTCCATTGCCTGCCCAGCCATGCGCACACCCGTCAGAAAACCCGTGCGTCATCGCTTCTGCCTTTGTCTACGCATCCGGTGCACACGCAGCGTGCCCACGCTGGTTTTAGCGACACAACGCTACACTATGGAAGCGCCATCTGACCTCCAGCAAACTTCCCTATCAGTAACTCTGTTCTCGCGCTGCCACAGGAATACGAGCCACTGGCGGGACGAGGCGGTACTCTGCCGCAATATAGGCTTACGAGCCACAGCAGAGTAATAAAGTGGAGGCTAGGGTTAAGATACCCGAGGGTGTAGAAATCAACAGAGTTAACTAAGGGCAGAGAGCGTCAGCTGTCAACCGAAAGGAGAATTTGATCTTAAAATGCTAAATGATGAAAGGTGTTCAATGATTAATTAAGACCTTAAGAATATAATTCAGTTTATTTATTACAACCCTGAAATAACTAGTTGTGTATACCTGTTTGAGTGGTGATATTTGTCCCGAAAAGCTATTATTTTTCTTCTTTAGATACGTGCAGAAGTATGTGAACAGATGACAAGCTTTCTTGAGCTCCGCGCGTCCTGGCTACGCGTTGGGCAGCACTGCGGTGGGCGGGGCGCCAGTAGGGGTAGCAAGCTCCCCGGGCAGCCGTCGGCCGTCGTTCGTCGTTTGTCGTTTGGCTTGGTTCGTGCGGGCGCCGACGCGAGCGCTGGGGTGAAGGGCGAGGGCCTGCACGGAGGGTGTCCTCTTTTTGTGGCGACCGTTAAGGGATACTCCGTCTCCGAGGAGACAGCTGAGCCGAGGAGGGGGAAGGCTGAAGAAGAGGGGGCGGAGGAGCGTCGCGGACGGGAGAAAGGGCGGCAGTGATGAGCGCGGGGCTGGCGTTGAGCGCCACCGGCTGAAGAGGGACAGCGAACTGACTCCGGATATTGGAATGAATTGGTTGGCTATTTGGGATATTGGATTGTGCGTGCACACGGACTGTCAGTTGTTTGTTTCTGGATTGATAAATTTTGTGTTTCGGGCCGTGTCAACTGCTGTGATCATTATACTCTACACTTACGGGACTGTTACATCGGGGGAGGTGACGGAGTTCTTCCCCCACTAGAACGTGATATCTGGCATAGACTCACACGTCGGTGACTGGGGGGGGGTCCTCATTCAGTTATCTTCGCCAGCGACGCACTGCTCTCAGCCGGGGCAAGCTCTGTATTCCCGACTGGTCTTCCCGATGTATGTGCATAAAACTATAAGTGTAGGAGGAGAAGAGTATAATAGGATGAGAACGGAAATATCGCGCGCGGTCCGTGGCGCATTTATTAGGGTACTGCTCCAGTATTATCCTGCAATGTATCGGAGAAGTCACAGAAAACTACCGATCACAGCAACTGAGCCCTAGAATTCTCCTCCAAACAGCGCCTGAATTTGACCTCGTTATGTCGTTAGTGTCAATAATCTGGTCGAGACTCGCAACCTAGGACCTTCACTGTCAAGAGTCGCTGAAAAGTTAACAATTGTGTCTAAACCAACTCGGACGATCCCTGGTGGAAAGTACAGTTAATGCCTTATTTTACGTGGCGAGACTCGGGCCATCAGGCTCGCTCTCCCGTCTGACCTCGCAACTTTCGCTACGTCCCTTTCACCATCTAGCGGAGAAAGGAGGGATTATCATGGGAACGAAATAGGTGATGTCAATTCGTCGCTTCTTTTAGGCTTGATGATCTTTTATATGCATCTACTACATGGGTCAGCGGGTTTTACTTCCCCTCCGAAGGAAGGCGAATGAAGGATTTTTTCGCCCTTAAAAGTCCATGGCTTCGATCGGGTTTGAACCCGCAAACGTGGGTACGACAGCTCGGTACGCTAACCGTTATACCACCGAATCCACACATATACACGACGGTATCTTATGATTTGAGAACGTTATGTTAATTGTCGTATTCGCAGTGACCAAGCACCTGGGAGTCAGGTGGGATTCTTGTGTGGTGCTTGGCGTGGGCCAGAGGCGGCCTCACTCGTAGTAACGGGGTTCTTGTGGCGTGGGAGGGCCGTGGAGACGAGTGCTTGGAGCGCCAGAAGGGGCAGGTTCCTTGTGGCGGCGGGCAGTGGAAGTGGAAGGGTTCTTGCCGCGAAATAGAGCGTGGAGAGGTGGATTGCTTGGTAATGACGTGACTCCTGCCAGATGCAGGAGGGGAGCCAAACGAGATAGCGTATTTGCGAGATTCTGAAACACCGACATTTGATTCAGCGTTTTCATCACAGAAAGAAATTGCAGAAACGTTCACTGACTAGCAATTATCGATAGATTGATTTTCTTGTACAGAAACTATCCATTCATCTTGAATTAATTAAAGTGCTATAATTTTTTTTAATCTGTAATTTCATATCAGAACCATGTCGGAACCAGCGTGTTACCTACGTATGGCGGCGGGTGAGGTGGTATGTTTGTGTAGTTAATAGATTACAGTCGCTCCGGCAGAAAACCAGGGTCCTACGAAGCACATAGTGTTGTTATTCATTTCCATTCATTTTCATTTTTTTATTTTCAACTTTCGTCTTTGTGTTTCAAATGCTCTCAATAGTTTTTGTAAAACTTTTGTTTCAATTAAACTACTGGTATTACGATCTTATAAGTTGTTTTTATATGATCTTTCGTTAACTACTTCTTACTTACCACCGGACCTGATGTCCCTAGACTCGCCATATAAATAAATCCATTTATTAATTATTATTATTATTATTATTATTATTATTATTATTATTATTAATTACCTGTGTAGGCTCTTGTTTTTCCACTGTTACTCTTGGAGAAAGTTGAATCAGTTTAAAAAACAGCAAATTATTATTTTTAAATGTTTTAAAAAGTTTCTCGTATTGTTTACAAAGTGCACAAATATGCAGGAAAAAATATACAAAATTTAATAATCGTCATCTTGGTCAACTCCATTCGAACAAAACTATATGGCCTTCTGTCCAATCTACTAAACACGAATTTCATATGTAATATACGCGTCACACCGTGCAGCCATTTCCTTGTCAAAACGTAGCGCGAATACGCCTGTCTAAATAATTATTCATTTCTGGTTACGAGTGAAGGTGCCGGAGACGTAACTGAGCAGGATAAGGAACGAAGGGCGCGCGGAAAGCCGTGGCAGGGGGAGAGCGCGGAGGCCTGGAAGCGCGGTGGCGCGTTAGGAGATTCCTCTGGCATCGACCCGCGCCCGCTGCCCCGCCCCCCTGCCCCGCCCCCTGTCGCCGACGCCGCGCCGCCACTTTGTTTCGCCGAGGCCGCCGCCCCGCGGGGGTTGTCGGCCGCCCCGCACGCCCGTCACGGCTGCCGGAGATCTGTGCTCCGCATCCTCCGCGTCGGAAGAAAAGAACCCAGACGCAGACCCTTATCCACCTCACTCTTTGACGGTCTTCAGGACTTCTTTAAAAAATTACAGGGGGATTAAATTCTGCGCAGATGTACGCTACGACTTAAGTTTACGGGACGGCTGGAGTGCGGTAAAAAATACGGACAGCTTTGTCTTCTACCACCAGATCTACGAAGATTGTTACATTTTTACGTACGTTTTTTTTTAAAACAAATTTACAATTTCAAAAGGTATGCACGATATAATATAGAGCAATATGAAAGGAAATATACTTACTGGCATTTATTTACTGGTAATGAGTTATGCAGTAAAATCTAAGCCGGAGTCACTTGGGTCCAACATTTCTTGCGTCTCGTACAGGTGTCCGACTAATTCAGATGTGCAATAAAAGCGTCAATTCATAAAACGCAATCGTTCAGAAATGAAATAGATTTTAATAGTAGTTTCTCTCTTAAAACTGCATGTCAAAGAAACCAAGGCGTCCCAAGAGAGGCAAAGAAAAAGGCAAACAGAAACGAAGCACGAATGAAACAAAGAACTTCGTAAAAATAAAAGAAATATTAGTTTCTTCAATATTGGTAGGAGCAGATGAATTCATCTGACTGGTTTAGGCATAGGGACTCGGCAGCTGTTTGCATAGGGACTCGTAAATATTGGGCAACCTCCTTTAAAAATTTATTTTAATCAGACTTTCATGCTCTTTTTTTAAGGTGTCATTCACTTTAAGTTTACCAACTTTAAATGTCTTTATCAAAACCTGGACAGATGTGTAATTTTGTTCGTGTTCTTCAATTAGTCTAATTTACTCACCAAGAGCTAACGTTTTCAATTTGCTGCCAGACATTACTACTTAGTTAACACCACACCTGCAACTCGTCGAACTGAACAACAGTAAACGTTTAGAACCACTGAACACATCACGCATTACAAGAACTGTAGAAGGGTCGCTTATCGCATCTCTTCATATGGGCTTGTGAAGATCAGTACTATTTCAAAGAAACAGAGAATTTCCCACGAGTAGCATAGGAAATAAGATGTTGGGGCGAGAGTAGCTGAGATATGGACGAGCACAGCTCTGAGTGTCTCGTGGTTCTATATCACCATGCAAGTAAATGTTAAATTTTAAAACAAGAATTGTTTTCTGACATGTCCAGAATTTTTAATTCTGAGTACTGAAAATTCCTTTCCGTTTCCGCGTTAAGCAGGTTTACGGCTTATCAAGTGTGCTTTGTTTTGGAAATTAGTCCTTTCTAAGACTTTTCAGGCGAAGACAGTTTCGCCTTATCCAGGTTCTGCCTAGACTGGTTTTACTGTTTTTGTATTATATTGATTAAACTTCACTAGTTCTTCATACTATGTACCCGTGTTTTTAAATACGAGAAACAATTTATTCCAGGGAAATAAAAATATATGTAAAAGAGGTAAAGTAATAAAAAGTATTCGATACAATTATTGCCGATTCATTCCAAATATTAATAACAACTTCACTATTTTACTTCCCATTTCAGTTTTGAAAGACATCTAACTTTCTAACATTGTCGTCGATAGCTGAAGATAAGCGTTCCTTTGCCTTTGGTGCAGTTTATTCATTCTTCCTCGCAAATTATTTCGATCGTCCAGTTCTTCTAAAGGTTTTTCGCCGAGCACCCAAATAATTTTCGACATCCTTTAAATTCAGCGACATCCCCCAAGCCACTTTTACCCTCCAAAGCCTTCCAAAGCCTCGTCCAATTCCCTCTCTTGGTCTCTCTCCCTCTCTCTCTCTCTCTCTCTCTCGGGTGCGCGCTCGTTTGAGAAGCAGCCTCTTAATGAAATAATGACCGGAGGTCAAAGGTCATTCCGCGGTTTAATTAACAACGGTTCCGCGTCGCGCGCCACCGCCGTCGCTGCTGCGCCTGACGGGCGAGTTTTGCATTATAGAGGAGCTAGCACCCCCCTCCCCGACCGGCAAAGTGCATGGAACTCGCGGCTGCTGAGCGCCACTGCCGCCTTGGGGGCGCGTCAAGTCGCCGCGGACGGATCGGGAGTTGGCGACCGCTGCGAGTGACTCGTGCGCACCCGGCGGGGTGAAAAACAGTCGGACGGCGATAGAATATTCAACAAAACTTAGTAGTGCTGTAATATACGTCGTTGCATCTGCAGCGTCACTGGCCGGGACGTTGTAAAAGTTGAGTCCAGACGGAGAAGGGCTTTTGAAATTTATAGCTCGACAACTTAGTAAAAAACTCTGGACTGAGCATGCGCCAAAAGTGATGAAGAGGAGGGTTCCCTCTCTTCGCGGCACAACGTCCCCGCCTGAAATGCCACCGCATCGGCCCGAGCGTGCGCGGGCAAGACATCCTGATCTTGACGATCGTCCCAAACCCTAGTGTCTTGAAGACTCGTTTCCCTGTTTGAGCGTGAGAACCAAGCGGAAGAACCAAGCGGAAGAACCAAGCGGGAGAACCAAGGGAGAGGCGAAGAGGAGGGAGAGCGAAGAGGAGGGAGAGCGAAGAGGAGGGAGAGCGAAGAGGAGGGAGAGCGAAGAGGAGGGAGAGCGAAGTTGTAAGAGCGAATCGGTTATCGTTGCAGGCGATCCGTCGCCAGATTTCAACTCAGTTCTCGAGTAGAGGATGGCGCCATGCCGAGGTAAGGACGTGATTTTTCCTATGTTATCGAGCTATTGCTACTTAGCAATATCGAATTTAGTCTCTATCTGGAGATCTCTAATTGATTTGATTTATGTAGTCAAAGAATAGTAAAAACTGTATGTGACGTTTGGGGCATCTGCGCACGTTTCCATGAGTTCCAGAACCCCTTCTCATCATGTCAACTATAAAAAATTGAAAGATGAATGAAAATTAAAGATATGAAATAAAAATAAAAATTAAAAAAGTGCGAAATTAGCAACATTTGAAATACTAAGACATTTTCTCTCCCACTTCTAGCGCCTGCTCTGATTGATACTTTTTTCCTGATTTCTCCGACCAGTACCTACAAGACGAATGCGGGAACCAAATAAACGAGCAATAGATCGTGCACAATATTCCCTTTTTCATTTTTGTCTGCATATTTACCCAACACACACACACACACACACAATCACAATCACAGACACCCCTGCATGCACTACAGTACCTTAAATGTCTGTATATCAGACGAGGGTACTTACATCCGTCTTGGGCGGTAGCGTTGGCCCGCTGAGAGAGACACCTGCACTGGAAAACCCTACGAGCCAACACGTGTAGGTCGCGTCGGTTCTCACGTTAAAATGGGAGTAGGAACACCGCCTCCCGCGAAATATAACTTGCTCTACACGTACGGAACGAGTTATCATAATAGTTGATGCGCTGGAGACACTAAATACTCACTCATTCTCACAACAACAAAAGTTTGCAGAAGGCTTTGATAGTATATCGTCATACCGATAGTGGTGTCTTCTAATTTTTGTGAACGTTCCAATATTGAGTGAGTCATTGAACAAATTTGTATTATTTCTGGAATAAGTACTATTTTCTTTAAAAATTCTGCGATAAATTACCACTAAAATAATAAGCAAACAGAACTCCTAATGTTGAACTCGTGATGGCATCTTAAGCAAAATTTGCATTAAAACAAGAAATAATATTTCTACAACAACCATCACAAAGACTTTAACGTCTACAGACACAAGAAGATTGGTTATCACAAAATCAAACTCAATGGAACATGTGAGGAACAACCAACTTCTCGAAACATTGCTTGTTATCCAATTAATAGTTCTAACTTCAATGATCACAATACGTCAAAAATGATGAATAATGTAGCTGACCCCAAAGTATTATATAATGTTCTTACTTTAAGTTCGTTTCATAGTATGTCTGAAGTAGAAAATGACTGTAGTAAGTCTAATTCAGAAACGGTAAAAGTTCCCCAAAAAATGACTAAGAACGCAAATATTTTACGAAATATCGAAATTATTTTGATTACGAAATTCACGTTTCGAATTTTTCCATTTATAAAACGTGACATACCAGACTGTCACACAATATTTTGAAGGGAATTGGGGACAAACATTTATTAAATTCATCGTGAAAAGTGTAAATGTTGAGGGCATAGGCATGCAGGCAGGGCGTACCTTAGCAACCAGGGAAGCGGAAGTAAATAAACATAGCGCGGCCAATAACGAACAGAAGATTTTGATATAAGGGCATGTAGTATTGTTGAAAAACTAGTAATGGGGTATGACGTAGAAGGAAACTGGAGATTGTTTTGAAAAACAAGAGACAAGAATGTATGAAAGTTATCGAGGGTTGAACTTTTTGTAATATTGGATAGAGGAGCTTTAGACCGCGTACCGTGCACAACTTAGAGGTCATTGTAAATGATAGACTTGCGGGACTTGCTGGACTGCGGGACTTGCTGGAATTTTGCGGGAAATAATTGAGCAGTGAGAACTTATATTTTGTGTGCGTAAATCTGTTTGGAACTTTGAATAATTCTGGCAGTCGGGAATAATTGGCATCGTTTGAATAATTCGGGAGTCGTAAGTGAAACAATTAATAAGTTGAGGAGGACATTGGCCCGGCAGCGGACAGAGAATAAGATACAAGAAAGAAGATTGGTCGGAGCAGTGGATTCTTCCAGGTCTCATCGTCCAAGAGCGCATGGATGTATAAATAGTAAGAATAATAGCGCTATTTACAATTTTTACTACCGGTCATGACCCAGGTGACATTTTATATTACAAAAAAATTAATCGATGAATAAACTTACAACGTTCTCATTTTGAAAAAGAAAAGCAGATTATCATTTCTTTAGCATCTTTTGCAATCCATAGTTTAAGAATTTCCTTCCAAAAACAAATTTCAGATTCCTCGCTTCTTCCGTATGGAGTGTGGATCAAATGATCGTTTGCTAGGAAGAAAGTAAGTGCCGGCGACGATTATTTTCGTAAAAACCCCACCAGCAGAGCTAGTAAGATAATTATTTCTCTTTAGATGTGTTTGCAGGAAATTTGAAATCACAACCCTTTCCTAGCGCCCAAAAATGATATAAATTCGGAAACCGGTTGCATAAATAATTTAACAGAAACCGAGAGCGTTTCAATAAAAACCCTCGTGACAAATGACCCCTTGGATGACCCTCATTTGCTACGTAAATATTTTAAATTTAATAAAACAAAAACTTTGAAAGGTATTAGTTGCCGAACAAGGATAAATAAATATTAACAAGAAATTCTCACAATAGACTTTCGTAATTATAGTGTGCACAAAATACTGTACAAGAATCACGTACCGCAACCCCACAGTTATACTACTGGTGCTATAGCTACATAATTTCTCGTATTATTGATAACTAATAAGTAATATTGTAGTACCAGTAAACCAATGCGAAAATTTCCCATATTTAAACTCGAATATATACATTAGAGCAGCTAGCGATGGCATACTCCACACAGAAACCTTTTCATTTACTCAAAACCTCTCTCTCAGAATGTGTTCAATCAGTAAAAATATTTGCCTGCGCTTGAATTTGAACTTGCCTGTGCCGGTTTATACCGCGATCGAGATATCTCTTATCCAATATATTACCCCCTAATGAGGTTATCAACCATCTTAACACTGCAAACATAATGTTGAACTTTTTCGAAGTTCTAGAGGTTTTAATGAAAATCGAACCTTTGCCATATTATTAAGCGATTTTCACTAGCATCCTCTAACACCAATAATTAATTGAAATCATGTAATCCTTTATTCGATCAGACTGAGTTTACCGATAGTCTCTGAAAGTCGGTAATCGAATAGCAACCTTCCACGCGAGCAATCCCTACAAAGTCTATAGACAGACTTTGCAGTAATCGTAAAACAACAAACGTTAGTCCAATAACTTAGGCTAATCTACACAGGTCCACTAATCTGGTAATCCTAACTTGTTACCTTCGCTGGTTTTCCCTAGCCTTTTATCACTCGTTGGCGTAATCATCTCCCGGTCGCCACCTAACGCAGGCGTGCACAGTGCCTTCAGTTGTTCATACGCCGCCGCCGTTTCCCCAGCGCTGGGCGCGCTCCGCGAGTGAATTTTCCATCGCGCTGATGAGCTTCCCGCCTCCGCCAGAGGGCTGCGCTGCAGGCGGATGAGTGTGGGAGGAGGAACGCTCCGCCGCACACGCCGCTCGTCGATTGAGCCGTTCATTTTAGAACGACCATCCGTGTGTCAGCGGCTGCCGCTTTTGAGGAAATGATGAAAAAAGTCGTTTACTTTTCATTTGGGATGAAAAGTAGTAGTGCGTTGGTAATAACACTAGAATTCTCACTAGACCGATTTTTTTTACGTATGGTTACTGCCGAAACCGGTGAGTCGGCGAGAACCTGTTGCGTAAATATACTGAACAGCTGTAGCTGTCATTTTGGAAAGTACAGCTCCCCCGGAAATTGTTTTTTGATGAAATCCTCTCTACTTCGAAGCGAGGCTACAAGATGAGAGTTTCTAAGTCGTCAAGCACAGAGAAAGAAGTGTGGGGAATATTTCTCGTTAGTTTTTGTAGCAAAATTTGAAACTCAAAGGTGTGTAACTAGTTGCCTTGATGAACATAATCTTAACTGCGAACTAAATAAATAAATATTCATATCATATTAAACATTTCTATCATCATCTATTAATTTCGTTTTTTCTAGAGTATATCACGTATTCAGGAGACAATTATGTCACAGTTAATAGTATTTATGATATTTAAATTTTATTAAATATAAAAGAAGAGAACAAGAGTTGTTGTTATTCCTTCTGTAATGATCCCGAATTCTATAAAATCTGATTTTGACATTTATATTACCATTTTTAATCAACACTTTTTGCAAAACCCAAATTATCAAATAATTTTCCAATGTGTAAAAACAATTAAATTCTCTAATGCGTTTATGTAAATCATTTAGCAAAATCCTCGTCTGTTACGTTTCATTTAACAAATACAGCAAAATACGCGGAAGGGAATGTTTACGGGTTCATTTCCCCGCTCGTACGCAAAGAGGCAGCCATTCGCTGCGGGTTTGCGCCGCCCGCCGCCGCCCCGCGCAGCCACTTGGCGCTGCCCGCGACGCAGGCAATTAGCACGATTAGCGCAACTGCGGCGCCGGCGCCTCGCTGCGCGCGCGCCCGCAAACGAAATCTGTTTATCTGTTGTGTGCGCGTCGGTGCGCAAAGGGTGCGCCGCCGCGGGTGGAGGAGGGGTGGTGGGAGGAGGGGGAGGACGAGGCGCTCGGAGCGGACACGTGCGGGACAGCGGGTGCGGCGCCACAAAGCCACCGGCACCTGGACTGCGACGGAACGGGCTTGGTGTTGGAAACTAGGAGAAGGCGTGGGGTATGGAAGAGTGGGGAGATGTTGTGCGATACATGGAATGGGGAAATGCAGAAATAGAGAAAGAACGAAGCATGTGGGATATGGCAGAAAAGGATCGGTAAGCTCAGGTACAAGAACATGGACTGGGAGCGGTAGCTCAGTGCATCAGCTAATATCATTGCAGCGCCTCTGACCGTGAGGGCCTAGGTTCGAGTCCTGACGTCAGCAGGATTTTTGACACTAGCTTTTCAGCTAGGTCGAATTCAGGCGCTGTCTGGAGGAGAATTCTAGCGGCCAGCTGCTCTGATCGGTAGTTTTCCGTGGTTTGTCCGATCATCACCAGACGAATGTCGGAGCAGTGCCCAACCAAACGGGCCACGGACCGCACGCGATCTGTCCTTCCTCTTCCTTGTCTATCCTCTCCTCACACACACACACTTACACTCATGCATTACACTACCACATATTCGGAACTCGCGGAGCTAGAGCTTGTCCGGCTGGCAGAGCGGCAGCGCTGATCGGTGAAAGCATAGCCGACGGATAGAGTCGGCGCCGGACTCGCCATCCAACGGAAGTTCACCGCCATCTCGAAACCACTCAACGGAAGTTAACGTTGGCGCGCAAACACGAAATCAATCAGACAGGACATGGCATGAGTGGCGAGCAGTCAGAAGGCAGTGAGTCGCAGGCGAGTCGCGGGACGATAGAAGAGCTCCTGATGAAGAACGATGTGAGCGTTTAATAGCTGGTGCCGAGAAGGGATAACTCATCGACGGTCTATTGCAATATGTTCGGTGTTATGGAGATGCGTGCTTCGGGCGCAGTTTAAAGATGAATGGGTGAATGCTACGGACATAGGGCAACGAGTAGGAAGAGTGATGTGCAAGAGGTGAACTGCGGGAGAGAGTCCCAGTACGTAAAATCGAGGAGTACATGTGAGAGTTATTTTGAGCGACAAATAGCTGGAAAAGGGTGGCCGAGTCCCAGTTTGAGTGCTTTGATGCAATTACCAAATCATTTTTATCCGATTAAATCCTCGCAATCCGATGCTGCACAAAGAGGACGAGGTCTATGAAAGGGAGACTTATCGTCGAAAACAAACAAAGAGACGGGGAGATAGATAAATGGTACAGATTGTGAATAAACAAAACGCAAAGCGAGCACATGAGGAAAATAAATGTGAGAATGGAGGTAAGCCTGGGGCGAAATGGAAATGAAAGAATGAATAAAACTATGTGATGTAAAGGCACCCAGGGAATCCGATGAAATATCTCAAGAAGCTTCCTCCAGTAATACTGTGATATATCGGTGTAAGATGAAGTAAAAGTCCGTGAGAAAATTTATTAAGAGGGATGAGACAGCAGAGATTAAGGAAGAAGAAGAAAAACCGAGAATTGGATAGCACAGGTATACAAGGAAATGTGAACGAAAGTTGGGCCCTCTCGGCGCGGAGCGCCGGCGGAGCGGCGGGAAGTTGGTTGCTAGGCGACGCGTAACGGCCACCGCCACTGCCCGTCGCGCTGAAGAGGAAAGGGGTGGGGGCAGAGGGGCGATATTGTTAAAACTCCGTAAAACTTGGAACAACGAGGTTGGGCCGTCTCGCGCCGCCGTCCGGCGCTTCTTCTGTATTAATTCCTGGGGCGGCGGGCGGCAGGCGGGCCGTCATGGCCGTGGGCGGCGGCGACGGAGATTGGCGTTGAGAGGGCGCGGGAGGGAAGGTGGGCGTGGCCCTGGCGTCAGCGTTTCCTCCGACGCCCAAAGCGAAAGTCGCAAAGAGCCTCTTATCGCGGGAGAGCGTTAACTCTGCCGCTGGCGCCCAAACAGATTAGCACACGGACATCGTGGGTTCGCGTAAAATGATTGGAAGCTCTCGGCAGTTGTGTGTGTGTGGTGCATGTGTGTGCATGTATGTGTGCATGTGTGTACGCGTGTGTATGTGTGCGCGCGCGTGTGTGTGTGTGTGCGCGCGTGTGCGTGTGTGATATGTTCAGTATCGCCACCTTTTGATCCTTTGAGTCTAAGGACGACGAGTGACTAAACAGTTTTAATAAAGAAAATGTTCAATAACTCTATTTATGCTTTTAAAAAACGCCAAAGGATCGGGCTACTAGTAATAGACGAATTGAATAAATTTCATCATCAAAAAGTGACATTTTTTTGTACCCATCTCTGCCTCACCATTATTAAAACATGCCAATACTTCTGCGTTGCTCGTCTGCATTCCATTGGTTATTGAACATCCACGTCACTTTGTCGGCTGTTTGGCAACAAACGAAAGCTACCGAGTCAACAATAGAAGGCTGATTATCGAGAAAGAAAAGTTTGTAAACAATGAGATACTTTCTTTTTATTTACTTATTTCGCGTGATCTTGGGAGATTCAGACTGAGTTATAAGGGAAGTGCGCCTTCCTACATCAGGCATCGTTTCTGACCACTCAGAAATTGAGTTATGTTAAATAACAGTAATTAATTATGCAGTACTTATTTCATAATAAGAAAGTTGAAAAATAACAAAATTGCTTGTATCCGTCAGCGACTTAGTGCATTTAATTATTTAAAAACAAATCGTTGGTAATAGTTATTTATATGACTAGGGATTTAAGTAGAGATTTATTCACTTGGGAGAACTGTTGTGTCCCAAGCACGATAGCGCTCGGAACATAATTCTACCGAGTGAATAAAGCTCAGGTAATCTCATATACAAAACTATATTTTTAAACAATATTTTTTCCCGTGCACACCTATGCCACGAAGGACGAAGTAGACATCTTTCTGGGATCACCATTAGGTCGTTATGATTTCAGCTAGTCTGCAATCTACATGAAAGAACGGGGAATTTATGAATCAGACAAACGATACGGATTATTTAGACCCTGAAGATGAAGACCTATAAATTTCTAATGATATCATGAAGAAGCAGAATGATATTTCAAAAAAAAAAGAAATGACAGGAAAGAATGAAATATTTCAGAATAAATTGTACTTGCGTATTTTAACAATAAATCAAACACATACAAGTCTTCATCGTTTTCGTGGTATTATTCAATGCTGAGGGAAATATTACTTGTAAAAGAAAATGTTTATATCTCTAAATACTTACGTACATATTTCTCTAGGAAAAATTGTTGACGATAAATGTTTAATATTTTACTAATATTGCTATTTTTAAGTATTATAAATTGATTGGATTTTTTAAAAGATTTGAAAAAGACTACTACCCAAAATAACTTTTACAAAGCTTGAATTTTACAGATTTATTAAAGAAGCTTGTGACGACCAGTACTTATTGTTGAATGTTACGTAGTTTTTAACTCGCGCGTATAAATTCTTTTAGACTTACGGTATATCCAAACCTTCTTTCTTTCTTTCTCATATGACGGTGGGAGTCGCTGGGGAGTGTGGTTACTTGAAACCCGAAGGATTTCTTTAATCCCGCTCGGTGGTTACTTTAATTCCGGAGGAATAAAAGTGGCTTTAACAATTAAATTTAATTGTGGGAGGAATAAAGACACTTTTTAACAGAGGAAAAAGTGTTATTAAATCCGCACTTTAATCACGATTAAAAATAATTTTGTTTCGCGATTTACAAATTACGTTGTTTTTATTACATATTAAAAATAATTGAATAGGTGTATAATTGAGTAGAATAATTAAAAAGCGAAATAGAATATTGTTTCATTGTTATGAAAAAATAAACGTAATAACATCCACAGTTGGCATCTGGGATATTCATGTTCTACACAAAAGTTGTAGAACTAGTCGTTATTGATTGATTAGGCAACTCTGTAACATGAAATTTGCTTTTCTGTTATGTTCAGAGCCATTTTTGTACCTTGATCGTATTTCTTTTTTACAATAATTATACTTTCTTTTACATATGAAACAATATAACCCTAGAATAAATATATAATGATGTGAGTATATATAATTAGAAATAACATTCTGGCTTTGGGCATGGTCCAACTAAAAATGGTGGGCCAAAAAACTTTGAAAACATGTCTACAAGAGTTGGATTCAAATGCTTCAAAAGACCACTCAAGAACAGAATACCCTTATTTCTTTTGCACCCACTCGTGCTAAAAATATCAGCCGATACTTATATTTAATTTTCTGTCTTTAAGTTCCTTGTTAGTATACAGAACATCTTAGCTATCATTTCCCCTGAAACCAGCAATGAAAATAGCTTGAGCTCCGACATTATTCTTTTGATTTGACTTAAGGCTCAGGAGGATGATAATGTTTTTGGACACAGTTCGTAATTTCTTTAAAACCAAAGGCATTTTTATATCACTTTGTTTCGTCTCTTCCTATCATGAAGTCATCACTTACTTGCGTAATGCCATCTATAGCTACTATCAACGACGTCACTTTCAATATCATCTTCAAAAGCATGAAGGTGGTGTCATATGATGGGGCCACGTACGATCTCAATTGCACCCGTGGCATAGAGTAAAGATGTAATACCACTTTAGTCTATGGCCGTGGTATTATAGTAATTAGCGAAACGAGTGTATAAAGAGGGGGATAATTGGATGAGTGGTATGTTCAAGAAAACGAGCGACGATAGGCGCGAGTTTTCTCATATATCATGAGTGCAGTTATATATATATATATATATATATATATATATATATATATACATATACACACATATACACACCCAGTTACATTCAGTATTTTTTCGTTTCCCTTTACGAATAATTCAAATTTGAAAAATTCAAGCACATCTCTTGCACTCGCGGTATGCATGACGTAGTATTTCTTCTGAAAAAGATGTTTTAGTAGGTCTTTAATTGTTTTTGTTTCCACGAAAAATTTGCAAATGGAAGGTACTGAACATAAGCGAATAATATATTAGAAGCTGATAAAGTAATGAAAGCATTACTTCCCACGAAAAGTAAAGACAGTTATGAGAGATAATACATGAATAAGTATTGGGGAATAAAACTAGCCATTTCTGGCACAGTTTTTTATAGCATACTTTTAGAGCTGGTAAACACAACTGACGTTTACATTTTTTATATTCGTAATCCTAAGACCAAATGTTTTTCTTGTTAAACATTTAATATATTCACGTTGAATATTTTATGTTGTTCCATTAGTCAGCTAGCATAACGTTTAATTTCCCAATTTATTTTTATTCATTCGTTTTTTATATGTAGTTGTAGATACGTAATATGTTATGTATTACCCGCGCAACTTTTATTGAATCGTCTTTGCTTCCCCCTCCCTAGAGCAATAAATAGTTGAAGACCAAAGCTTGCAGGGAGCACTAATGACAACGTTCCAAATATATCTTCATTGGCGCGTAAGAAAATATATTTATTGTTGAAACCGAGAACTCCTCGTCGAATTTTTCTAAACAAAATCTAAAGAAATTGCCAAAGCAGATCCTGATCCATCGCAGGAGATTCCTCGAACTTCTGGGAAAATTAGAACTCAATTTATTGAGAAAGTTGGGAAGACATGACTGATAGTCCAGAGATTGACATTGCCTCATAAAATCTAATTGCCGATGTCATAACTAATACCCCCACCCTATCCGCATTTCTACAAGCTATTGTTCAAGCAAAGTTGCGCGATTAATACTTTTTTGTTCATGTTTCATGGCTGACTGCAAATACGTTTGCTACGTCTGTGTTATAGTTTCTTAATTAAACGATTTGTCTCCTTTTCTGAATTCTGATTAGTAAATGTGCATTTTTAATTGCAAGATGGAATTTTAATAGCACGCATGCTACTAATAGAGAGATAATCTACGATTTTTCATGGAATTAATTACCATATTTAGTTAACTAACCGAAAAAATAAATAACTTACTTCGAAACTCGGAGAAAAAATATCCATGTGTTGCTGCTGGGATGAGTAATGCACGAATGAATTGGCCAGTAGCAAGTAGCATCATGTCTGAGCATGGGCAGACAAAACAAATACAGAATATGGGGCCACTCTTAACCACTCGGTAGAGTTCAAGAATTAAAATATAAGCAAACTTGTTAACTGGAAATTCTCTGTTATAAATCACTGAACGCTATAAATATTCAGTAGACAGCTATGTTTCATTTTTGTATATTCTTTGTTTTGAAAACATTCTAAAGTTGTTCATAGATCATAACCGTTCTTTAATTCTACGTTTTTTGTTATTATAGAACAAGTTAGAACACGATGTATTTTGTATAGAAAAGATGAAGTCGTTTGAGCCGCGTATTGTTTTGCAAAATGTCTTTACATGTGCGGTTTCATTTCTTTTCATGAGCAAATAGACGTAATTCTGGATGAGAAATAAAGACTTGCAGTGCTGGGAAGAGGTGGAGATGAAGAAAGACATTCAATGTGTGTGGTATTTCAAATGGAAAACACAAATGTGTGTTTCAATGTCTGTGGTAATTCATATGGAAAACACAAATTTGTGGTTCATGTAAAAAACAATTTGATTAATAAGAGATATATTAATCCGCTTGATTAGGGGGTGGGTAGAGAAAGGTTGTTTACCTCCAATTTATTGTTCTTGAGAAAACGATACAATTTTTCCATGATAAACCATACGATTTGTAACTTGATGTACAAATATGTACATGTATCCAGGCACTACAGTGTATGTGTGTATATGCTGAAGCTATCTCAGAGTAAATGTTACAAACTTCTAGGAAAAGTTTATTACACAAGAGATGAAAATAATAACTTTTGTCCATGAACATGTAGTGAAAACTGCACTTATATGTATATATGCACAACGTACTTACATGCATATATGCATGTGGCATTTGTCCCTGGTTTTTGACAAGCCCGTACACACAGATGTTCGGCAGATATATAAAATATCCTTGACTGCTACAGAACGTGACATGCCGAACGCAAATGCATAAGGAGTTGTCTAAAAATCAGAGCATAATGCAGTTTGTCATGTATAAATGGATTTAACTGGATATAAATGGATATGCATTTTTTCACTATTCATTGGCAAAATGTATATACCTCGCTACATACCGTAAAAGTTCGTTACATTCATTGACACACATTCTATATGTATAGCTGTATGTATGCGTGCATGTTTGAGAATGAAAATACGTGTGAATGTGTGCCGCCAGTTTAAATACTGACTGCCATAGCTCATCAGAAACACTGGTGTTTTACATCACTGAATGGAAAGCCCTCCTGTTTGAGTCCTCTGAGAGTCGGATTTCCACACTAGATAGATATCTGGTTCAATTTCAACCACTGACGGGAGGAGACGTCTTGCGTCTGGCTGCTCTAATTGGTAGCTCTCCGTGGTTTCTCTGATTAATTGCGAGCGAATGTCAGGGCAGTCCCCTAACCAACGAGCAAGACTGCGCACAATCTTATCTTCCTCTTCGCTGTTCATCCCAAGCCTTTAGACACACGCACACATACACACTTATTTCACGCACTGCACACACGCCAGGAGATTTGTACGGAGCTTTGAGCGTGTCTCGTCTGGACCGGTGCCCTACTGGGGGTGTTACCTGCAAACCGGATGTGTGGGTCGGCGGTAGATCCAGATTATGTACCACCTAGGGAGGAACATGGTCACCTCCTGGAATCTAACATACTTACTAACTTTACTTACGGCAATAATTATCTTAGTGGTTAAAGCGCCAGGAGTTAATATTTATGAAGTTTAATTGTAATCCGTAATCTTCCGTGGTTTAATTGTAGTATTTGGAACTTCCATCTTAAAAGTACAGTTTTTACATTGGAACTAGTAAAAGCATGTTTCTCATGGCATGCCTAATGTGCTAAAAATTTGATTTTTAACAGTAGTGCTAAAAGTGCGACGACACTCAACTGTTCAGATAAACCTGCCAATGCAACGAGGAAAACAAAATATTTTCGTCTGACCGCATCAGCTATTGCTGACCTTAATGTCATTAAATTATTTGCATACTTGAATTGAGATATAATGAAAGTCAGTAAGGCAGTATAGATAATACGTCAGTAAGTCAGTAAGAACAATAAATAGTTATGACGCACGTAGTAAAAGTAATTTTATTTTTATCGAAGGATTGCTCCCAATCGACCTATTGACCATCTGTTCCAACACTTTCCTACTAACAAAATAAAATGCCTCATTTACCACTCATATCATAAATAATTGAGGACTTGCAAAGCCAAAGGCGGTAAATACCAAACTCTTCGAAACGAAGGTTTTGATATCTTTATATAAATCGGTGCCAATACACAGTTAAAAGAGAGATATTTCAAACACCTATCAAGTTGTTGTAACATCTACTTAGTGATGGCTCTGGTTGTACGTCAAGAATATGAATTTATGTAGTTTACATTGATTTCAAAAAAAAAAAAGGTTTTTGTCACAACTTTTGTGCCCTTGCAGTGCCTCAACAATTAAATCAAAATGTAGTTTATTATTTTTTATCATTCCTTACACATTTCATTAAAGGTTTTGTGAAAAATGTATGTTAATAAAAGTGGAAGATTTTAGTGCAGTGCAGATTTTTTGTCTTTCCCTACTAATTTATTTAAATATTTTGAAAAAAATATGTGTTATTATGAGTGGAAGACTTTAGTGCAGTACTGATTTATTATTTTTTTTTGTCTTCCCCTACTAATTTTTTTTAAATGATTGTGGAAAAGCATTTCGTTCTAAAGAGTGGAAGACTAAAGTAAATGGTGCGTGTGGTGTGGTGTGCGCAGGCGCGGACGCGGCGGAGCCTTGGGCGGCGCTGGCGCAGGCGGCGGACGCGGCCCTGCGGGCGGCGGGGGTGCTGGTGCGCCACCACGTGCTGCTGCCGCCGCCGCTGCCACCCCCGCCCCCACCGCCCACCGCCGGCCACGATCCCTCCGCGCCCCCGCCCCCGACGCCGCCCGACCCCGTGGCCGCACGACTGCGCCCGCTCGTCGCCGCCCCCGTCAGAGGTGAGTGCGTCGCTTACCAATGGGAGGACGCCACAGTATTTTTTATTTAATACGTTATCTAAATATATAAAAATGAATGTTGGTATATATACTTTACGTTGGTATATGTGACCGATCTCCATGAAAGTTGGTACATATACGTGTTGTTAATTGATGGCGCTGTACAACTGAACTAAAAGTCATATCAAATGCAACCCGCAACACTTGGTAGCATTTTTTCATCTATATCGTTAAATAACTCCGAAACGAAGCGGTCTAGGGTATTAAAAATTAAATTTTTTTTATTATCAAATCATATATCAACAAAATTCACCATTTTGTAATTAGTATAATGCAACACGTGTAATTGTAAAGACAGAAATATTTACATTTCATTCGATTTGTATTTTTAACGTTTGCACTTCAAAAATGTCTGCTGCTTGTTGTCTTCTGCTGATGTTAATATTCTTAAACAATAGATAATATTTCTGAACATCCTCGACGCACTACAACAGTTTTCGCCAAACCCGCGTTCGCAAGCTACTAGTAGCTCGTGGGCAAATTTTCGGGAGATCGCAGTCACTTTGAGGTTTGCCTTTTAGTAAGCTCCGCTAGGTGACTCCCGAAATTAGCTGCTTACGTACACCCGCCCAACTCTCACAGTCACTTTGTTGATTGTACGAGAGTGAAGTTTCACCGACATCATTATGTTGTTGTATGCTTATCAGAAATTTACTAATGATTAAGTCATTAATTCTAAGCCATTTTTATTCTAATGATGGCGAGTTCTAGCACAAACAAAAGAAAACATCACCCCCTTCAGAATGGTCAACCGATTACTACTTTAACCCGGTAAAGGAAAAATGTGTATTTATTTGGGTACGCAAATGTAGCTGATAGGAAGAAAGTCGTGTATCCTTACAGACAATAAATAAATGATATATTCGAAAAAAGTTCTGCCCTAGCTCACAGTAGAATTCGAAAGAGGCACGATTGCTCAGAAGCTTTCTCAGTTTGTCGGTCGCTGTTCTAAAGAAATTATATATTTGCAAAATGTAATTCGTTATATCTATAATGAAAGTCGCAGCAGAAGTAATAATTTTCTTTTCATACACTTAAACCTTAATCAATCATTTTTTTTATTCTTATGGGATTTTGTGATTTCTATGTATGAAAGTTTTATACGTCGCTTTATTGAACTATTATCATTCAACCATATTACATATTATTTACATACGCAAAAGTAATAATAATTTCATCCTATGGGTATTTCTATTTTAAGTATTAACAGTTTATTCCTATGGGAATTTCTGTAGATTTCTATGTATGAAAGTTTTATATCGTCGCTTATATTGAACTTTTATCATTCAACCATATTAAATACTATTTACATACGCAAAAGTATTAATAATTTTAACTGTACTCCATAACTTCTAACACCGACAGCTAATATTATACACCAATAACTGAAGAATCTGGCGTTATCCATGTTTTCGTCTATCAGGATCATCTATTAGATAGATAAATGAACTTAATTATTAATGCAAAATGGAGGTAACAATATTCACATCATCCTCTCGCTATTACCCTTTCTTTGCATTTCTGTTCAGTAGCTTCCGAGTTTACCGTGCACAAATCCAAAACTCTTCTCTTTATTTACTTGCGTAGATCGAAGGAAATGTATAAATTAATAAAATTAAATAAATAGTATAAGTATGTATTCCTGTAATTAAACAGTATAAGTAATACATATTAATAAGTGTAAATTAATTAAAATACTTTTCGTACTTTTTATCAACCATCTTAAATAACAACTATTTATAAAAGTGAATATGTGCTGAAGTAATTATACATGTACCGTTGCATATTCTACTTCTGACCATTGACTAAATTGATTGTTGCATTCTTTAATCCATTACAAGTGTTGCATTGTGTAACTTCATTTTTAACTGTTGGGAACGAGTAATTTAAGATCAAGTTTGCAACTCGCAGTCTAGTTATGTCCTCATTAACGTTTTAGATTTCACAGTTCTCTCTATCAAGCTGTAAACATTCCCACATGAAATGCTGGGCCTCGACCTCTATTCAGCCACCTGCCTTTTCCAGACTTCTTTTCATTTTTTAGAGACTGTTTTCAAGCAACTTCGGAGAATATTTCTCATTAACTGTTTCATCAAGAGAGGTTTTAACAGTTGACCAAAGCATATTTTCAATAGCATACTTGGGTAAATATGAACTAAATGTATAAATACCAGCAATTTTTAATTTATTATTGTTATTAACGATCATTTAGGATTTTTAATGTGACTAAAACAAATGATTGAAACTGCATTCCCTCGCCATAATGGTTTTATACGTTTTTAATTATTTTTTTATTTCATTCCGTGCCTTAATTAAGCCATTCATACATCAATGCTTGTACATATGTAACCTGAATCTGTCACATGTGACACACCCTTTCTATTGTTTCACCAGCACAAATATCGGATTGCAGATCACGTTTCATGCACGCGCTTCTCGCTCGAAAGCCACGTAGCTTTTATTGCGCCTTTTATTCCAGGATAAAGTTTGCCCTTGCACGGATCCTGCACTTTTGATTCAGTGCGCTCGCGATGGCTTCGCCGACGAGCAATTGTGCGCCTTTGTGGCGGTCGCCCACAGTAACGAGCCTTGCGCCAGGGGCTCCACCCCCTCCCAGTACTCCTCACTTTCACTCCCACACCCATCATCCCCTCGCTTCGACCGCCCCCGACCACCCCCGACCACCCCCACCGCCCCCGACCGCCCCCGACCGCCCCCGACCGCCCCCGACCGCCCCCGACCGCCCCCGACCGCCCCCGACCGCCCCCGACCGCCCCCGACCGCCCCCGACCGCCCCCGACCGCCCCCGACCGCCCCCGGACCGCCCCCGACCGCCCCCGACGCCCCCCGACCGCCCCGACCGCCCCCGACCGCCCCCGACCGCCCCCGACCGCCCCCGACCGCCCCCGACCGCCCCCGACCGCCCCCGACCGACCCCCGACCGCCCCCGACCGCCCCCCGCCCCCCCGACCCCCCACTCCGTGCCCAGTCCTCGCCTCATTCCCACCCCACCTCAACCCGGCTTTGCCCAGCTCTCCCTGCTCCGTGCCTGACCACCTCCTCACATTGTTCCGACCCCCCCTCTCCACCGCCTTTGGCCTCTCTGTGCAGAAGTTGCCGTGCTTCACATGCGTCCCCCTTTCTCCCGCCCGCCCCGTGCCAACCCCACACGACTGCGCCACGCCGCCGCTGGCAGCGCCACTTCCGCCGTGCACAAAGGTAAACGGATACCTGGCGCAAACGCCCCACCTGAGCTCGCGTCACTCGACGAGGAGCGTCACTCGCCCAACTGCTCCTCTCTTTGCTCACTCTTCGATCCCTCGAACTACACACACATGTAAATATTATAAAATTTTATTGCACTTATTTTGTACATTACAATTGTTTTAATTTGTAAAGAAAATACCAAAATTAGCCTTTGAAATGTCTCTTATTCTATTCTTACAACCAGCTAAAATACACGGCATAAAATCATCACTTATATACAAGTGTAAACAGTAATAATGAATAATATAAACTATCCCTGTACATGAAATATTTCTGTTTATCTTCTGTCAGTATAACTGTTTTAAAAGTTATATGTTTTTGATTTGGCAAATGTTTGTATGGCGTATAATTTTGTAGAAAATACGTCTATGTGAAAGATATTTACGAATACATATGTTACAACCTATAATAGAGAAGAGAATTGCGCCTCAGTCCTACATCAAATGGATTTATAGGAGATCCAAGATTATATGAAAGAAACTAGGCTCACGTGCAACCCGCCACACACACACACACACACACACACACACACACACACACACACACACACACACAAACACACATACACATACACAACACATACACACATACACACATACACATACACATACACATACACATACACACACAAAAGTTACACTGCGATACAGATTACATTTCTTTGCAGGGCCGTTCTTATAACCATATGTACTATATATGATTTTTATTAGGGGCGGATTTTGATGACCTAATACATTGCCAAAATGATCAATAAAATGCTCTTTAAATGATTTAAAAACGCCATAAAACATAGAAAAATGTAAAAAATGGAATAAAAAACAGTTCAGATTTGGACAGCTGAAGGTCAGCTGTCCGGAAGGCCAGCAATTCGGACAGCTGAAGGTGGATACGTTACTAATGTAATGGATATTTCTTCTGATCGTCCAAGTGCACTCAGCTTGCAAACTTTTGGTTTGGACTGTTCTTTACCAGTAAATCTCTGTCGTTAGGTATCTCGTAATCGGCTAAACCGACAATGGCGCTGATAAGCGTTACAAAATCCTTAGATTACATACAACGTCTGACATTAAAATTTCTGAGTGAAGAAATAAAATACGCTACTCAGGAATTTTGTGGAGAACAATGTTGCATATTGTAAATATAATTTGAAGCAAGGACCATTAAAATGATATTAAAATGAATTAAATCATTTAAAATTACGAAAAAGGTAAAAAATTACTTATTACTCGAAATAGACGAAAAAAATGCAAAAATAATGATATTTCCATTTTTCATATCATAAAATTAATTTCTAATCCAAACGGCAATGTTCTAAAGTGAAAAGAGAAAATGACTTTTCATTAAAATCCACCCCCTCATTTTTATAAACCCTCTACCTATTTTCATGTACCCCTACTCCTTGGCACAGGCAGTCTGAAACTTTCGAAGTTGGATTCCAACGAGAAGCCAATAACAATTTTAAAACATTGGTGTTTTAGAGCGCAGAATGTTGGAATACGTTCACATAATAAACATATTTTTTTATTCTCAGACACAATTCAATCATTGTATGAACGGAGATCGGTTAGTGAGATGTGACCTGAAAATGGATAGTAGAAGTGGTTATTGTTTTTTTCTGCGATCAAAACTCACAGTAACTGCAAGTCATGAGGAACGGTCATGTTAAACCCAGGGTTTTGATAGTATATGGCAAGGGAACATTTTAGAAACTCTGTCCGGTACAATGCGACGTACAGAAAAATGAACTTTCGTGTTTGTGAACATAGTGGAAGTGAAATATTAAGTTATTGGCAGAAAATATCAGTAGTAAGTTTCAGGAATCAGTTTGATGAATATTATTTGACATGTTCGTTTCTCAATTAAAACTGATCATTGAGTCATGATTATGACATTTACGTTCCAACACACTAGCGTTTTTACAAATGTTCCGGTAACAAACGTAATATCTCTTTTTCTGAAATAATGCTTGTACAGAGTCTCTTTTCTAATTCTCATATTCCATTTCCTGGTTTCCCCTACCTAAGCTTCTCTCTCCGCAGTGGAGTATCACGCTAACGTAGTTTCCCCTTACGCGAGATCTTTGCCCTCCCACACTCATATTATCTTCCGTGTAATTTAATGAGTCCTATTCACAATTTTCATGCATGTATCTTAAAATAAAAACCTGTATACGTACAAATAACATGCAATAGTGCTTCATAAATTTAAAATATATACTACTGAGTAATCTTGAATTTAATATGTGTTACTGCACCTTCACAAAAACTAAATACATCCTATTTTCTGTTGCTTAATGCCTCCATTGAAAAAGATAGTTTACTTTATCCGGATGACCTTTCTTTAATGAAGAAACTGCGAGTATTCGTAGCTAGTTCAATTACTTTGTGCTCTTATTCTAGCACTGTTTTCTCTTTCGTTTTTGCGCTTCCGCCCGAAACAAGCTCTGAGGAAACAAATTTAATCTTTTACACGTGCGGGTAGAGTAAAAGTGTTTAATACAATATATTATATTGCAAATTGAATTAAATGTTTCTAAATGGTTGTAATTATAACGAGAAAATATTCTATTCATACAAAAATAAAACAAAATGGTAACGATTTTCCAGTCTGCGAGCACATGAATAAATTGATATCTATAATCTCGGACTGCAGATTACTTTGTGACTTTACAGTGTTTTTAGCTCTCGCCATTGTTAATGTTTTCAAAAGAAACAGTGGCTCCAACAACTGTAGTTGGCTTTCAAAAAGGAAATGAGAGTCTTAATAAATGCTGTCTTAGGATTATACATAACCCATCAATATTCCCAAATGAGTTACGTATGTTCATTGGTGTATCAAATATTTAGAATCTAAGCCCTAGTGAGGAAATTTATACTATATTTTTGGTACGCACATTTACACTGATTTCAGATTTGCATATTGAGATAATCGTAAAAATCGCTAAAGGTCAAAATTGTAAACATTGAAAGTACCATTTATAAACACATGGACTGTAGAATGAATATATCTTGCCGTGTCAAAATGAATTACGTTTTGTTTACAAAAACTTTGTAGCGTTTACGAAGAGAAAACATTTACTTTATAAGTATTAAATAAGAATAGGAAGCAATTTAAGGTAGCCATATGATAGGCAACAAATCAGAGGTGAACGGAGATAACTGCGGTAAGTAGTGAAACAATAGAAGTGACACTTAAAATGGGAAAAAGTAACTTAACTATTTACAAGATTGTGTAACTGAGTCAAATGTTTAAAAATATCAAGGTGGAAAGATACCGATAAAGTAGATGAAGCGAGTGGATACGAGCTTATGGTGAGCCTTCAAGATGGTGGCCCAGACGTGTCAAGGAAAGCAATGGAGATCGCCAGAAACCCTCAGAACATAAACGGCGACGCGGGATTGCACCTCCAC
This sequence comes from Teleogryllus oceanicus, assembly GCA_964035755.1. NCBI lineage: Eukaryota > Metazoa > Arthropoda > Insecta > Orthoptera > Gryllidae > Teleogryllus > Teleogryllus oceanicus. The sequence goes on along the minus strand of CAXIVR010000002.1, from coordinate 90,016,780 downwards.
GATGCTTGGCGGCTAATCCATTGTGCTCTGACGTGGTCACCCGCCGGGTCAGTCCGCTCCATGCCGTCCGACCCAACTGGCCTATGCCGTGGGATTGCATGTGCTTTCGACAGTCTTTACAGTCTGCTCCTTGGTGAAGCTCTTCCGGTCTATTTTGTAATGAATGTTTTTTTTAATTTTTGCGGTCGCACTGATGATTGTCTCATTTATGGGCACCCGCGAGGTTTTTGTCATGGTGACTCACTTTCTTCATTTTTGCCGGCTGCTCTTTCACTTCTGATTTTTCAATTTGCTTTCTTCTCTTTCTTTCCGCCTAAGCCGCCTTTTTTCCATTATTCTCTCTCCAGTAGCCCTGGAGAGGCGAGATTTTATTTATCCATCAGAGCTACAGCAAATAGCTTCAGCCGATTATCCTTCTAAAGCGTAGCGAGAGAGTATATCTTAAAAAGACTATCTAAAGCTAATCTAAAATTTAATTTAAACTAATTACAATAGCCACTTTGGGCCTTGATTTAGTATTATGTTTTTCTGATTTGTTTTAAAAATGATTTTTGTTCATAATTTCTTCTTTGATCTTTTTTTTTTTGTTTTTGCACTCTAGCACTCATTCATTCGTAAATTATATTTACAACACATTCACTTACTCATGCATGCCGCACTTTACTGTGCCGTCCGATCGCGGACCGCTCCTTTCCACCGGAATTCGGACCGTTACGTACCGTCGGATCACGCGCCGCGTCACCCGACTTCACCCCCTCCCGCCGTTGAGGGACGACCTTTCGATTGGCCGGCTGTTTCAGCTGATCGTAATTAGCCCCCACGCGCATATAAACCCGAGCGCAGACAAATTCGATGCAGACCAGACCTGAGAAAGACTTCAAGATGGTCGAAACGTCGGCAACACAGCCTTCGACGCGGCGTCACCCGGACAGCCACCATCATTTACATGCCACTGGCCGCGCAGGCCTACGACTTCGTTTTATTTTATTAGCTGTCGACGAGCGTACGCTCATTCGCAGTAATAAATTATCTTTATTGCTTCACTCACAAATTCTTCAAATATCTAATTTATCTGTTTATACTTTTCGGTTTTTACATACCGTCTTCTGACCACTTCTTAGCATTTTCCCTTTCAGCTGTTCCTTTTCTTATTGTTTTCGACGTTCATTATATTTCTGGGGACAGGTGAACGAAAAAAGCAGCCTCGCCGATCATAATCGATTCGCATTCAAAATCGAACATTCATCGTCCCCAGGCTCTCGACGTTTCCTCACGTTCCTTCTTTTTTTTCTGTTTTTAGTTTTCAATTACTTTCTCTTTCTTACTTAATATGAACTTGTTTATTACAATAACATGCATTTTCTCTCCCTTCGTTCACCCTGTTCATTCTTCGGAGCATTCACCGCATCCTGTACCCCTCGTCGTTTCCTCATATTTCGCCCCTTTTCTGTGAGCTATTCCCATCGCAGCGGCGAGGGGCGGGCGCTCATTACGCGCGCGCGGGGCTGAAAGCACCTCGGCGGCGGGGGCGAGGGCGCAGGCAGGCGCCAGCCGGGCCGCGCGGGTAAAAATACCTCGAGTGCGGTGAGGGCGTGGCGCGCGCCGGAGAGCCAGTGGCAGGCGGAGTGGCCTTGTCGACGACGGACACCCTGCAGCGATTGGATGGTGTCAAGATTCAAAAGAGTCCCATCTTAGAACCTTGCGACACTCCAAATCACTGATGGTTTGTTGATGAAGCATCTGCAGGATGTATTAAGTATGTTTCTAAACGATTAATAACCCACTCTTTTGATGGTTTCGTGAACATTGTTCGAAAATACATAGTTCAAGTAAATGAAATTATTGAACAACGTATTCAAATGAGTAGTACTCAAAACTCTGGCCTTACCTTCCAAGACGTGTTCCTTCCTTGCTGAACTCACGTAAAAAACTATCACGCGAGAAGTATTGCTTATTCCCATGATTCATAGCTTCTAGATTAAAAATACCATCGGTGTCGATGTGGTTCTCAATTATTTCAGAAGGGTATTTCTTAAACAGTTGGCTTATCTCAGATCTTGTCTGTTCTCACAATCTACCTCCAACATGGTACAATATTTAAGGACTCTTTTCACAGCACAAAAAGGACAGAGATCATCTTAAAATTTTATTTACGTTATTGAGTAATCGAGATTATTCTGTAGTGAGTTGTTAATCATTGTACACAGTGATGCATAAATTAGTCTCTTGATTGAAAGGTGGGCCTTTTATATTTCGTTTTTTATTTTATGTCTTTTGTCATTTACTTTATTTCATTTCCTTTTATTTTTGCATAATATGCATGGATTTTTATTACATTGAATGATGTATTATTCACTACAACAGATAATAATAATAATAATAATAACAACAAAATAATAAATTATATAATAAATTTAATTAACAAAATATAAATAAATTTATGAAATTAACAATAATATACACTCAATTAAAATAAAACCTTTTTTGCTTGTATCTTCAGTCAATATTTTAAAACTTAATAGTTTTACAATACTTTATTAGACTAAATCATACGCCTTAAAACATTCAGAGTTTTATTACATTCCAATACTAAAAAGAATAAAACTAGCGGTGATACAACAGTACATACTTTCTGGCATTATTTGTCTCGACAATATCCATACTACTACATGAATCTGCAAAATAGATTTCAACCAGCGACTTTTTTCTCTCCGCGGAGGCTCGAACTCGTGTCATTCGAGTTAACTCGCCTTGCGCTTTACTAGCTACACTACACAGTCGCTGGGTTGTGCTTACTTTTGCCCACCCTTAAAAAACGAATGTTCCCTCCCATTATTTATAACACGCAATTTTCGAAAATTTAGAGTTCTCTAAAAATTCAACCTGCACCATTTTAAAGGTTCATGTATCACTAGAAAAAATGAAAAATTTCGACCCACTTAAGAGAATTTTTTAAATTGCAGTAAAAATATGTTGAAATTACGTGAAAAGTGCACGGTTTTTGAAAATATTGTACATGATTGTACATGAAAAATTAAGAGGTTTCAACGAAAATGAGTCCTGCGCCATTTTTAAAGAGTTTATTTACATATCCGCAGGTGAAGTTTAATAAACAAAATTGGAACTTTTTTTGAGAAAATAATTCAAAATATTCTTGGGGCTCCTGTTACGTAACCCCCAAATATCAAAATATCGATTCCACAGGCCTAGAGTTTGTTTAGACCCATCTGGAAATTAAAATTTTGGAGAAAATTGTCTGGTCGGTTTAAGCGCTAGCTTTGACCACAGAGATGTCAAATTGATGCACAGACGGACAGAAAGACAGACGTTTTGACGATAATCGATTTTTCGGTATCAAAGAACTCTAAAACATGGATTCCGACTACACCAGTTAGTATGTTGTTTACATACCAAGTTAGAGGAAGTAATTAACTACGTATAAAACACCTTTTATCCATTTGTAACCTGGACCTGGCAATAAGAGTTTATTGAAAAATCGCTCATTTGCGATGTACGATTTCAATTCTTTTTTTCTTACGAAGTAGGGCGAGAATGAAAAATATTAATATGCATAAAATCTGTCTCCTTACTATTGATTGTATACAATATTTTGGAATCCTTGAAATATATATTTTAAAAAGATCTCTAACAACAATGCATATAAAGAATGTTGGTTTCATTTGCCACCCCTTTCATGTTTTTTGCGAAAACGGACGACACATTTTTCTCATACTTCTGTTAATCAAATACAGCAACCATTTCGTATACAATCAGTTCTCGCCCGACCGCCGTGGTGTGCGGATCGTGTCCGCAGCTCCGTTGTGCCTTACCTTGTCGCCTGCGAGTGCGCCAAGATAAGGAGAGGTCAAGCGATAATAAACCTGTGTGTAGTAGTTCTAAGTGAACAGTTATATTTGTGCAGTGAAACGGTGTTATTAATTTCAGTTCTACGAAGACAATTTATATATAAAACTCAGTGATTACAGAAGTGTACTCGGGTAGGCTCGGTAGCATGTAGTGCGAACGCAAAAACTACCAATACCCGGAAAGTTACGTATCTCAACAAATGCCATTAGAAGAATCAGCAAGCAGCGGCAGACACAGCATGGATCTTGATTCATCTGATCCTGTGAACCTGACACAGAATGCATGGCAAATATACGCACCAGCTCGGTCAAAAAGACCGAACCCAGACGTCCTCGACCCTGATGTAAATAGAAGGGTAATGCAAAAGACAGCGTCTTGCGATAGTAATAATAGTATTTATACAGTTCCACCAAGAATCAATTTAGTGCTCTCAATACAGAAGATGCAATAGAAAACAATGAGGAAACTTCTCCAAAAACCACAGTACCTCCAATTTTTGTGCCAAATGTAAATAATGTTCCAGCCATGATTAAGTTTATAAAGGATGCTTTAAAAACCGAAGACTTCGAAATAAAATCTCTGGCAAACGACAAAATTAAAATAGCACCAAAAACTCCAGATGTTTACAGGGGAATAGTAAAACATTTATCAGGCAACAACTACGTATACTATACATACCAGTTGAAACAAGAACGTGCGTATAGAGTTGTCTTGCGCATATACATCATACGGTAGATGTAAAGATATCAAGGCTGCGCTTTTAGAAAAGGACCATAAAGTTAGAAACATAATAAATGTCCGCCATAGGTTGACGAGTTACCCCTACCTCTATTTTTGTAGACCTTGAGCCCAAATCTAACAACAAGGAAGTATTCAAAATTAACCGACTACTATATTGTGTCGTTGCATTTGAATCCACTACGCCTGAAACGAGAGTTCAGGCAAAATAGCCAGAGATATGAACATACCAGGTCGTACTGTGCATACCCGTTTCGTGTGTTAAATGTGGAAAGAACATGATCCAGAAAATGTCAAAAAGGAAAGTCAACTGACATGTGCGCTGTGCGAAGGAATCATCCGCCAACTATAAAGGTTGCAAGTATATCAAGAAATACTAAAAGGAAAGGGTACAAAACTCAAGTAAACCCAGATCATTTCAACAAGAGATGCCTATGCAGGCACAAAACAACAACATTGGAGCTACTTATCCCAAGAAAACAAAAGAAGTCTACAAGCAAATGAAGGAACATGGGCCTGATATTGCGCGACCAAAGCCATCAGAACGACAACAACATAATGAACAACATAACGATAGCTCACTCCATTATGAACATTATACAGCACTCCTTTGAGAGATTTGAAAACATATTAATGCAACAAAGTCAACAAATAAACTCTCTAATTAATCTCTTAACGACGCTTGTCTCCAAATTATCGAATGCCTAAATTGCTTCGCATTGCAGCTTGAACGCCAACGGCTTTGGCAAATCATCGCCAAGAAATATAAATATTTCTACTGAAAACAAAATAGACATTCTACTCATCTCTGAAACTCATTTCACAGAAAGAAGCTACTTTAAACAAAGAACTTCACATTATACGATACTAAACATCCTAGTGGCAATGCTCAAGGTGGACAGCAATATTAAAAAAAAGCTCCATTAGCATCAAGAACAGGAAGCCGTACTTGACCAAGATATTCAAGCAACGTCTGTACAAATTACGGATTGAAAGGACCAATCACCATCAGCGCATCTACTGCCCTCGCAGATTCAAAATAGATAAGCAACGATTTGAAACATATTTTAAGACACTAGGAAATAGGTTAATGGCAGGTGGAGACTTAAACGCCAAACATACGCAATGGGGATCAGGCTCATCACCCTAGAGGGAGAGAATTGCAAAAGCAGTTACTTCTCTACAGCTAGAAACCATTTCTACAGAAGAACCTACCTACTGGCCTACCGACCAAAACAAAATTCCAGACCTGATCGATATATTCATAACAAAAGGAATCCCATCCACTAACTGTATCATTGAATCTTCCTCGAACTGTCCTCAGACCACACTCCAATAATTATCACCGCTGGTAACAAATTATCTTCACCCTCTCCCGTGTCGCTAACGAACAGAAAGACAAACGGCCTCGTACAGAACCCAGATATCAATGAAAACAAACATCCGATTACCATTAAAAATAGCAAATAATATAGATGAAGCGACTGAATATATAACCCAAATATTCAAGAAGCTGCTTGGTTCGCTACACCGCAACTCCACTACACCCAGAGCAGCATGAAATACCCAAATTTCTTTTAAACAAAATAGATGAGAAAGAAGACTAAGAAGAATCTGGCAAGCTTCAAAATATCCTGCAGACCGTACTAATTACAACAGAGCAACTAGGCAACTAAGGTGCGCTAAAAGATTTCAACAGCAACAGGTTTCAGGATTTCATAACCAGCCTCACCCCAACAGAAGATACTAATTACTCTCTATTTAAAGTCACCAGGAAGCTGAAACAACTGACAAACCAAATCCCCAATAAGGGATGAAATATGCGCTGGGCGAGAAACGCCACAGAGAAAGCATCTACCTTTGCCAAATTATTCGCTAATGTATTCCAGACTCATCCCTTTTCAAATACAAACCAAGACCAACAAATCAGGGATTACCTGAACTCCCAAATCAAATGACGCTTCCAATTCCACATTTTACTCCCAGAGAAATTACAAAACCATTAACGCCTTATCAAGCAAAAAGCTCCTGGCTATGACCTAATCACAACACCTCTTCTCAAAGAACTACCACGAAAAGGCAAGACTATAATTACTGCACTATTCAACAGTATTCTAAGAACAGAGCACTACCTGGAACAATGGAAAGTAGCCCAAATTCAAGTTTTCTCAAACCTGGGAAACCTCCACATGAACCCTCTTCTACCGTCCCATCAGTATACTTCCAATCCTATCCAAAGTGTTTGAGAAACTTCTTCTATCAAGACTACGTCCACACATGCAACCAATAATCTAGTCCCTGACCATCAATTTGGCTTTAGACAACAGCATTCTACCATCGAACAAGTTAATAGAATCACCAGCTACATTGAGAATTGTTTCTAAGAAAGAAATATTGTTCAGCGCTTTCTAGACATCGCCCAAGCGTTTGACAAAGTCTGGCACGATGGACTCCTATTTAAACTCAAACATTTCCTACCATATCCCTTCATCAATATCTTTCAGATCTTATCTATCCCACCGCACTTTCCAAATCAAATATCAAAATGAATTATCTGAATTCCATCCAATCAATGCCGGAGTACCACAAGGTAGTGTTCTTGGCCCTATTCTGTACCAACCTATGACAGATATACCAGAAACAGATAAAACAACCATAGCCACTTTTGCAGATGATACGGCCATACTAGCTTCGGATGACGACCCAAATGTCGCAACCAGACATTTACAAAAACATCTTATACTGATTGAAAATGGGCCAAGAAATGGAAAATAAAATCAATGAAAACAAATTAGCCCATATAACTTTACCTTGAGGAGAAACAAATGTCCTACTGTCCACATACATAATCCAATATTACAAATGGAAAGTGTAAAATACTTAGGGATACATATAGACAAACGTTTAACATGGAAAATCACATTTTAGCCAAGAAAAGTACCTACAACTTGAAGAAAGAAACTATAGTGATCCTAGGATACCACTCAAAACTATCACTGGAAAATAAACTACTGCTTTATAAATCCATAATAATTCCAATATGGACCTACGGCATCCAAATCTGGGGCACAGCAAGCAGGTAATCTATCATCCAGAAATTTCAGTCCAAGACCTTAAGAATGATCACAGCAGCGCCTTGGTTCATCACAAACGCAGCATTACACAAAGACTTAAAAATGCCCACTGTCTTAGAAAGAATAGAATCAATCAGCTCAAACTATCTCCAGACATGAAACCATCCAAATCACTTAGCCTTCAACCTCTTGACAATAGTGCAGATATCCATCGCCTAACCAGAACCTCACCCATCAACTCCCCATACAGATACTCAAGAAGTAACTGAAACATGATCACCACCAAATTATCAATTCCAATTGCTATCAACCTAAAATAATAATAATTGCTTTTGTTATAGTAGAAGAAGAAGATGAAAGTACCGATGGGATACCTTCACTACTAATCATACTTGTCATAATAATTCTACAATAGACATCACATTTACTTATTATTTTGTAAAAATAGATTTTAAATTTATCTTAAAATAAAAAATCGTATACAAACTACGTCACTGCTTACTTCACAGCTACCGTCAAGTGTCTGCAAGGCTTCAAGGAAGAGGCCGCTCGCCCTTAAATATTTGATAATGACTTAGGAACAGAAGCTTTTTGAAATGAAGCTTAGTTAGCCGCAGGTAGGACAAATATTCCTGAATCAGGCGAAAAGTGAAAAGCTGAATCAGACAAAAAGTTGTTCTTGCTGTCATCGCATTTGGCGACAGCGACTGCTGGCTTCTTTGTCGAATGAGTACGTCGGTTTTTTTATGCTACTTCGGCAACTTCCGCCAATCGTCGCATAAGTCTCGTGTCGCCGAAGACAGCTGCTCTGCATTCCGCTCATCCCCGCGGGTACACTTGTTGCCCTTGCCCGTCGTATACGTAGCGCAAGGTAATCAGATGATGATGAATTCACAACATATGTTGATTATTTTTAACATATTATACATTTGTTTTTAATTCGCCATTATTCGTGTTTATTGATTTAATTTTGGTTAAAATGATGTAATGAACATATGGCGACAAATTATTTTAAGGTTAAATTTTCTTAACGAATTTAAGATAATTTTATTCGTTAAGATATTATTACAATTTAGTGTTTATGTTAGTACTTGCTACGAATTATTAGTATTAGTACTTGCTGCGAATTATTTAAAGAAAATAACGAAATGTTGAGTAAAAAGGTCAAACTTCTTTGTAAACAGAAATACGGAGTGTTTTAAATATGTTAAATTATTTGTATCATACTTCAGCTATCGTAAACCAATAATTTCTTGAAGAGTGAAGCTATGGGATTTGATGAATAAACAAAATATTGTTTTATTTCATTTCCTAGGAGCCAAGAAGTTTTACTTCTACCGCACGAGAATTGCAGGCCTTTTTTTCTATATTAAATTGTTTTGTGTGTTTGGGTATGTAAATAATTGGTGGAGTTTATACTACGTATCTATACTACTCGTTTATTATTATAATATTTGTGAAGACTTTATTAAAATATTTAATTTATTGTAGTGTAATACAAGAGTATTTTATTTTTTGATCTTGAGCAGTGTGCTTGCTACCATTTGGAAAGCTAACGTGTGTAGTTTCGTTGAACAGCATATACTTGTATGCTGCAGTACGCCAATAGTTTTTACTACTTTGACCTAAAATGTAAAATATTTGCATTTACGTGACAGAACCTCCCTCTTCATCAATTACAGATGTGGTTTGCTCATTTATTCGTCTGCCTCAACTAACGAATCACTCGTTTCTTGCTAATTGATCGCCCCTGTTGTTGGGTTAACTTTGGAATTTGTCACTGGTTTTGTTTCGTTATGCGCGCTTCATTCCCACACTTATTTGTTCTTCCTTGCACTGCACACGCATTGTCCATTGACTGCAGATATTTCACTGAAATCTCTAATTTGCACATTTCTTCTTTCTTTAAATTCTTTATTATTTCAGTTTCATAAGCGCCTTTTTTTGCACCCACTTGTAGCAGTATTTTCATTACTAAAACTTACATTTTGCATAATTTTACCTTGAGACACTCTGATACATCACAGCACAAGAACTCTGATTACATGTTCCGAAACAAACAAAATGGTTTAGGAGATGTGTTCCAAAATAAATAGGACTGCCACGTAATCAGTAATGGATTGCCTGGCCTTCTTGCGCAGCAAAAATAAACGAATAGAAATCAAAGATGCGATTTGTTTTCAAGAAGTATTTGTACACAGTTTACTGTATTTACTAAATCCAAAATATTTTTCCTCAAAAATTCAATTAGAAGTTCAAAATTATTGAAATGATCACATTACCTCAGTGAAGTAAGGTCATAAATTTTTATGCATCTATGGGTAACCCATACACCTGTTGAATAATAGATTGTGGGACTAGTCGGCCAGATTCTTAACGTAGGCAACCTATTATTCTATAAGTTTGTCTGATATTTAATTTAAAATGTTTACTTTTAAATGTAATGAAAAAGCTCACTATGTAATATTGGTCTTCACTCTAAGTAGATAATTTGAAGATTCCGATTGAATGTCTTGTGATGATAGTATTAACAAAGTATCATACTTAATTAAATTTTTAGACTTTTATAGACATCGAAAGTGAAATAAAATGTTTTTTTCTTTTAAGAAGTAACTGTTTGGGAAAAGAATTTTAATTGAAGTATCATTCAATTTTTATACTAAGTATGTATTTAATATAACTAAGTATGTAAGTATATAGTTTCCGTCACTATCCATTGCAATCTAAAAATATTATCGTTCTAAGTACAATTATTTAGCATTCACTTTTAAAGATATTCAAATAAGCTCTAATACATTTTCAGCAAAACAGTGTAAGGTTTCTAACGCTGACACAAAACCCTATAGAAGGAACTTGCAACCTGGAGAGATGATGTTGGCATCCTTTGTTTATAGAAATCAAGTGTCTTTATTTTCCAGTTTTAAATGAGACAGGATAGCAGAGTAATTTCTATTATTAAATTATTTGTTGTGTGATACGATATTTGTAATTGTCGTAGATAGTATTTTTTCTATTCTCTTTTTTTATTCAAAGTCAAATTTTAAATCACTTTTGATATTGGTACAGATCACAGACATTGGTATTAAACTTCACAAAGATAAATATTTCTCAAAATTAAAACAATTATCAAGATCATGATTATAAGTTATATCATATTATTTGCAAAACAAAAAAAATTAAAAAATTCATTGCGAAACCACTTTTCATGTCGATATTTCCTCTTCGTGATTTAGTATCCGATTGTTTGACTTGCATTTTCCTTGTTATTTATATAAAAAAATAAAATATAAAAAGGAACCAAATTTCCTATTTGTTGAAGCACATTTGTGCCTGGGAAGAGGTAGCAACGAAGTTCTGGGGTTTGGAGATGGGAGGGAGGCAGGGGTACTTGGAAGGCAGTTGGAACTTGCGAGCCGCGGACACGTACTTGTAGGGCTCGTCGCCTTGGCCGCGCTCGCCGATGGGCGGCAGGTGCCTGTTCTTCTGCATGAGGCGCGCCGAGGCGCGGCGGGTGGCTGCGCACAGCTTCTGCGCCAGCTGCCGCGCCCGGGCGGGGGGGCTTGGGCCGCTGCGCCGCGCAGCGCGCCCTCTGCCGGCAGGAAGGCGCTGCCCTTCGAAGGGATGGACGCCGTCGACGCGAAGTGCTTTTTGTTCATTTTCGACATGCGCAGGATGTCGCTCTGTTTGAGGATCATTGAGAAGGCTGTGGATCTGGTTGTGGTTTCGTAACCCTCGTCCGTGCCCGGTGTGGCGTTGTAATGTATCAAACATCTCCCCTCGCATTGACGTTCGCTGTCTAAGCTGACTTGGACTGATTTATTGACAATCTTTGGGGGTTTAACGTCTATGGAACACGAGGGTTCGTCGCTGCTAATGTCAAATGTGTGTGACGTGTCGGATTCACCTACGATGGCGCGGACGTCCTTTGTGTCGTATAGAATGCCCATTTCTTTTTCGTATTCTGCGTCGTGCTTGCGCTTTCGACTATATGATTCTTCGGTTATTCCACGTCTCGTTTTTGACGAACGGCTTTCGAGAATTCCTCTGCCTTCAGGATATCCTGGCACTACTCCAAATTGAGTCAGCAGGTCGAATTCAAAGTATTCTGACCTCAAGCAGTATGACTCAGGGATTATTCCCAGACTGTAATCTGGAAATTTATAATCTGTTTCCCACGCTTCGTTCTCAATTTCAGTATTAAGTTTTCTCTTGAGATCCTTGAGAAAAGCTTTGCATATATATCCTGTAACACCAGAAATAAAATTAATTACTTAGTTGCATGCTCATCAATACTATTTTCAATAAATTTACCATCCATTTGTTCATTTTGTTACATATGTTTCTGTTTATATTCCGTTGAAATAAAATGAAGAACTAGGCTTTAATATTTTAGTCCTACATAAATGAATTATAAAATAAATAAGGTCTTCCTTGTGGAGAACTCTTTCACGAGGTCTCACGTTGTACACAGAGACGAAACAATGTCGTAAACGATAATCGTCGTAAAAGATAGTTATGTACTCATAAAATACACTGGTGCTTGTGAGAATTGCAACCCAGAGGGAATGGTCGAAATCACTTAGAAATCAATAGATATGTAGAACATTGTATTTATAAGAAATAATTTAATTTGTAAGGAGATAGCGTGCACGTTGATCTATCAGCACCCTTCTTTGTGTGATAGATAAGTGTTACGCCACATGCAGTCGGTGTAGAGCTGTCAAACGCCGTGGAAACGTGTAAGCAAGTGCCAGAATGCCTTGACGCCAAAAGGCGCAATATCAGTCAGTTCGAACGGGACAGAATGACCGGTCTCCCGGAACAGGTTTATCGTGACATTACGGCTCAAGCGGTGCGCGCTGCTACGACAGTGACGCTGTTCGGGCCAGTGAATGGAGGAAGGTCTACACAGCGTCGAGCGGGTACGGGACCATACAATGTGACCACAACGCGAGATGTCCGCATGGCCGTAACCGACGCAACGGCGTCGTTCACAGTGTTGACTCGACTTTGGAGAACTGAAACGGGTGTGGTCATGTCTGCGTCGACGGTTCGACCCCATTTGCTGAGGGCTGGACAGATGGCATGTATACCACTGTGTCGGATTCCGTTGACCAGAAACCACCAACGGGCACGTGAACGTGTTCACTGGTGTGTTGAATGCTGGTGTGTTGAATACATGTATTTTCAGACGATTTGTGCTGCAGCAATGATCGCGTACGTGTTCGACGCTACCTTGGTGATCGCAGTCTGCCAGCCTGCATTGTTCTGCGCCACAGCGGACAAACGCCAAGTGTGATGGTTTCTGGCGCCATTGGCTACAATGGGCAATCTCTTCTCATACGTATTGAGAGCAATCAGAACAGCAAACGGAACAGAAACAGCAAAGCGGTACTGCGCCTCATTCAAGCAGCTCCACATGCCATATTTCAGCAGGATAATCCCCAATCTTATTTGGCGACGAATGGACAAGCTTTCTGCCAAGAACGACGGGTACCACTGCTTCCTTGGTCTGCACGTTTGCCTGACATGTCACCCATCGAACAAGACAGGGATATGATCGCATAAAGGCAACTTGTTCCTTCTGGTTCTCTTGCAATCATTGCCAATGCTTTGTGATAATGCACAGAAACCGCCTGTAAGTGAATTCGCCATCAGCATAGGCTCTCGTTTAATCCATGCCATGACATCTAAAGGATCGGATGCCAGTGCGTGGTGCCTTCACACCGTACTAAATACTGAATGTCAAAATGCATGTTCAGTTCTGTAATTCTAATAATTTGTATATTGTGATATTCCTAATCTGTGGAATAAATTTCAATGTAATGTCTCCTTCGTAGTGTTGCAATTTTCACAAATACCAGTGTAGTTTATTGATTGAAAGGTTCAAGTGTACAACAAAAAAAACGCTTTTGGTGTACTATATGTTAAAAAAACACGGGTCCTTTTTAGCATTGTTTTACTGCAGGCTACTAGTTTATTATTAGACTTCATATTTTGGTGTCTAAAATATGTTATCTTAGGCTACAAAAATTGTCTCTTAAAGAGCAAAAAATGCTGCAATTTTTTAAAAATATGAAGTGAAATTGTCATGAAAATATTTTTTGAAGTAACTCTTATTTTTCTTGTAACTAACTTATTAAAACTATTAGAACAAATTATTAAAAATATACACCAATTAAAACATCTATTATTTTGTACTCAATATTTTATGCCCAGAGTTTTTATTTAAACATTTGCTACTGCTGCTTATTTGGAATCAATTATCTTCCTTTTCTAAAGCAGACCGCTGCTGAAATAATCCGAGATTTTTATTTAAAGTAGATTTAAGCTTCAGTCAATATTTCTCTCTAGAAACGCTTTCAAGTTTATTGAGGTTCCCGTTACAATAACCAGACATTGTTAGATTTTTAGAAAACGAATTTATAGTTTCGAACCCTAAAGGTAAAATTGCCAATTTGACTATTTTGGGCACAATAAATATTGTTCCTTCAGTTAATTAAGCCAAAAAAGTAAAGTAGATATTTCCCTACAACCCGAAATCTGTTTATTACAACGCTGGAAAGTCACCTGCATGCGAAACGGAAGGGGCGTGCCTTTGGGCTGGAGCCTTCGCGCACGCACTATCGCCAACAAAACATCGCATTTCACCATACCGCGCACACGAAAGCCAACAAAAAATCACGTCCGGCGATGTGAAGGCGAAATTTTTTAAACAAAAGGGGGTGTCATTGCAATGAAGCGCAAGTGATATTTTTTCCTGAGACAGTTTTTTGCGACGCTAGAAAGCCGCGTGGGTGTGGATGTGGGTATGAGAAGGACGTGGCATAGCGTGCGTGGCTGGACGGACAGGATGAATGGGACGTCAGGCGGGTTCAACGGAAGGACACAAGGCGGGACGGACAAGACAAGGTGAGATGGGCAAGACAAGGTGAGATGGGAGTGCCTAGGCGGGAAGGGTAGGGTCAGGCAGTCTGGGCGGGGCAAGGGGGGGGCGGGACGGGCGGGACGAGGCTTGACAGGGGACGGGCAGGGCGGGATGTATGGGCCAGGCTGGACGGGGTGAACGGACCGGACGGGTAGGGTAGACGGGATGGATGAGTACAACTGGGATGGGCATTACGAAGCAATACAGGGAGCGGTAGCTCTGTGCATCAACTGATGCCACTGCAGCGCCTCGGACCGTGGGGTCCTAGATTCGAGTCCTAACTGCGGCAGTATTTCGTCACTAACTTTTCAGCTAGGTCGAATTCAGTCGCTGTCTCGAGGGGCGACTGCTCTGATCGGTAGTTTTCTGTGGTTTCTCCGATCAATACCAGGCGAATACGGAGCTGTACCCTAACAAACGGGCCACGGACCGCGCGCGATTTTTCCTTCTTCTTCCTTGTCCTATCCTCTCCTCTTACACACACACTTACACTAACATGCACTACCACATATTCCGAGAGACCGGTCGAGAGCTTAGAGCTTTTTTTCTCGGAAGATTACCGCCATCTCCCGAGAAAAAACATGCACTACACTTACGAGGCCAATGACCTTGGGTGTTGACGCGCCCGGAATCAACCAATTACGAAGCGACACTACGGGGCAAGACGGAACGAAGCTCGCCGGGCAAAGCGAGGCTGGACGGGTCGCGGCGAGGGGTAAAGGCGGGAGGGCGCACCTTTGGGGCGGTGCCTGTGCACGCGCAGGCTGTCGCAGGAGCTGGCGCGCGACAGCGACGAGCGGCTGGGCGCGGAGGAGACGCGCGAGCTGCGCGTGGAGGGCGGCGTCTCGGCGAGGAACGCGCTCGGCCACACGCGCAGCCGCTGCTCCTCCTCCTGCTGGTTGGCCAGGTCCACGCGCCGCTGCAGCGCCCTGCGGTGCGCCGCGTGCCGGTGCATGTCCAGCCGCCTCTGCGTCGCGTCCTCCGGGTGGCTGGGCACCGCATCGTCCCTGCCACGAACGCAAATCGCGTCAAAGGCTCGTCGCCAAACACCAACTGGCAGTCCTAATATGTCGCGAAATATTAAGATTTAAACGTAAATCGAGAGAGTTGATGTATCAATTTGTAGGAGATAAAGGGTATATTGCATTCCTCTCTGAAATAACATTGCTGCTCATTACAATACAAAAGTGTAAAATATGTTTGTTATTAACACAAACAGTTCCACTTTTCATTTTTGATATTAAAGAGTAATTTATTATGTATAATTTATATTTAAGGAGACGGTAACGGAAAGGAAGCAACAGCGAGCGGAAGTACGCACTCCTTGAATTCAAAGAGACGGTAACAGAAATGAAGGAACAACGAGCGAAAGTACGCACGCTTACTATATTAATAATGTATATAATGTAAATATTCTAGTATAGTAATATTACAACTGTATTTTATAAGATCTGAAGGTGGCTATAGGGTGTAGCTGAAATGTCATTTAGTCAAAAAGCACTATATGCAACAATATAGGCTATAATAAATCACTCTTGAATGTCAAAAATAAAAAGTGGAACTGGTTGTGTTTACGATAATTGATAGACATTCATTGAAGAAAAAATAAATTTAAATACGTTTGATACCATTGACTAATCCATGTGTAATAATAGTTCATTTTAGTGAGAGAACTGTCGTAAGATACAAGACTTGTTAGAGAGCCTCCATCATCAGGCCTTAACACACATGTGTACAAGGCACAACTCGACCTCTGAAACGTTGCCACGCTATTCTTGTTCAAGATACCAATTTGAATGTAATAATCATTTATATTTTAATAAATATAGTTTGAACTGTCTATAGAAAGAAATTATTGAAACTTCCATTAAGAGAATACTTAGTAGCAGACAGCCTGTGTTTCATCTTTATAATTGTCATTTGTTTAAGTTTCGTCAATATTCTTATAAGCCTCCCTTTAATGGTTGTTAAAATAAAAAGCTGAACTTCTTACCAATAATGACTACTATAATTTACGCGAAATGTTGCAGTTCTTTCCAACTATACGTGCGGAATTCGTCTTCCACTTTCTTTGTACTTCGAGATCCAGTCACGATTCTTATTTCCTTTCGTTTGCAACAGTGCCTACACCTTCAGCGAAGGGATGAAAATGACGGGAAATTGACTCGCTCTCGGTTCTCAGAAAGGGGGACGTCTGAGAGAAACGTGAAAGGCTCTTCACAGAAATTCTGAAAACCTCTCCTCTCTTATAAGAGTTTCTGCAGGAATATTGTATTAACTCTTCGCAAGAGACAAAAGAGCTATGAGAATAAAACGTTTTTCATAAAGTTTCCTAACCCCCTTTCTCCAAGATCAAAGCTGGACAACTGGAAACATTTCATTTTTTGCAAATGCATGATGGAAATATTGAGTACATATTGAGTTGGTAAAAATTCAAAAGAAATGCTCTTAAGGGGAGTAGATGATGGAGTCTCTTGCTAACAGTATCTCGTATAATTTTGAGCTTATACTCGTTTCTTGAGATCAGAGAAAATATCTCATTGTATGTGACTTATAAAAGCGGTAAAATTCAACACGTTCAGTTAAGTATTTAAAATATCTCGTCAAAGAGCATATATTATATCCGTATGTATCCGTAAAGTAGACAAGCAGTATCACTGGCAACGAGATATGACCAAACATTGAATAAATTCATGCTTCCTTTCTGTTTAGATTACCGATACTAGGAAACAACGCTCGGGTTTGAACTCACCAGAACTCCTGGGCCTAATTCCATTGGACATCTACAATGCAAAATCTCCGATGTTCGATTCTTATCACTTCCTGGGAATATTTTCCCAGGGATTATATAAAGAGATCAAGGACGAGCGCAATGAAATAGAAAAGGCGGAAAATATTTCCAGCTACAACAGTTCCAACAGTTATTTAATTTAAAGGAAATACAATGATACCGAAGTGTGTTGGGTACTTTCCCCATTTAGACACAGAGGTGTACCAAAGTTACGCGTTCCGGGAATTATATAAGTGCCATACGAAATATCTCGATAAAATAGAAGTACGAAGTGCAGGGAGCTTTATGACAAGAAACAATATTCTGATTCTCGGAACGCGCTGCCTTTTGTATCACTCCCTACAGAAAACCTATTGCAGTTGCAGCGATCTATATGTATGGGTCAGTATTTGAACTACGACGGGAAGGCTTTCGGTGCCATTTTCCGTCTACTGGATAGAAGATACATAGAGTACTTTCAATGAAGGAAAAAAAAAAGGAAAAAAAAAAAACACCAACGGTTTTCGATGTCATGATATTTATACCATTTCCGAGTGTCACTTCACAATTCTGAAAGATAATTCTATAGCTGAAAAGTTGATATGTGGGATAATGCCATGTAATATTAATATAACTAGGAACCACATTAGTTTAGTATCAGCCGGTAATACGTTTGAATATAAATTTCCAACTTAGAAAATAACATAATCGCAAATCGTTTGCTTACACGAAATTAATGAATAAAAATGGCTTTAATAATGATTCTCCATGACTTTAATTGCGGTCTATTGTTCAAAGAAAGGGCTGAAGAGAATGAGGAAGGGGAGGAGGAGGTCGACGAGGGGCGGAAGGAGGGAAGAGGGGCGGAAGCTGCGGTGGAGGAGCTGCCCCAAGTTGGGTTCACGCTGCGCCCGCTGTTATCAGGTTAAGAGATTTCCGCTGGAGGCAGACCCACGGGGGCCCTTGCCCCCCCCCCTCCCCGCCCCGCCCCCTTTCCTTATCTCATCGCTCCGCCTCCGTCGCTTCTTCCGCCCTTGCGGCGTGCGCCCCCTCCCCCTCCCCCTGCCATGGCCCTCCGGCACGCGGCTAAGGGCTTCATTAAGGGCAGCGCCGCAGACAATGCCGAAGGGATTCCGCCGCCAGTCACTGAAGCGCCCATTTGCCGCAAGTACTCTCTCCACGTGCCGTTGTAAAACGTTATCTCGATAGTCTACTTTGTTGTTTAGAATTCTATTTTTCTAATCGAATCCAATCCAGATTCCTCAATAATTAATACACTGATCTTAAAATTATTATGGCACTAAACTACTATGTTTGTCCTGCAAATTGAAATTAAAAATCTATTACTGAAGAAAAACTACGTCTACCTTAATAAATTGTACACAATTTTTATTTTATGAAGTGCACTTCCTATCTGCGATGAAACATCATTTTCTATTTTAATTTTTATTTCGTTAGGGAATTATTTTGCATTAAATCGTAATACTGTAATTGTAGGCGCGTCTGAGACATTAGGTTAATTCAAGAAGTATTTTAATTTCTCTGAAAACTCACTTTATGACAAGCTTCAAACTAAAAAAAAAATGAAAATCAGGGTATATGGGCACTCTTAAAACGGGAGGAGTTTGTGCAGCGTGAATTATGATGCATGTTTAAACGACTTCATGGCTGTTTGAGGATAAGAGCTAAGTTCTCTAAGTTTCGAAATAATTGCAACCGTCGGCAAGGAATGTAGAATTGTGTTTGCTTAAATTGTGTTTCTGTGTTAATGTTGATTACACCAATGAATAACAAGATCTGAAAAAAAAAAATTTTCGAAAAATAGTTATTTCAACCACATCCGGGAATATATTTTCAGAAAATGCCGAAGTCTATTACTATAACACTCGACGTAGAAATCATATTCATCAGGTGACAGTATCAACAGCTCATTACAAAAAATTCACATACAATACATGTACATTATTTTACAACACTTTGCCAGATGACATTAAACGATTAAATTCAATAGAAAAGTTTAAATCCCAAGTGAAATCGTTTCTGCTGCATAACTGTTTCTATACAATTAGAGACTATACTGAGCATCACAAGAAAAGTAACATTAATTTTAACAATGATACATAATGCATTATTTACCATTTGGACTGTATAAATGAGTATAAACAACCTGTAACAAGTATTGTACTACAGCTTCCGGGTCAATGACCCCCATCTCGATCAGGTTTTTCGTCCAGTTTCCTGATCCATTGAGCAAATGCTGAGATGGCCCTTGTTTTGCTTCTGGACATAAATGTAACTTCATTTTCTGTGCACGTCTTCTAGAATTCAGTGGGAAATACAATTATTCAAATTATCGTTTCCATGTTGTCACGGCAGGAAGTAATAAGAGCCAAAATTTATTGCTTATTTATCCTTGAAAATAGATTTTATTACATGGGAGTTTTTTGTTGTTTTTCTCCTTTCAAAATTGAAAATTTATTGCTTATTTATCCTTGAAAATAGATTTTACTACATGGGAGTTTTTTTCCTTTCAAAATTCAAAATTTAAGTAGTATATGACTTAGTGTAGGATCACAGAATTTTGAAAATGTGCACACAATTCACTTTTCCATAGCACGTCAAACGCAGTTTTTAACTGTTTTTTGACGTAAAATAAATAAATAAATCCGTTGAAATCATCTGAAGGTTTCATCGTAACACAAGATTCTTCATAAATTCGTAGATGTTATCTGACACAATTCTTCAAGAACGTGAACACATTTTTACGCAAATGTCACCGACATGTAAAAAGATCTCAAAGAGAACAAGCAGACGTGTACTCACAAGTCGAGCGCTACTTGAATTTGCAAGCGCGAGGCGAAGCTGACGTCGCGCGCCGTCTCCTCGTCGAACGCTGATTCCTCGGGCGGTTCGCTCCTGGGCGCCGTCACGAGCGGCCGCGCAAAGCCCCCCTCGCAGGCGTCGGGCTCCTCGCCGTACTCCACCGAGAAGTCACAGTCGCGCGAGCGAGGGGACCGGAAGCCATCCGGGGGCGAGCGCGCGCACCACTCGCCCCACTGCGACCCGTCCCCTTCCGCGCTCGCCCAGGACGACGGCGGCTCGGAAGAGCTCTCTTCGCCTCCCGACTCGAACTGAGCGGATGCGTCGCTGTCGCCGGACGTGGTCTGCCATCGCCTGCACACGCCCATGCACGGCGTGGGCGAGAAATGTGGAAAAGTATTTTTTGTTATTTACGTTAGTAAACACGCACTTAGCCCTTTAGCAACCAACCGTCTAAATACTGCTTTAAGAGCGCGTCCATAGCAACGGCCGCTAAAATATTTTTAATGGACTCTCGATCATTTTAGCGGCCGTTTCTATGAACACTGTGGACTCCGGTGTAGATTCTGCTTGCATTAGTAGAAAAAACATTCAACTGTCTGATCACAAACAAAGCATCCAGTACCACCAACCCTTGCTACAGAAAATCAAGAGTAATGACAATTCTGAACTCGCGAAAGTGATAAAAGTTTATTTTAACAAGCGATAAACTAAACAACAAAAATAACAAAAATCATTGTATATAACTCGTCCTCTATTAGTCCTTAGGACTTAGCCGGAAGGTTAACTACTCGGCGCTATCGCTCCGCCTCGCAGTTAACCTTCCGGCTGCGTCCTTAAAGACTCGTTTAGAGGACTCGTGACATAAATATCTATTAACACTTTCTGTTCCAGTGGGTAATATTTTGCTTCAGGAGGTAAAATTTACGTTTGGTTTTCGCTCTCAAGTAAGAACACACACTCCAAAAAAAAGTTAACTATTATTTTTTTAAATGGATGTGCTAGTGAAGATTAAAATAGTGTTTTGAATTGTGATCTTAAACAAATGCAAATAAACAAATAATGTTGATATTTCAAGTGAGAAGATATGGCTAGTAACAAACGATACTTTTTTAATAAGAGTTATTAGATGAATATTAACAATTAACAATTTTAACGGAAGAACAAAATAAATACGATTGCTGCGATATCCAAACAGATAATTTAAAGGGTGGATGTGTCATTTAGAGCAGTTGTATCCAACGATCCCAACTCGAAGCGTATGAAGAAGAAACAGATTTAAAACAAGGAGTCGAGTTACGTTATTTGTCGTAACTGGATCTAAAAAAGGTAAATCTTAATGAAAGACTGAAGACAGTAGAACAATTTCATTGTTTTTATCAATTGTGGTAATCCTTAGAAGGTTACAATGTGTTATAAGAAACTAAATGTCTTAAAAATGGGTTTAAAGGATCAATTATATTTAAAATATAAAGAAACAATTAGAATGATTTCTAATGTTTAACCTTTAATCAGTTCTTGTCTCTCGAGAATAGTATCCTTTGTCAATGATTATATTATTACTCGCCAATTGGGCATTCAGAATTTGTGAATGGCTATATTTGTCACTAAATAAATTGTCAATAATAATAAATAATTGTGAATACGTTTTGTTTACATTTTATTTTTACATTATAATTTTACATTTTGTTGAAACACTACATAGAATTTTCTCAAACACTGAATTGTGAAAACCTCAAATTTTTAATATTTTAATTTTAAGAAATTACAGTCTCTCGAAATCACAAGGTCGGGGCAAGTCATGCAGTAGAGCAAATCTACTTGAATTTTTAACAGTAAAAATGAAAATTCGAAATGTTATCCCTTTTATTAAAAACGTATATTAGGGAAAATCGATCTGCATATAAACGGGTGTAGGTCCAATTCTCCTCCTAAAAATCAAATTCTCAGAAGCGAATATACACTTGAAAATTCCGAATTATCAGAAATCCGGAGAAATTCAGCAATCGGTCTAAATTTTGGACAAAAGAAACAAACGAGAATACTGCAGGGTAAATTTCCTGTGAAAAATAACGGGAAAATGTCTGCAGAATTATCCTGGAGTTGCCCAACAAGCATTAGTAATATATTTACGAGTAGAATTCCATCGAGGTTGCTTAAAACGTTAGTATTTTATTTTGCGTATTCCATTGTATTCAATACAATTGTGGATATGCTGGTGAGGAGGCTTTGATGTTCTACCAGATGTATGTTGTAGCAACTGTGAATGTGTATGTATGAGCGCATGAGAGTGTGTACCTTTGTGCCTGAAATACTCAGGGCAAGTGTCTTCGAGCTAAGTGCAGTGTAAGTAGAACTATGAGTTA
Organism: Teleogryllus oceanicus; assembly: GCA_964035755.1. Classification (NCBI taxonomy): domain Eukaryota; kingdom Metazoa; phylum Arthropoda; class Insecta; order Orthoptera; family Gryllidae; genus Teleogryllus; species Teleogryllus oceanicus. The sequence goes on along the minus strand of CAXIVR010000002.1, from coordinate 89,994,217 downwards.
AATGACGCAATTTACACGATGTATGTATGTGTCTGTTAGTGTGTTAATTTGAGTTTACGTGAAGAGAAGTGTACTGTTTGAAATATAATCTTCTACTTTGAAGTGGATTATGTTAGATGTTACACTTCAGCAAGTGGTAGAGCAGAACGTTCTGTATTTGCATCTGTTTCGAAGTACATCAGTTTAATTCCTTTTTTACGTTTGCCAACTGGTGCTTAGCGAAAGAAGATTAAATAAATAGGTTTTGGTTACAATGGTGACCACAGTCGGGCGAAATGAAACTTCGTTAGCTTATTTTCTAATTTGTATTCCATTGCGCATTTCTGCTTTAAAGTACCCTGTCTTTTCAAAAAATAATTATTAAAGAACTTTCAATCTCTTGAAATTAATTGAAGGAAGATAAGTAATGCAGTTAAAAGGTTAAATTATACGCTTCAAAGCTTAAAAGACTCATTCAACAGGACAGAGAAAATGACCTTCGGGCTTATATGAAAACCATATATAACTTCCCCCATTCAATTGAAATGTAATGTAACGTGACATTTTAACTATTATGAGTTACAACATTATATATTTTCCGATAGTGTTTGCACTAGTGAAGCATTTTCAGTACGGACATTTTGTTACTGATCACGGACTTGTTAAAAATGGCTGGAATTAGGAGATAAACGCGCATGCATCTCAGCATGATTCCTTATCAGAAGTAAGAGTTTCGAACAATTTTTCAAAACAGTTTCATTGTTTGCAATCGTGTACATTCTCACATGTGTGTGAGCAGCAACAAGTTTCCACAAGTAATTGGTCGTGCTTGAACCACTCACATGCCATCCGATTCGCCTTCCTGCTCGAGGTCGCAGTAAGGGTCAGGAGACGAATCCTCGGTGAAAGAGTCCTCTACCGGGTCGCTGCCTTGCATAGCCAAAAGTGCGCGTGCGAATTCCCTGTCGTACGCGGCGGGGGCGTCGCCGTATACAGCAGAGAATTCGCACGCGCACTGCCGCGAAGCCTGAGGGCAACCCGCCTAGGAGCGCGCGGGCTCTCCTCAGCCCCTGCGCCGCCCCTGTGGCCCCCCCGTTGCCCGACAACGGGGCAACAGGCCTCCGCGGCGCGCGGCGGTGGGCCTCTGTTGGGAGACCCGCGAGGTAATCGGAAAGAGCCGAATCACGATTGTATCCCGCGGACTTTTCCTATGCTTTGTGCCCAACTCACAAAGAAGGCAAAGTCCGATTGCATCCCGTTTGGGTTTACTCGTGAGTACAAGCAAAAGCTGTCATAGGTATTTGAATAATTAGTTGATTACTAATTACCGGGCACGCAACTGTTATGGTCATAAGTCCAGTAGGTGTAGTGCATGTTTTCTTCTCGGGATTATGAACATAGGAACATATTAAAGGGAATAATAAGCATAGCTAATTTTTCCCATTAAAAAAGGCAAATGAAATATATTGTAATTCAATATTCTATGTTTTTATGTATTGAGAAAATCAAAATATATCCTCCTCCAAACCTAAAAGACTGGGTCTGCCTCTGCATGTAAAAATCAGATAAAATGTAGCTGTCATTCCAGAGAAAAATAGCAAAATAACACAATTACCTAACCCTATGGGATATGGCGTTGATCTTCCCCCTCTGAATGGTGAGATCTAGCGCCAATTTATCGTTGGCTAGCGAGGGTTTCCTCAGCTAGGATTCTTCTAACAGCGGGGCACCGCCACAGCCGGGTCAAGCTCTAAGCTCCCGATCAGTCTCCTCGCATGTGTAGTAGTGTAGTGCATGCAAGTGTGTGAGTAAATAAGGGTTGAGGAGAGGACAAGGAAGGGGAAGGAAAGATAGCGCGGTACCTGGCCCGTTTGTTAGGATATTTCTCCGGCGTTGGCCTGGTTTTTGATCGGAGAGCAGCACGGAAAACTACCGACCAGAGCGACTGGATTTGTCCTAGCTATGTGCTGCCACTGTAGTCTCGAACCCAGGACCTCCCGGTCAGAGGAACTGCAGGAACATCAATTGATGCTTTGAGTCGCTTCTCCCAGTACACTGTTGGGAGACCCAACGCCCGCGCGGAATGCTGGAATAGAAGTATTACGATTGATTTCCGTGGTCAACTTTTCCTAAGCCTTGTACCCACCTCACGAAGAAGGCATAGCACGATTACATCCCGTTGAGGTTTCGTCGTGGGACAAGGAAAAGCTGCCCTGTGTGTGTGTCAATGCTTAGAAGATGTCTTTTGCTTTTTTATTTGAAGAACATAAACGAAAATAATAATCAATGTTTCTTTTGACGTTGTAGTACTTTTCTTCAAAGGTTGCTATTTTGAAATGAACTGTATTGAATAATCTTCATTTATTGAAACTGATTTCCATATATACAATGGTATGCTCCAAAGAGAGACAAAAAACCGTAGTCTTTTCAAATATAATGCAGAATTTAATAATTATATCTTAATTAGATAATTACATATTTCTGAAGACACTGCCATCTGGTTTAGAGAATATATATTTACTACATTCATGAATGGAACTTAACTAGACTGTGTCTTCCTCCCAAAACACCGGCACGGATACCATTGGGGTTTGTCTTCAGAGGTAGTCAAATGTAAAAGGCGATTGACTCTAAAGTCGGCGTGAGGGAAACCTGATCTCGGGATGCAATCGGGTGATTCCCAGTTGAATGATTTAACGTGTTTATTCAGCAAATATATCTATATAACTCAGGTTTGAATATTTTTTAACATTTGTATTAAAAGTTTGCTCAATTTTTCTTATAGACGAAATGTGAGTGTAACTTGGTCATATGTTTTCACTTTTTATATCTGATTTACATTTATCTGAAAAATTGTAAAAATGCTATTAGTACTATTTTTATGACAAAATATGATCCTATCTTTATCTTATTTCTACAGCTACCATTTGATTATTGACCTTTTTATATCTGTGCTATTTACTTGATATTTATGATTTTGATTTGCTAGAGTAATAAACATACATTTTTGTTACCCACTTCCTCTGACACGACTTAAAAATATTCTTTCCTTATTCCTTGTATGATATTTAAACTTCCTTGACGTGTATTAAATAATATCTTGATATTCCCCTTTTATCACTTGTCCAGAGTCTCTCGAAATGCTCACATATGAAGTTTTTCCAATTCACTTATCAGGTTTACTAATAAAAAAAACATATCTCAAACTAACACCATAGCGTAGAACTTACCGATGTATCGATTTTTTTGCAAACAAACGCATAATGAAATGTCATTAGTGTGCTCTGACTTCAGCAAGAAGAATCTCACTTGAAATGGCTTTCAACTAAAAATATGATTTTCAAGTAAAATAGCACCGTTATTACAAATATACACATTTTACAGTTGTGTCACTTTTCCATTGAAAATACAATGCATTTGCTGATACACATGCGACGATGTATATTTACCAAACTTCGTTGGCGATGTAGTAACCAGTGACGAACAAGAATCGGAAGGTTTCATTCACAAACTCACTGTCGAATTCACTGGTCAAATACTCCGAATATACGTTGGGATGACAACTTAAATCTAGCTTTTACATCAACCCGTCTATTTGTATTTTAAATTTTACCTACTGATATGATAGAACACAATTAATTGATATAATGCAGACATTGAATGTAAATCTCGTATTTCAAACACACGTGATTCCACGAGGGCGCCCTGAAGAGACTCTGTATCGAAAATAAAGCTGTTCAAACACACGCTGGCGAATGGCAGTGAAACGAATTTCGTGCGCGCCCCGCAAACGAGGTGCTTTACCTGCGCCGCAATCACTGACGGAGCTTTCGCTGGGCAAACGAGTAGCGCTAACGAAACACCGTGCAATTTCCTCCTTGTTCGCCGAAGAGCTACGGAAGGGTTCCGGGAAGAGAGTACACCCACTCTGGGAGCTAGGACATCAGTTCCTCTCACTTGAACGTGAGCATATGAAATCGCTCACTCGAAAACTATCCATTGTACGTGGTTTTATTTACCAAATTTTTATTTTGAAAAAAGGGTTTATTATATAATAGGCTTTGAGTTGAATAGTGGTAATAATGTGTAAAAAATATTTGAAATTCACTAGAATGTGACGAAATGTTATTGTAATGTTGAAATAATGTAAATAAGAAGTTAAAATGTGACCATTTTTTGACTTGTTGGGAATGAGTTCTTTCGACTGCGAACACGTAGAGGGATGCTTCACACGCCGAATAACAGACTGAAGGAAAGAAAATTCAATTCTGAAGCATTAAGATAAAATATCTATTATTGAGGGTGTGAGAACATAACCGTGTGCAAGGAATTATTTTTATCTTCGAATATGTTGAATTAAAAGAAAGAGCTTTCAATTTCCAAATCCAACAGGTCACGAAGAATAATTCAATATTAGAACACGTATACTGAACAATGTTTAAAATGTGTTTTTCATTACCTATTAAGAATTATTGATGTATAAAATTTGCAATTACTTAAGAGTATGCGGTAATATACGAGAGTACTTTGTACGAGGTTCTTGAGCAGTGTGTGTACCAACTTTGAATTTTGTGTGATTTATTTCCGGAGGATTTTTCCCGCTGCATTCCATTAGTATTTCAGTATTCGGTATTTTAATTCTAATCAACTTTTCATATTAACATTTAGGGTAGTGTTTAATATCAACGGTACAACAGTTATTTACATACGATGAATATAACGCAACTCCTAATTGCAAATGATTAATGATTGGCGACCTCTTACTTTGAACATAGCTATCGCAAAACCTCAGCGAGATCGAAGGCAGTGACGCACCTATTATGAGAATTCAATCGATACGCACAGAATGAGAATATGTGGAATAGCAGAATCAAATATTTGCATTTTCTGTAAAAATTTAAACTGTTGCAATTTTTTTGAATGTTTCATGACTTTTTGAGTATCTAACAAAACCATAGACACCTCTCACGTAGTCGAAGGTTGCGTAGCTTTATGATATATAATATATGGACAATACAATATTATTTCAGATTACTTTTATTACATTAAATAATTTTATTTTAGATTTTCTGCTGATGAGAGACTTAAACCACTCTGTGCTCAATATTTATGCACACGTATCCTTTTGTGTACGAAAATGAGTATTCGCAGAATATAAATATGTGTCGCTTAATCTTCCAGTTTGGCTGAACAATTGTATCTGGGATAGGAGGTCGAACTTTTGTTCTAAATATGAAAAGTGATGGGGGGGGCATTGCATGCATGTGACGCACTTATGTCATTTCGTATGGTTAAACATTTGTTTTGTAGTTCTGGAATTTTACTGAGTTCACTGTCCACTTCTAATGAACTTTAAATATCTTGATTCACTTTAGATTTCTTGATTGAAAATAATTAACTTTAATTCAGTCCGTATTCGCCTTTTGATATTAAATTCATTAATATGTACATTTTTTTCTGTGAAATCGTGTCAATGAATGATACATTCCCTCGCAATACACTTTCGGCGAATATCACGGAAGTATTTTTTTCTCTTTCCTGGTTCTGGGCTTTTGTATATTCAATTTATTTCTTTTAGCTACACGGTGACTTGGGCAGCAATATACATTTGGACTTATTGAGCGATCCTTATTGAATCTGTTGGCGGCGGAGCAATCTCGGCTGATGGGCGCTAATGCTAATTGGAGCTGGAAACCTCGAATCCCCAGCGGCGGCGACGGCCTCTCGCACAGCGCTGTTTGCGGACGAAGCCGCCTGGTCCTCGTTCTCCTACAGCCCCTCCCATACACCCCCCCCCCCCCCCCCCCCCCCAACCCCCCCCCCCATTCCCCCCGTTCCCACCCCGCCCTCATACCCTCCCGGCCGCCCTTTTGCCGCCACCACCCTCCCATTCCCACACTGCTACCCTCTCGCCTCCGCCAATTTATCCCCAACGACCTCCCTCCCACCAATGTCACTCGCCCACCCTCAAACCCCATTGCCGCCGTTCCCACCCCGCCGCACTATCCCCAGCCCGCCGACCCGCCCTCATACCTCCCGGCCGCCCTTTGCCCACCACCCTCCCATTCCCACACTGCTACCCTCTCGCCTCCGCCAATTTATCCCCACCCCGCCCCCATCTCTCCCCGCCCTCTCGCCCCCAACGTTCTCCCTTTCTGCTCTCCCACCCCTATCGACCTCCTTCTCTGCCGGCCTTCCGTGCCCACCACCCTCGCGTCCCCATCTCCCCTCCGTCCTCGCCAGCCCCCTGTGTGTGTGCTATCAGTGATAGCGCGGCTTCTCACGGTATACTTAACCGAGCCCATTGTAGAGCATGAGATTATTATATTAGTTGTATGACAATAATGTAGTGCGTCGTACATGTAAGTCGAAAGTGTATGCAACACATGTGCTCTCAAAACTTTCAAGAACCATTATGATTGAATTATTATTTGCATAAGTTCAGGTCGCAGATATCGAATATTTCCTTTTCTAAGATAAATAATTTTACTATAAAATTTGGTTTTTACACGGAATCATTATTAATATTTCACTTCCTCAAAGGGTTCTGATTTTCTTTTGGTTTTGACGCTTTAAAAACATTAATTACATACCTTATCCACACTTTTCTGTATCGGTGTAAAATAAAGTGAGATGAGCAGCCGTAATGCAGGTCCCAAGAACAGAAAAAATTTGTAACACCTTTTGAGACAGTGTTTCCGGAGAAAGTGATCCCATTCAATCTATATTAGTTATTTAAGAACTAGAAATATAATTGCGCAAAAAAATGTTTTGTTGACGATCTGAGAAATGGTGATGATGTAAGCATGTGGAATAAAGACACACATTTCATCTATGATTAGTTTATTTAAAGGAGGGTGCATGCATTCTAGCGGGCTAGGAGACGATGAACGCAGAGGGAGGAATTTTCGCACGCAGTTTTTATGCATGTGACCTAGTATTGGCAAGCAGAGTTAACTGTTTATACGCATGAATAAAAGAAATTCAACTCTCACCCGAACTTCACTGTTGTCTGCGAATCACCGTTCTATACGGGTGATGCCGATCAAAGACTTGGAATTCGCAATGTTGGGAGATTAGGAATTCTTAGCGATTGTGATCATTGCAAAAAAAATTGTTTATGCGATTTTGATAGGAATCCTCCCAAAATAACCCGCATTCAGACAAAATCTTTGCAGAGAACAGATGTTTATAAATGAAGCCTCAATAACAATTGACGGTAAAGTCGGCCGGAAGTACACATATTAAAGAAGCAGCAGGTTTTGTGGGTCATGAATAGATAAATAACTTCTACAGTAAATTAAAATAAAATAACGTTGAAGCCTGAAACGATTAATAATACCGATCGTAATGAAAACCGCTTTTGGCCGTGAAATAGTTCATGATTTTTTAAAATTCTTTTGAGGGATTTAGGCTTGGAACTCAATATATTTCTTCATCAATTCAAGGTAATTATAAAAATATGCTAATAACGACATCTAAAATACATTTCAAATATCCTGCAAACTACATTGTAATATAAAAACAAATAATGGCCGAAAATGTGATTTTACTCAATATTCAATACAAAGTCCGTCAGTAAAATTGCTCTCCAGGTACAAAAACTGAGTTTGGGAACAAAATGTAAAAAAAAGTTGAATCATTTCATATTCAACCTCTGCCGGGCGTAGTATCCTCATAAATATCTGATACTTCATTTCTGGTTTTCTGCCGCATTGGAACTTCTTTTGTTTGACCTCTCAATCTCATCTACTTCCGATTTCTTCCTGCGAGCGTATCGCGCTCTGAGCGCTAGCAGCAACGGCGCGCAGTGGGCTGTCGTGCACTGACATGCGCGCATTGGCTTTCGCACGCACTTCTGGAAAAATAATATGCATGAAAAGTGGATGCAGGTTACAGAAATTTAATTTTATTCGTAAGTGTTAACTGGTCTCTCAGATCCTATTTTTTTATGTTAATTTGATTGATTGTTAATGATTCCGGGCGCGACAACTACTATGGTTATTAGTTCTGTAAGAGTAGTGCGTGTTTTTGCTCGGGAAGTGGCGGTGGTCTTCCCCCGCTGGATGGCCAGATCCGACGCCGACCTGCTGTCGGCTGACGGGGTTTTCCCCAACCAGGTATCTTCCACCAGCATATCACCGCCCCAGCCGGGATAAATTCCCAACCGGTCTCCCGGCATGTGTGGTAGTGTACTGCATGCTAATGTGTGTGTGGGGGGGGTGAGGATAGGACAAGGAAGACGAAGGAAAGATCGCGCGCGGTCCGTGGCCCGTTTGTTGGGGTACTGCTCCGGCATTCCCCCTAGTGTTGATCGGAGAAACCACGGAAAACTACCGATCAGAGCAGCCGGCCGATAGAATTCTCCTCCAGGCAGCGACTGAACTCGACTTAGCTGAAAAGTGTCGAAAATCCTGTCGCCGTCGGGACTCGAACCTAGGACTTCCCGGTCAGAGGCGCTGCAACGACATCAGTTGATACACTGAGCTACCGCTCCCGGTGTTAATTTGACATTTCTGGTTCTGTTACAACTTCGAACGCCGAGCTATGGGCTATTCGAGAGTCACTCCTTGATATAATAACACAGTTCAGTAATTTTTCTTGCTCGTAAATTTGCATTAAAGGCCTTAGAGACTTGTATTACTGTCTTTACGCACTAACGTTTAAATTTTCTGTTTTTAGAGTAAGACTTTTCTTGCAAGTTTCAAATAATATTGCATTATTTTATAAAACAACCAAGGTTATGTTATCTTCGTTTGATTTTTTTTATTTAGTTTAGTTGAAAATATCGGCAGTGAAGAAGCTAAAAATGTGTCATCTGTTGATCTAGAACCGAAATGCTTGGAAGAAGTTGTGCAGCGAATGTGTGCAGAAATTGTGATTACTGTCTGCTTTGACTAGTTATGTGCAATGATCAAATTTATAATATTTATTAACATAAATAATCTAAAAAATATATTAAATTGAATTTTACGCAGCTTGAAACATTCCTATAACAACTCTGTTTAAAAATTTGATTTCAATGTGAAAAAAGTATATTACGAAAATTTTTTACTCCAATATGTGTATTATTAGTTCTATAAGAAATAAATTGAATGCAAACATTGAATAAAGTGTAAATAAAACTACAAAATACAGGATATAACAAGAGTCCGATGTTATTTATAAAGTAATTAAATTTGTGTGACAACTAACGGGTTAAGTTCTAAAGCAACGATTTAAAAAACACAATACAGATGACTCCATGCCAATATTGAATTACTTTCATAATAATCAACTTCCTGTGGTTTAATGATTTATTGTTTGTTATTTACTTATTATGTATTTTTATTCGTAACCTATATTTTCCAAGTATATTTATGTATAAGTAAGTATATTTTTACATCTATGCTAGTGAAATGTGCGTTTATTATTTTTTATATTAAATTTAAAGTAAATTTACGTTTAATTAGTTGAAATTCAGATAGATATTTCTAAATTTATTTTATTTACACTCGCATCAACGACAAGGGTATTAGCAACTGCAACTATACATGCTGTACTATAATCAATACAGGATTTAAATTAAATAATGAATACACACTCTAAACAAGTACTAGAACAGTAATTTACAACTGACAATCGAGAAGATTTATTGAACAACAATTGAACAAAACTAAAATTTCTGACAATTTAAATATTTTTCTAAATGGTTAATTTTCACGATAGCAAATTGATCGCAAGTGCATTCAAACTTAAATTTAGCTCATGAAATAATTTGTTTTGTTGTAATTTTACGGAAGGTAATTTTAAGAGAGTTTAAGGAAAGTTCATGGAATCCATTTATTTGAAGTCATGTCCATCTCGTAATATTCATATAATATTTCAACGAAATAATGTGAATGTAATTATTTAAGTATTGTTCCGACAATGGCGTGTAAAAAAAAAAAGCGATGAAATGACGGTGCAAAACATTAAGTTGGACAAATGAACTTCTAAAAAGCATAAACATGTTTGATGGTGACCGCGTATTTGGTTTGTTCTTCGAATGCGCGGCTTGGCGCCCAGCGTGCGGCGCCGCGGGAGTGCCGTTCGCTTTTTGCAGCGCCGCGCCGCATGCGCCCCAGCGCCAACCGCCGCAGCCTCGAGCGCCCTCGCTCCCAGCGCCGCCCACGCGGCCGCCCGCAATCGAATGCCCCCTTCCCGCCGCCGCGACCGCGCTCGCCATCACGCCCCCCCCCCCCTTCCCGGGCCATTCCCGGCCGCCCACGGCTCAACGCTGCTCCTTTTGTCACCCTTTGCTACCGCGCCCACTTCCTCTCCACCCCTCGTCTCCACACGTTTGTTCTGACCCCCCGCACCCGCTCTGCCCCTTTGCTTCCCCTCCACGCCTCATCCTCTCATCACTTGTACGCCGCTGCGACTGCGCTCACCATCACGCCCCCGCCGTCCCAACGCACCCACTCTGTCGCGGTTTTGAACTCGCCCCTCGCCCCTCCCACGTTGCAGCCCCTTTTATGACCTTCTTCGCCCCTCCCCGCCTCGCCCTTTCTCCGCTTCCTCACCGCTTCGAGCACCGCTTCATGCCGCCGCCGCCCACCACTCTGTTCGTCCCATCCCCGCCCCTCCCATCCCCGACCCTTCGTGCCTGCGTTCACAATCAAGTCCCCGCCGCCCCCATGCCTCCACCCTGTTGTCTGTTGTGCCCGAGTAGCATTCCCGCCCGGTTCCCTTTTTATCACCTTTCGCCCCACTTCCAAGCCGCTGTAACTGCTCTCACCATCACGTCCCCTCCATCCCACATCTCCACGCAGTTCGGTCCCGGCCCAACCTCTCCCCGTCCACGCTGTTGCCCCGTTTCATTGAATTGAATTTGCCTTATTTTACGTGGCGAGACTCAGCCATGAGGCCTGCTCTTCCTCTGACCACGCAATTTCGTTCCTCCTTTCACCAATCATGGGAGAAAGAAGGTATTACTTGGCGACGAAACAGGCGATTTGAATTTAGGTCAGAAGATCATTTAGGCTTGAGGATCTTTTACATGCAGTAAATGTACTAACATGGGACAGCCGGCTTTACTTCCCCCCCGAAGGAAAGCGCACGAAGGATTTTTTCGTCCTTAAAACTCCACGGCTTCGATCGGGTTTGAACCCGCAAACTTGGGTATAGCAGTCCGATACGCTAACCGCTACACCATCGCCGCCACGTTTCATCACTCTTTGCTTCCCCTTTTCCTCTCCGCTCCTCCCCACCTCATCCTCTCCTCTCTCTCCCCCTCCCTTCACCGCAGCCCCCCGTCCTCGTCATTTTCTCCTCCTCCCCTGCAGCTACCGGCATTCTGGTCGCCCCCACCACCCCCGCAATAACCACTTCCATTCGTCTCGTCGCCAGCATTATCATTCCATTTTAACCTTTTTTGTACTAGCGTCATTTTCAAGCCAAAACCATATTCTCACTGTCACCAGTTAACCGCATTTTATTACCAATATTCATTATTAATACAAATGGGAGTACAAGCTTAAAACATTATTGAAATAGCGAGTGCGAGTGACTGAATGTGTGTGAAGAAATGACGGTGGTTGTACTACAGGCAGCAATTTTTGTTTTAAAACTTCAATATTAATTGAATGGAAACACTCCCAAAGTTTATTAAATACTAATTACTGAATCAAATATTTATTTATGCTTAAATGTATATTTCGACTAGTTTATTATAGATTGATTCAGAAATATTTTAAAACATATCAGATTGAAATTAATCGTATCAATTAATAAGAATTAATCGCAGTTTACGTGACCTCAGCAAGCCCTTTGAATGTTTTGAATCTTTTAGGTATTAACTCTGTATGTTCCTAAAATGGTTTTCCATAATGAAATATCCTCTTATAGATATTTTTAAAAGAATAATTAGAATCATAGAGTATCATAAATAATGTAGTAGAATATCATAAATAAATGCTAATTTAAGTAATACTTTTAGTACATACACCTGCTTTAAGTACAAATTCGAGGTCAATGTTTTACTAGTTGATTATTGCTCTAGTTAGGGTTATTTTTATTTAACTTGCTAGTGTTATTTTTTTAACACTGTTGTTTTAAAAAAAACACTTCCTTACATGACGCAACTTTAAAAATGAATATTCGAACACATGAATGAAAAAGTATGTAAAATCATTTATTAATGACTTCTGTAAGCATTCAGAAATCACATTTCTTACGATCAATGCGTAGCGCATTTTGCTTGGAATATCATACACGCGGCACCAAATATTGGAGGACACGACAGGTTTTACGGCGCACGGCAGACCGAGAGGTCCGATGAGCAAGAGTGATAGAGTAAGGGCCGTGGTGAACATGCGTTTTGGAGCAGCAATCGGCTCGATGTGTCTGGCTTGTTAACTAGACGCGACAGCGATCGTCAGCTACTCGTTCTCTATGAGAGACCGCTGAATAGAAACTACGTCTCCGGTCTGAATACGCTTGCTCAATAGGGCAAGATTTAATCACACGTGGTGTGTGACTTGAAGCTTGATTTTGTGAAATGAATTGTATGTGGAGATCAGTCTTAGGTCAATGGCTGTTACATAAGATTACAGTTTGTCTAAAAAATATCGGTAAGTAGGGAAAGAATAAAGTGTTGGGAAGGACAAAAGAGTTCTGTGATAGTATAATATGATTCATTTTAGCATACGATAATAAATAAGAACAATACATTACATATACAAATCATTTACAAATGTATTTTTAACTGGGTGAAGATTTTGTGGTTTTATTTTATTTATTTGTCTACTAAATTCCTTTTTACTGAAAACAAATCGTGATATTAGAAATGGATCAATCATTTTCCAAACTATATTTCTGACGAAAAGGCTGGGCAGTTTCTATAAACACGTAGCGAATTTCCTCAGACCAGTCGTCATCGTCACGTTTTTCATCACCGTAGTCGTTTTCAATTTCACTCGGTTGTTAAGTCTTAGCCTTAAATCTTTCTCCTCGACGGAAATAACAGACGGTGCAATCGGCTTAGCAGTTACTTTAGCGATAAGAAGATAAATAAATAATTAACGAAATAAGCCCGTACTCTCCCTTTCTACTTAAGAGGAACGGCCCAAAACACTACAGAGGGTTTACGTCACGGAGAGATTCAGAGATTTGCCACCCGTTCTTCTCCCTGAGCGCCATTTCAAATTGAAGGGCTTCTCGTTACAAGGGAGATCCCATACTTCAAAAATACATTATTTAAAATAGGATCCAGCGAGGCAATGAAGTTTTTAAAAAACCATTTTTATAAATTCCACTATTAAGAAATAAAGGTTCACAAACTAATTTTTTACTAACCAACTAAATAGGCTACTGTGGTACATTTTACATATTCAAGACAAAATACATTAAATTAACATCCTATTCTTAACTAACGATTAACGCGTTTAGAACATTGTTTGTGTAATTTGGAATAGTCCCAAAACGTGTCAAATTTCACCTTATTTTATAACGACGTTAATTTGTAGGAGAACTAAATAAATTTTAAATAACAACCTTGCAGGAAAATAGGATGGTATTTTTCTATCTGGCGCACTTCCTTACTTTTTTTGTTAAATCTTTACTTGAAAAGCATTTTTTCATCATTTTCTTCTTGATTTATTGATCATTTCGCATTTCCGGAGGTGTCAACTTCTGTGTTCTTTAATATCACAGAAGTAGTGCATGTTATATCCCAGGAGGTGGCAGTGTTCTTTCCTCTCTGGTATGTGGCAAACGGAGACGACCTACGAACTCGACGACCTCGTACAAGTCGATTTGCAGGGTTTCCGCTTCCAGATATTTCTGCCAGTCAGGCACCGTCTCAACCAGGACACACTCTGTGCTCCCGCCTGGTCTCACACACGTGAAAGTGTAGGACATGTGAACGGGGAGAGAGCATGTGTGAGCGTGCGAAAGGAAGAGATGTTGGCAAGGATCAGAAAGGAAAGATCATGAGCGGCCGGTGGTCCGTTGGTCAAGGACTTGCTCCGGCAATTACTTGGTATTGATTGGAGAATTGTCGAAAATGTAACTCTCAAAACAACCGACGGCGAGAATTATTTTCCAGACTGTAGTTAAATTCAATCTAGCAATCTAAGAGAAGCTAGTCTGCCACCATCGGATCTCGAACCCGCACCAGGTACCACAGAGACACTACCCCACCAAACATACTACAGAGGAAACCGTTGTTACAGTGAGCTATATCAGCTGGTTTCTCCTGCTTCTTTAACGTCTCTAACTTGTTCTTCCCCTGCGTCCAACTCCTGGTTTTTATGTCTGGCCGCGCACTGCGCTGCTGGCGATGATGTGGGCACTGCGAAACGAGCGCCGGAGTCTCCTAATGAAGGCGTCAGCGACGGCTTCCTCCACCAACCACCGCCCCTCTTTGCAGGCTGGCTGTCCTCCCAGTACTCAAACGCCCACCCTTCTTCTAAAATGACAACACACAGGCCTAGGGTTCGCGTCCCGACGGTGGCCGGATTTTCTCCACACTAACAACCTATATATTGTGACCGTACTTACCTCAGCTTCCCGAATTAGGGATTCAGGTTGACCAAGCAAGTACTTACTACTTATTAAAATTTTGAATGCAAGATCGAAATGATAAGGACAAGGGATCGTTCTAGGAGGGAGAGCCTTTAATAGGAGGTTGTTGGCTTTAGGTTTGATACTTTTCTCATTCAATTCACGATGCACCAAGTTACACATTACAATTATTCGTTTATTCATAAAAACATGCATATGTTTAATTTGATAACTAGACAAATCTTCATTATATAATCACATGCTGTTAACGTGTTAACATCATTACTAATCAATGCTGTTTGAAATATCTAATCATCGGAGTTCTAATTATGCAATAATGAATGTTTGAATTCTCTATGAATTCTCTCATGCAATAATGAATTACCAATATTCTACATCCTACATTTTTACATTCAGTATTATTACCTAACATTAACTAGTTACAATCTATCCCTCCCTCTGTCCACGGTTTGTCCTCCATAATTTTACCTTTGTTGTTTCAGGTCTTATTCATTAAGCATTTATAGTTGAATGTTGAGAGGTTGTGCGATGAGAGGTATGACACGTTGTGAGGTTGTGGATTGCTGATTTGTCCTTGCATTTCACACTAGGGGAATGCATTATAAAGGATTCAAACCCGCAACATTCCGCACTATGATGAAGAACACAGCTGCGTTTGCACTTTGTAGATCGATTCATTCTTTCTTTGGAAAGACACATTTCTAGTTATCACTTCAGAAGGATAAATGTCATTTACTCAAAAATATCAGAAAAAATCATTGAAAGTAAGACGTAACATCGACTGTCAATGGATTCTTGGCTGATAATTTTTGCCGTCATTTTTAATATCAGTCAGTGACCTGATTAAAGCTATAATGATTGAAATATTTCATGAAAAGGGCATCAATAAATGTGATAATAGATGATGATGATGTAAGCCCGTTTGATCCTTAGAAGCGTAGATAATAAGAATGGGCCCAGACTGGGGAACATCGCTGGGCTGGTAAACCTCGATTTAATCCGGCCATAAAATATCATATACATACCTCTAAAGGGCAAGGACCTCCTGCCAGCGCACGGGTAGCTCGATTTTCTCTCCAGTGATCCTAAAGAGATATTTTAACTAAAGCACGTTTACCACTTCTTATCCACTTACATTTGCATTACACTGCGACACTATTTATTTCATTCCCACTATCAGTTTTCAGTTTTATTCACAATTTACTGTCAGATTAATACACAAGCTGAATTTTTACTCTACACCATTTCTTGCACTGTCTCTTCTATAAATGTTGTGTTATATATTTAACTTTTTCCATATTTCTCTTCTCTTGCATTTTTGTCCATGTGATTAACGATCTTAAAGGCGTCGAGCTATCTCTGCTTAGAGTGTTCTCTGCTTCTTTTCCCTTGTCTCGGGTACCAAGGAGTTACCGCATATGTTCTTCTTTCATCTAGTAATCTTGCCATGTGTTAGTTGTTGGCCCTTTGCTACTATGCATTTTCAACCGCTCAGTTTTCCAATTTTTTCATTATGACCTTATCTCTCAATCAGATGTTTAGGATTTTCTTCTCCATATTTCTTTGCCAGACCATTAGTGATTTTATGTTTTTTTGTGTGAGACTTCATGTCTGAGCTCTATATAGCAACACAGGAAATACACAATTAGCTCTCTTACAACTCGAAAATTTAATTTTCTGTTGACATATTGGTCTTCAAATCTGAACTTCAGCGATCAAAATATTTCCCAAGCCAGCCCAATCCTGTTTTTATTTTTCTGCTGCACATTTTTCTTTACTGATAACGTTTCCAGATAAGTGTATTCATTTACGTGGCTAATAAATTTGTTCCCTAATTGGATTTTACGTTCTACTGAATTAGTCATTAACTTGGTTTTTACTGGGTTTATTGTTAGGCATACTTAAATACTTTTTGGATTTAGTGTTAAAACCATTTGTTGCAGTTCTGCGTCCTTCTTTCCAAACAGTACTGTGTTGTTCGCGAGTTGTATATGGGTTAGTCTTCTCCCATCCATGTTTATCTCGTACTTAGTTTTCTAAATATAAATCCAGCACACAGGTAAATATATTTTGTAAAATAGGACCTCCTTGCTTGAAAATTGGACCTCCTTACTTAGTATTTAAATTTTGGGCCTACAATTTCTGTTTTAAATTTGAAAGGCTGACTTTGTATATTTTTTTGTAGACTTTTAATACATTTGTGTTCGATCTGTCTTCTCTGATTTGCTTGTAACTCTCGTTCTCCACAGAATCGAATGTCTTAATATAGTCAATGAATGAACCCCGTATACGGAGGGATATTGATTTCAAGCGTTTTTTTTTGTTTTTTTTAGATTCTAGTTAATGGTTAAGAGATGGTCAACAGCGCTGAATTTTGAACGGAAGCTTGATTGTACTGATAATTGGTTTGTTCGGAGCCGTTTTGAAATACTTTTTGTCAGATTTGTTGTAAAAACTTTATATAAACAATGGTAACAAGCTAATGGGCCTATAGGTTTTCAATTCATTCCGACTTTCTTTTTTGTTTAATAACATTGTAGTGATTGTTTTCCATTCATTTGGATTTTCCTTTCCCTCTACGATACCACTGAAAAGTTAATAAATATATTGAGCTGTAATTTCAGCAGACCTACAATCCACTTTCTGTAATGAAATAAAATATTTCTTTGTTCTCATTGTGATAAAAATGATTACATCGCAAACGGACTACAGAGATATAGAAAACAGGCCCGGAGAGAAACAGGCACATTCACTCTCGTGATGCGTTCCGGAGTTTCCTCAGCTTCGTTCAGTCTGAGATGTCGCTTGTGCAAATCCCCCGTTTGTTTCTCCGCCTGTGTCGCCGCCGGCTCTCCGCCTATCTAGAGTCTGCTCGCGGGTTGGCGCTTCGTTAGCAATGTCCACCGCCGTCTCCACCTTCTTGACATCTCCCGCCATTCCCGCTCCGCCCCAGCCACACAACACCAACCGCCCGACTCCCACCTGCCTCCCGCCGTCCAGCCTCCCGCCGTCCGCCGTCCGCCGTCCGCCGTCCCGCCGTCCGCCTTCCCGCCGTCCGCCCGTCCCGCCGTCCGCCGTCCCGCCCGTCCCCGCCGTCCCGCCGCCGTCCCGCCCGTCCCGCCCGTCCCCGCCGCCCGTCCCGCCCGTCCTCGCCCGTCCGCCCGTCCCGCCCGTCCCGCCGTCCGCCGTCCCGCCCGTCCCGCCCGTCCCGCCCGTCCCGCCCGTCCCGCCCGTCCCGCCGTCCGCCGTCCCGCCCGTCCGCCCGTCCCGCCCGTCCCGCTCGTCCCGCCCGTCCCGCCCGTCCCGCTCGTCCCGCCCGTCCCGCCCGTCCCGCCCGTCCCGCCCGTCCCGCCCGTCCCGCCCCGTCCCGCCCGTCCCGCCCGTCCCGCCCGTCCGCCGTCCGCCCGTCCCGCCCGTCCGCCCGTCCGCCGTCCCGCCCGTCCCGCCGTCCGCCCGTCCCGCCCGTCCCGCCCGTCCCGCCCGTCCCGCCCGTCCGCCCGTCCCGCCCGTCCCGCCCGTCCCGCCCGTCCCGCCTCCCCACCAACTCCTCTCTCCCCCAACCCCCCTTCATCCCCTAAATTCCGACCCCCGCACCACCACACACCCTCCGCCGCCACCGCCCCCGCGCGCCCTTCCCCCCCTCCGGGCCCGCCACACTTAACGCTCCGCCCGACCCCTTCTCGCCATCACCACTACCTGCCCAGTGTCCAAGTCCCAGCCCCGCCTCGCCTCTGCCATTTCCCCTGCTCCGCCGGGTGCACGATCCAGAGCGCGCTGTTCGCGGTTTGCGGCTCCGGGTCCACGAAGCGCAGTCCGCAGTTAGCGCGCGCTTCCGATAGGGCTTGCGGCACGGTTTCTCGCATTTTGTGGCTCCGTTGCGCGTGGCAGCGAGAGTTACCGAAGACTATTTCTCAGCGCATGAATTCATATTGTGGAAGGCAAGTTATATAAATGTGTTCCGGACAAAGTTTCAATTCAATAGGGCAGGGAAACGTACTTCTAAATTGGATCGGGTGATATGTCTTTTTCTCTTGAAAAACTTTTGATGAGTTTCATTGATTTACATGTAGAAGGTAGTACCAATGTATATTTTTCGTTTGTTTAAAGTGTTTACAACGCTAAAGAAAGGTTGAAAAATAAAAATGCTGATCTTAAATGAAGAAGTGTTCATTTTTCTGCCGAAAGTTAAGAGCAATTGCAAAAAATTTTCTGTTCTAAAAGAAGTCTTTTAACAAAACTTAATAATTTAATAAGTTTTATAATAATAAATATTAAGTAAATGCACGATTAATTAAAAACTGAAACGTACAATAACACTGACCGACGAATTTAAACTTTCTGATCATTGCATATATTTTTAATACTTATTTTTTATATTTCTGACATGCTGATTCCGGAACTGAAGTCAGTTATTCTCTATCGCATTAGGGTTTTTGCAAAATCAAAATGTAAATTCCAGAAATATGAAACTCGCGCACAGGCAAGATTATAATTAATTTATTATCATATGCAAGGAATGCCTCTTTCTTTTACTCATCTAATCGCTAGTATATTACATACTTAAGAAAATAACATAGAACTATCTAAAGCATTGTGCATACAGATTTGAAGAAAAACACAATCAAATGGACCAAATGCCTCACATTGTATTGAGAATGGTAAGACCACGGTTTCAATTTTATAACGTCTTTACTTTGAGAAATTCTTTGGCATTTCGAATGTGAGATGTAGTTGGATCTTCCATCTTGAGTACCAAATAGTAATCTGAAACCTTTTTGTGTTCCATATATCTGCGTTTCAATTCCTTTATATCCTGGTGGAATGTTTCTCCTTGCTCTTCTCTCAGCATTCTTAGATTCTCAGGGAAAATAGCCGAGATATGAAAGTAAATTTATGCGCATTTTGCAAAAAAATCAAGCATTCTATCCAACATCTGATTGTATCCTCAATTATTTCTGTTTCCAAGAACGTTTTTGACCACATCTCGGAATGATTACCATGCCGATCGTTTCGCAGCGAACATAAAATCTTGAAAATTACCATCACATAACATATTTTCATATTTATGGACTTTTGAAGTTATCTTTTTGATTTTTCATTACATATGCGATGGAATCGATGTCACCATCATTGGTGCTCCTTCATTGTTTAGGGATGTAACGAATTGCTTCATAAGCCCAAGTTTGATATGAAGCGAAGGTAACAGTTTGTCGAACTTGTCAACAAGAGTTTTTTTTTTGGTTAATGTTTTTCGAACCTACAATCCACTGTCTACGTGGCCATACTTTTGTGGTCCATTGATGTAGCCTTGCTCGACTGCCCCACTCACACAGAAAGGAGGGGTGCTTTCTGCAACCTGCTTGTAAACCTAGTAGAATACCTATTGCTTTAAAATTGCCACTTGTGTTTGTAGTACTTCAGTTTACACTGTTCAGTAATTCAATAACAGAATAATCAATGAAAACGGATGAAAGTTTGTTTTCCTTACGAAGAAGGACGCTCTACAAACCACTCTTGGAAGCATAGATGAAAAGTCTCCATTGTATAGCGTCATACTGTGATAATGCTAGTTTCACCACAACCTCCGAGGTGTTGATGCAGTAAACCAAAGCTCCTTCTTCAGAAAATTCAATATTCGACGATAACTTCACAATGTAAATTTCTGTCAGTCCTGTATAAAATATAAAATTAGTTTAATTAAATTGATGAAGAGATGTTTATACTCGATAATGATTTCACAGATGCACGTGGGCTCTCAAAAGTACATCAACGTAAAGGACTTCCCGGTCAATTGCAAAACGATTCTCAAATTTCTGAGCCACACTTACAAAGTCTTTAATTACCGTCACACATAATGTTAGCTACTGAAGGTTCACCCATGTCAACACTTGTAAACTTTCAGACTATGTCAGATTGTGGCATAAACACTACTATAATAATGAGGTCACAGATGACAGCATACCGACATAAGTTGCTGAGTAGTGTGAAAGAGCATGACTCTTTCTGAGATAAACAGTGAGTACATACAAAATGAAGATAAAACATCTCTGACCATGTCAAACTATACCAGACAAACACCAGTGTAGAATGTGATCTACCAAAGAAGAACTCAATGTTTAAAATTACATATAATTAACTTTCTTATGAATTTTACCATCACATATTCATTGGCAGAAATAATGATCTTCTTCCCCTATATCCTAGAGATTTTTCTCACATTTATTATGAGACATCCCATGTAGTACTAGAGTCCTGTACGTTCTTATACTACTTCTTTGGATGCTTTGTGTATGGAGCATTCAGAATAAGATGCACAAAAAATTAGAAATATCAACAATTCGTTGCAATAACAATATACAATTACCACACCGTAAACCAGTTCTCCAGATTCGAGCTACGTAGGAAACACTAAATCCCAAGTACAATCATTGTATCTAGTAGATGGCCCTAATCCCAGCACAGATTTCCAACACTCCAACGTCTTCCCCAACAACGGCACTGCTCACGTGGACATTAGCTCTCTCTACTCACGTAGCAGGCCTACGTCACGCCCTGAATCTCCCCCAAACTTGCCGTTGCGGTAACTGCTTTCTCAGGACTGGCGTGCTTCCGAAACGCTCGCACCCCTGCTGCAACCAGTCCCATTTAAACGACCATCTTGTATATAATTCTTCTTCTTGCTGGTTTCCTAACCGCTACTTCGGTCTTCCGGCGCCTAATCTTCTTTTGTACTCTCATTCTCTCATTCTTCCAGGAATCAGGAGGTAATTTCCACTTCTCGATTATCTTTCTGATCTGGTCGTTCCACCCTGGTCTTGGTCTTCCTCGTTTTTTCCTTTCACTCGGTTGCCATTCAAATGATCTTTTGAGGAGTCTTTTTCTCATCCATTCGCTGTACATTTCCATACCAAGTGAGTTGTTTCTTTTCAATTTCCTTCGTAATATCATGTTGCAGATTCATTATCTCATTATCCCGTTCATTTCTAATTCTTTCCCTTCTAGATATTGCTGCCGCTCTTCTGAGGAAATCCAATTCCAGGGCTCTTTGACCTGTCCGGCAAGGGAGTCCCTACAGGTAGCTACGCTACTGCCGGCATAGCTCTCAGAATCACGGGGGTACTCAAGCTTCACCACTAACGTCAAGGTCACGTACTCCCTAGGTGGAGCTTGTATAGAATTCTATATGCTCAAATGGGTAATTGACATTAGTCCTAGCCTCCTGTAACCCTGAGCAAGTATTCCACCAGTAGGCTGTACAAAGGGTGAATAACTAAAAATCTTGTGCTTGTTTACATGAGCTGTCTCGCGCGTGTTGCAGTGATCGTGGCGTGCGTGCCGCTGCGCTCTCCTCTGGCGTCGGCGGCGCTGCGTGCGCTGGCCAAGCTGCGGCTGGCGCGCCTCCCGTCGACGGCGCTGCTCCTGCTGCAGCTGGCGCCGGTCACCGACTCCCCCCCCCTCGGCCGCGGCGCGGCCCGACGCCCCCCCCGGCCGCCGCCTTCAACCCCTTCGACGCGTGGCGCCCAAGGACGTGGCCTCGCCTCGCCCACAACGCGCAGCGCGTCCAACTCGTCAACGAGATCGCCGCGCCCGCGACACGCCGTTCGGTACCCCGTCTGACGGGGGTTTGGGGCACGCGCCCGCCACTCCATGCGGTCGACGACGCAGCCCACGCCGGTGCTGGAGCCGCGCCGCTCCACGTCCTTCCTGACGTGGACGCAGCGGCTGGCGACGGCGGCGCGGGACGACAGAGTGTACCTGATGCGCGGCGGGGACGGGCAGAGGCGCGCGCGGCCGCAGGGCGGATGAGGGCGACGCGGGGGAGTCCCCGCCGCGGGGGGGGCTCTTGCTGCTGCTCACGCCCCTCAGGCCCCGGGACGAGCGGCCGCCAGCCACCCTCACCGCGCCCGACCCCCGCTGGTCGCCGGGGGTGAGTGCTCACCAACTGACAAAGTGGCTTCTTATTTCTATGAAATTTTTCTTCCAAATCATTTCTTTTTAAAATATATACTTTAATATACCATGTGTCATGTCTTTCATTTTTTTATTTTATTATTTGTTTGAAAAATGCAATCCAAATAACGGAAAACTTTACAAAAGGAGACTGCATTACAAATCTATTTTGTTGAATAAAAGGCATTATGTATTGTATAGTAGTTATATAGTAGTATTGTATAGTAGGCATATGTACGTAATTTTTGTTGTCAATATCACGAAAAAGAGTCAATGTTAATGCGTTTATTTTTCTTGTTTTTTCGAGAACCGTTGGTAATAAATATCGTTTTTTAAATAGTTTCTTTATATTTTTTTAAATATCGATCACAAGAGTTTAGTAAAATAAAAGTCAACGACTAGAAAGGTTTGGTGTTACGTTATATAGCGACGAAGTTTGGTATAAATCTGGAGTTTGTTTTCAGAAACGAGTGTGGCCGAGAATGAACAAATGTGCTCACGCTCGAATTATTTGTACAACTTAAGAAAAAACTCTACCTCTTTTTCAACGTATTGATACAAGGAGATATTCATTTTGTTAAATTTTTATTTAATTTTGGGTTTATCGGTATGTCGTTTTTGTTTCATTAGTACTTTTCTCAATAATTCACGGAAATAATCAGAAAGTCCGAACAATGCAATTCGTAACGATAATTAAAATCATATAAGGTTTATTGTTTTACACGTTTTTAGGGTTTTTGTCTCTTTTATTGTTAATATTGAATAAGTGACGTGTGGGATAAAGAAGCATGGAAATTGGGATAGGGAGCTTATCAAATGCTAATGCTGTTAAACAATCGCTAAATAGATTGAAATTGAATAGTAATATCTCTTTGTTAAACAACTATATTGTTTACCCTAATTTAAGTATAATTTTCTCTTAAGAAAGCATGCGTATCATTTTCGAAATCATTTTCTCTCTTTGATTATTTGATAATATAACGAAATAAATTCCATGACCAAAAATAAAATGCAAACGTAACAAATAGTAAATAGATAAGATATCAAAATCATAAACAAGTAATACATTTATGATTTATTATCATCTTTAAAAATATCCCAATTTATATTTATGAAGCCAAATAAATAGCTATTCAATTCAGGAAAAACAATTACAGTAAATTAGGGCAAATGCCATTTCAGTTCCAAGTATTTACAATTCGATGCTGTGAATTTCCTACTATGGGATACATATCTTGTGAAGTTAAATTAACATTATAAAGGTCCCAGGTAGAGAGATATCTCTAAATAATGTTGTCATGAATTCAATTTAGCGTCGTCTATGTGAGGTAGGTACTGACGGTTACTAAAACAAGCGTTTTGTGGAAGGAGAGTTCTGTGGGCGGAAACGTGCCATTAGCCTGTAATTATCAATTGCGGGGTGATTAATGGTTGCCGCGCAGAGGGGGACGCATTCACAGGTAGGGGGTTCCGCTTTGACAACAGCGCTCATTACATTAGAGGGAGGGGAGACCGCTCCCCTGATTCTCACAAGGGCGGATATTAATTTTAATCCACTGCCTGTATTTGCTGAGCAGTGATTGTCGAAAAGTTAACTTTGTACAGTTTCGTAGTTTCACGATTTATTTTGTGAAGGTAATAAAATGAAAAATGTCCCTTCTCTCTCGAATATACATCCACAAACGATATTCTCAAATCTGATAATCTGTATAGATTAAACATTTTGTGTAACGCATTTGTTGTTATATTTCACGGCAGGATAATTAAAAAACAGAAGAATAAAATATTATAGAAAATATTAAAAGAATTGTATTCTACAAAGCATGAGATATAAAACGTTCTTGTTTTTCATTTAAAAAATCGTCATTTTGTTCATTGAATTTAGATCGTCCTGACTGTCTCTTATTTACTTTTTCAGTATCATGTCGGCTAACCCCCTAGATTTTTGTATGTTTGCTTCTTACAATAAAAGGTATATGCGAAATATTTTTTTTGAAACATTGAGATCTTATATCTACATATTAATTAATTGTATTTATGAATTTCAATTAAATTTATCAAAACATATTTTTTTCAAAAGCAGCTTCAAACATTTTCATTATTTTTTCCCCACGAATATAAGAAGGGACGCTTAAAGAAATAGTGCAGATCTAATTTTCGTTGAACTCTCTAATTTTTTGAAAATGGCCAAAGTTATAAAAAAGCTAGAGAGTACGTCCTGTTGAAGGGAACCAAGTTGTTATTTTTTACGTAATTGAAAAATAATTGGAGTTTTAAACATTAAATTTATTTGCAAAGTCGGAGTTACAAGGGAATTGACCAATCTGGCTGAGAAAATTCGCCAAAAAACAACAAAAGCCACCAGTGTTTTTAGTATATAATCCTCTACCGGCAACAATCTTTGCTTGATAACATTGTGTTCCGAAAGGGGGAAGGGGAAATTCTGCCCATCACTCTTGGCACAAATTCCTTATTTGATTCATTACCCAACTGATAACATCACGAAAATTATTTCTATTTTAATAAAGATACAAATTCACTGAAGCCAAGAGTTCAATTACTTAGAATCTGTCAAAGGTTTTGAGTCTCATCTTTATGCAAATTAATTGATCGTAATCCTCCACCGCGCTGCACCTCCGTTTCAGTATGATGTGCCAAACACAATTCGACATTGAAACACTTTATTTCATTTCTAATCACATTGCTAATTTGTACATGTGTCATTGTTGATCAGTACAGGCTAAAATTGTCACCTCCATAAAATTAAAATACAATTTCAACCGGAGAATGGAGATGAAATTCGAGTGTGCCTGCAGTTTGTAGAGCAGTTTTGGAAAAAATAAATACATTTCATGTGTTTATTAATTTGAATGATTAATAAAAGAAATGAAAGAAAAAGGCAAAATGTACCCTTGTTGCTACAAGGGATAGTAGCTAATTCTAATTTATTGCCGAAGTGCAGAGTGCCAACGTAGTGCTGCTCCTGTTCCCAGGAGACCCGCGAAGTTTGGGAAAACCTCCGCGAAGCGCTGCGTCTGGTGCGGCGGTCCTTGGCTCCAGCCAACACCACCACCGCCGCCTTCCCCGCCCCCGCGCCGGCCCCCGCCGCGCCGCCGCCGGTGGCGGTGGGCCCTCAGGCCTTCATGCTGCTGGACTGGCGGTCGGCGGAGCCGCCCACGGCCGCGCCCTCCGCCACCCCGGCGCCGCCGCTGCCGCTGGCGGGCGAGTGGCGGCCGCTGCTGCGGCTCCGCGCCGCGGACGGAAGCGGAAGCGGCGGGTGGCGCGCGGAGCGGTTCGCCGCGCAGTTCCTGGCGCCCGAGCTGGGCGACGACCTGTCGACGTGGGCGGCGCGCAAGGCCCAGGCCGTGGCGCGCGCCGCCGCCGCCGACGCCGACGCGCCGGCGCCGCCCGCCGTCTGCGACCCGGCCGACGACGACGCCGACGCCGACTGCCCGCCCCCCGCGCACGCGCGCGACAACGCCGCCGGTGAGTCCCAACACTTCTGCACGAGGAGGGGGCTGCGAAATGGAATTTTTGTACACCAGCATTATAAAGCACCTTTTATGATGTAAGGAAACGTTCATAAAATGGCCTTTTACGGCACAAATGATATATTACATTTTACGGCACGAATGATTGCGTCATCACACATTCAGCCAATCGCAAAGAGAGAATCTTGGGGTGGTAGCGGTAAACGTAACAGCCGACCACCGTTGTCTCGCACAGATGTCAAATACCCGTGACGTCACAAGACAGTTCTTTCGAAAATTAAGTTTGATTCTCTTAAAAATTTGTAGTACTGTTATACAAGATTAGCCTATGCAAAATTTGAAAACTCGCTCCTAATGTCGCTCGTTTTCAAAACCTGTACTCGTGCAATAGAGCTTAACACTATAAACTAATTGTATAAACTACTGTTTTAGACTGATGTTTGTCCCACGACAGAAATGAAACTAGAAAGGGAAGTCTCTCACAAAAATGGGTGTGTTTTTTGTCCTGGTTTGGACATGGTTGTCAAGTATCCTATTGTTAAAACGTTCTCACTCAAGTTTGGGAATGCATTCGCTATGACACTGTTTTGGAGAAGTTTGATTTACATGTCCGAGATAACGCTCAAGTAAGATTTCCGACCACTATTTCTTAATCGCAGGAGCAGAATATGCAGCGAAGATGCGCTTTCTACTTGAGGGTACGGTAGGTTGCTTTGAACTTCTGTTCAGGGACACTTGAGTCAACACAAACGCATAAAATAATGATCAACGCGTGCCTATATGCATCAGTTATACGCAAATCCCCAATGTACTTCGCATATATATTTTTCGCGCAAGTGCTGGGCCTAGTTATATTCCCATACTTGGAGGTAAGAGCGACATGAGGCGAACATAACGTATTCTCTTCACCATAACTATCAAGATCCGCCTGCTTCAACTTTTGTTCGTCACATAGCTGCAGAAACTGGGATGATTTTAAAGGAAAGCTACAACTCTATTTTTGCCTCGACCTGCAATCGAACCCAGGACCACAGCACGGGAAGCTAGTACGCTGCCCATGAGCCATCCCAGAGGAGATATATTGACTAGTATAGAGGGAGAGGATTTTATAACTGCCTCAATTTTGCGAACGAATGTTTCAATTGTCCCTAAGAGACCAGTATATGATCGACAATTCATAAACAATAATTAAACTATCATCCATCATTATACTTCGAATATTTACACTCTTAATAGTACCCATTTTAGGTGCATGAAATTGGGTGTTAAAAGGGAAAACACCAAATTATTCCTTAAATAGGCCGGTATAAATCGACATCATAACAACTTTTCGTTTAATTTTTGTTTTCAAACGAAATAATTAAGAATATAGAAGAGAGAAATATTGCAATACAAAGGCATAAATGTTAAACAGATGTATTTTTCCATTCAGACTTCTTTGATACACT
This sequence comes from Teleogryllus oceanicus, assembly GCA_964035755.1. Classification (NCBI taxonomy): domain Eukaryota; kingdom Metazoa; phylum Arthropoda; class Insecta; order Orthoptera; family Gryllidae; genus Teleogryllus; species Teleogryllus oceanicus. Next base: position 89,966,802 of record CAXIVR010000002.1, on the reverse strand, counting down.
AAAATCTCATCTCTTTACTTCAAAACGAGGCTAATACATATTTGGACGTACAAAGATGAGCGTTCATTGTACTGCAATGTACTGCTGCATGTCCAGAAAAGGAAGAATTCCAGAAAGGTCCACTCAAGAGTGAATTGGGGGAATTTTGAAATAATTGATATAAAACATTTTAATTCACCCCTCATGGTCGCGCGAATATCGTTCATACAATAGAATGAGGAGGCAAACCATGACTGGTCTAGTTATCACTTTCCTACGAAAAAGTGAAAGGCTATTTATAAAAACTTAACATCGCAATATTTTTGGGGATTAAAGAAAGAGAGGGAATTCACTCGTGATGCCCACTGGCCCAGAATGTAATGAATATCGCATAGCATCGGCTTTCCGTTTCTTATTCGGACTCGCATCCCAGTCACTGCATGTGATATTTTAGTGGGCGACGGAGTTTCCTCGTTTGTCCACCCTCTCATTTCGCAATTTAACCCACATTCGTGCCCATTATCCACATAACCTGCCACCACTGCCTTTATCATCATCATCATCATCATCATCATCATCATCATATCTCAATGCGTATGCTGTACAAGGAGTATCATCTTCAGTTTGTGACCGCAGAACAATATTCATTGTTTTGTCTTCCCGCTTACTATAAATACATAACGCATTACCATAGGAATTATCATCAATGGAGTCCCGTGGCGAAGAGGTCAGTGTAATAGCTTCAAACCTCTGGGTGTTACAGTGAAAATGCCTATCATGTAATGCAGAATTTGGAGGGGTAAAAAGGGTTCGAAGCCATTTTCTTTGACGTTTCTCCATCGTCTCTTGTATTATTTCAGTAATATAGTACCTTTTGTGGCTCTCACAAGCAACTTATCTTTATCAATGACGTCTCTAAAGAAATATAATTTCATGTAGACGTGACTAATTGCACATTGACTTAAAAATATGAAGGATTTGTTAAAACACGCATTTAAATATTCATGTCTAATGCAACCCGCAACACTCGGTCGGTTCTTTAATCCATATAAATAAATAAATAAATAAATAAATAAATAAATAAATAAATAAATAAATAAATAAATAAATAAATAAATAAATAAATAAATAAATAAATAAATAAATAAATAAATAAATAAATAAATAAATAAATAAATAAATAAATAAATAATTAAGTGCATTAAAAATACAACTGTGAGGTGAAGGACCTCAAAGAAACGTTTTTCACACTGAAATCTACAGAATGAAATCTTCTTGAACATTCTATTATACTTTTGTTAGTTCGACGCTTCTCGATTCTAATCCACCTGTTCAGAGTCTGTACAATCAGCAATAGTGAGTGAAATTAAATTAATTTCTTGATCATCTACGCGATTGAATTACACGGTGTCCTTCGGTAAGAACATTAAATAACAATAGTTTGCATTGACAAGGGTGTGTATTATTGCTATCAATTACATGGACCCAAGAAGACATATAACAATTCACAAAGGATAAGAAAATTTTGAAGCCAAAGATATATTAGAGGTTTATTCGTAATATGGAAATAGAAAAATAGGGAAGAGAGCGAGGTTTAACGTGCGAGAGTTATCGACCGGCTACGCTAATTTGTCTTATCTCTCACTCTATCAACAACGTCCTCTTCATAATAATCTGCCCATTATATTAACCCAACGCGCTTACCATTCAATGGAAGCAGGGCACGACTCAATTGAGTGGCTGGCTGCCAAAATACGGCAATGAGGTAATCTCACTGCAATTCAAGCAACAGTAAATACGAAAGTTGTTCGTAAAATAAGGTTCCCAAGTCGCTGCTGCAGTCGCAATTCGGCAACACTGGCTCGATATGGCAACACTGGCGTGTAGCTTGATTCCTCCTCTATTTCCAAATCCCCCCTCCCCCCAGCGAAGATTCTGCAAAGCTCAGTCTTGGCTGAGCAGCCGTCAGAGATAGAGCTCCCACCACTTCGCCCGCCAGTGCGAATTATGCTCTGTAATGGTTCCTTGTGTGCAAAAAACACTGCAGGGGGGGGGATACTCATGCCCAATTGTGCGAAGTCTACGAATAAAAGTGTATGAGCATAAAATATGTGCAAATGGCGTGGAGAATTCAAAGACAGATGAACAGATGTCCATGTCTAACATTCATTTCGGACGGCCATCTGTTCCGGACAACACGATTGCGAAAGTGAAAGAAGAAATCCTGGAAGATCGAAGGAGACAGTTTGGGAGCTCTGCAAGATGGTCGCTGATGTCAGCAAGACTACCATTGACAAAATTTTGACAGATCACTTAAGGTAAGCGAAGATTTGTGCAAAGTGGGTTCCAAGAATGCTTACGTAAGGCCATAAACGGCATGTTGAAGCGGTCCGAGACTTTCTTCAAGTCCACAAAACCGATGGCGAAGAATTCTTGGATTAAATTGTTACTGGGAACGAGACCTGGGTCCAGTACACGACGCCGGAAACGGAGGAATAATCCCGTCCAGATTCGCCGAAGCCGCAGAAGTTCATGAAACCAGTCTGCCGGAGAAGCGTTGGGGAGCGTGTTTTGGAACAGGGAGGGGTTATTGTTGAGCGAACCAATGCTTGCTGGTTCAACAATCATTGCTGTCCGCTACTGTGCGACTTTGATGAACCCGCGCCGCGTAATTCAACAGAGGAGAGGCTTGCTCACGAGGAGAGTGAGTTTCCATCACGACAACGCTCGTCTATACACCACAAGTGTAACAACCAATGTTCTCAACCAATTGGGATGGGATATTGTCACACATCCGTACTATAGCCCAGACATAGCCCCAAGTGATTACTACCTCTTCCCTGAATTGAAGAAACACGTGAGTGTGACTCAATTCGGAGTAGTATCCGGCGAGTAGCTGAAAGAAAAGGTGTTAAGCTACATTTGCGGCGTCGCGGGAGAGTTGTACGACTCGGGAAAAAAGAAGATGGCACACCGCACACAGAAATGCATCGATCTCGATGCTGAATATGTCGAAAAAGAGGAAAAAGTCTAATCTTTCCAAAAATGTACATTTTAAAGCACATAAACGTGTTTTTCATTGTGAAAAATCATTGGGAACTTTATTTTACGGACAACCCTCCTAAATAATACTGTGTTTTAGAACATTTTACCAACTAGGGATCCAAAGCTTAGAGACCTTTGTGTAGGCTTTCCCTTCTTGACTTCGAATTATGGTTACAGCCCGAGCCTGTAAAAGTCGCAACAGACAATGGAATTCGTTGCTGGTTATCTCCTCGTTTTCTCCGTTGTTCTTTTCAATCAAACCCCCTTTCAAAATAGGCGTGTTTGCTGTAGTGTAAGATAACAAAAAATTCAATAATAACATTAAAAGTAGCAATAATAGTAACAATAATACCTTTAATATTAATAAAAATAATAGTACTAATAATAATAATACGAAGAAGAAGAAGAAGAAGAAGAAGAAGAAGAAAAAAGAAGAAGAAGAAGAAGAAAAAGGAGAGTAACTTAGCTTATCACGTTTTGTTCAAGTATTTCAGAATATTCTTGAAAAAACCGACTAAATATAGTATAAATAGATTTGTGTTGTTGAGAACAAATGAACTCTTTCATAGGCGCTTTAACAACTCCCCTTAAAGTGAATTTTACCTGCTTTGACCTCTCAAATCAGTTTTTATGATTCTATTAGAATTTTCTCAAAGGATCCGAAAAAATTATCATTCTCAATAATAATAATAATAATAATAATAATAATAATAATAATAATAATAATAATAATAATAATAATAATAACAATAATAATAATAATGTCGCTGATTAAGATTATAAGCATCATTTAAAAGAAGACTTCTCCATATGTTAGCAATTATTTTATTACAAAATAGTACCTACATATTTTGCTATTTTTATGCCTTTGCATCGAGTTCCATTCTTGGCAAATGCAGAAAGCATAAATGCACAATGCGTAAGTAAATTGGGTTGTGGCAATCTAATGTTTACAAAGACTTAACTATTAAAATAGAAAATTATATTTTAATTTGTTATTAGCAAACAAAATTTTCTTCGATTCCACGCATTCCTTGTCTGTAATTTTGAGAGGAATTTCATATGTACTGATACAATTTTATACACAGTACAAAATGTTTAGTAATACAAATTCCATTGTCAAAATATTACAACCAACCCTTGAGCTAAATTGATAAAGTATTAGCACCTCTGGAAATTCAGCATCCCTTCGAATATCCCTTTAATTGAATGGTTCGGTTTCGAATGCAGGAATTGCAAATTCGGTCGCCAACAATAGAAAACTCATTAAGTGTTTTCCCATGGCGCTTTGGAATAACGTGCTGGTTCGTTTCCTGCGCGGCCCCAGTGACCGATGTTTGAGGGAGAGAGCAAAGGGGATGGCAGGAGGGGGGAGGCAACGCTCTGGAGGGGGACATGGCGGGACCGGATGAATAGAATTGGGATATTGGATGTGTGTGTGTGTGTGTGTGTGTTTCTGTGTTTCTGTGTTTCTGTGTGTGGGGAGGGAGGCGAGAGTGAAGCCGGTGAAAGCGTTCGAGAATCAAGGTAAAGAGGAGGAAAGATGAGTGGCAGGAAAGATAGGCAGAAGTAACAGGTTTAACTACAAGAAGAAACGGGGCCGTGAAGTAAGAGAAAGCTGCAACTGCCAAAAAGATGAACGTAATGAACACATAGTTTTATAAAAGCTAAGCCAATTTGGCCTACCGATAAATAAATGTAAAATGGACGCTCCGAAGGAGTGACAAACGAGGAGTAAAACTAGGATAATAAGAAGTGCAAAGAGAGATGATCATGGTGAAATCTTCGATGAATATGTCTCGCACTATTTTTTTATCAACCAAAGGGTGAGTGTGTTTAGTTTTTAATGTGTGAGTATGCATACCATCGCTCTGTAACAGGTCTGAAAGAAGTAGATGCAGAATGCATTACTCCCCCCAAGAAAATTGGAGAGTAATTTTAAATAATCTGTACCAAATGGTATCAAAAGTATTTTGTTTTCTCCGTACTTCACATGAACAAAACGTTCTCATTACTTTTCAGAGAACTTAAGTTTACAAAGTAGCTACTCACCACCGAGCTAAACGAACGTTCATCAACTTCAACACAAGTTAATCCATGCATCAGAAGTGGAAATTGTCTTTATTTCTGGACCAAAAGACGAGACACACAGTTCTATTTTGAAAACGCAACAAATTGTATAGAAGTGCTGAAAAATCAGCTGTGATTGACCTCGGAACTTTTCTCCCTGTCATGACCATGCAAGTCAAGAAGGACAGTAGGGAAAATTTGTGAAAATGTCTGTTTTCTCCGCCCTTGATTCATTCATGATCGTGGATTGATGATTGCTTTTCGTAACAATAAGAGACAGAGCGCTAACGAAACTTGAACAAATCCATTCTCTTCTACAAAACCGACTTCCTGTAATTTGTTTCACAATCCCAGAGGGAGAAGGCAAACTGACAATAAACACAATGAGTCTGTGAGCGCATTTGCATTTTAGTGCGCTTGAACAGTTTGTTATCCTTTTAGCTTTTACGATAGACAGTTTTCTTCTTCAGTCTTGCGTTCACTACTAGTTTTAAACATCGCCTTATACGATCAAGTAGTATTTGATGTAAATACTCATTATAAATATTTACAAACGTCTCTCCAGCATTCCTTCGAATTGATTATTTCACTGAATGATGCTGAGACGACTGCGCGGAGCATCTTTTTCGAAAAAAATGTTTATTCTAATAATTGCCTTTCATTAAACCGTTCAGAAATTAAAAAGAAATATTTTTACCGTGGGTTAAATGTTTCTTTAATATTAATTAACACTTGATTCTTTATAAATAACTGTTAAAAGTGTATTTATTGAAAAAAAATGTAATACAAAACTTCAGCTCTTCAGGGAGGAGCATTTATATGGTATTTAAGAAACTGTCCTTTCTTCCTCGCAGGAGTAAATGTTGCAACACAAGTAATGTTCAGTTCTACGAAATGTGTCTTAAAACAGTCACATACACCTGAGCGCATAAAAAATGTGTTCCATTCTACTATTCATTATTTTGGAGAGATATGCACGTCCAGTTTTTCGTGACATATTCCTCCCATCACTTGTTAAACTCCGCTGTGATGTGCCAGAAGGGTCGTCAGATCTGACTGGCCGAGGGGTTGGGGTGGGCGGACATGGAAGGCTGTCCTCGGCGGCGGACGAACGCAGAGGCGAGCGGACGGGTGAGTGGGTGGACGAGTGGGCGGATGTGTGGGGTGGGTGGTTGGTTCTCAGGTAAGTAAGCGAACATGAAACCCCGTGCGGTCTACAACACCACAATTCTCTTCATCAGGGGGACAAGTCCCCGGGGTGGGCACCTTGGCCTCTTGCACTCTAATCCGCACCCCTGCCGACGTGTTAACGCCGACAGGCTGATGGTCTTATCCAGCCGGAACCCAGTTTACCGTCACGGCAACCTCGCCATACAGTGCCTGGGTGGGGCCGCCCTGCTAGCTTAGAGCTCCTAGCTATCCAGGCTAGTACCGGAGTCTCGACAATGCGCCACTCACATGCGCCGGGAACAAGTTCCCTCCTCTTTGCCCAGAGTATCGGGCCACTGCCACAACGAATCCGAGAGCCCAACTGAGGGTCACCTGAACTAAGGTCCAGGCAGCTCGGAGCGCCCATCCCGTCCCCCTTCCCAATGCTTTCCTCCAGCTCACGACGTGGGTAACACCGGTGTCGGAGCAACCTGACGTGTGGTTACTGGTTTCCCGCCGGACTTTAAAGTGGGATCCAGAGTACTCCGAAAAGCAACCTTCACCCAATCCTGCTCCAAGGTCGACGCGCCATAGGCCCAACTGATGGGTGGCCAGTTGCTAGGCCACCAGGAGCTTAGTATCGCCCTCTCACTGCCTGCAACTTCAAGCTACCGATGTGAACGGCGCCGCAAGACTCATGGTCGGGGATGTCGTCCACCACACTTCACCAGAGATCCCGACAACCTACTTCTTCATGATCTTTCCCCCACCTACGGGGAAAGGAATCGAACATTGGAGCTGTCTGAAGGAAAATTATAGCGGCCGGCTGCTCTGATCGGTAGTTTTCCGTGGTTTCTCCGATCAACAACAGGCGAATGCCGGCGTAGTTCCCTACCAAACGGGCCACGGACCGCGCGCGATCTGTCCTTCCTCTTCCTTGTCCTATCCTCTACCCTTACACACACACACACACACACACGAACATGCACTACACTACCACATATTTCGGGAGACCGGTCGGGAGCTTAGAGCTTATCTCGACTGGGGCGGTGCCCCGCTGATGGGAGAGTCCTGGTTAGGGGCAAACCCCACTAGCCGACGGTAGGTCGGCGCCGGATCTCGTCATCCAGCAGAGGAAGATCACTATCTCCCGATAAAAAAGCATGCACTACACTTACGGAGCTAATGACCTAAGCTGTATACGCGCCCGGAATCACTAACCAACCAACCAACAGTGGAGCCATCGTGGAGGAGCGGGCGGCCAGGCGAGCGGTTCCGAGCGGTGCGGCCTGGGCGGCCGTCCGAGCCGTTCTTGTCGCCGCGGGCCGCGCGCACCAACATACGTGGATCGATGCCCGTAAACGGCGAGGTGCGCTCGCTCTCTCTCTCTCACTCCTGCCTCCGCCGCCGCGCGCCGGGCGCTTTGGCCCCTGGCCCAGCCCCCCCTCCCCCCACCTGGTCTCGGTCGGTGACAGGATAGGGAGCCGTCACTGGGAAGCGGAGCTGACAGCCCTCCCGAGCGTGTCGGGCTTTACATCCGAGGATGCGGTCACTGGATTATATCATGCTGCTTTACATGAGCATGAAATATTGATTGTAGCTCTACGTGGTGTGTAATTTGACGGTTAGAATGCTTGCAGTGACAAAGGATACTGGAAGTTCCAGGTAGATTCTTCATTGAAATTGAGCGTGTAACATAATATTCCTATTTGTGATGTAAGAGAATGATTTTGATGAGATTTCTTCCCTTGTAGAAAGCATCTTATTAATGTAGTACCTCTCGAAAATTGGATTTTTTAAAAACATTTGTTAAAAGGTTTGTATCAGAACATTTCTTTTTATTATTGTTTATTTTTTGTGCTCACACGAAATTTATTCATTTACTTTGTCAAAACGGTCAAAACATTTTGTAGTAATCACGTGATTTTAGTACGTAATTTTATTTAACATTACCGTTATTTTAATATACATTTGTGTTTCTTCAATTAAATTTCGCATAATTTTGCTGAATGTAATTTATTTTTCTGCTCAAGAAGTCACTAAGAGACAACCGCAAATGCCTCTTACTATTTTATAGTAACGACTTTACAAATAATTAAGACGTGGGTTTTCGCGCCCGCGAAATGACGGATAACGTCAACCTACCTTAACGTTGTTTCATTATTCCCGTCGTAATAAACAAGTGAACGAAGCGAGCGACAAAACGTCGAGAAGGGTAACGCGTCAGTAGTTACGAAATGCTCTCAAGTGCGGCAACGTTCTCGGGAACTCGCTCTTAGTTTCTGGAGACGGGGCGTCGGCTTGCGGATGCTGTCACGGTGACATCAGGGACACTCTCTCTGTCTCTCTCTCTGTCTCTCTCTTGGTGTAACCACAGTGGCTGCGAAATGATTTCACGTGGGTGAGACAAGAACGGAATTCAATATTCAGTTCAACTGCCCCTCCAACGAATTCATTCGTTTTAGATTTTTACGATCGCTGTCACTACTACGTCGTTTGATTAGGTGGTGACACGAAGGTTTCAATTATCTTGCTCCACTGCAGAATGCGACTTCGCTTCAACATCCGAGATAATAAGGTTAATTGGTAGCTTAAACAGTTGCGATGCAGAGAGTTTCCAAATTGTATTAGTGTTTGTACGAATTTACATCTCCGGCTGCGAGGTTTAATTAATGTTACACATCGCGAGCGCAGAGTATTGAATTCGGTTACCCACTTTCCCTGGTTTCTCTCCATTTGAAACATATTATTGATCAAAGTAACATGTGATCCGGAGTAAAATGCATTTCTAAAAGTCATAGTAAAGAAAGAAATATTTAATTCTCACTGGGGAATTCAAACGTTTTAATTGCATTTTTAACTCCTAACAATGCTTCCTCTTCTTTTGTTTTTACATTAATTTCATTTCTCAAAAATTGGATATTGAAATTACGAAGGAAGCAATTTCATATTTCGAAATGTGTCAAACTGTATGTCAGTAGTACTGTCAGAAATTTTCAGATCATAATGTTAAGAGACTCAGAGTCAATTGCAAAATGAAACTATAGCGAACTAAGATTTGAATTGTTGGGATGGGTGGATTGGTGAGTACAATCAACAAAGTTAAAATAAGATCTTGTAAAATGAAAGTAAAAAGGTCGAAAGAGCTTTATTAACAACTTTACGGACCGGTTTTAAATATTTATGCGTTACCTTAATCAGATTCTTTCAAAATGGTATCATATTAACGACTGGGAACGGTCAACATTTTTTATTTCAGGCACCTGGCAGATTTCCTAAGTTTTCGTGTATTTCCGCCAACTGTGTCTCGCGGCGGGATCTAGTAGGTCCTAATTGGAGCTGTCTCGGCTGCGCTCGCGGGCGAATTGGGCGTGCAGGGAGCTGCGGCGGCGGGGACGGCGGCGGGGGTGGCGGCGGGGGCGGCTTTCGCGGCAGCCGACGACACTTGACGTGCGGGGGCGGTAGCGCGGGCGGCGTGAGAGTTGAAGACAGGGCTTCAGCAGGCGGCGCGGAGGCGCAGCTATGGGTGCAAAGGGGGTTGCTGTGTGTGTGTGTGTGTGTGTGTGTGTGTGTGTGCATGTGCGCGTGCGTATGCATGCTAAAAGCTTGGGGGATGTTCCAACAGAGATCAAGGGTTTGCACTAGTGACTGGAAGTGAACAGGTGAGGAGGCCTGCGGAAGGAATGAAAGAGCAGCTGGGAGTGACAGCCTATGAGATTGATTAAATGAGTGTGTTTGCAATGAAAGTAAAGTTTATGTTGGTGTTGAGAACGTAGTGTGTCGAGGCTACAAGTGGAATGAAATGTAACTAGACGTAGTATGTAGATCAACGTTTAAGGGAACAGTTAATGAATACGTGGTGGTAAAGAGAGTGGATGAGAAGAGCCGGGCAATTTCGTATTCATAAGCGGTGTTAGGCAACTCTCCAAAATTACCGTAATTCAAAACTTTGGTGAGAATAAGGTAGAATAGAATACGAATTTACGGAAGGGATACATGGATTTTCGTATTGTTAGCAACCCGACAAATAAACGAAATTTCGGTGAATTGTGTGTAGATAGTATAGATATTATTTTTACTTTTCCATCGTACGTTTTCCCTGTAGTAAACATGTCATGCAATTATGTTGATTGGGTCTTGATAAGAGTGTTTCAAGCACCGAGTAATGTAATTAATTATACTAAAATTTGAATAAACCATTTTTAAATATCTTCTATTCATAATTAAGATCCCTTGATGTTAATACAGACGAATTAGTTCTCCGTAAAGAAATAGGCGAATTGTAAGTAATGCATGACGGGTAATGATGAGGGAAAAAATATGTAGATTGATCAACTATTTCCTAAAGGCATATTCCTGGAAATTTCTTATTGATTTGCAGGGAAAGCAGGATACGCTGGAGGAAAACGGACAATAGCAATTTTCTAAGAGTTTAGAAGTAGCTTGGTATTGAAAACACGTTTGAATGCATATGAGAATAGATGTCACTGTAAAAGCTACCATTGAATGACGGTGTACGTGGGTAAATGAAAGCGACGGAGTGTAAATGAGAGAGAGTAAAGACAAATAGAAGTTGGAGTAGTTGCGGTCGGTTGAGTTGTGAGAGTGGTTGGAGACGGCTAAAGTCTGGAGGGGCCTGAAGAGGCTGACGACAGCTGGGTGCTAGGAACAGCGAGGGCGAGCAAGGAGGACTGGGCGAAATGGAAAGGGGGGCCAGCCGAAATGACGGAGTCATCTCAGAGCGAGTGGCTATCGCAAGAGGTGATCAGTCGCCCAAGGAAAGTTCTGCCCGCAGACCAGCGGTCGAAGATGCCTTTTGGCGATTCTCCACACTAACGGAAGACTAGAATAACACATTAAATTTCAAGAACATAGGAATTTGCAAGAAATAGGGTTTTCCGATATGATGTGGAATAGTTGGCTGCCGTTCCTCTCGGCAAATATACCTTATTTTTCTGCTGGTCTGTGATAAGTTCTGTTAAATTTTTTTTAACTAGAATGATCATTGGTTTGTTAAAATGTAATATAGTAATTACCATGTTACATTATAATAATAATACTTTACTTTTACTGATATTAATTATTTTCTGCATAGCTATCTTTCTAAAATGAAATTTTACATTCATGTTTGCTAATTTTAATATATCAGTCATAACATAACTGCAAAGAAATTAAACTAGTTAATAATAGGCAAGAGGTTCTACAAATTTTTAAATATAACATGGGTAAGATACCAATTCCAAAGGGATTCTTCAGCAAGGAATAATTATCAGCTACAAAGCAGCGTTCACAGACTTTGCTACGTGCGTTCAGAGAACTGAAAAGGTTCGGTACAGAGGTGCGCAATGCTTCTTATTTCAACGACTTTGATATTTAACGCTGAAGGTATTATTTTTTTATCAGATAACAAAAGATTATCATTTCATCATTTCGTTTCTTGTTTTAACTACACTCACTAAAATCTCATGCAAATTACATATGTAATTTTGAGAGAAAATATATGTTAAAACGAAACATCGATGACATTGACAGGTCCCCCGGGACCGAATCGAGCACGTCCCTTGCCTGAAAACAAATGCCACGAGCGTCATCTCACGACCGATTTCGCGCTTCTCCAAGCGCGCCCTGCCCCCCCTCTGCTCCGCCCCCGACCCGTCCGTGCCCGGCCCGGCGAAGAGCCCAGCGGCAGCAGAGGGTGGCGGTGGGCGTGGCGGTCGGAACTCGCAGCCGCACACGATCCGTCTTCTTTAAGGGCGCCCGGCGCTCCTCTTTTTGGGCTTTGAAGGGACGATTTATCCACTTTTTATGCGCCTGCTCAACAGTAGGTAGAGGCCATCACGTCGCTTCTGACCTTTCGACTGCACGTGACGGCCCCATTTAAAGCGAACTAGTTCGGAAACTCTTCGCCGGAGAGTGCTAGCGCGGAATTTATCGAACTGCTTCTAATTTGCAGGTCTCTGCTGATTAAAACGGATCTGGACACAAATGACATTTTCTCTCATTAATATTCGTTCAAAAATTGTATGTCATAATCAGATATGTGAAGGTACAATAATTCTCCAATTGGAATTTAATATAATTGTATACTCTCAAACAGTAATTTGTGAATATTCCCAAATTATATTTTGGTATAAAATTGTGAAATTACACAAAATAACTCTCTGACCTATATTGCTAATTTCCAATGCGCGCAGAAATTAAAGAAAACTATGTATCCTCCGGCCATGTGGAAGGTGCCAGGTTTCTCTTGATACCCAGAAACTCAGGTTAAAAATACAAAAAAAGAAATACTTCGATTTTGTCTGAAAAGTACAAAATAATGATTGTGTAATTACGCCTATTGTCGAACTGCCAGTACCGTCTGAATTCTTATGCTCCGTGCTTTATTGCGACAGAACTGACGTCTTGCGACAGTAAAATTATCAGGAAGATAGTACCAACTGTTAAATATTTTTCTACTTGTGTGTTGCGTTTTTGAGTTTCTTGGTTTATTTGAAATGGTTGTATTGTGTATACAAATCAACTACTCTGTGTTATTGAAGTATTCGCCGAGAATGTTTTTGTTAAATAATTAAATTTATTGTAGTGTTAATACGTGAGAATTTTATTTGTTTTTGAAAAGTGTCCGTGCTACCATTTGATAAAACATTTTATTGGTTTTGTTCAAAGAAAGATTTTTTTTTGCTCCTACCTTTCAGAACTATATCAATAGAGTTCATATAATTATATTTCTAATGTGCATTTTTAAGTGGTTCAAATAATTCGAAAACATTCTAAGTCGTATGTTCTTCTATATTACTATTGAAATGTAGTAATTTCTGTTACCAATGACCGAGAATATCTATGTCAGCATTCACTTTGGAATGGGGAGGTAGTGAACCCAATATTTAGTAAAGTAGTTATTCTAAAGATTGATGATGAAAATATAAAGGAGAATAACGATACTATCTAATGTGACGATATATATAATTTATATGTAAAATGATCATAATGACTGAATTATTTGTGAAGGTCGTTCCCAAAAAATCTGTAAATTTGTTGCGTTGTATTTTTTATTAAATTGTTATTTTTTGTTTTTATGAATTAATGCAATGTGGCCTATTTATTCACTCTCAATACTTATTTTCTTGCTTTTCGTTAGCAAAGCCTGACAAAAATCTATTGCCGGGCTCTGGTAACGAAAAAGTGAATTTTTTTTTTCTAAATTTAGAAAAAGCTAGTGGTGCTATAGAATAACACAGACTTTCTAGCACTAGTTAGTTTTCTAATCTCTTTACTCTGGACTAGCTTTTTCACTTAGGCTTTTCTCTCTTTCCATCTGCCTTCTTTTGTAGCCCAAAGGACATATTTTCACATATTCTCAATTTTTCGACTTCCTAATGCCAGAACTGAAACATTATATCTTGACTAATATAGATGTGTACAGCCCGTAACCGAGCCGGTAAGCCAATGTCGTTAAGGCGTGTTTAGATTCAGCTCTTCGGGGCAAAAGGAATGAGGTTCAAATACCGTGCAAGAATTTTAATTTGGTGAATGTGTTGTTGCATAACAATTGAGGTTTTGAGAAACTTTATTGAAAATCATTTGAAACACTTCTACTCACAAATACAATCAATAAACAGATGCGGGGACAAACAAGCGGGAACGTGTCTGTGTGTGCGTTTCCAATTTGCAACTTTTAACCATTTTTTCAACTCGCTCTCATTTGATTTCTAAACCGTATGTCACATCAAATCAATTGTTGTTTTGCAGTGCAACTTTATGAACCGATTTAAGTAAACTAATCAATCTATCAACATTAAATTTAAATACATTACAAACACTATCCGTGATGTGCCGACTTAGATATTTTTAACTGCTGACCGGCAGAGGTGGATCAGGGTATCAACTAATGTCATTATATGCCACAGGCAGGGAGGTTCTAGTTTCAAGTCCTGACGATGTGTTGTGACGATGACTAGTGACAATTTTCGGCCCTAGCCAGTTAGTTAAGTTGAGTTCTGTCGCTGTGTGGAGAAAAATTCTAGCTGCTGGCTGCTCTGATCGGTAGTTTTCTGTGCTTTCTCCGATCAACAACAGGCGAATGCCAGGGCAGTACCATACCAAAGGGGCCACGGATTGTGCGTGATCTTTTCTACCCATACCTTGTCCTATCCTACCCTTTACTTTCACACATACTTACATGCATCACACTATCGCACATGCCGAGATACCGATCGGGAGTTTAGAGCCTGACCCTCTACTGGGAGGTACTTGGTTGGGAAAAGCCCCTTTAAACGACGGGAGGTCGGCGCCGGATTTTGTCATGCATGGGGGAGGGAAGATTACCGTTACCTCCCAAGCATGTATTACACATACGGGGTTAATGACCTTAGCAGTTTACGCGCCAGGATTTACAATCAACCTGTCAACCTAACAGCTGTCAGTCCATCTGTGGACGACTGTAGCGCCTCAACCGATCTGTTTCTTTTTTCAAAATTTGATATTCCCTGATCGATCTGAACGGACTGGAGGCTTTGGGAGTTTCTAACAGATATTTTGGTTGTTGAGTGTGTTTTTTTACATGAATCGGGCATTTACATTTTTATGCCTTTGCCCGACCACGATCCATACGCCACCTGTGTGGCGTAGTGGTATAAGTGGCGGTAAGTTAACTCTAAGGATCTGAGTTAGGGTCTTGGAGCGGAAATAAATTGCTGGTTGAAAACACTTTTGTTGGATCATTTAGAAGCAATGCGAGAAAGTATGTGCTTTGGTAGCATCACTAGTTTTGATTGATGTGAATCATGACGTATTATCTCTTTATAAAAATAAAAGTTATATTTATTTTTATTACAATTGCGTCTTGCTTTGGCGTAGAGAATTCAGATTACAGTTATGCTGTGTTGTGCAAAACGTTTATAAACAAAATTGCTTAATAAAAAAGGGATATGAAAATACCAACAATTACTTTTCATATTTTACTTCAAAATATACGTACTTTCTTGCATTTTTCGCAGCTTTTGAAATTTTCGAACATTTAGAGAGTTCAACAAAAATCGACACTCCGCCATTTATATAGGCGTACTTCGCTGTATTCAGTAAAAAATAATTTTGTTTAGAAAACATTTTAGTTGCTTTTACTTCAAGCAAGAATTACACGAAATACACTCATATATTTTTTAAAAGTACATTAATTTATTTAAAATCATCTTGGTTTAAAACAGATTTCACTATGGAAAAAATTGTGTAATCAATGTTGTAGTTATAAAATTTTTATTTTACAAATTTTGAAAATTAAAATTTATCAGAAACGCGATATAGCTCTTTTATAGACGTTCTTTTTTATATTTAAGATACATAAGTGCGATTGTTCAGTCATATTGTAGGCAAAAACGATGTAGGTAAACTTCACATGCAAAAATGGAGACACCTCGTCGTGAATAATATATAAATTTTCTATTGTAATGTGCATGTTTCCACAGTCATGTCCTTTGTAAGCAAAACTCTCCCCCCCATTCAAACGGTTGCCCACGCCGTGCGACTAGATTTTAGAAGACAAGCTATGATGCCACAAAACTACAAGTATTGCTTGCAATAGATCGCATGCAATTTAAAGAAGAAAATAATGAACAAACCCCAACAGTTAAGAGTTAATTTATTTTATTTTAAAATATTCTTAAAATCTAATGTTTATAGTTTAAAATCGATTAATGGTAGCGATCGGAAACACATCTGGCCACAATATTTCATTTAAAGCAAAACTCACGAAACAAGGTTGAGTACACAACTGAATTATCTTTCTGAACTAGAAACTTTAGTGATATAAATACTTGTTATGTGCGTTACAAATAAAGTATTAATATTAAGAATTCCATAATTAGCCAGTTAGGTTTACGTTATTTAAAGTTGGTATGCCAAGAGCTTCGATGCATACTTCGGACTTAAACAGGATATATTGCACATTAGCCAACACAAGGTAGATTATGCAAGTGAAGTAAATTACGTTAACTAGGACAGAAGATATGTTATAATAATGAACGTGGATCAGACTGCTGGTGGGGTATTTCTAAAGCTAGTGAGAGACGAGACGTATAGTTTCCAGTTTCATAGACTCAGATATAAAGTTCTATTTACATGATTCATCCTAACCTTACCTAACATAATCACTGTATACCTCAGTTGATGCTTCGTTACTCATTTACGAGTTGACATGAAGCCCTGACGGTCGGCTTTCCCGATTTACATGAAACAAAATTGAGTCTGAGCAACGCATAATTTCCAACACTCGCAATCACAACACACCACACAGACTAAAACGGTAATCTTAAATTAGTTCTCTCTCTGTGGCTGATACCAACATAAGTTTCATGAAGTCTGAAACGATTCGTTGAGAATCACTCTTCAGATTTATTCATTTTCTGGCTGATGTCGATTTAACCGGTCACTCCTAACTTTAGCTATGTTTCGATCTTAAGTCCTGATATAACGAATAAATTACGTTTGCGTCGTATATATTTGCGTCTAATATAATTTGCGTCTAATATAATTTCAGTTACACGAGTATTATATGATTGCACATTCTTCATGCCCAATTGAATTAAAAAAAAAAAGATGTGAGATGTAAATACCCAAGTGTTACCGATAGTTTTCAGCGCTCTGGGATTTGTTCCGCCAAATTTATGCAAGGACTTAATAAATCTCCCAGATCGTTTATGAGCTTGAGAAGTGCTAGAAATCGTGTTGTGAGAAATATCCCATATTTTGCGCAGCAATAATAATAATAATAATAATAATAATAATAAAATAATAATAATGATGATGATGATAAGCGTAATAATAATAATAATTTAATAATAAGAGTAATAATAATAATAATAATAAAAAAAAAAATAGTTTTAATAATAATAATAATAAACTTCCCGATTTCATGAGAACTATTTGCATACATATTACGACCTCCTTCATTGCACTAGGAATGTGAACAGGAAGGAGTGTCGCCATGAAAATTCCTCTAACCCCATCAAATAGTTCAACTTAGGAGCTCCAAAACATTCAACCCGAATCGCGGACTGCAGCGGTGAGAAAGTTTTTATCGGACCGCAAATGTCTCTTTAGCGACATCGCAGGGTATCTCCAGTACTTTGCTAATTGGATCGGCGTCTGTGGCTTCCCCATCCGAATTTGGAACTTTGGAAACCGCTTTGTTTGGGAGCTTGTTCGCCGGTTGCCCTTCCTCCCTGACCTGTCGTTGCGCGGCGGTCCTTCCGCTCTCGCACCTCCCCCCGCTAACTGGAATCCTTTAGGACTATTAGGGCAGGGTGTGCGAGCGGTTGTCCCTGCTGGTTGCAGTGTCTTCTGTGCACACAACTTGAAGATAGCGAGTTTTTTCCATGTGATATCAGGAAGATAGTTTTGTTGTAGTATGTTTGTGTTTTTAATTTATTTTAATGAATTTAACACATTGTATGCCATTTTAAATCTGCGATACACGCTCTAGTACAATTATTCAGGTACACGCAATGACCTCTCAGATGCATCATTTCACTTTTTGCTTATCTTCCGTCGCAAGCTAATTATTGGGTAATTCAGGCACAAACGTTCGTTAAATACATTTACTAACATCGAAACTTTAAAACTTTATAGAACTACAATGTTTATCAATAATAAGAACAAGATATTTATTAAAACGTTTTATCAGTTGAAAATTGTTTACACACTCCGGCCTGAGGTATGCTGCGCTGCGCACAGTTTGAAATCGTTCTCGTGACGACAGCATGAAGATAATTGGCACGAACGGGATGTTATGACATCTGAGAACAATAGTTCACAATAGCACGTTCTGAGAACGGCGGTGTTCTAAAAAATTTCTATGTTCTTGCGTTCTCTATCAACGCAAGAACAACTAGGTCATCTGAGAATTCTACCGCGTATGTCTCAGGGATAAAATGTAGCACGTGATTATGATTTGTTTGTGTGTGGAGGTAGTTCTATTCTCGAGATTATTTGAAAATAAAATGAAAGTTGTGATGTGGCGCACCCAACGGAGGCTCATGCTGCTACACTACCCGCCCCAGAATGGTATTCAAAAATATAACTTTTACTAATTTTCTAGTCAGACAAAAGTAATGTAATATACCAATTGTTGACGTTATAATTATCGAGTATAAGTCAATAAAAATACACATTATATTCAGCATAAATGAAAAGTAGTATATATATCAAACGCATACTCTACTGAACATTATACCTGAATATCTCCTTTCTCCCAGAAAAAAATCTTGGGTTAAAATTTAAAATGCATGACATTTTTGTCGAAACTTTTTTCTGCACTTTCGGCACCTTGTCCAGAAGTTTTACAATACTACTTACTCGTACTCTAAACTACGTACACGAGAAAGTAAGAACCTACAACAATTTCCTGTGTCCCCGAGTTTGAATCGTCAAGTATGGACCTCTGTGGAAAGGTGGAAAGTTGTTGTTTTGTTTTTGCCTAGTATTACTTACATGGATATGCTCTCAGTTTTTTTCTCGGATGATATGTCTCCATAAGCAACAAAAAATTAAAAACCGTCAGGGTTGCTATGCAAAATGATGCTATTGTAACGACATTTTCCGGTACATTTCGGTAGCATGGCAGCGCTTAATTTGGTTTTGCAATTTGAGTGAGAATAGAAGGGGCGGCAATCGCTCTTGCATTTTTGTGCAGGAAATTGGTGTCGCGTGCACGCCTATGCAATGCGCGCTTCGGAACTCGAGATTTGCGGAGGCAGAGGGATTAAATGTCCCTGGCCGCGATGTGCGTTGGCGATGAACAACGCTAGTGGTTATGGAAAAGCAAATGAAGCTCAATAAAGACACTGCCAAGCTCAATTAAACCCGCTATCAATTAGTAAGATAAATAAAAATGCAGATTGTTTTCGAAGAACATAATTATGTTATAGTACAAAATTATTTTGTAAACACGAATAAAAGAGGAAAGGATTTAATAAAAATTTGACCGACAAAGGAGGACAACCCTGAAGACATAAGATTGAACTCCTTGGACCCGTGAAGTAAGAATGGAAGATGCCGGTAAGAGTGGATTACACGCGCGTAAGTGCGATTTCTGCAAGCACAATGGTCCTAATCTTTGATACGATAGTGGCTTCCGAGAATTCAATGTGCCCAAGTTATTTTAACGAACATCAGACGGATTCGATTCCTGTATGGGACATGGCAACAATAGCAAATATCCCAAAAATTAACCTTTCCGTGAACCCTTCAGGATCTCCCTAATATCTGTTCGCGGTCCCATAGAGGATTGCGTACTCCATTTTGAGAACCTATTAGTGATAATAAAGGAAATTTTGAAATGGAAGAAAACCTGATACTTAGCCCTTAAGAAATTTAATAGTTTCTAAATTTAATTTATTTCTTAAATAGAGCGTAGTACGGTTGTTAAAATTGCGCAGGTCCAATTTTCGTTCAACCCTCTTCATTTTCAATTTGCAAAATATGAACATTTCAAAAGCACAATATTGCTGATAGATATTTTTCTTAAACGAAATATGTTCTATAAAATTAATATGCAAAATATTTCGAAAATATGACTAATTTGCTCGGAATTTGGCATCAAATAATGGTAATTAATTTTTTTAAAAGAAACTCTCAAAATGTTTACAGAATTTATTTTCTCAAATATAGGGATGTACGCGGATAAAATGGCGTTGGTTTCAGTTTTGGAGTACTTTGTAATGTAGAAAATAGCAAAAAAAAATTGCAAAATTACGATATTAATAAAGATTTTTCCTTTATGGAATCTGTTCTAAGAAACTAGATCTTTAAAAAATACAATGTACAATTTTTAGAAAATTGAGTAGTTTTGTGTAATTGTTGCTGAAATAAAGGCAAATTTTAAAAACTATTTTCTAAAAATTTCATTCCATTATTGGGATTAAATTTTTATGTGTAATAAATAAACGTGTACTTTTAAAATTGATTCAGTTTCCGTTTTCGTTGAATGGAACACTGAATTTTTAAAATTACCCAGGTTAAAAATAATGCGTGAAAGTACGTATGTGCTCTTGTAATGACTAGTTTTAGAGAGTAATACATGAACAAATAGGATCAACCATACGTTTTTAATTTAAGATTACTTAATTTAAATTCAATAAATATTTTTAATTCACAAATCACGGAAATAATTTTTGAAAAACATACAGGAAAATAAGTTGCAAGTGTACCGTCCTTACGGGGGTCTTGCAAGGAGTGAATGGTGTACGGAAGGACGTGTGTTCGAATATCGTGTAGGACATTTTCATCATGCCGATATTGTTAGTTCCCCGTGCATTGCATCTAAATTTCCAATTCATCCGTATATTAACCCCAGTGAGGTTAACATAAGGTCAAAGTCAATTGGGCTACGACGGATCGGAACCACGTAGCAGGCGGATGCACAAAGGGCGAAAGTGGACGCGGGTGAATCTCTGGTTCCCTCGCGGTGTCCCCACCTGAATATTTGCTACAGTACAACTACAGTAGCCTGAAAAAGCGAGAATACCAAATGGAAATATATGTAATGTCAAACTGCAATTAAATATAAACGAAATTATTTACACTTAGAAAGATAAGCTTTAATTAGTGCTCTTGAGTGTTGATGTTTGTTTCATCAAATACTCTTCTTGAAGGATTGGACTACTTACCCCAAATTATAAGTTTGAAAGTCTGATAGTCTATATTCGCTTTTGACATAAAATAAATCCTTTTGCAAGTGCTATTTGCCAGAGAAATTGTAATCTCTGGGCGATCTATTTGAGCTGCTTCTTTTTCTTCCTCTGAGTATTGGCAGCGCTTCCTGCCTTTCTGCTGGCACCGGTCACCGGTACCGATTCTACGAAAGGCTGCACGGAATTTCGAGAGCATTGACCTTTGTAACCTTTCTTTATTAATGCGCTTTCAAAGGAATCTTTTCTTTCGCCACAGGCATGATGATCTCTTTTTGGTGTAGGTACTCTGAAATCCGTTTCTCAAGTGCGACTATTGAAGAGACACTTAGGTAACTGTGCCGTTACAAAATGTATGGAAAGAAATCAGAACCGTGCGTAATATGTTCTTCGCTATGTTTCGTTTAAACGGTCTGACGCAACACAAATGACGAAAAAACGGCAGAAGAGTTAAAATATGTGCGTTGAAATTACATCTATGATTAAATTCACACAATTTCGGAAACTAAAACTACTGTTTTGAATATAAAACTATAATACTTCTTCTGAAATTTTATTTTTATTCACATCAAGTATGCTAGTAGTAATAACATAAGTTAAACGACCTATGGAAACTACAGGCTGTGAAAATATTAAAAGTTTGCGACGACCTCAGTGAACAAATGAAAAAATAAAAATCAAGCGTTTCTTTTTCTACAGTGGATCGCATTTGGTTTTTGAACTTCTTATTCGATTGAAAAATAAATTTTCATGTTAAAAGAAAACATTTTTATTCTCCTTACGCGTTTCTTCTATTGAAGGTTTAAGTCTGAAATACAGACTAAGATTTCATATAGTTTTGGAAGTCTTTTGAAAGAAGAAAATCAATTCATCCCAAATCATAGCATATAAAGTTAATTTCTTACCACACTGATAATATAGCAAATGCTAACCAATTCTATCGTATAATGTAAAGAAACGTCAACAGTAGTGCATAAGACGGTAAGAAACAACGTTTTCTCTAAAAATCAGTAGCATCGTATTGACTTCCCACTGGCATCCGAAGCAGGTCGCTTAACATTTCTACCATAGTCCTTCATCAACATCCCATACGCTACTGTTTTTCATCGAATCACACGAGGCATATGATTCATAATGCTTTACATACATGATTCATTAGGGTGTATTGTTTTTGTTTTGGAAATTCAAATCATCGATTTGGTAATTTTTGGAATAATGAGATTACAGCATTTCGTCATATACTGGCTAAAAAAAGATCCCAAGTCTCCAACTTTCATTTACATATTGTCTATATCCTATGACAGTAGTACTACGTAGTACATCATAGTAATTCTGATTATTTTTCACAAATAATCGAATCATTTCAACGTTACATAATATGTACTTACGTTATTTCATTCGTTAGCGAAAGTATCAGTGACAGATGACCATACGGAAAATGAGCTAACATAGATGGCAAACAATTCGATGATTGTTCTTACCCCAATACTTATTATATGCCAAGAAAGTGGGCCAGAAAGTCTCTCCGCAGCGGGCAGAGTCAGCATTTACTTAAACAATTGCATTTATGTTGGTAGCAGACAGCTGGGAGACAAATGAAGGGGAGCAAAACTTCCAGCATCTGTTACGATTGTGGTGAGTTCGGTATTTACGTTTTATTTTGTTACACACTGCTACCAACATAATTTTTTTACGCAAGCACCAAGGTACCGCTGCGGAGAGACTTTCCTGGCGCGCTGTCTATTTACTTCGTATTTTATCTTCGGCATTACTTAACCTCTCCTGCCTGTTACCCCAGGGAAACATTGATGCGCCAGGCCCAGATGTTCCCTAACTTGCCAGGTTTTCCGAAGAGCGCGGCTTTGGTTGCGCGAGCGGCGGCGCAGAATGGAGGGCGCGGGTGCGAGCAGGGCGGAGGCAGAAGGCCAGAAGGCGAGTGCCGGCGCAGGAAGAGCATCTTCAGAAAACTGGCCGGGAAGAAGCGAGCGGGGAGGGGGAAAGTGCGCGGGAGGGGGTTGGCCGAGCCTGTTTCAGCCGAAGGGGAAACTGCCGCGAGTTATTTCGCTAACAACTTGGGGAGAAATGGACGGTTAATGAAGTCCCGAGTTTTTTTCTTCTGTGCTCCGCCGCGGCCGCTGGGAGGCCGGGCCGATCTCCCGGGGGAGCAGAGCCCGACGGACAGCCAAAGAGCTCCGGCCGCCGGAGGCCTCGTGGGTGGAGACGAACGCTGGTCCCGGAGATGTCTTTTTCAAAGAACGCGCTACATCTCATATCTCCAGCTGTCACATTTGGTCTCAGGCTCTCAGACTTTCGGTGGCTCGTGGTTCTTCAATTTAACATTGTCTTGCGCCATATGCTGATTTTACTGAATTGTAACAGTTATATCAATATGTTACTAAAATTTTAAGTATCCCTTCAAACTCTGTGTTCCTCAAATTCGTACAGCATGTAAAGACAGAAATATTCTTAGACGTTTTTCACGTGAAAAACATTTTACTTAGAATACCAAACATTTACGTCCATCAAAACTCAGTATAATTATCATAAATAGTACCACGAGTGAATTGGAAATCCTTAATAAATCCACAAATCAAGCAGCAACGATCCTACTTTTATGAAAATTGTCATTTTAACATTTTCTCCATTTATTAGAAGTAATTTTAAATTTTAATTTTTCCCCAAAAAGGTTTTTAAACTTAACTGCAAAAAATTTATTCAGCTGTATTCAACGACGTAACTCATTTTTTTTATTTTTTACAGTTTTCAGTGCTCTGTCTCAGTAATTGTTCAGAAATTCCTTTTGAATGTTAAATATTAAACTGTTAGGAATTTTATGTTTTTTTAACATTTCTAAGTGTTGACTTTTATCTCAAATGTCTTGGAACTAATTGAAGGAAAACCGAAAAAAAGGTTATTTCCGTGATGTTTTTTCAAGATGGTGGAAAACGCACGTGATGGGGGAAGTCGAAAACATGGATTATTCATGAGGTGTTAAATACATTCAATACGCCTGAAAATAAAAATTCCTCCGCCTTTTGCAATCCAACATTAGCCTATTCTGCGGTGTACACATTTTTGCAACCATTTGGTATGGTATGATTTGATATATGGGTACTTCGTACATTTTAATAAATTTCCATGTTATTTGCAATTTTTGAACATGATGAATAAAGTTCATAGGTTTAAATGAAAATATTTTAATTATCCTAGGTGCAAAAGGTAAGAATAAAACTTACTTTTACGATTCTGGTAATGTATGAGATGCGATTAATGTAACAGTATAACTTAACGAAACAGCGTGCGCATTAGTGCTGTTTGCGATACATTAAATGCCTATGGACGTATTGGAAATATTCAAGCACAGAATACTTACGGCACTACACCGTCTGGGCTCGCCGTGACTCGCTGAACGTGCGAAGCTTGCATGTGATAAACTTTTTTAAGAGCAAATGATAGAAGAAATCCTCCCTCTGATAATATTTTAATATTTGCACGTCTAGCGAAGGAAATGTTGACGTCTATGAGATACTTCATACAGCGATCTTGTTCCTTCACTATTTGGCTTGACGGCGCCACGCCCATGTTAGCCCTATTTCGCATTCATTGGGTACCGGGACGGATGTCGTCCAGCACACAATACGTTCAAGCACTGACATTTCGCTCAAGTGACTCGCTCAGACAAAGGGCGGCGCCGGAGGGAGGGGGTGGGGGAGATCTTTTTGCGGCGGCGGCGGCGCCCGGGCGTCGCAAATGGCGCCGGAGAGTGAATTATGCGCCGCGGGAGAGCGAAATTAAATATTAATTACCGACTCCGCGCCGGTAATCAGATTGGCTCCGCTGGCAGGGACCCCGCGCCGCCGCGGCAATCGGAGCCCTCGCAAGGAACAACGGAAGCGGCGCGGCGCGGCGCAGGCACCGAAGGCGAGGAGGAAGTGGGCGTGGCGGCAGAAGCGTCACTCGCGTGCATCATCATGGGTAATGCGATGAGTGCGT
Source organism: Teleogryllus oceanicus (assembly GCA_964035755.1). Classification (NCBI taxonomy): domain Eukaryota; kingdom Metazoa; phylum Arthropoda; class Insecta; order Orthoptera; family Gryllidae; genus Teleogryllus; species Teleogryllus oceanicus. Next base: position 89,941,882 of record CAXIVR010000002.1, on the reverse strand, counting down.
TGGAAATTGTCCATAAATTCACGAGCGAATTTGTCCGAGAATTTTGAAAGCACGCGTGGTATTTAGCAAGGTTATTTCACAAATGTAATCAACTAATTAATTAATTAATTAAATATTGTATATTTAATGTATCGTAACATTTCAATAAATGATTGCAACGAGCTGTACTACCTTGATCGTACGGGTGGAGAAACACGAGGTCACAATATATCAAAACTAGTTGTTTGTTTTTCAAAATTCGTTTACTTTAATACGCAGTTTTTTTTAAATACTATTCCGAAAACTGTAAGTTGATAGATCTTTATTTACTACAGAGTTTGTAACTGTTGATACTGATGTCTATACGTGACAATGTCTCTGTGAATTTAATTTTTCCCATTGATGTGCGTTGTTAATATGGTTCCATGTAAATACGGCTTCAAGGAGGTAGTATTGGCTGACCCTACCTGGACTGGTGCCTTATTTTGAATCATTCACGATGCAGCTGTAATTCGGATAGAAATAATTTCTTCCATTTTGTCGTACTAAAAACTCAATGAATACAAACACAATACATAAAATAATTCAAGAGGAAACAAAGAAATGAATTCACCGCAACTGATTCCAGCTATCAAGTAACAAGTAACGGTAAAAATGATAATCCCCAACTAATAATATTTGAGAATGATGGTTCCAATTGTTTGAGGTTCGTCAAATTCGGAAACGCAATTGGATAGTAATTTATTACGGGATTAGTTTAAAAAATCGAGGTTAAGTTTAGGCAGAAGAACTGCGACTATTCCTTTGTTATACAAAGAAGTTTCTTAAGGAATTTACTGAAATTCAAATTTGGCGTTCATTATAAAACAAGTTCAAAAAAAATTACTGAGAGGTAAATCAGCTATTAAAAGCATTAAATAGTGCGATCTTTAGAGAAACCATCTTTTTCGCCCTTCGGGAAACAAATTCACTTACCGAGGGTAGGACATGAAAGAACCAGGACGTATTGGGCGGAGTTGAGCGAATCGGTTCAGAACGGGGAAGGGTAGAGCAAGACAGGACAGGCAGAGAAAAGCAGAGTATGACGCAGTGTCATGGTCTGTCGCATTGGAGAAGTGGCGAGGTGGGGTGGGGCGGGTGTTGGCGAGATGGAGGGAAGTGGGAGGGCGGAGCCATGCGCGGGAGGCCATGTCGGGACGGAGAAGGATGAGGCATGCTGAAGATGCAGTATTGATAGAATTCATTTCTTCTCTCTCAAATACGTTGACAGTTATAAATAAATACCTGTGGAAAGACTGGTAATTTAGATGGTAAAAAATAAGCCAGAAATAATAGTATGTAATCGAAGTCGGGACCGGTAGCGGTAGCTCAGTGCATCAACTGATGTCACTGCAGCATCTCTGACCGGGAGGTCCTAGGTTCGAGTCTTGACGGCGGCAGGATTTTCGACACTAGCTTTTCAGCTAGGTCGAATTTAGTCGCTGTGTGGAGGAGAATTCTAGAGGCCGTCTGCTCTGATCGGTTATTTTCCGTGGTTTCTCCGATCAACACCAGGCGAATGCTGGCGCAGTACCCTACCAAACGGGCCACGGACCGCGCGCGATCTGTCCTTCCTCTTTCTTGTCATATCCTCTCTTTCCTTACACACACACACACTAACATGCACCACACTATCACATATTCCGGGAGACTGGTCGGGAATTTGGGGCTTGTCCCGGCTGGGGTGGTGCCCCGCTGGTGGGAGAGTCGCCATCCAGCGGGGGAAGATCACTGCCATCTCCCGAGGAAAAAAACATGCATTACACTAACGGTAATAATGGCCGAAGCAGTTCACGCGCCCGGAAACCCTAAAAAATCAATCAATCAATCAATCGAAGTCGGAGGAAAAGATGTTGGTAAGAAATCTATTAAAAAAGAAACGTTAAAATGGATACCAGAGAGCTCGTACGTGAATATAGAATTTGAGTTTGTTTACACACATCTCATGATAGGAAAAATTACAAGGTTTGATTTTTCACTTAATTTTAATATTGTATCACTGCCTTATTCTGTACTTAACATGGAATGTTTACATCATAAATCGAAGTATAATACGCTCTTTTTTCGATGACATTGTATTAATCATATTTCGTATTAAATGTGGAACTATTGTTGCATACTAAATTCCTTCCGGAATAAAAAAGTGAAATTGTAAACATTCATATTATCAGATCGAATCCCTTATTGGTAGGTAGTGTTTGTGCAAATATGTAGAGATTGATATCAAATGCGTTTGTACACACGTAATAATGGGTTGAACACGCATGTGAATTGAATAGAGTTCTCGTCCACCACTGTGACCGGAAGGTGGCATCAATGCATATGATACGCCTCGAAATAGTCATCACTGATCTAAATGACACAATAGTGAGCTCTGACGGGTAAATAAACGCTGCCATTTTGTCCGCCGTCCCCGTAATGTGCAATAATAATCGCAAAATTAGTGCCCGCCGCGGGCGGTCGCCAATTGAGCCGCGCGCAACACAAAGGCAGCTGTTTGTGCGCTCCTCGTAATTGCGGAGCGTCATCGCAGCGGCCGTCATAGAGAAATCCCCGAAGAGGAACAATCGCCATTTGTTTCGCGAGTCGTCGGAGGCAGCGCTGGCGAACTGGCACGCGGGCGCTCCCGGCGCCTCCTGTTTCGCGAACCGCCAACCAGAGCGAGCGAGGGTTCGGGGGCGACGGAGGGTGGCACATGGCGAGAGAAACGAAAACGTTCCACGAGGAAATGGTTACGGCGGTGATGCAAGTGAGAGCACGCGAGTGCCCCGGGCGAGGGCAGTTGACGTGAGAATATCGAGAATGGAGGTGATATGTGGCAGCCTAACTGGTTTCCCAGGAAATGGAAAAAAGGCTATTTTCCTTCGTGTCGAGTTTCCTTTAGGGGGAATGAGATTAGGCAAATGGTGTTAAACCATATCTGAAGAATGCAATAAGCATGATGCACCCTAAATTTGACATAACAACTATAAATTCGTTGTAGTGTATGTTTTTCTCGAAGGACCTTCGTTTGCATCTTCCCGCGTGCTTACTATTCGTTTTTGAAGTCTCATTTCATTTATATATTTGTTAACTACTTTGAAGTGAGTCATAAACGTTTGTTCTTTCTGCGATCCCTACACCGTTTAATTATGAGTAGTATACAGCGACCAACAAAAATTACGATTTTAGCATTCAGACAGTGTAATTATAAATAGAGTTTTAAATGATTAAGCAGAAATTAATTTGGGAGTATGAGGTTCTACTAATCTCAAGAAAGCAATTAAATATTTTTTCGCAGAATAAGTGGTTATTTTATTTGATTTAAAAATTATTAGCAAAAAAAAATAAAATATTAATGTAAGTCACACAAATTTCAACGTATTTTAAAAATGTATTAATATGAACACTCAGCACTCACCGTCCCCTCTTGTATTCATTAGCTAGTAGTGGTATTTTTTTTTAATTATGCTATGAATGTGTTCTCTTATTTCAGTTGGCAATAGAATTGTCAATAATGGTTTAAGTTGCAACATGAATATTTTGAAATCAACAGAGCACGCAAAACAAAAGCGATGAAAACAGTCGTCAGTCTATACATCCCTATTGCAGCCGTTGGGTGCACATTGAAGGCAGAGATAGCGTGGCGGAGAGAGCGGAGGCGTTTCAGGCTGGTGGCCCGGGGGCGGCGTGGGAGTGACGCGGGGGCGACATGGGGGCGTGCCTCGGGGGCAGGGAACGTGGGCGGCGGGGGCGCCGTGGAGGCGGTGCGGGGATGGCGCGGAGGCGGCATGGGGGCGGCGGCGAGGGGGTGACAGGCGGGCGCGGGCGGCGGGGCGGCGGGGCTGGCGGGCGGCGGGGCGGCGGGGCGGCGGGGCGGCGGGGGCGGCGGGGGCGGCGGGGCGCGGGGCGGCGGGGCGGCGGGGGCGGCGGGGGCGGCGGGGGCGGCGGGGCGGGGGCGGGGGGCGGCGGGGGGCGGGCGGGGGCGGCGGGGCGGCGGGGGCGGCGAGGGGCGGCGGGGTGCGAGAGTGTGCGGCGGTGCGGGGCGGCGACAGACGCACTAAGAGGGTGTGGGCGTGGCGTGCGAGATTGCAGGGTGCAAGGGAGGGAGACGGCGAGGGTCGAAGGAGGGTGAGAAACCGGCGAGACTCAGGCCACACCCAACATCAATTAGCTGCAGAAATAGCGCCTGCCTGGAGCCCGCGACTGGCTGTGCCCCAGCGCGCTGCTACGGGCGCAGAGTTCATCGGAGCTCGCGCCTCTGTCGCACCGACAAGGATTGAGACAATAGCAGTCTCGCTGATTAGTGAAATTCCAACTATTTTAAACGTGAATGAACGCTTTCATCATTCACAGCTATTCACATCATTCACGCTATTTTCATGAACTGAATTGCTATTTTTTTACGTAAAATAAATACCTTTCCTATTAATGGCAAAATTCACATCATGAGGTGTACTCTTCTGCATTGTAAATAAATATACTTTCAATAAATTTACAGAGATTTAATGTAATAAAAAAAGTTCTGAGGGGAAGAGACACTATAAATTACAGCGTTCTATTATATGTATTACTAAAATCTGTAGTGGCGGCGGAGATTTTGGGGTAATCCATGATAAAATATCCGGGATCAGTGAGGTATCTACCACAATACATATTAAAATTATATAGCCTACTATTGTGTTAGATACCTCACTCATCCCGGATATTTTATATTTATTACAGATTATTCTCTAGTTTTATACAATTATCGTGGTTTTTACATCGTCTTCAGTGCAAATTGTCGTCGCGATTGGGCCGAAATTCAAAACTTCACATGAAAATGCGATAACGTGGTAGTAAAACCAAAGGATCATTGTTTGTTTTGTATGTTTCACAAGTTCTAATACATTCATATTAGTAACGGAGGAAGTGCGAGATGTGAAGTGAGGCACATTAATTTAATTACGAGCAGCAGTGTGTGAACGCTTGTGAGTACGGGTAAGAATAAGTCCCAGAGAAACTTGTTAGTAGCGCGAAGTTTTAAATGACAGCAGCAGAGCAGCAGGATGTGCGCCAGAAGTCCCCTCGTTATGCAAGGTCTGGATCTTACGTTTGCTCTCAGCACTGGATTCCCCGTACGGCATATAGGGAAACTCGCGCTCGTTTCTTCTCAGAATGCATTTCTGCACGCTTCCAATCAGTTCCGCAAGGCTCGTACTCTTTGCACTAGAAAATCGACTCCTACCTCGAGTGACCTTTATAGATCATTTTCTTTTTTCTTATCAAAGAACCTTACGATTTAGTTCCCTGCCATTTTGTAAATTGTCTAGAGATTAAGGTGTTTGAACTTAGAACGATTGAATAAACTGTAAACTAATGAACTGGACTATTAATTGATTATTTTGTTTTGGTTCACTCTAAAACCACTATTTGAAATTAAACATTATTGTCATTCATACTGATACCATTTAGTATTTGAAGAGAGAAGTGTAACCCATATAGGTACGACAATATTTAGAACTAAAATGCGAAGTGTGGTAAATCCTCTGCAAAGAGAGATTATAATAACAAATTGGTTGATTACCGATATAAAAAATATCTTAATTATCTCATGATCAAATCACAACTATTATATCTTAGGCTTTATGATAAAGGGTTTGAATGGCAAACGAAATCGTTAGAAAATATTCAATGTGTAGTGAACATCCAAACATATTTGAACATTCTGAATACGTTTCCATTCTTATTTTATTGAATTGAAAGATTTGTTTCAACTGTCTGAATGATTGAATAAGAAGGAAATATTTCTTCCATTGTAGTTCGATCCGATTCCAGGTCTTAACGAGTTTTTAATTTTCCATTGTTCAGTATTTGTGATCCCGTAGATATTTCTGACCCATTGTGATGGACAGGCACAGAAATATACCCCCCCCTCCACAACATCCTCACCATTGCCGGCGGGGATGAAATTTTAATCTCCTGTTCGCATTTGCCATTCGTACACTTTTCCCGCTAAAACAAACAGCGCGCCTGCGAAGCACGTTAAACGATAACGTCACATTTCCGACGATTACTTCCGCTTCACTGAAGGGATTGAGCCTGTACTGTGAAGTACATTAACTAACATTAACTTTGCATTGAGCGACAGGTGATGATTCTTGCATGCGATTTGATGCCCATTGGCAGAGAATGTAGTAGCTTTCCATTTACCTCTGTTCAAGCAAATTGCTAAATCTGTTAATACAGTGTGAAGCGTTACATTGTCCCGAAATCGTTTTTGTTTAGTCAGCTAGTAACAATGATGTTCAGAAAGTATACAGAGATGAAATTTTGTCATTGTATCAAACATATTGTAATGGGTTTAAAAGTTTTACCCACAGATACCAGGAGAGGGAGCTAAAGGCATTAACTGATGTCACTGCTCTGTCGGGAGATCCTAGGATCAAGGCCCAACGGAGGCAGAATTTTTGAAACTAGCTAGATAGCAGGTCGAAATCTGTTGCTACCTGGAGGCAAATTCTAGCGACCGGCTTCTCTGATCAGTTTCTCCGGCAGTTTTCCGTGGTTTCTCCGCTCAATACCACGCGAATGGCGGAGCAGCACCCTAACGAGCAGGCCATGGATCCCGCACGATCTTTCCTTCCTTTCTTTGTTTATCGTCATTCCTTACCTACACACGCTTACCTCACATGCACTGCACTACCGCTGCATGCATGCACGCGCACCGCTGCCCCGCTGGTGAGAGATACCTGGGTGGGAAAATCCCGCTAGCCGACGGTAGGTCGGCGCCGGAACTCATCCTCCAGCGGGGAAGATCGCCGCCCCTCACGAGGACAAACATGCACTACACTTACGGGAATAATAACCTTATTAGTTGACTATTCATTTCTGATAATGTTAATATGTAGTTATTGTACGTAATTACTTTGAAAATAAGTTATATTTTCTCAGTCTTGTCAGAGAATATGTTAATTTCTTAAACTTTTGGTGGAATTTTCTTTAAGAAGTCAATAAATAATGAACAAACATCACTGGTTGACTTTCTAGTCTGTCTGTAATGATAAGATCAGGCTTGTGTTAGTGGCCAAATAGTAAACGCAGAAAGTATCTGTATTACTAATTTCAATCCCTTAGAAATTGAAAGAAAAGTAAGAAATCTCTCCCAATGTGAGAGGGGTGCATGTTTTGTTATATATTCGGGAACTCGGGAAAAATTAAAAACAATTAAACAATTTCGATTTTGACTAAAAAACAAACATTTTATTCTTTATACCGACTTTTACATTACCGCACTTACATTACCGCACCAATTGAATTTTAATAGTCAGTGTGGACTGCTTACGTCACAGGCACCATGCTATAGAAAGTCTCAAGGAATATGCTGGTCGTCATTAAAGATTTGCTATTTAGTTATTGAGGTATGGAACAACGTCTTTGATATTCGTCGTATGTAAAGAACTTTGTAATATTGTAATATGTTATTGTTTATTGTATTATTCTTAAAGACTTTGGGACACTCTCGTATACGCACGTGTATACAATCTATGTATACTAGAAATATACTTAGTAAAGAACACGTTATGTGCAGAGCGGAAAATAGATTTCGAGATTTTAATCGGTATACACATTTTGGTTCTCTGACCCAGAAAAAGTGTTGTTATTTTCAAATGCTTGTCTATCTGACTCTGTCTATCTGTCCATCCGTATGTGCACAACGCCTAAACCATTCACTGGTCTTTTCTCTAACCAGTTTGGCCTGATTCAAGATTCTGCTAATCTGAAACAAAACTATTAATTTACGGGTATTTTACATCAATATTTTCCGAGAATCCTGGAACATTTTCAACACTTTTTCAAAAATGTCATTGCATGCATTTCTGACATAAACAATGAACGAAAGACATTGATATTTGACGCATTCTTTTAATTTTTCAAAATTACACATATGATTTTTATGATCTCATGTCCTGAAAGTTTACATTAAGGGCATTTAAACATTATTGCATTCGTAAGTTGTTGTAATTATTTAAAAAGTCATATGTTGAAAAATTAATAAAATACATGTTAGTAGTAGTAAGGAAGATGTTTTATTAAAAACTGTTATCAGAAGTAGCAGGCAAACATTTATCAAAAACAAGGTGAAAGCAAGATTCAAATTTATTAATAGGAGAGGGTGGTTTATGATCCCGACCACATCAACTATTTAGATCATTAGTCCCAAGTGTTTTGCGTATTATATCCGGAAATTAGTGTGTTTCTCCCCACTGGAACATGAGATCCAGCGCGTCAGCTGTAAATTTCTCCTTTCCATGGATCTTCTTCAGTGCGCACGCCCAGCCGTGACAACCCTAAGCTCTAGGCTAGCCTCCCGAAATGTGTGGTAGAGTGGTGTCTATAATTCAAGTTGTAACATTGTGTGGGAAAATTGATTGATTGATTTTTCGTGTTTCCGGGCGCGTCAACTGCTTTGGTCATTAGTCACGTTAGTGTAGTGCATGTTTTCTCGAGAAATGGCGGTGATTTTCTCCTGCTGGATGGCGAGATCCAGCGCCGACCTACCGTCGGCTAGTGGAGTTTCCTAATCAGGACTCTCCCACCAGCGGGCACCGCCAAGCCGGGACCAGCTCTAAGCTCCCGACCGGCCTGTAAGAGGAAAGAGGAACGAGAATGAAGAAGGAAAGATCGCGCGTGATCCAAGGCCCGTTCTACTTTGGATACTGTTCCAGAATACACCTGGTACAGGAGGTCATTGATAGCAAGTGTAGTGTATGTTATATCTCGGAAGGTGGCGGTGTTCCTCTGCAGCTAGAACATGAGATCTAATGAAAACAACCAATTAGAAAAACAAACCTTTTCCTCCAGAGATTGGTTAAATTCCACCTAAAAATCGAAAATCGAAAACCTAGCATCGAAAATCAGCCACCGACGGAACTCTGGGATTGCGATACTACGTCGTCAACAATGTTTCCGCTCATCTACCATAGCCTATATTTCATTGTAGAAGAATTAACGTACGAACAACTGGATGGAATCGAACCTTTCCGCCTCCTCTTGGATTAAGCAGTGAATCGGGCGGGGCGTGCGGGGCCGTGCCTTAAGCGTATCGGCGTGCTCGGCGGCGCGTGCCCGGGGCTTTGGGAGCGGCTGCGGCCGGCGCAGGGCGGCCCCGAGGGCGACGATGGCGCGTCGTCAGCAGCATCGCTAATGCATCGCCGCCCCCCCCGCGGACGGGCGGCTGCACAGCAGAATACGCCCGGGCGGGTAGGCCGGCAGGATTCGCATGGATGGAATCAATATTGAATTATTTAAGGTTTGTGCGGTCGCCGATGGATAAACAGCTCACCTCACCCAATGCGCCCTCGCCTCTAGGGATGGATTGAATTGAATTGATACGTGGCGAGACTCAGGCCACGAAGCCTGCTTGTCCGTTTGACCACGCAAATTTCGCTACGCTCCTTTCATCAAATATGAGCGAAAGAAGTTATTAGTTGAGCGACGAAACAAGCAATTTGAATTTAGCTCAGAGGTTGCATTTAGGCTTGAGAATCTTTGCCATGGAGTAAATATACAACATGGAAGAGCCGGCTTTACTTCCCCTCTGTAGGAAGGTATACGAAGGATTTTTCACCCTTAAAAATCCACGGCTTCGATCAGGTTTGATCCCAGACTTGCCGCTGCCGCTAACCGCTTTGTCCTCAAAGGCTGATACATTGCCTGGCCTGATTCCGACATCTTCGCCATTGCTTGTGTGGTTCTCGATCTTTCCAAAACTGGGGATTGAACAGGTATTTAGAAAAATATAATATTTTCCTTTCTTTCTGAATTAGTCCGACTATGAACCACATAAGCAGCCAGTGAACATTCATTGCTCCAGTTGAGGCTCGAATTTACAACCACTGTATGCATTGATCAGCTAGTTTGATGCATCAAACGTATTTCTTTAAGCTACCTCTGACTGGAGGATCTTTATAAATAAACGAGGTTATTTATTTTTCTTTCAATTATTCAAAAATGTTTACACCAAAATAATGGAATAATATAATACTATATTAACATGTAATATAATAATAATAATAATAATAATAATAATAATAATAATAATAATGAGTTGTTGAATAATTTTAATCGGGTCAATGGACCAAGAACATAGCTAGAATGTGTTTTTTGTCGATTGGAGCAGGAGTTGCCACAAATGGGGGAAGTCACCACCATCACATAGTACAAAGTCCTGGATATAATCCACCGCACTGAAACCGGAGCTCATCAAGAGTTAAAATGCTAAGAACGTAATTGTTAGCAGAAATTTGATGGTTTATCGACTGTAGCGCCTACGCGATCATATTTTGGCATTAGAAACGACATGAAGAGACTCTGCCAGCTGGATGGAGAACTCCATCAACTCCTTCGTGGTGAAACTTTGGCCATTACGACTCTATAAGATGTGGCTTGATAAAATAGCATGAAATGAAAACGTGTGATATTATTATCACTTTTGTTTTTACAACCGTATTAATCTCGTAACCTACTTTTATATTCAAATTTTATTATTGAAAGTGACAAGTTTCTATTTTCAAATGAGTTTCAATTAATCGTAATATTACACTCAAATGTGGACCTTTACTTTCAATTTTGAATTGTGAGAGACAATTTTAATGGACAATCTGAATGTGCTGTACGTTCTTTTTAAATATGAGCACAAAAAACTTTGAATAATTCGGCTGAAAAAGAACATTTAATATTGTAACAAAAGAAATAGGAACGATTCATGAACAAACCTTGTCATATTTATCATCCTGCTGAAGTAGTATGAATGCTTGGGAAAGTAAAATGTTTATATGAACGTGAACCTCATCGATAGAAAACTACGTGAAATGAACACGACTAGAATTCCGTGCTGATCTTGTGATTCAATTCTCCTTAACATGAAAACAAGACCCAAATGTTTCATTATTTATTAGAGATAAGTTATTATGAATTAACACAACGCTCTATAACAATTATTGGGGTAAAATCTATCATCTTATTGTTTGCCATCTCTGCTAGCTAATTTACCACATGTTCATCCGTCACTCGTACTTTCGCTAACGAATGAAATCATGTACGTGCATATTATGTAACGTTGAAATGATTGTGTGTCTGTTATTTGCTGTGAATGGAATTGAGCAGCACTGAGGTAACCTATTGTTACATAACTCATGCGACAAAACCAATTATTTACAATACTGAAACCATGAGTGCTTAGTTGTAAATATTGTACGTATAAATACACTGTTACACCCGTTTGTGAGTACTCGTGCTTTGTTTACTATGCCATAATCTACAAAATGATACCTTTCTGAAATGTTTCCCTACCCCTTTGAATTGAATTTGCCTTATTTTACGTGGCGAGACTCAGGACATGAGGCCTGCTCTTCCGTCTGACCACGCAAATTTCGTTTACACTCCTTTCACCAATCATGGGAGAAAGAAGGTATTACTTGGGCGACGAAACAGGCGATTTGAATTTAGCTCAGAGGCGTCATTTAGGCTTGAGGATCCTTTACATGCAGTAAATCTACTAACATGGGACAGCCGGCTTTACTTCCCCTCCGAAGGAAGGCATACGAAGGATTTTTCGCCCTTAAAAATCCACGGCTTCGATCGGGTTTGAACCCGCAAACTTGGGCATAGCAGTCCGATACGCTAACCGCTACACCATCGCCACCCCTTAGCACGTGTTCTCCAAAACGCGGGGAGAGTCCAGTATGATTATAGTTTTACTTTTAAACCAATGATTTAAGAATTTCTGCTTTTTATATGTCGCAATTTGTGCTCAAATTCTTTTCGTGTCATTTATTGATAATAAATTTTGTTTTAAAATTTCTTGTCTTCGTTCTTCTGAGTTATTTAGCTATTGAGATTTTCTGACATCAGTCGAAGAACAGTCATTCCACAATCCACCTCCATAACTTGTTTTAAAAGTATTTCGTAATAAAACTTGTGGGAATGCTCGGCATACGGCAACTTTTCCTAATATTAGTGTCATTATTCAACAATTTTTTAGATCTAAAAAAACATGCCTAGCATCATTTAAAGATTTACATTTGAACGACAATATGCATAAAAAACAACAAGCCACATATGTCCATATGGTTGAGAAGTGACTTACAAAGTTATATCTGAAAATTTTGAGCTGCAAGGATGCATACCAAAAATGGAAGATGTATGGGAAAGTGTGGTCAGATTTTGAATATGAAAATACGAGAAACTTTGCCCTAGAATGAAAATAATCACCATTATTTTTATAGGAAGCTAATTTAAGAAAGATATTAAAATAGTTCAGTTATCGAATAACATATTCATTTTATTAAACTTTTCTTAAAAACTGTTGCAGTCCCTTTTCAAATATTATTAATAATTAAAGGCAGTACTCATATTCGTTATGGAATGAAGGCTAAAACATTAGAAACTCAAGGATTATTTCCAATGTATTTACTTAGTTTTATATTTCATTTGGCCTGGAGGCTTGCTTTGAAATGTTTCCAAAATTGTTGCTTTGTAATTCGCAAAATGCTAGTGTTTTGTGTCTTCACGTGGTCATCTTCTCTTGAATTATATTCAGTTCGTTCTGTGCCGGGAACTGGCCGAATTCCGATCCCGACGGCGTTATCACCATCTCAAACTGTATACCGAACGATTGAGAAAAAGCGGATACACATACAATATATTTTTTGTCAGAACATGGTGACAATTAGGTGAAATAACGTTTTATTTATTACTTAAGGAGAATTAGGGGAATATTGTTTAACGGGAAAACGCAATTAGGGGATAGGGGTTTTCACAAGTATTTGTGTGAGTTTACTAATTTCAATTGAGAGATGAATTTAAACGTAATCAGAAATGTATCTGATGATAACATTTAAATACTCTGGAAGATTTTCTCTAAATATAGTGAAATTACCTTTGTGTGATTCAGCAAACGAGAAAAGGCTTTTTTGAAGCGAATTTGAAGAAGCTGAAGTAATGCGTTCGCTTTTTTGAATTACCCTTTTAAAGTCTTGAAAGGGATGGCATCTTCTCAGCGTACAAGTAAAAACAGAGTAAGTGAAGAGTTAAAGCTTAAAAGAGAAACTAAATATAGTGGTAAAAAATGGTAAATGACTTTATATAAATTTCATAAAAAAATATTAGAATAAAACTGTAACGTTAATCTGTTTGGTTTTTAATATGCACTACGTAGTATATGAGTGCATATTTATGTTGACATTCTCCATTCTGAATGATTTTCCGTCCAATTTCCCTTGCGAGCGGGCTTGAAGGGCGTGTGGTTGCAGGCGCGGGCGCGGAGCCGGGGCTGATGGCGCGGGGGCTGCACGCGGCCGCGGTGGCGCTGGTGGCGCTGCTCAGCGTGGCCGCCGCGCTGGCGCTCGCCGCCGTCGCCAGGTGAGTCCACGCCCACTGCCGGCGCTGAGCGTTTTTAGATAGACCCACGCCAGGGCCCGTAATGTATCTATTTATTTATTTATTTATTTATTTATTTTGTTTATTTGTTTATTTATTTATTTATTTATTTAACGTCCAAAAAAACAGTTAAAAACTGCGTATGACGTGCTATGGGGAAAAGTGAATTGTGGGCACATTTTCAAAATTCTGTGATCCCTACACTAAGTCATATACTACTTAAATTTTGAATTTTGAAAGGGAGAAAAAAACAAAAACTCCCATATAATAAAATCTATTTTCAATGATAAATAAGCAATAAATTTTGAATTTTGAAATCTCTCAGATATTGCTGCAACGTCTTGTGTGCGAATGAACTGAAGGTCCATTTACTGAAATACGTATTTTGTTCGTATTTTAAAACAGAAAAGGTACAGATTGTCATTCACAAATTGTTACATGAAATTTTAAAAAAGTGTCCAACTTGGAGGCGGTGTGTCAGGCCGGGCGCGAGAGGCTGATGGCGGGTGACGCGCTGGCGCTGTGGCGTGTCAACGTCGGCTGGCGCTCTCCTCGCAGGTGATCACCCGCGCTGGCGTTAGATGCCCAAAGCGTCAAGATATTGGCAACGTCTTTGTGCGAATGAACTGAAGTCATTTACTGAAATACGTATTTTGTTCGGTTTGTACATGTACTCGAATCCAATTGTTAATCAAACTTGCACGGGAAAATCCTTGTCTGAATAGTTATGGTGAGAAAGGTAAACATTGACAAAAAACATACAAAAATCATTAAACATCATATTATCCTATTAAATAATATTAAATACAATTTCCATAAATTATTTTGGCGTGTTCTAAACACACACACACACACACACTTCTTTAACGAAAATATTTGTAAATTCTTGTCTTTTTCATTTGCAAGTTCTTTTTTCTTTCATTTCTAAGCGTTCTACATTTTCTTTTCTTGTAGAAATTGTTATATCGATTGTAGATAAGACAAATTATTGCATTTTCTGAGTATGCATTTGTCATAGACACGGCTGACAATAATGCAATGATACGCACCGCTCAGGCCAGGAGCTCACAATGCACTGGCGCCATTCCATCCAACGTATATGACAGATATTGCGGTGCGCAGCGATCGAGTTTCAACATGCTCACGGGAAATGATTTAGGGAATGGATAAAAATAAAAGGTCAGGGTATCTCAGAAAAGTACAATGAAGGAATATATGAAATATCAGACGACTAATACATCGCAATAATTCATAAACATAAAATTACGATGGCCTGGATCTCACAGATCTATTGCGAGCACTCCCAGGTTAAGGCAGGAACAAACCTAGCGACGCTGTCACGTGACATTGAATAGGGTTGGGGTGCACTGTCAGTATACAATGTCGGGCATTCACAGCTATGGAGCCAGTTTGCGCTGTAGAAATTAAAAACCTTCTCTCAGTTCCATTCCTTACAGCAAGAAGAATTATAATAGATGGGCAAATCAACTGCATTTTTAAGAGAAGAACCACTTTTTCTACTCGATAAGGCTTTTTACACCTGAATTTAGGTTTCAAAATATGTATTTTTTCTTGTAGTTTTCCATTTGGTATTTTTGGCTTGCATGCTTCATACCATTCATCGCATCTTTTTTTCTCTTTTATAATAGGCAAATGTTAGATCTCAAAGACATTAAAGGACATGAAATCTTTCACTTTTAAAGTTGCGTCCACAGAAAGCAAGTGAAAATTCACTCAGAAATCTTACGCTCGGACAGCGAAATCTTGCGTGACAATGAATCATGTTCCCCATTTTGATGGATGAATTTTGGGAAACCCACGACATGGGACTTAGGTCATCCGACAGTTCCAAATACAGGAATGTTTTGTTATAAAACACCAGAAATGTTATGTTATGTTTGAATTTTGTTCCGAGAGGTATTCCGCGACTTTCTAGTTAGTTGTGAAGGCCTTAAATGTGTGGTTGAGTTTAATTCTTAGTTCTTTGATCCATCATAAACACAGAACCTTTTGGATCTGTGATCCTACGTGGATCGTATTTTTCCTCAGGTTAAGCCTCAGATAAATGCGTGTGTGATCCCTTGTTTGTCTTGCCTGTAATGGCGTCTCGCGTGAATATTACACATAATAGAATTGCATGAAGCGTATCTCACATTACCGATAAATTGCTAAATAATGAAACTTATTTAGTTACTTTTTAAGAAATCAGTTCAAGAAAATAGTGATTTTAAAAAAATCACAGAATCTTGCACTTATTAGTCACTTTCTGTGCGCCCAACGTTACCAGTTTTTATAAAGAAATGTTACTTTAGCGTACCACTGTTTGATATTTTCTCTAATGCTTTTTGCTATTTAGCCTGCGGGATGTGTTGGAGCATTTGCAGTGCGCAAGTTGGTGTCCTCGCCTTCGCTACAATAACAAAAAAACAGTAAAACACTATATATCTAGGGTTTTCAAACTGCTTTTGTGGCTACCTGAAAGTTGAAAATTTATGATACAGGAGTCTAAAGGATTTAGAATATGTGATATTAAGATTTAATTTAATTTACTTTAACGCCTTCCTCCAAAATAAAAATTTATCGATTCGCATTTCACTAGCTTTTACAACGCAGTTGGCATGTGAGTACTGAGAAGTTCAAAGGTTTATTCACATTATAGTGCTGTGAGCCCCCTAACCTCTCCCTTCTCAACAATTGAGTCGAACCTCTTGCCGCCTCAACAGTGGAAAACCTTTGCGGTATTAGTAGTGTCGAAAGTTCGTTTGAGCCTTGTTCGTCTTCTGTTATATCTGTGTTTCTGTGTCAGCCGTCAAAATATGTTAATATATGAACCAAACGAGATATTTCAAAAGTACCGTGAAGCTTTAAGTATAATAGTACACGAATTAAAGGAAGTGTGATACAGTTACCTCGAGTACGCTTTTACGTGTATGGTTATTAAGATTAGGACCAGTTGTTATTTGTTTGAAAATTCTGACTAGTGAAAACATGTTTCCTGTTAAAAAATTAGACAAGTGATGCTACAACCGCACATTTCTCACAATATTCTAAATTTACAATTTTTGAAAATTCAGGGAGTTCAACGGAAATAAGACTCGCACAATTCTTTTAAGCGTCCCTTCTTCTGGAATAATACGAGTAGTTTTCACGAAATCTGTGCTTAAAATTTGTGCAGTTTATAAAAAAAAACGTTATTCTCTCAAAAACCGCTCCAAATTTTTTCTTCGATTTTTTTCAGAAGAAGGGACGGTTAAAAGAATGGTGCGGGTCCTTTTTCCGTTGAACTTTATGAATTTTCGAAACGAGCAAATTTATAAATATGCGAGAAAGTATGCGCTGTTGTAACACCACTAGTTTCTATTATATTTTATTTAAAAATGTAATAAGTTAATTTTAGTAGAATATTTGAAATTATTGATTGAAATAAACATTTAAGGATTAGATATGGTGCTCGAAAAACTTTAATATGCAGTTAAGTCATGCCTTGAAAAATCGACTTTATTACCGTCTCTAGTAGAAGTAGATTCTCGAAAGATAAAACCCAGTTGAGGTAGCGCAATATTAACATTCGTTGCCAACCCTAACTGAAAGTTCTACGAGTTGAGTATTAGTGCTACTGGTGGAGGATTTTCATCTCTAGCTGTGCAGCTAGGTCCTGAAGAATCTTTCTCGCGACTTTCTCGCTGTAATCGGTAATTTTCCGTTCCGGTAAATTTCTCAACTCGGTGCCGGCCGAAAGTGGGAGCAGGACCTTAAAAAACTGATCAAGAACTAGGAGTGATATTTCCTCTCTCTTCCGTGTCCTCTCCTTTCTCTTTGCACACACATACATACGGACGCACACGCATACACACGCACACACACACGGGCGTACTCGCAAGGAAACGCATGCACACGTGTTACATTTCGGGGGACCAGTCAGGAGGTTAGAGTTTATCCTGGCTGAAATGGTAACTTGCCAGGGAAATTGAGGGAAACCGCGCATACTGTTGTGTAGATCCGAGGAGGAGGAAACGGAGGAGGCACATGTCCACTTCCAGCTTGCGTTACATTTACGGGAATAATGACCCAAGTTGTTGACGAGCCCGTAAACACATAATACTCACTTACTCCCTCGGCAGGTGAACTGCTCTTCTACCGCATTTACGTTTAACTTCGATATGAAGACCTTTTCATTAGCGGAGCATACAGTTTGACAAAGCCTGAAGACAGCGGGTTCCATAACGCTCATGGGCAGATAAGAATCGGCGCCGGCGCCGTGCCCCGGCCGGCCGCCCCGGCGCGTGCGGCGCCGCCGGGCAGTGGCGACGGCCCGGGAGCGCAGCAACAAGTGCCCGATATCCGGCGTTCGCCACCGCAGAGGCTCTTCCGGCCCTTGACGGAGGAAACGCCATCTCGCCAGTTGGCATTCAGAGCCGTCCCGCCGTGCAGCTAGACGCTATTTTCTAAGGGGGCTGCAACTCTGTCCACAACCTCGTGTGCTCAAATAATATTGATGGTATGATACTGTAGTACCAGCTTCAGAATATTTAGATTAAATCTAAGAATTGTGCTCTTTAAACTAAGATGCCAGAGAAGTATCTACAGTTTCTGTAGAATCGATTTAAATAAACAACAATTGAAGGTGAAGAAACAAAAGAGGTCAACTCCGTTAACTTAGTACTAAGATGGCGGAGATGACCTCGTTTATTTCTTCATATGATAACGTCAACAACACCGCATCATAATTCTCACTAAACATCAATTACTCGAAGTCTTTACTTAAGCTATTTTTAAATCATAAATTTAGTTTTATTCTTTTTGAACAAATATTTGAACAGCAGAATATTTTAATTTATCTCCAACTGCCATTTTACAACTGTTCACCAATTTTAGGAAACCTACTCTCTGAAATCTTGTCACATCTTAAATAGGAAAATTATGTGAATTTGACGAGTAAGTGCGATCTTTCACTTTATATCTCTAAACAAATCTTATTTCATTCACAATAATTTATTTGGAGTTAACGCTTTTTAAAATTATAAATACAGAGCGAGCGTGACTGTGGAAGAGACGGAGATAAATAATACGGCCGGAGATGGAGATAGTGACCGCTGCGAGGATTGAAGGACGGCGTATTTGCACAGTAAATGCAACGGAGAAGCGAAGCCGGAGGTGGTTTGGCGGTGGCTCGAAAGTCAAAGCAGCGGGTAGCGGTTTCAGCGCCGTCGGAGTCGGTGGCCGGGCGGAGGGGTGCAGATGATGCGGCGCGCGGAGCGACCGCGACTATCGACCCACCCCCTACGCCCCGCTGCGCGGTCGACCTGGCAGCGTTTGCCGCGTGCGCGAGCCCTTACGCACGCCCCCGTCCACAGGCACAGCGGCTGACATCGCTCTCTCCTTCCACGCCTAGTACACTGCTCCACTGCACATCGTCATCCCCAGCTGTTCAAGAAGTGGCAGAGGAGAGAGTCCTATTTTAAACTGGCATCAATTTAGTTTTGATCTTAGCTTCTTCGAGTAGTCGCCGTCTTAGTAGAGAAGGTCTGGATTTTTTTCTCAAACTTAATCCAATTTTTTAAAGTCGTGGTATCGCGCTTAATTGAAGGGTTGAAATTAAATTCACGCGTTTAAAATAGGATCATCGTGGTTCAATTATTCCCATACTGGTAACATGGCGCGCCACGATCAGCGAGCAACGACATCTGCAAGGTCAACTCCATCTCGCCTAGTTACTTTCACTATGTTTACTTGAACAACCTCTTCCAATTTCTTCCCTGAACCGAATATTTTTGCTTCCATAAACTCCGTCGCCATCGCCGTCACCAGCATCCCCCGGCGGTTTTAACGTTATCGCAACCTGCACAACCTTCACTGCCTATAACTTCGAACTGTCATCACCACCACCACCACCTCTGTCACCATCAGCTCCGCCGCCTCCGCCACCACCAATATGATGGGCAATGCAGCAACCGCTACGGTCAAACCACCACCGTTTCACTTTCACCACCACTATCCCTTTCTTCCTCCTTCTCCTCCCACGGCCGGCAACGCAGCAACCACCACGACTCAAACCGCACCCGCAACCACTACTTTCGCTTTCTCTACCACCACCGCCCTCCTCCATCGCCACCGCTCCCATGGCAGGCAACGCAGCCTCCGCCTCGACCTCCGCTGCGGGCGCTCCATTTACTGTGCACACGCCAGCGACCCCTCCAGCCCCCCCACGGCGCCCTCGTGCGGCTGCCGCCCGCTGCCTTGCGGCGAGGGCGCCCCTGTCGCGCGTCCCGCTGTACTCCGCTGCGCCGGCCCCCCTCACTCGCCATCTCGCCCTAACCCCGCGCCAGTCACCTGCCTGGGATTGGGTCAGCTCCGATTGCTCTCTCGACTCAGCTCAGCCCTGCGTCAGAAGTCTCCGACTTTCCCGTGAAGGCCCGTACTTCCCGTGAAGGCCCGATTTGATTTGATTTTTTCGTGTTTCCGGGCGCGTCAACTACTCTGGTCATTAGTCCCGTTAGTGTAGTGCATGCTTTTTTCGCGGGAGATAGCGGTGATATTCCCCCGCTGGATGGCGAGATCCGGCGCCGACCTACCGTCGGCTACTGGAGTTTCCCCCTAACCAGGACTCTCCACCAGCGGGCACTGCCCAGCCGGACAAGCTCTAAGCTCCGAATGGTCTCCCGGAATATGTGGGAGTGTAGTGCATGTTAGTGTGAGTGGGAGTGTGTGTGTGTGTGTGTAAGGAGAGAGGATAGGACAAGGAAGAGGAAGGACAGATCGCGCGCGGTCCGTGGCCCGTTTAGTAGGGTACTGCTCCGGCATTCGCCTGGTGTTGATCGGAGAAACCACGGAAAACTACCGATCAGAGCAGCCGGCCGCTAGAATTCTCCTCCAGACAGCGACTGAATTCGACCCATCTGAAATGCTAGTGTCGAAAAGTCACAGAGTGTCAGGACTCGAACCTAGGCCTCCCGGTCAGAGGCGCTGCAGTGACATCAGTTGATGCACTGAGCTACCGCTCCCGGTGCCCGTACTAATTTAAAAGATATTTCAAAAGTCGTAATTTTATTTTAGTAATAAATCACTTGCAATCCTTGGTGATCCCCTTAGGAGGATGTTCAAAGCAAAGATATGCAAGCGTTGTTTTTCCTTTCTCGTATACGTACGTATAGACAGAGTACACCTATGTATATTCAGAATATACAGGTACGTATATTTTAAACAAAATGTATTTTTTTACTTGTCTCTAATGTTATAATTTATATTAGCGACGATTTCTTAATATTGTTATATTTAGGAATGCATGTGCTTTAAATAATTTAATATAAAGTTTCTCGAAAACTCAACAGCTTTCTGTGAAAATGAGTTCAAAATTCCTCATTTTTAAAAATCTCATACAACATTTTCTCAAAAAAAGGCTCCACATTTTTTCCTCGAACTTTTCGTATGGTTAGTGTTAATTTAATTGTTTAATATGACATGAAGTAAATTTTGGTATTCTTTGGTTTTTTAAAAAATTACACAAATGTTTTGTTTTTTAAATATCTCTCACGCCGTTAATATGCACATTTCCAGCAATTTGTAAACACTGTTGCATTTGTGAGTTACAGTGCTTCAGTCGACAACTAATGAAGCTTTCCGAAAACTCTGTCTAAAAGAGCTTCAAATTTGTATTTACAGTAAGGTTAAATCGCCATTTTCTTGAAAACGGTTCTATTTTTTTCTAAATAGTCATTTAGAACGAGATTATATCTTTTCCTTATAATTCTTAAAATAATATTTTGGTTCAAATATTAGGACACCGAACATATTGATAAAATTTCGAAAAAATGTTATTTGGGCAGCGGTAGATAGCAACTGACAAAAGGAAGGGGCAGCACCGGAAAGCTAACAGAGACCAAAGACATTATAAAATTAGTACGAGAACGTTTGTGCCATTCTACAGCACATCTAGATTTTTAGTGTGAAGAAATTAGAACAGTGGTAGAGTTTAGGACACTTCACAGGAGTTGGAATAGCCCCTGTCAAGCAGTCAAGATAATTTTGTTGGAACAAATTTCACATGAGATTGTTCAGGAATCGACCTCCTTGGTGAAAGGGACTTTTGCTCTGAGCCACTAGTTGGCTTTCAATTTTATTTTAGTAATGATTAAATACTATTTATACATGTTTATTACAAGAATTTTTGCGAAATGCGTTTCTGCTTACGTACAGAGAATAAACTTTTCTTACTGATAATGATATTGGACTAGACTACACTCGTTTTTCTTATAATAAATTACTTCAAATTCAAACTATGATAAAATATATAATTTTATTATTTATATTTACGTATAATCTCCCTATAGTTATCCTGTAAACTTCTTCAAAGGTGTGAAAATACTGTGCTAGCTTAAATTCTGAGGGGGTAGCTCAAATCGTGTGGTAATCCATTATAGATATAGGGATAATCAACCACAACAATAAAAAAAATAATATATAATTTGTATATTTATTTCATGCCCAAACTAACTTTCAAGGTAACTATTGTAACGTGTGAGTAGTATCTACACAAAGAACATGACAAGTGAGTATTTACAATTCTATTTACAATAAATTATTACCTATTCATAGTTACCTATCTTTAGTGTTGTCGACACCTGCAGCAGCCCCTCTCCCAACACGCGCCTTGCGGCGCGCCTGCGTTTAGCCAAGTCGGCAATCGCAAATGACACCTGGTGTGCCTCGGCAGACAATCTGCCCCGAAGTATCAAGCATACTCACAGTGCTCGAGACTCGAACACCTACACGTGCCTACAGCACTTCGCGCCAGACTTGGCCGGACAAGTTTGCGGTGTTGTGCCGCGAGGAAACCAGAACGTTACCCAACCCAGGCTTTTGCCACCACCTATATATGCTCGAGTCACATGACTTCCTGCGTCATCTTTCCCCACGCACTCGTCTTGAGGCGCCTGCTTTTCCGTTGCAATTTGCACCCGCACCTCCAAGCCCTCTCCCTTTGGACTTTCCTGAAGGATTGGCCTTTGTTCGGGAGCCTATTTTGGCTCCTCATTCCCATACCTGCAACTTGTCTCTCTGGAGCAGGGAGTCAAGTCTATGACGCTACACTATCTTCGTTGCTTGGGCAGTAAGTTATTTTAATTTTTGAATTTTATCATTGAATTATTTATTTCACTTCTTTTGTCAATTTTATTCTTTATATCATAGTTCTTCTTTATGTTAATCTCTCATTTTTTCCTTTTTTTAGAGACCCAGAAGGATAGGAAAATATTGTTCCCAAAAGTTACTTTGCGCATGAAATAAATATATAAGTTATAGATAGATAGATAGATAGATAGAAATTTATTCTACAATTGGGCAGATGATGCCCGGTGGCAGAATGCAAAATAACAATTACAAATAACATATATAATAATAATAAATAAAAAAAATACCTAAAAAAAAAAGCATATACACTAACATATAAATGAATAAACCTACATATTACTATACTAAACATTAAAATGCATATACACTAACATATAAATGAATAAACATACATATTACTATACTAAACATTAAAATGCATATACACTAAACATATAAATGAATAAACTTACATATTACAAATATCATACATACAAACATATACGCATGTATACATAGACGAAGGAACCTCCATCACTTCAATGAAATCACTTCACTTCACTTCACTGCACTGCATATAACTTTATCTAAATATTAATTGTTCATTACTTTTTACTGTAGACTACGCATAAACGCACCTTTCACTTCACTTCACTTCACTTCACTTCACTATACTTTTCACCCTATTGACTAATTTCCTATATTTTTCTAAAACCTCGCGCTGAGCAAGGAAAGGGCTCAAAAACTGCCGCAGGCAAATAGTTCCAATCTACTATAGTTCTGTTTACAAAGGCGAATTTCCCTACGTCCGTCCTTTGTATTCTTGTTCTAATTTTATATTTGTGATCAAATCTATTTAAATAATCTGGTTTATCTAGCCTTCCCCGTATTTCCTGCCATGGGAGCAACCAACGTAAGATTTATACAGCGCGCAAAGTCGTGCCCTCTTCCTCCGGCGTTCTAATGATTCCCAATGCGCAGGTGTGTTCTTCCGAAATGTATATTTTGCCGCTCTGTTTTGTATCCTCTCAAGCTCTTTTAAGTCCTATTCTGTACGGATCCCAACAACTAGCTCCGTATTCCATTACCGGCCTAACAAGCGAGGTATACGCGATTTCCTTTGCTTTCATATTACATGTTTAAGATTTCTCATGACGAAATGCAAAGACCTCAAGCTTTACCCACTACATAGTTCGTTTGTTTCTCCCATCCCAATTTACAATCCATGAGAATGCCAAGGTATTTACAGCTCGAGACTCTCGGAACTACGTCATTACCTAGCTGATAAGGTATTGTATGAAAAGCTCTGGCCCTACAAAATGTGATCGCTTTACTTTTCTTCCCATTTATAGTCATTTGATTAGCTTTTTGCCAATCGTAAATTTTATTTAAGTCATCCTGTAGTTGAAACATATCGTGCTGATCTGCAATTTCCTATATAATATACAGTCGTCGGCGAAGAGTCGAATTTTGATGTTATATTTCGCGATAAATCATTTACAAAGATAAACAGTAGTGGGCCTATGACACTGCCTGAGGAACCCGAAGTAATGTACCCTTTTCCGATAAGTGCTGTCCCAAATCGGACTTTTGATTTCTATCGCGAAGAAAATTTATTTATCCATGCTATTACCCGCCTGTCAATTTTAGCATCAATAAGTTTCAATATCAATATGTCATGCGGCAGACATCAAATGCTTTAGCAAAATCAATAACTATTGCATCCACTCTACCCCCTACATCAATTACTTCCGACAAGTCTTGAGTAAAGGAAATAATCTGACTCTACACGAAAATCCATTTCTAAGCCGTGCTGTCCATGAAAATAACCATTCTGATTGATCCAAATGATTTCTAATCAATTAGATAATAATTTTTCAAACAATTTACAGATTACTGACGTAAGACTAACTGGCCTATAATTTTGCACTTCACATTTTTGTCCATTTTGAAAATTGGCACTATAAGGCAGATTTCAATCATCCAGTACATTTTTGTTGTTGATTGATATATTGAACAGTCTGACCAAATATGGTATTATTGTTTCCCCGCTATCTTTAACATGTCAGTTGTAACTCATCCGGACCCAAGACTTACAGTTTTTCATTTTTTTAAATGTGAACGTACTTCCGTTTGATCAATTTTGAATATGTGATCCACGTTATTTTGCACTATGATAATTTGGTTAGCTTTTTGTTTGTATACAGAACAGAAATAATTATTGAATACATTGGCTTTCTCTTCGTCGTTTGCGATATCTACATTTTGCCATCTTATAGGAGGAGTGTCCTCCTGTTTACCTCGCTGGTGCTACAAAGTTAAAAACTTTTGCCCAAGCATTTTCGTTATCATCTAAAATTAACAAGATACGATTCTTGCGCAGTTTTCTTTTATTTTTTACTTCCTTCATAATTTGTTGAATTTACGTAAATGTGCCTCGCTGCGATGCCTAATATACGCTTTTCTCATTTTTTTTCAATTTGCGAATTTCCGCGTTATAATACACTGGGTCCGATTGAATCATTTCCCTTGAAAACAGTTGAAAAGCTGCAGTCCACTTATGTCAGCTTACGATATTGCCATATTCTATTACCGATTTTATCATTTCCCTTGAAAACAGTAGCATTTATTTCAAGAATTACGGCCTTGTGATCGCTTATTTCCTGAATAACATCGCAGTAGTATAATATGTCTATCGGTCTAATAAGAAAAATATCTAAAATAGAATGTTGACGCGTTGGTTTATCAACAACTTGCGTCATTCCTGCATCCCAAACTAGTTTATTTATTATTAGCTGTATTTTTCTATCACATAGATCACCCTGCCAATTAGTGTCACTTAGATTTAAGTCCGCCAATAATTCGATTTTCTATTTTTTAGAGCCAGGAGGAGGAGAAATATTGTTCTAAAAGTTACTTGATGAAATAATAATATATAACGAATATAAGTTACATATTATTTATTGTTATTGTCGTGGTTGATTATCCCCATATCTGTAATGTGCTAGCTTACTTTATTAAACGTTCGATTCATATGCTTTATTTAAGATCAAAATATTACTATAGAAACTGCCAATGAATGGAATGGCGTTTCAATGTATTGTCGCGAGCCAAGTAATTATTTTCACTTATTTCCTTTTTCTATATGACGAATTATCTGATATTCCATCTTTTTTTAAGGATGAAACCTTGAAACTGTAGTGAAATCTACCCTCTTAAATTACTTTCCCACCAAAAACTAGTTAAGAAATTCGCTTAAAGAGGGTAGCTTCATAAAAAGTTTTGAAGTTTATTCATAAAAAATATTTCCAGAACTTTGGTCGTGAATGAATCACAAGTTTCCTCTGGAGATATTTTATTTTCTTATCACAGTGATGATGAAAATACTACTTCAACAACTGTAGTGGCCAGCATGACAGAACCTAGGTCGTAAAAAAAACGACCACCCTCCTCGAAAGAATGAGATCTCAGGACACAATGAGTGACCTGATCTTTTTTTTTATTTGTTGCGTCTACAAATTGACGCAACGCGTCTCCAAGGGGGTGTTGAGCCCTTTGCGCTGGAGAGTAATCCTCCATTATCTTTAAGTCATGTCAAGTCACGTCAAGTCAGTTGTCAAGAAAACCGCCAGGTAGCATCTCCGCCTACGCGCCTCCTGCGTCACTACCCAGCGGCCAGAATTGGGAAGGAATTAGGAAAGAGATGGGATTTAGGACACTTCACAGAGGTAGGACTAACCCTTGTAAAGCAGCCAAACTCGTTTTGTTGCAAATAATTTCACATGATATACGACGGCAATCGAGCACGGACCTCAGACTAGCGACTTCGCTATGTGCCACGAGGGGGCTGCTCCCGAAGGCACCTTTCTTCGGTGTACGAGACGCCATCTTCGGAAAGCGATGTTCGGCGTCGCCGCCGCCGGCGCCGCGGTGCCATCGAGGCGCTCCTCCCAATGGAGATAAATCGTCCGCGCCGCCAGCCATTGTCCCTCGCGCTGGGACAGCGCTAGGGCCGGGCAGGCGGCGGGCGGCGGGCGGGCGCCCTGTCCCTCGGACGTTAGAGGAGACGGAGCGCCTGCCAAGGCCTGCGACAAGCCCCAAGATTTGTACGCCTTACCCTTCAGCCGTACGTCTTCTGCTACGCCATCCACTGCGGATATCGGAGATAATACTGCGAATAAGAGGGCACTATTTTATTTTATTTTTTTTTTTTTTGCCTTCTTTCATCTAACACGCTGTTACATGGATAACGTTAGCGCAACTCACATTAGGAGAGAAGAGATTGAGTATCACCTGAAAAAGTTTACGACTGGTTGCTTCTTTAATGTGCTTCAACGTGCTACACGAAAAGGAAAGAATGACAATACGTGGGAATTATCTATATTTGAGAGGAATGTTTGCAGCATTTTAGGAACCATTATTTTTAAGTTATTGGGGTAAATTTGAAGTTAACAAAATGCAAATGATAACAAGCTAGTGATTATAGAGATTAGTGATCATAAATAACTCTCTTAGAATGGAACAAAGTACAACGTTTTTTCTCTATTTGTGTACCTTGAACGACACCCATAATTCTCAATTGTTTACCCGATTGCATTGAAGACTAAAAACGCGAAACGTTATCCTAAAGAGTTTTTAATCAGGAAAATAATTTTATAGTATTATAAAAATCAGCATAAAAATTATTTTGTTACAAAGGTGGCGAATTTTCAACACTATCTAAATAACTCTAAGTAGAATTTCCCTCCTGTCTGAAGAGGGATTCTATCCGGTTACACCGAGTAGTTTTCCATGTTTTTTTTTTCTCGATCGCATTCCAGAGCAGTAATTTAACTCTCTGTAACTGATTGAGCGCGATCTTTCCTTCCTCTTCCTTTTTTATGCTCTCTCCTTCCACTCTCTCTCCCTCTCTCATTATAGAACTACACTGCCGAAGGATTAGCAAGCACTTGGAATAGCTGGGGCCGTGTCCAGGCGGGTGAAGTACCAGAAGCGGAAATACCTCGCAAACCACCGTATAGATAGGCGCCGCGCAGTAAAGAGGAAATAACACACACACACACATACAGATATATATATATATATATATATATATATATATGTATATATATATATGTATATATAATATTATGATATATATATTATTTTATTTTTATTTTTAGATATAGAGTTATTTATGTGCGTAGCTGATACCACGTCTTTGCGTCTTGTACATCTTGGGCGCAGCTTGTTGCTGGTCGACCCCGTTTTCTTCACTACCACATTCCGGGATAAAATATTCATTACACTAATAGGATTAATGACCATTGCAATTGACATGTCCGGATACATCAACCAAAAATCATAAAAATGTGCAAAATAATATTGACCCACAAATGTCTCATATATTTCAACAAAAGGAAGCGTAACGTTGTCGCACCGACCGGTTTAAACTAATTTTTAACATATGAAAAGTTGTAATTCCTTTCTATCACTCTTCTTTCCTTAAAAATGACCTTCTCAACTTTACGTTTCCCTTTTACTTTGCCCTCTCAACTTCATTTATTTTCGCGGCTGCTCATCTTCGCACGGGCCTGCTTAACTTCCCGTCGCCATCCCCCGGTTTCCTCAGTAATTTACTTTCATGCGAGCATCCCGTCCCTGTTCCAGCGCCTCGTGCGTCGCCTGCCTCGCTCCATCCCATCTCCTTCGCCATCTCATTTGCCCGCCCCTCGCTCCGCACCGCCCGCCCTCTCGGCCATCGCCCGGCGAAACGTTTCACTCGCCAGCGCGGGGCTACTGCGGGCGCCTTAAGGCCCCTGCGGATTGCCTAACGGAGGAAACTACGCTCTTTGCACATTCATTACTGCAGCACCTCTGACCGGGAGGTCCTAGGTTCGAGTCCTGACGGCGGCAGGAGTTTCGACACTAGCTTTTCAGCTAGGTCGAATTCAGTCGCTGTCTCGAGGAGAATTCTAGCGGCCAGCTGCTCTGATCGGTAGTTTTCCGTGGTTTCTCCGATCAGCACCAGGCGAATGCCGGAGCAACCTAACAAACGGACCACGGACCGCGCGCGAACTTTCCTTCCTCTTCCTTGTCCTCTCCTCTCCCCTTACACATACACTTACACTAACATACACTACTCTACCACATATTCCGGGAGACCGGTCGGGAGTTTAGAGCTTGACCCGGCTGGGATGGTGCCCCGCTGGTGGGAGAGTCCTGGTTAGGGGGAAACCCCACTAGCCGACGGTAGGTCGGCGCCGGATCTCGCCATCCAGTGGGGGGAGATCACTGTCATCTACCGAGAACAAATATGCGCTACATTTACGGGGCTAATGACCAAAGCAGTTGGAGCTTAGCGCCCGGAAACACGAAAAAAAAAACCAAAATCTTAGCACATTCAGATATTCACAAACTAGCTACTTGCTATCGTGGAGCTAATGGTGTATTTTTCAACGTTTTCAAACTTTAGAACACTACAGTTATTGTTTGTTGCCGCCCCCAACGGCTGTTGTTCAAAGTATATAAGCATTCATTAAATATTTACGTAACAATTACATATTTATGATTTTAACCAGATCGTGTATCTGAATACAAATGTCAAAAGATGTTGAAGTGCACCAAATTCGTGTTATTAAAAGTTCCCAATGTTCAGAACAATCTCATTCTCAAGCTGTTCCCAAGGAGACTTGGTCTGACACCTACGTGCCACCAGTCTTTCTACATCCCGAGAGACTGGACTGAGGAAAGATTGCGCACTATGCGGCCTTTTGTGTAAGTACTGTTCCAGCCATCCGCATGAAATCGATGAGAGGAAACTGAGGAAGTTTTCCTTGCACATCTAAGACTCGCATTAAAACAGTAACATTGAACTACCAAGCTAAATAGCTGGTGTCGAAAACCTCCCACCGTCGGAATTGAAACCTGTTTCGAACTAACAATGATACGTGCTAACGTATCATAACACACCTGGTACAAAGTAGTCAATGAATAGTAATATACATAGAACTACAGTAAATAAATAAGCAAATAAATAAGTAAAAAATAAGTAAATAAGTAAAATATAAGTAAATAAATAAATATCGTATGTTGAGTTAAATACTGATAAATGAGATTCATGATTGATTTTTTCTGATTTTATTTTTATATTTATTAATAACCACCTTACTTTATGCTTTCGAAGCTCATATTTCGCAAAAGAAGATTCGGTTCAATCCTGAAGACCATACAATTTTTTACAACAGAAACACTACGCCAGAAGGTACAGTGTACGAGGTCCATCTGGCTTATCCAACTATGTATGCCGCATTCTGCAGCACTCCACTGTCATGCGAATTGCAGCCTCTCCGAATGCAAGGGCGCTGACCGGAATAATGCAATTGCGTCGGCTCTACCTCTAGAAAAAGGTCATTGCTGACATGCGGCCTTTTCATCTTCTTCATAGCATGTCCACTTACTGCATGCATAATTTCGATCTTGCTGCACACTAATTAATGCAAATGATTAAGCACATGTGGTTGAAAAAGTTTGATTATTGCCTATTTCACTCTGAAATTTGTAGTTCATTCCTGCTTACTTCAATTTGCAGCGTGTATTTTAATGCTTGAAAAGGGTAAAATGAACCGTTCGTAGAATAGATATCGCTCGAACCTTCTTTAAAAACTAGTTTAATTAAAATTTAAAAATTACATTCACAAATTTAACTAAGAAAATTTCTCAAAATGCCAATTAGTGAGAGCAATAAACTCGATGTCTTTCTTTGTGCGAGAAGTGCTGAATTTCGTCCAATTCGAACTGATCTCTGTGAGGTTCTCCCTCACAATTTTAACTAAGAAAGTTTCCGTCTTTCCTAACGCAATCTAAACTTCCGGTTCTGTGTCAATGACCTCCATCTCGATCACGCTTTCGAATAGTTTTCCTGATCCATTGAACAAATCTATTGATTGCCTCTTGTTTTGCTTCTCGGTATAAATTTAGCATAAATATTCGCACGTTTTGTTGATATCTCCTTTTGCTTGTTGAGATAAGAGTTGACCCTGGGCTATGGATTACTATTTTCTTTGCAATACTAATAAGTCAAATCTGTAGTTTCAAACAAAATTTTCGAGTTTTCAAATGTTGCTAATCGCGCTTGTTGATACTTTTATTCATCATTTAGCAATTTATGCTTCAAAGTTCGAGAATAGATCCCGAGCTCAAGAAAACGTAGCAGATTGTACCTCTCATCTATATGTCACATTCAGTTTTTACTGTTCTTTGACGGAAATAAATCAAACAAATGGAATGAAATAAATTTACAGAACTCTTGTGCTCAACGTGACCACTTCACGCTGATTGATATTTATACAATTCCAAGAGGTCCTGAATTGATAACATCTGAAGTATTCAACAAAAATTAAAATCCGTCGTGATACACCGCACGATGTATTATTGCCAAGATTTCACCGCAAGATCTAACCTGACAAGATTTCATAAGTGGCAAAAAGCCAACATTATAGAGAGATTTTAAAAAGAATGGAATTTAAAGGCAATGTATCCTGCGTGTTTATCGGATGATTGTTTTTCCGTTGAAAACTCTCTGCAAATTCTTTGATGTCATAATTCGAATATCTTCATCTGTGTGTAGGTGCAATCCAATATTCACGCCAGTGCCAATGGAAGACTAGTAAAGCTCACAATGAACTTCGAGAGTTTATTCCCGCTCTCGCAACTTGTGAACCTCGTAACTCGAACCGTGTTCGATTGTAACGTTTAAAGTTCAAATAATTAATTTTCATCATGAGACTGATGTAAGATATACAGACCTATTTAAAGATCTAATATGGCAGTTACTAAAAGACTGAACAGTTGTAATTTTTTATATTGAGCGCATTATTGAAATTTGGAGTGATGCCGTTTAATGTAAACAATTTTCTGTTTTCTCTCAAAGAAGGTCTATTACAGAAAATCATTTCATTTCAGGTGACCTATAAAAAGATTGTAATATACTAAGCAGTACAGTCGTGCATAAACGTTATTTAAAGGCAGTTCTTTTGTTTCTTAATAGAAATATTTTTGTATTACGTATTTCAACGACATAATCGTCGTACGAGTATTTGAGTCAACAAAATATTTTTATACCGGGCTCGCGGATCATTCCTTGCGCTTCCTTCATGCGTATCTCCCCCCTCCCCGACACTTCGATCCGCCTCCGGGGCCTTAACTACTCCTTCTGCGAATGTCAGTTCTGTATTTACTTCTCGCAATTTCCGGCAAACGAGGTTTTTCGAATTCCGTCGTAATTTCATTTCCAGGAGACCCCAGTGAAAAGCGTCTAGAATGGAGCGGCAGCTTTGAAAGGCGAGGTCCACGCGCGGCGTCTCGCACTAAGGCTTCTCGTCCACAGGGCGTGCGGCCATTGTCACGGCGCGGAGCAAAGACTTTGCAATAGAAATAAGCGAGACTTACCAACAGCGCTGCGGTCGCGGAAGAATTTGAAGGCCGCCATTTTGTAGTGGAAATGTACGTGTTTCGTAGATATCGTTGCAACTGTGATACGAGAGCCATTCCATACAAAATTTGAGGGTATTGAGAGTAGGTTTTTCAGTTGTTTTTCATATTTTTTATCATTAGCGTTGTAATACAGTTTCATCCCAAAATTTCGGACTTCGAGCTCGTAAAAATTGGCTGCAACAGCTAGAGAAATAATTAGGAGCAGCACCTGCAAGACTTTTTAAAATATTTCACAATAAATACACTATTATTTGTAAAAAAACAATGGAAGTTCCCATCGAGATGAGACACGCAAGTTGAAATGGTCATAAAGTAATGTAAATTATTCTTATTAATAAAAAATGATGTAAAATTACAATAAATATTAATGATTAAGAATGCAATGAATTATTTCAAATGTATTTTTCTAAGATAAAGATGGTTAAATGAACGATTATGGTTCAAATTTTATGGCGGAACTAAGTGAAGTTTTTCTGTTATAATAGTTATTTATATATCAAGGGCGTTAAGTAGATGTTTTTGCCCCAGAGGCGACTTCCAATCCCGAGGGCCTCTGGCCCGAGGGGTTGGAAGTTGCCTGATGGGCAAAAACATCTAGTGACGCCCGTGGTGCATACAAAACTTTATGGTTTACTAGTTGGTTGCTGAATTAAACGGGAATTTAAAACATTTTATAATTTTTCTTGCGTCTCAAGTGAAAAGATGCGAGAAATAAAGTGAGAAATAATCGTCATTTGTCAAAATGACGTCAGATAAACAAAACAGAGTGTTTATGTATTTACTATTGCATAATTGTTATTGGATTGATTTTTTCGTACAAATGAAAGAATATTTTGAAGTTCCTGCGTAAATTCTCTCAAAAGCGAACAAAAAACTACGGACAGTGATTTTCAGTAAAATTTCGAAAAATATCTGAAAAATTTTATGGTGTATTTGAGAGTTTTATAACAGTGTGAATAACAGTGTAAATTGCGTTGTGAAACGCTACTTTTAGGTTATTTGCTTCTATTGTCAAAAGGAATTTAGAATATGTTATAACAAAAAAAAAATAACATTTCGAGGATGTTCGCTGATGTGCCTTATACGTATTATTACTATGAGTAGCACTGCTACTCAAGAAGCATATACTATGTCTTAAAAAAAGGTGATACTAACAGACGTAAAATGAGTGACTGGTGGTAATTGTATATTAACGGGATCATTCTAAAATAGCAAATTTCATATCAATTAAGCAAAATAAGGTTTATAACGAGTTATTTTACTTATTTGAGCATTATGCCATTTATTGTATTTGATTGCATCGTAACTTTAATGAATCGAATTCATAAAAATGTCATATGTATTGTGTTGGTATTAAGCGGGCCATAAAGAATGCAAAAATCCCTCGGGCATAAAGGAGCAGAAACGACAGCAAGGGTATTAACAATACCGTTACGTGTTTTGCTTGAGGCCCGTAAACACACTGCAATGAACTAGTAAACCATAAAATAATTAATATCACCATTGTTTCTCTTTAAGTTCCATAAGAGCTTGTATTGGAATTCCAATATCGGAGTGTAAAGTCCTTATTTTCTAATATCCCTAGTTTTTAAGGTCTCGATTGGAAATTTTCAAGGGAGCACACAAATATATTTTTTTTTTTTTGAATTAAAATTGAATTACGAATTATTAATACTCATTGAATTACAAAATATGAATAAAATTCAAGATTGATTATTAACAAGTGCACGTACAATATCAATATGAAGTGATAACGTTAGGTATTTCTATTCTCTAACTAATGGCATTTTGAAAACAATATCTGATATTTATCATAGCCAAAAAAATTAAATTATTAAGACGTGTAATGTGAATGAGTATAACTTTCCATTGTGATTCAACAGTGAGTGATCAGTCATTAGTGTTTCACAAGAAGCAAATTAACTTTAATAAGAAGCAGTAATGAAAAAATATAGCAGTTTCCGGGAGGTCATGTTTTAATAACCTACTGTTTCCCGTGGAATGGCCTAAGAGCGAGTTAGATTTTTACGATATTGATAAGTTTTTTTCGGTGCGAGTATTATTTCACTATATGAAAATAGTGGAAGAATAAAATGTTTAAGAGTTGTGCCGCATAAAGTGCACGAACAAATTCATCATTCCAAGTTTAAATTAAAACAGTTCGACATTTCAGAAGGAAGTATCCCGAGGGTAACATCTGTGTTGTTTCTTGATCAGTAATTAATTGTAAATGTTGAGGAATAACATACCATTTTATTAAATTATTTAAAAATAAATTGTTCATATCTTTCCTGTGAAAACTTGCATATCTTGTATTTTTAAAGAAAAATGGTAACATAGAAAACATGTATGGAAACGTTATCCATAAATAGTTTTATTTAATCTTTTTTTGTTTGTGTTACTCCTACCCAAAACAAAGGAAGTGGTGAAACGAGGGCAAATGCAGAATCAGATTTGAATCCCGCGCACAAATCATCCACTACATCGGCGGCCACAGCCCCTTCCAATTTATCCTTTGTCCTGAACAGTGAGTCGTAGAGAAAACTTGAGGAAACACTGCGCAGAGAAATTGCGACGATGCTGCCATGATCATGAACGTTTGTTTTCCTCGTTTTATTAGACCCAAAGAGAACGAACGTGCCACGTAGGCGAGTTTTCGTGGATATTGTGAAGTAAATGGAGATTCATATTTATGTTCTTGAGGGTGAGAACCTTATTTTGCTTTTAAAATTCTGTTCAGTGAATTGTATTTTCCAATTCTATTGGTCACATTTGCGATGCTCCCATTATTACTTTAGTTCAAATTATGGTAAATAATAGTCGTCGTGAAAAAGGAAACCTAAAAAAAGTATTAAAGTAATGGTTAGCAAATGGTATGTTGTCGTACATTTTCATACCTTTTACCGTTCAATGTTTACTTACTTATGAATGTAAACCCAATTTCCGTGTGCTGGCGTTCATTACAACCAAATTCAACGCAATATTTCAGCATGTTTGAGATTATTTTAAGTATCAATTATAACACAAAAGACATTTTAACTCCGTAAGAAAGTCTTTAGGGAGGCGTTCATCGTTGCCAACCTAACAACAAACGATCGTCACGATTTTCAACAGCCAATTCCAAAGAGTTCCAGTTGTGCAACCGGTTATAATGTTGAAATGAGTGGTTCGGAACCGTCCGCCCACGGGATCGTGGCTGCTGGGAGCGGACGATCGAGTGACGCGGTGCGGTGGCGACAGGTGGCCGTGGCGGGCTACGCGGCGCTGCGGCCGGCCGCCGAGGAGCGCGTTCGCCTCGCTAATTCGGTCGCCACAACCCTCCTCCCCCGCCCCGCCCCACCCAGGGCCAACGACCCCCCCCCCCACGGCCCACGCCCGAACCTGTCAACGCCAGCAACTCCTGGAGAAAATTGTACGAAGGGGAACCGACGCTTAATAGGGCGCGGAGATGGGAAAAATGCGGGATTTTAATATTGCGTGCTGTTTTATAACACATCCAACTGGAGATTTGTCTTTTATCAATTACATTTCAACTCTTACAACTACGTAATGCATAATTTATTTCATTGTTCTTGGCAACATAACGGTTTTTATGTTCAGTGAATTAAAAAATTCGAATCCACAGAGAGAATTTTGTTTCACAACTAAAACAGCTTACGCGCCCGACTTCTTGCACCCTCATTTTTACCAAATTGAGTTGAGTTTTCAAGCAATGTAAATGTATATATACATTTAACTTGTACTTCTGTAGACTAGTTTTTAAGAAACCTATTCAATATGCAATTGTAGGTTTTTGCTTTTAAAAAAGATTTTTACTTATAAACAATTCTAACATAGATTCTTTCCCTTTTTGAGGAAGTTGATGTTATACTATTCCAATATTTGATGTTATGAATTTTGACAATCTTCGTGTAAGTAAGTCAGCGATTTCAAAGGATTTTTTTTAAATATTTGGAATACCAATATTTAGAAGAAATATAATTACCTTTGAAATCGCTATTTTGCTTTTTTCATGTTTGTCAAATGCTATGAAATCAATTATTGAAATAAAATAGTCTACACTAAACGACAATCAAAATAAGAAAGTGAGAAGAAAGTTGATGTAATGGAGGAACATATATAACAACATTCACTCTCTAAGAAAAATTAACTGAGGATTGGGAGGAAGTGTCTCACTGAACTTTTCTGAAACCCAAATAATTATTTTATCTACCAGCAAAAGTTTGAGGACATTAGTATTTATGTTTTTTCTCTCCGTTTTTGACAAGAAGTTCTAAACTTTCGTTACATTAAAGTAAATTAATGAAAAATATTGAATTGATAGGGTGTTCGCCCAGGCAATTTTTTATTTCACTCTCATCACTTCATGATTTGATATGACAGCTTTTGGTAGCAATGTATTGATATCGATTCTTTTTCAAATTCTGAAATTGCATAACGTGCTAGCTATTAAGAGGTAATGTAATCCAGCTAAGCTTCTACTTTTGCTTATATTCTCCTATGAAGCGTCAGCAAAGAGAGCAGAATGAAGGGCAGTTTTCTCTTTATTTCAACCCTTCACACCTGAAGGACACAAACCCTTTTTCTTCCCCTCCAGAAGTCTTTCCCTCGCCATATCCCGATCAGCCTGCCCAAGCTCCATGATTGAAAGTCCTGCAAAAGATGGACCTGGTACGACACGGGCGCGAGAGGTCCGCTGACCTTGCAAGGGCGTTCTTTGTGCGCCGGACGCCATTGTCCGCCTGCGTGGTTTTTAATTTCCCTCGCCGCCCTCTTCCCCACTCCTCCCCTCCCCACCCCTTCCACTGCGTCCTTTCCCTCTTCACCAGTAGGGTCCATTTGATCCCAACGACACTCGTAGCCAACACGTTCTTCCTTCCCCGTTGCTCTCCGCCTCCCCTGTCGAACACACAATCCACCGGGCGACTGCCTCTACGGGCCTCCTCTTCTACCCCTCACCACCGTGTTTCTGGCCGTCCACTCTTCTCATCTTTCTTCTCCCAGCTATTTCTTCCCCCGCAACTTCGTGTGTCGATTCCAGCTGCCTCAAGACACTCCCCGTTTCCCCTTGAAAGCTTCCCTTCCTCGAAGCGAGATGTATTTTGTTGCACACAGACTGTAGGTGAGTTAATGGTCTCGTAAAAGAATGCGGGAACTTTAAGTTTTGTTTCCTCGAGAACAAAAGAGTCTTTTGTACAATATTTTCTAGAAAGTATCTGAACTACCCAAATTGACATGTATGTTGGAAGAACTTCACATTCCACCAAACTCTGTTAAACCTGAATTAAAGTTGTTTTGCTTAAAAAACCCGCCAAGAATTGGAACTTCAGTTCTCAAAATGTACTGCAATATTTAACGTAAGGTAACAATAGGATGTTAAAATAAACTTTCGAGCGTGTTAAAACAACCTGCATCACTTTGATAAAAGAAAAGAAAATTCCGTACCACGAAATAATAATTCTGGTAAAAATTAGAGATTATTTTTAGAAAAGGTATTATAAATTTAATCTGCTTCTTTTCTGTATAATAAGTTTAATCCAATACTGGTTTTAGATATCTCATAGAAAAATATTTTAAGGAAACGAGAAAGAAGAATAAATATAACCAGATGAATTTCACGTAATTGTTTCGAACTACATCATTCATTTTGCTCAAAACGTCGATTTTACATGGAATATCATTCTTATATTATCATTCCTTATTGACTCATTTACTGTTTTTTCCACAAAAATATTCAGTAAATAATCAATAATATTAATTTCAAATACACGCATTGACGGGACAATTCGCAGCCTTCGGCCATATGATAAGTGTCTAAGGTTTTGCTAGGTATCCAGGAATTGGAGAAAAATAAAAAATAATGAAACAGTTTCAATATTGACTGTAAAACCCAACTATTTGAACGTGTTATTCCGCCTATTCGTCTCCCGGGCGTATCGACTGAATTCTCATACTCAATGCGTCACATATAAATTTCAACGTTTCAAAATGTAACGCAAACATTTTTTCCTTAAGACACTATAACATCTTTCCTCCTTTAGTTTTTCATAATAGCAATATACCATGGTTTCCTTCTAATGAACCTGTAATATATTTAGGCATTTTAATGGATAGAACACTTCACTGGAAAGAATATTCTCCACAGAATATCTTCAGCCAAAAATCGTTGGCACCAACTTCTTCCTTTAGTAAAATATTCAAATTCCCTTAACGTCAAAACCAAAACCAAAATTAGAATTTATCTAACGATGATCCGTCCCATTCTCACATATGCCTGTCCAATCTGGGGTTTCGCTTCAAAAGCATCGATTAACAAAATGGAAATATTTCAAACTACTTGCAGCAGAACTTCTTTAAAATCTCCATGGTTTATCCCAATAAACATATTTATAATGAATTAGGCATTCTATCTATCAACATTTATTTTATACAACTTTCCACTTAATTTTAATCTCATATAAAGCATATGCCATCTGCACTCTAATTTCAGATAGGTAAACATAACCCTCATCAAAAAAAAGAAAACTAAAACTTCCTAAACATTTCTTTCATCCTCCTTAGCATTTCTCATCAACAGTAAAGTTCACCTAGAGCAAATCAATTTAATTTATTTTTGGAATAAGGTATTAGCTTCATTTGGGTTCTCCTTCAACTCTTATAATCTAAAATAAATTATATATTTCTTAAAAAAATTCTTCCAAAAGCCTCACAGTCTAATGCATGTAAATTATTCAATAAAAAACGCGTCACTTCTTTAGACATAGTGACATCTTGTGACAGCACAGTTCCATAGAAAAAGCCGCCAGCCATTGAATATTTTCTATTTGTGCATTATGGAACGGCAACATTTTTTAAGATTGTTGACATGTACAAAACTGAAGTATCGTGTATTCATTCCACTATGTTATTGCAATATTCAAGAAAACTATTTTTGATAAAATATATAGTATGTTGTAATGTTACATGAGAATATTTTATTTGTTGTGCTTGAGCAGTGTACGTGCTACTTTTTGGAAAAATATTTTGTGTAGTTTTGTTCAGTGGAATTTTTACTGCTGCTGGCCACTGTATTTGTAGAATTATGTATTTTCTATTTAATTAGACAATATTATAAAAATATAGTTAGGTTACCAAGCAATGTTGTAAAGGTTGTAATGGACTAAACGTATAATACCTTTCACGCTTTTTTGTTTCATCTTTGCGCATTCATCCATGCTGAATTGTTCGAAATTCAGTGGGTATGCACAGTGGAAGTGAGTGTTGACTCGCGTAGCAGAGATAATTGAGGCAGGAGCGCAACCCCTTCCTCGGCTTGAAGGGTCGCGGGTTCGAACTCTGCCTCCTGCATGACTGATTCAGTGTTGTGGGTTGATGTGGTTACCTATAAACATTATGTATCGCCCTGCGAGCGCTTTCCTCCCATTTCCTACGATTACATTTTTTTCTTGGTTATTTAAGATCGCATCAACATCTAAACGAAACTCGAACTCGCGACCCGTCGGCCCGAGATCGCTACGACACTCCTTCCTTAGCGATCTCGGCCACCGGATCGGCACGTTTACATTGTTTTCCTATGGTTGAGGTGGGCTTACAGGGCACGCTTAAAGAAACAGAAAACTTGCTAAGTCGGCCCCAGGGACTACCGCAGGCAGACGAGGAGGGAAGGATCCGGTCCCACACGAATTAATATGGAAGGGCTATGGGTCGGAGAGGAGCCCGCGCTGGTTAGTTTATGATAGACTCGTGGGAAGAACACCTGATGTTCCGGGAGTCCGCAGAGAGAGTAAAGTTTATCCTCAATGGGTATCGCCCAAACCTGAGAGGTAGTAGTGACCTAAAATAATAATAATAATAAAAATCCATATAAAGGCATTTTGTACTTCTTCCTTACTATATTCACGCCTTTTATTCTTGATTCAACATAGAAAGTTTTTGGTACGCTATTCGAATTTCATGTAAGCGGAATGATGTTATAAATAATAAGAAATACGACGATAGATCTGGACAGTTTCAACTTTGTCTCTTGTTTGATGACTTTAATATTATTAGATTATAACAAACTGACGGTTTTTTAAATCATGCTTTTCGAAGATTACATTGAAATGTTACAATAAACGAGGGTGCGGCAATGCCAGTGGTCACTCCCATTATGGTCTTACTGTTCACTATCGTCTTATGCCTTAAAGAATTTACTTTTGTCTGAAGATTATTTAGTATTGTATTTGTATTCAGCAATAAATTACTGGATTAAAACACAATAACTTTTTTGCGTTCGTTTGAACATGAAAACTCTTGTACATGAAAGCTTGTTTTTAAACTCTAGATGCACGGTGTTTTGTTGAATCAGGGCCAGGCAGTATACGGGTCTTCACGACGCACAGACAATCTTGGGCAAGAATAGGCTACTTGACGCGCAACATCCGTTTTATGTATTATCCGTGATATGCCCCTGGGTTTGATAAAGTTCAGTGTCCAAAAGGGCATATTCCCTAAGATGAAAAGTGCTACCTGTCCAAAAACATTTAAACGCGTAGGTGTGACATTAAAAAAGCATCCGAAAATTCCAGAAATCTGCTCTCAGCTTGGTGCACGAACCCTTCATGACCATTTATTAAAGAGTATAAGATATGTGGATCACAAAATATTACATATAAGACAATTTTAAGCATATTGTGTCTAATAAACTACTTGGATACTCTGAATGGCTGAGCCGCAATAAGCACTCACAAGTTGGATTGAAAAAATGCTTTCTATGCAAACATTAGAATTGCAGAAGCATACAAACACTGCAGAAACATGTAAATTGTTTATTATTCACAAAAGAAATGAATATATTTGTTCATAAAAAAATTCAAGAAGTACCCAATTTACAAACTTCGATTGCTTTTTTATTTCTCCGTTAATTTTTCTTTCTAATAATAAACAATTTACATGTTCTGGAGTGTTTTTTATTTATTTTACGTCAAAAAAACAGTTAAAAACTGCGTATGACGTGCTATGGGATAAATAAGCAATTTAAATTTTGAATTTTGAAAGGGAGAAAAAAAACAAAAACTCCCATGTAGTAAAATCTATTTTCAAGGATAAATAAGCAATAAATTTTGAATTTTGAAAGGGAGAAAAAAACTCCCATGTAATAAAATCTATTTTCAAGGATAAACAAGCAATAAATTTTGGCTCTTATTACTTCCTGCCGCGACAACATGGAAACGATAATTTGAATAATTGTATTTCCCACTGAATTCTAGAAGACGTGCACAGAAAATGAAGTTACATTTATGTCCAGAAGCAAAACAAGGAGCCATCTCAGCATTTGCTCAATGGATCAGGAAACTGGACGAAAAACCTGATCGAGATGGGGTCATTGACCCAGAGCTGTAGTACAATAGTTGTTACAGGTTGTTTATACTCATTTATACAAGTCCAAACGGTAAATTATGCATTATGTATCATTGTTAAAATTAATGTTACTTTTCTTGTTATGCTCAGTATAGTCTCTAATTGTATGAAACAGTTATGCAGCACAAAGATTTCCTTGGGATTTAAACTTTCTATTGAATTTAATCGTTTAATGTCATCTGGCAAAGTGTTGTAAAATAATGTACATGTATTGTATGTGAATGTTTTGTAATGAGCTGTTCATACTGTCACCTGATGAATATGATTTCTACGTCGAGTGTTATAGTAATAAACTTCGGCATTTTCTGAAAATATATTCCCGCCCTTAAGCAAGTCATTTTTTACAAAAACCACTGATTCGTAAATAAAAAAACACGGTAATGGTAGAATTCCCAGATTAATGAAGAGGGCTTACATGAATCACGTGGGTGGGATTTGGTTATTATTCGTACAATTCGTTTTTGTAATCTAAAAGTCTGGGAGCTATAAGATGTATTTCCCCAGAATATTATGCCATATCTCAGGCGGGAATGAACATTCGCGAAGTATACACAACGAGCAGTATGAAGGCTGACTGAATTTGCGAGAATTCTGAACGCGTAGCATAATGAACTTAATTTTGTGTTCAATTCATTTAAATGGACGTTCCATTTAAGGTTTGACTGAATTGAGAAACCTAAAAATTTTGTTGCCTTAACATCAGTCAATGGTACTGTTCATTTTCAATTGAGCACAGAATTTTTTATTTGAAATGGAAAACTGCATTAAAACCGTTTTCTTTTCGTTTACTATTAATTTGTTATTTCGGAACCAATTTGAAACATCTGATATTGTACTATTTACTGTTTCTTTATTGCAAAGGATGTTCGTATCATCCGCAAGAGAACCGTTCTTCCGTTTCGAATCGTCGAGGGCATATCGTTTACGTAAAGTAGGAACAGAATAGGGCCTAAAATCGATCCTTGAGGAACTCCACATGCAACGGACAAAGAGTCGGAAAGGTGCGTACGTAATGTTCCGTCATTCCAGGAAGGTATTTCAACTCTCTGAGATCGTTGTTTAAGGTACGAACATAACCAATCTAGAGCAATACACGAATTCCATATGAAGGTAATTTGGAAAGTAAAATGTATGATCAATGACGTCAAAAGCTTTTAGAGAGCTATAAAAAATCCCAAAAGGGGCCTCGTTTTGATCCAAGGATGAGGCGACATCTTTAAGAAAAGAAAATATAGCTGTTTCCGTTGATTTTGAGTTTCTAAATCCATGTTGGCAATCTGAAAGC
Organism: Teleogryllus oceanicus; assembly: GCA_964035755.1. Taxonomy (NCBI): domain Eukaryota; kingdom Metazoa; phylum Arthropoda; class Insecta; order Orthoptera; family Gryllidae; genus Teleogryllus; species Teleogryllus oceanicus. The sequence goes on along the minus strand of CAXIVR010000002.1, from coordinate 89,899,200 downwards.
GCGTCGTGTTTAGTGAGAAGGTTTCCATTCGTACGTAAAAAGTCTCTCTAATATTTTGAAAAACCGATAGAAGAAATGGGCCGATAATTTTGAATTTCATTTTTGTTGCCTTTTTTGAAAAGCGGCTTAATTTTAGCTGATTAGACAATATCTGGAAACGTTCCAGTGCATAAAGATCCATTAAATATGTGAGTTAACGGGTGTATAATGGCTTACGCACAAGTCTTTAACAACGAATCCGGGAATTCATCTAAACCGGACGAATATTTATTTTTTAGTTTACCGATTATTTTGAGAATTTCATAGGAAGAAGTTTCGGAAACGAAAATTGTGTCTAAAATTTTGGGTGAACTGTCTGTTTTGAATTTTGTGCCTGAAGACCCTAGTGAGATCGCGAATTCTCGAAAGTATTAGTTAAAGAGATTAGCCACTGTTGCCGGATCGTTCACATTTATATCGTTATATTTTAAAAACATTCTCTACAGGGTTTTCTAGTTGATTTGGTAGTATTTTTTATTATATTCCACATTGCTTTTGTTTTATTATTTGATTAAAATATCCTGATCGTTTTCATGATTTTAGCCTGCCTTATGACTTTTCGTGACAATTTTTTTTATTTTTAAAGTAGATAAGAAATCTTGAGATACGGCATGACGTTTAGAAATGAAAGAAAGAATTCTTTGTTTTTTCAAGATGTCCTAATCCTTGTGTTATCCCAAAAATTGCTTTTCCGTGAAATATTTAATTTTCGTTTTTGAAGAGGAACAAGTGGTAAAATGAAATTAAAGAGTTGAAAAAAAAGTATAATATTTGTCGTTTGTATCAGCAGTATTATAAACCATTTCCCATGACTCCTGCATCAAGTAATCAATGAATAATTTAATTTTACTTTTAGTAAACAATCTAGTCATACGTGTATTATTTATTGTGTCAGTGATCGCATTTCTTATAATGGTAAGAATTTGTGCATCGTGGTCACTGTATCCTAAATCTTTTGTTTCAACTTCATATCGAGTAGTAGTGTTTCTGTGCTTCTCTTCTGCAGTGCAAATTTTGATCTTACATATTGTGTGTGTGTATGTGTGTATATATATATATATATATATATATATATATATATATATATATATTGTGACGTACCAGGTAGGCAGCTTGTTCTCAAAATTTATTGTAAGGGACAGGTGTTCTTTCTCGTGAATGGGCTCAGGGTTATTAATCAAACACCACTGTTCCGTGAACAAAGTAAACTGAACTATTTATTAATTCTATACAAATCACTAATGATACAATATCTATGGTGGTCTATACCCTTTTCTTTCATATAACCCAGAATCACTGTTAGTCTCTCGATCTTATCGATCGAAGAAATATTTACCGTTTACTTCTTCTCACGAGCGTCGGCGGCTTCGGGACTCGGTTGCCGCGCTGGCGTAATCTTCCTGATCTGTGTCACTCCAGATGGCAGCTATCACTTTGGCAATATGTCCGATCGACTATTGATGGTTATCAAGCACAAATTGTCCGTCAATTAATCTTTCTGCACTCGTTCGTTCGCGATACTATTTTGCTTTTCGCTCGCGGGCAACTCAGATACGTCCTTCTCGCCGGCGTGCCGAGCACTGCCTCCTCGCGGCGTCGTTCCACGCTCTGGGCCAACCGACCACCCTTCGCCGCTCGTAACCGTTTTCCTTGGCTGCAGGTGCCTCTTGCAACCGTTCTGCCGTGTTCTTGTTTATGCCTCGCCGTTTCTTTGGGTGGAAACCGGTGCGTTTCAATATATATATATATATATATATATATATATATATATATATATATATATATATATATATATATGTATATATATATATATAGAGAGAGAGAGAGAGAGCAGACAGAGAGACGGAGACAGAAGACGACAGACACGAGACAGACAGACAGACAGACAGGACAGAGACAGACAGACAGACAGAGCAGAGAGACAGACAGACAGACAGACAGAGAGAGGGCAGAGAGCAGAGGAAGACAGGACAGACAGACAGGGCAGACAGAGCAGAGAGCAGACGGAGCAGAGACAGACGACAGGACGGGCAGAGAGACAGACAGCAGAGACAGACAGACAGACAGACGACAGACGGGCAGACAGACAGGCAGAGACGACAGAGACGGGCAGAGACGGGCAAGAGACAGACAGGAGACAGGCAGAGACAGACAGACAGACAGAGACAGACAGAAAACAGAGAGACGGGCAGAGCAGACAGAGACAGACGACAGACAGGCAGACGACAGAGACGGGCGACAGACTGACAGGCAGAGACAGACAGCAGAGACAGACTGCCAGACAGAGACAAAACAGATGGAGCAGAGACGATGCAGACAGAGACAGACAGACGAGCGAGAGACAGACAGAGAGACAGACAGAGAGACAGACAGAGAGACAGACAGAAGACAGCAGCAGACAGAGACAGACAGAAGACAGACAAAACAGACAGAACAGACAGACGAGCAGACAGGCAGAGACAGACAGACAGACGAACAGACAGACAGAGACAGACGCAGAACAGACGACAGAAGAAGACAGACAGACGACAGAAAAGACAGACAGACAGACAGACAGAGAGACAGAGTTTGACTGATATAAAAATGGGGACACGGGGGGTTTTGTGCATCAAGTTATTCAAATGTTTTCTTAGTTCCGTTAGAGATGACTAAGGCAAGGCCAAACCAATTTCAAGACCCGGGAGTGCCCGCAATAGATTTGTGAGATCTACGCGACGGCAATTTTATGTTCCTGAATTATTGCGATGCATTAGTTGTCTTGATATTTCATGTATTCCTTCATTTTACTTTTCTAATTGCCGGGGGTTTTTAGTTTACCCTTTTCCTGAACCTTGCTGGCTTTTTTTAATTTTGATGCTGCGCGGCGCGTTTCACCCCAACATGGACAATGGCGTGCATTGTGAACTCCTGACCTGAGGGATACGAATCATGGCATTATTTTCACCAGTGTCTATTACCAGTGCCTATTCAGAAAATGTAATAATTTGCCTTATCTGCAATCGAGTGTCACAATTGTTTACCAAAGAGAAAGATGTGAAAGATGTGGGGAAATGAAAAAAATGAGTACCTTACAAAATAGAAGACACTTTCTAAATTTTTTATGTAAAAGTATATTATATATTTGTCTATAACATTCCAAAATAATTTGAGAAAATTGTATTAAATATTATTTAATAGGATAGTACGTTTAATTATTTTTACGTATACGTTGTCAATTTTTATCTTTTTCACCATAACTATTCTGGAAAAGAATTTCTCATGTAAATTCTTTTTGATTGAGGACATTTAAAACTGCCTAAAATATGTATTTCAGTAAGAATTCAGATCATTTGCATTTAAAAACGTTCCCCTTACGAGATACATAGGGCACTGACGGGGAGTAGTACTGGGGGGCACCCCGGGTTAAGTCCTTTTCCTCCTTGTGCTTGTTCGTCAGAGAGCATCATTTGAAAGTAATGTACCAACAAGTAAATATGAAAAGAGTTGGTGAGTGGAACAAATCATTTAGTCCTTTTCAGCTATCTAAATTGCACCGTAATGAGAAAACAAAGATGCTAGTGATTGTGGATTAGTATCGGAGAGCAGTAAACCTCACTCAATTTAGTGAGTAGTCGATAACTTCCACTAGAAGTGAATGTTGTTTGTGAAAATACGAATTATGCATTCAAATGAAGCAAGCGTTCAAATTTGCATTGCATCCATTCATTTCTTGCGTCTATGCCACTGCATGGAGGTTCTCCTCATTCTTCCGGTAAGCATTTTCAATCCTGTCGGCAAGGAAAGAGAAAATAGGAAGTACGAGTGAGCTCAGGAGGTGGAATTTCAGGAACAGCTCCGCGAACTATTCAACTATTCAGCAGAGCCCCCTCAGTGCCCAGGAGGAATGCGGGAATAGAAGGCACAGACCTTGAAGCGAAGTTTGAGCATGAAAACGTTCGTTGGTTGATCACGCCCAAAGTACGGCTGCAGCAAATATTCAGAACGATTGACTGACGTGGGTGTGCGAATTTGGTAGACTTAGAACGAACTTCACAGCTACTATAGAAAAATAAAACAAATGAAGTGAAGTATTATATCCAAAGTTTAAGTTACGCACGAAAAATTCAAAGCCATTGTCTCATAAAAATAAAATAAGTGCTTGTTTGCGGTAAATGAATGGCGGCCTCGGTGGTGTAACGATTAGCGTATAAGACATTAACGGGTTTCGTCGGAGGGGAAGTAAATCCGGTTGTCCCATGTTGTAGATTTACTGCTTGTAAAAGGCCCTCAAGCCTAAAGTTAGATTCTGAGATGAATTCAAATCATCTGTTTCGTTTCCCGTGTGATGACGTTTTTCATTGATAGACGGCAAAGGGAGGTTGATATATCGATTGAAAATCGAAATCATTATAGATATAGAAAATTATATTATACACTGATATTTCCACTTTATTTTAAAAAAGCTGGATGCAAACTTTTTAAAAAAAACACTAAGTCGAGACGGGGGGTAAACGTCTTTAAATTTTCCCCCAATAATTTCTTTGTATCCGAAACAGGGTAACGACTCGTGATCTTTTCTTCCCCCTGGCCGACAATACATTTTTTAAAGCCAATCGATAGGTTGATCCCCTAACCTTATTTGTCCCTTCCCGTCGATTTCAAAGGATTCTGGGCTGGGTCGACAGTGGAAAGAAATACTTGTAACAATGAGTATTCAAGGCCCAAAACAAGGGAAGAAAAAAAGACTTTGTTCTGAAAATTTTGTATAAATTCTATGTTGTCGGTAATGGGGCTTCGTATTTTGGACAGTTGCCTTAAAACTTGGTTTTTGAAATGGAAATGCTTTTTTCACCCTTTCTTCCCCCCTGAAAAGTATTTTCCCCAAAAGGGGGATACGATTAATTATGGAACAAAGATTCCTTTCAGAGAAAAGGGCGATATTTTGAAATCAAAACAATTTCTTGTTTATATATGGAAATTGAGATTAATTATGGAACAAAGATTCCTTTCAGAGAAAAATCCATTATTTAGCAAAATATTTATCTCGGAATTGCTATTGTTTTGTGACATCACCCATTATTTCTAATGTATTATGATTTTGAAAGTAAAACCAAACATAATATCAAGTTAGATGAAAATTTAAATTTTTTGCTGTTATGTAAATGAAAATAATGAAGTCTAATGATCACAATACAGAATGATGAATTGATACTAAAAAAATAACTCTTGAATGTGGTTACTCATTTTTCCAAAGGAAATAACAATCACTGTTTTGTGCCCCCTTCATTTTTTTCTTTGTGTTTGGGAAAGGGGCAGATAGGAAATTTTCGTAACTAGCTGATCAGTGACGATGTTAATTAAGCATATGTCTTCTGATATTTCGAGCTCTCAAATACTGAATTTTTTATATTGTAGTTTTCATATAAAACAGCGTATTATGACTTTTATTACAGTTTAGTAAACAATCCTTCAGAGCGTAAAACTATTTCGTTGCGGTGTATATGTATTTAGAAACGTGAGCGCCCTATTATGTTACCGATAAGAATGCATTTACCTTTATATATTAAAAACCTTATTTAATCCCCTTATAAAATTATTAGCATCAACTAAAAAAAAAACAAGATGTCACAGTGAAACAATTCATTACCAATGCAAAGATTATGGGTCAAAACAGTAACACTAAAATTGCAATGAAAATAGACTAAAATTTGGACCAAGGTTAGAAAATGAATGTTCAACAGTTCATGCAAATAACTTAAAACAAATAAACATAAACGAGGTGTTCAAAGAAATTTATTAGTCCTTTAGCATGTCTCCAATGAACATAGCAATCATTCAAATTCTTTGACAAGATTTTTATTGATCTTTCAGAAAGTACGATTTCGTATTATATGAAAGAAAATAAACATAAACGAGGTGTTCAAAGAAATTTATTAGTCCTTTAGCATGTCTTCTAGACCATGTAAGAGTCTAATGTACGATATGTGTGTAAATGTGTACTCAATCATTGCACTGGTAAAATTTGATTAATAGGTACATGAAAATTGCCAACTAACGATAGACGGAATGAAAAGGGCATCAATTATTTAAACATCTATCTTTTATTAATCCATCGTGATTATATTTGGAGATTTTAACTTCATTAACACTATTATTTTAATTATTTGTAGAAGAACCATGTCAAAAAATTTGTGTTAATTCCAAATAAATAATTTTTTTCTGGGTTTTACCCAAAAAAGCCGGTTCCCTTTACGTCCTGATGGGACGAATATTCAACCATACACTAACGAACCCCTTGCGGGCTCCTCTGATCTGGGGTCAGCAGAACGCAAAACCCTCGGGACAACACATAAAAAGTCGGGGGAAAACAACCATTCCTTCTGCCCTTTTATCAATTGAATATAAAAAATACATTTATTTATATTTATATAACAATTATGTATTAAACATAACCTTTCCTTCTGCCCTTTTATCAATTGAATATATTTTTGAAAACAACTTCACTGCAATAAAATGACATAAAAATCATTAAAAATAAAATGCAGGAATATTTCACTAAATGACGAAATTTTCTCCTTTGAAGAGTAAAGGAAGGAATCTTTTAGTTATTCGTTTTACCCAGAAAGTAAATAAATGATACTTAGCGTTAATAGTTACTTTATTGTGATTGTTATTTCCAAATAGTATTGGAAACATTTTTTAAAGAAATAAGCTGTCTATAAGCAATTTGTAGGTACGGATGAATTCTTGTTAAATTATTGTAATAAACAATTCTATTACTCTTAACAGACCACAGCGTCACTTTTTTTTCCCCTTATAGTTTAAATAAGCACCAGGGCGTATCTATACTAAGGCAACCGGGGGAGAATGGCTTTCCTGTCAGGTTATTTTAAATTTGGGTTGTTATTTGTTTTGGTGGGTATCCTCTAAATAGCACCCTTAAAAGGGCTCGGCACTCCGGTTCCAGGAGTCCCCGCCCCCCTTTCCCCAACGCGCCGTCCGTTTTGGTCGCCCCGGCTGGCGTGGTGTGTGCGCGGCGGCGGGTGCTGAAGCGGCGCGTGCCCGGGGGTAAAAAAGGTCCCGTGGCGCCGCGGACCTGTTTTCCCCGGCGGCGTCGGCGGCCGGCGCTGGGGCGTGGAGGGGGGCATGCAGACCATGCTGTGCTGCTGGCTGCGGCAGCTGCAGGAGCTGGGCGGGCCCGAGCTGGACAAGCCCGACCTGCTGCAGGGGTCGGTGGGGTCGCTGCGGGCGCCGCCCTTCCTGCCCGGGGCGGCGGGCGGCGGCGGCGCGGCGGGGCGCGGGCGGGGCGGGCGGGCCGCCGCGCCGCCCGCGCTGCCCGCGCTGCCCGCGTTGCCGCCGCCGCGCCCGGGCCCCGGGCGCCCGTCCCCCCGGCCCCGCCGCCTCCGCCCCCCCGCCCGCCGGCCGCGTCCCGCCCCCCCCGCCCCGGCCGACCCCGGGCCCCAAAACTGATCTTACCCTTTGGTCTCGTCATACCTTTGGAATGAGACACATAATCGAAGGATAAAAAAAAAAATATAGATTGTACGCTAAACATTTTTTTTAAAATTGTTAGAAATTATAAATGAAATGGGGGAAAAGAATGCAATTGGTTTTTTCAAACCATTTTTCTCAAAACACCTCAATTTCACTGGAAAATTAAAATTAAATTTTAATTAAATGACCTTTTAAAATACAGCTTCATCATAAAATCTCTGATTCATTACTATCTCAAGTAGTTTAAATCCCTTACATAATTTTAATTAAATGACCTTTTAAAATACAGCTTCATCATAGTCTGAGCTAGATATCATTATTCCAACTATCATTATTAACATTGCACCTCATCATTATTTTAGATAAATTTATGTTTTATTAAATTATTTTCGATGTGTTCAAAGTGTAAATCTGAATCGCATATTTGGCTATATGACATTCGTAATGTCACCGCACGTATTATAATAGACCCACAATGTTAAACGTACATGTGACAAAATGTCAACTGCAGAGAAGTGGGAAACATTGCATGCAACATGTTACCAAAATACGTATGGTGTTCATGATAAACACACACGTACTTTCCCGTACGTTCGATTATCATACATTTCTTGCATACCCCAACTTACTTGTCATCTGTATTATTATTATTATTATTTTTTTTTTATTTTTTTTAAAATTTTATTTTTTTAATAAAAAATTAATAATAGTAATAATAATCTTCCCGTGTCTTTTTAAACTCAATCCTTTTCCAGTCATTGCATTTTTTTTAAAAAGTTTGGCGAACCCGCGCCCTCCAGGGGGGCTGCAGAGGGCCATGGTAATGCTTTTGGGGGCCCCCGGGGGATGGCTGCGAGGCGGGCAGGGGGATGGGGAGGGGGGGTGAGCGGAGGCGAGCCTCCCTTTTGTTCGCCCCCTCCAAAACAAACGGTTCGCCGACGAAATCAATCGGCAGGGGGCCCCTTTAAAGGGGAGCGGAATGGCTGCGTGCGCCTCCAAATGGGTTTATGTATGTTGGGGAAAGAAACATAGACTGCAGCGCTCGACGAAAACAGATGCGTCTTTTCAATTGGACATTGGAACACTTGATGCCATCATTACATTGATTAACTGCTTCCGCTTACCAAAGCCTAAATGCTATGGGAATGCGAATGTTGAATTTTAAATGTAGATTTTAAAATCTCGGTGGAATTTAAATGCAAGCTTTTCCGATACATACATGTATGTCACAAAGTTTGGCTTTTAAATGCTCTTGAGGTTTCGTGGTGATGGGAAAATTGAACACAAAGTTTTTCAAAATAATTTTGGATGGAATAATTTTACGTTGTGGTTTGAATAACGTCCGTGCTCCATATTTGCAAACTAAGCATTTATGTTAAAGATTTGTGACATCCGTGCAAGGAAGATTGCGTGTTTTGCTTTTCTCTCGTAGAAATGTAAAGAAATAAAATAATATATCTAAAATCATGGGTTAGTAAACGTTTGTTTTAGAATTAAGTTCATGGACTCAATAAACATTCAAAATTGCCCGTTTACTGAACAATGATGTGATAAAAACGAAAACGTACGCGTATGAAGTTTATTTTGCAACGTTCTCATAGGCGGGACCATGGAGTTGCTTTCAAGGGCAACTTCACTTGATTTGAAAATGCAATAAGAAAGTCGAGGTGATTCAAAGATATATTTTCAAGTATGAATTTTTTTAATATTATTTAATCCTGAAATATCTCGTAACTATACATTTGTGTTTCATTCTTGAAATGTAATTCAAACGTAGCGATGGAATGGGTACCTGTTGATACGAGGATGTTTTGCATAACATTTTAACCCTTTTGTAATATGTGATCATATGTATTTCTGTTGCAACTCTCTTTGTACTACCGAAGATTCTTCCAGGTTAAATGCGAAAAAGAGATAGATACATTTTGATAATTTTAGTACCTTCAAATGTACAAAATTTCCCCAATACAAACTCCTATATAATAATGCTCCACTCAAGAGACATTACTATTCAGGGAATTCTCGTGAAAAAAAAAACATTTACTCGTCAAATTTTCACATGTATTAACAAATAATTATCAGTTCTACATCGTATACAGATTTCCATTATAATACACACTCGAGAATAAAACCCAAATTTCCCCGGAATCTGAATTATGAATTTTTCATAGCATTATTAAAGGAGAGTTTTAAAACGACACTGTGCCCAAAATATCTAAACCAAATTCGGAATCTGTTCTTTTCCCCGAACTTTCGCTCGCACGTTTTAATGGACTGTTGGGTACGACGCGGTTGAATAAGCAAACATAGTCACACAGTAACTAGACTGACAACGACTGCTTTCTCGGAAAATGAGAGAAGCGGACACGGCTCTCCAGTGCACAGCAAGAACACTCTTAATGGGGGAGTTTGAAACAAAACCTTTTGCTTGAGTTTGCTCTTATTGCAATGAAGCACAATTTTGTAGTAATATTGTTGTTCAATTAAATTATTTGTAGGTTTTAAATTTTTAGTGTCCAAGTTTTGTTGCGGGAACGATGAGAAAACTTTTCTCAGGTTGAGATGCCCCAAAATATGGAAGTTTCTATGAGCAAAAACACAGTTTTTAAACCCTTCCCCAAAAGGACGGACGCCTTGTGGCCTTGGTTAATTTCCCTTTTCAAGATTATATCAATGTTCCACAGAATTTTTTTAAATTCTTATTTTTAATTAAGTGAATTGTCTAGTGTAACTTTTAATATTACTGTTAAATTTCCCTTTTCAAGATTATATCAATGTTCCACAGAATTTTTGAATTAACATTATTTCTGAATTGTTTAAGAGGCAATTCATTAAAACTCAAAGACGGTCACAATATTGTATTGTGTAACTACTTGATAACGTATGTTTATTACTGGAGTAAATCTAAGCAAAGAACCAGTTTTCAAAATTTCAGGGATTAAACATTTTCTTTATTTTTCAGTTAACCCCCAATGTATGTAGTTCTTCCGAGATTATCACCTTCCTTCTGTAATAGATGTGTAACTCTACGGAGAAACTATTTTAGAAAACCTTCAACTAGTTTTTATGTTAGTTCCCCTTTATGATCTTGCGGCTCTACCTATCTCACCCATTCCGTTGACCAATCAATCCTACCTTTCTTCCTTTCTCGGGACATTCCACTCCGTCTCAAAATTCTTCTTTACGTCGCTGGAATGGGACCATTCTTACCGCTCTCGTCTATCAATTGTGGTCCATAAGTCCATCTCAGCCAGTTTGAAGGTTGTTTTTTTCTGCCGAGGTACCTCTACGCCCATGTTTGTGGCGGGACCCGAACCCGCCATTCTTCAAACCGAGATGGCCAAAGCGCACTTGACTTACCGATCTTGCCTATGCAGGTCGGCACTAAGGTGTAGCTTTCGCTTTATGGGATGCTCACAAGCTGCAATATTACAGCTCAATATGCAGACAAGATTGCAGCTCCCTCAGTTGCAAAATACGTAATTCCTCTGTCTTTTACAAAGAGCTCCCACTGTCGCTTTTGAACAATATAGGCGATTATGAATCGGTTTTACATCCTTATTGTAGATATATTTTAGTTATTTTCTATCTCGTGCAGTGTTTGCAAAATCTGCGTTGTGTTATACTTCAAATTATCACGCGCTTTGACGTAGAGTAATAAACAATCAGTAAAAAAACAAAAAACGACCCAAAGTTTTGGAAAATTAGATTGATTAAATTTTAAAGGGATTTGAATGTATTACAATAACAATATCGATATATATATATATATATATATATATATTCGTAAATTTGTTTTAATATAAGTTAATATTTTCCTAGCTGGTGTTTCAATCAGTTGTTCTAGGACAGCTGGCAAGAACTGTTTTTCATAAAAGCTCTGAACATGTCTAATTGATATAAAAGCTCTTTCGAAAAATAGCATGTTCATCTTGAGGGTCTGAAAGTGATCCAGACGTTTTTGTTAACAATGTGGCTTATTTATACTAAAACTTCGAAGGGAAAATATCAACTCGTTTGCAAGGAAAACTATCACACTTACTTCGGAATTAAGTCAGGGGATCAAGATAAACTTTGTGGACCGCATTGTGTTTGTCACTCAAGTGTTTCAGGTTTGGAAAAATGGTATCAAGGAAAGCAGAGGTCTTCACCTTTTAGCATTTTAATGGTGTGAAGATAACACAAGAATCATGTAAACGATTGTTACTTTTGTATCGTGAAAATGGACAAAAATAACAAGAAAATATGAAAGATGTAGTTTATCCGAATATTCCATCAGCCATAAGACCCGTTCCCGAGGCCCCTACTTTCTAATACCAAACCTCAAGACCTACAATATACATCATTGTCCAATTATTCATAACATAAACTACATGACCTGCCATCTAAAACATTTTCAAATCATTCAAACTGCTGCGAAAATGAAATGATCGTTTCTGATTTTCCCAAACAATAGAAAATAGCAGAGTTGTTTAATCAAGAAGAACGTAATGATTGGTGCGAGATCTTGGCTTCTCAAAGGAATCGACGGAGGTGTAAGGCTCACCGGTGAAAAAGCAGCTTATGGTCGCTCCAGGCACAACAATTCATTGATACTGAAAGAGAGAAGACAAAATTCTTGATCATTTCACGAAAGAGGATCCATTGTGCAATATCCGACGACATTCAGGCTGTACTCTCAAAATTTAGAAGTTAATCAATGGAAGTTGTTTACAAACTCTTTGAAACTAAGCCTTAAAGTTGTTTTTTTTTTCATAATGGAAATAATGTCTCAGCATTGAAGCCCCCTTTTTCTCGTTGGGAAAAATCCGGAAATTTTATCTATAAAAAATTGATTATGAAAACACCAATGTGTTACATTAGAAGACTTGAAAGTTATTGGAATATTTTGAAATTACAACCAGGATTTAGTAACTTCCCTCGCTTTTTATGTGAATGGAAAGCAGCGCTCTTGAATTGCACTGGCTGTATTAGAAGTTCGTTAGACACTGGAGATAAAAATATCATAAGTTTTCTTAATCGTGAAAATATTTTCCCACTACTCCATATCAAGCTTGGAGTAATGAAAATGTTTGTCAAGACTATCAATAAAAATAATGTGCTTTGACTATATTTGTTCTGTTTCAATGGTCAAGCTTAAAAAAAACACCCCAGATCAGAAAACTGAGGAAAAATGAACCAGTAACAAAAGCTTTTCAAAACGAACCCAGGTCGATTTCAAAAGGGCTCCTTAATTTTTTTAAAAGAAAACATCGATTGGGGGTATGTTTGTCGTAAAAAGGGGTGAAGTGAGAGGGTAAAAGAGAAGAGGGGAATGATCCGGGGCGGGGTGGGGCCGGGGGGCCGCTTGGGTTTTGCCTGGTGATGTTCGGAGAACCCCAAAAAATTTCGATCGAGCAGCCGGGCCTAGTATGCTCCCAAGACCCGCTGTTCGACGTAGTTACCGGGCGGTAGCTCAGTCCTAACTGATGTCACTGCAGCGCCCCGACTGGGAGGGCCGAGTTAGTGTGGGGGCCGGGGGATTTTTACACTGTTTCTAACCGGTCGAATTCAGTACGTCTGGGAATTCAGTCACCGGGGACCGGGATCGAAGGTTTTTAAATTTAGAGGATAGGCCAAGGAAGAGGGAGGAATCGCGCGCGGTCCGTGGCTCCTTTGTTATGGTATAGCATTTGCCTGACGATGATCGGGGAAGCAATGAAAAATTCCTGATCAGAGCAGCCTGCCGCAAGAATTCTCTTCCAGGTTGCGGCTATTCCTCCCCAAAAATTTTGAAAATTTTCCCAACGTCGGAACTCAACCCTAGGGCAGGGTGGCGAGTCGCTGCAAACCAGTGGCATGCTGACTCTAGCCTGAGGGCGTGAGGGGGTTGAGGGGGGAGGCCCGATTGATTCTTTGTTAGAATTCCGGGGGGCAACACAAGTCATTAACCTGTAAGTGGAGTGTAGTTTTTTTTCGGAGGTGACGGTGTTCTTTCCCGCTGGATGGCGGATCGGGGCCGACCACCCCCGGCTAGTGGGGTTTTTCCCCCAACCGGGATTCCCCCCCCGCGGGCCCCCAGCCCGGGAAAATCTACGCGGACCGGTCTCCCCGGGAAAAGTGGGTGAAGTTGGTGGTGCGAGTGTAATGGGAGGGTGGGGCGAGGAAGAGGAACGAATGATCGGCGCGGGGCCCTGGGCCCCTTTGTTGGGCGTCCGGCATTCGCCTGGTGTTGATCGGAGAAATCACGGAATACTACCGATCAGAGCAGCCGCCTACTTTCTCCTCCACACCGCGATTGATTTCGACCTTCTGCCAAGCTGAATGTGCCATCGGAGAAACCTCTGAATACTACCCATCAGAGCAGCCGCGAATTCTCCTCTGAACTCGTTCCCCCTCGCGCCAGCAGTGTCAAAAAAGCTGCAGCCGCCGGGGCAAAACTGGGCCCGAAGCTGGGACTGGTGACCGGGGGTGGTGGGCTGCTGGGGGGGCGTCGGCGCTTGTGGACCCCGTGGGGGGTTTCGGGGGGGGGGCGCGGCGCGGGCGTTGGTTCCAGGGGGGTGCACCGCCGCGCGTCGCTCTCCGGGGGCCCTTTTCGACCGGGGGTTTGCCCCCGCCCCCCCACCCCCGCCGCCTGCAATCGATACGCGAACTCGATCCCTGGGGTCGATCCCGGCCCACGCCCACGCGCACGCCTCCGCCAAACTCACCTGCTTCTCTGGAGGCATCGCGAACAAGGGGATGCCATGAAGACGCCTAGGTCACCTTCTTGATGTAATGAAAAGTCATCAGAATTGTCTTCAACTCTAATGTCAAAACGTATTTTTAAAATTTTTCTCTTTTTGGGGAAAGATCTTTTTAAAATTTTTAGGGTTTCGAATTAATAAGTTACACCTCAAATCAATTCAATGTAAGAAAAGCACGTAACACTGGTTTTTACATGCTGCAATTCTTACTTCGAGATAAAATAGTAACAACTGCACCAGGAATTCGCAATGACACCGCTGCCTGATCCTCTTCATTTAGATTATTCCCGGTGCCAGATTGAGATATTTTTTCATTGCTTTTCTAGCACAAAATTAAATGTCGCTTATAACAATTACTCTGCAACGCAAATTCTCAAAAAGGCACTTTACTAAGAAACGCACATACTCCCAGTAGCTTCCATATTATCCCAGCGAGAGGGACTGTGACAGTATTGTGGAGATCAATTTCTCCTTTCTCGCTTCTACACACACGCATATACATCGTGAATAAAAAAAGCTGGATCTTTCACTTCAGTGAGAAGCCAATATAATGTTCTCTATTGATGTAAACGTTATCATACTCTGGGTAAAGGCCCCTTTTGATTTTAAACCTCAAAGAGGCCCTTTAAAATGATACTACAAAGAAAAAAAAAATTCCCAAAATACAAGTATTGCACAATTTCCCGAAGTCATTACATCGACAAAAAAATTTAGTGTCAGTGACATGTTAACATGGTGGAATGTTATGGAAATATCGTGGAATGACCATATAGTCTCCCTATTATAGCATACAATACAGTACGTGATTCTCTCTTTATCAAACATCTTTCTAAATATCTTAAAACCCTTTTCTTTAAACTATAGATCTTAAGTTTTGAATTGCAGAGATTTTAAAAATTGAAGTGAGTTGATGAAAAGTAAAGATGAAAGAGTCATTGTTGCGCATAAAATTAAAAAAAAAACTATTCACAGAGTAGTACAATGTAGCAATGCATTGCCCATTAGGATGCATATCGTGGAGTATATTAGACTCGTTGCAGTGTTGTAGACGTGATAGTAATTTAATAAACAACAATTTTTTTCGTCGAAATTATACCCTTTTGTTAACTGAAAGTAATATCTTTCGAAAGTAATGGATCATTCTAAAAGTTGTAAATTGTGTTTCTGCCTGTTTGCAGACAAGTTTATGTGTTGCATTTATTCTACAGATCCAACCAATATATACGTTTCAAGAACCGTATATTCTTAAATTCCCAAAAAAATAAAATTTCCTGAAAAATTTTTTCATCTCATCATTTTCGTTAAATATATTTTTCTTATTCTTAGAATGCGTATAGAATTTTGCTATGGCGTACGTTATAAAGAGAATCCGAAGGGAATATCGTTGTATAGTAAAGATACAAATATTTGAGCGTGTTTTGCTTTCGATTAATTGTATTTATTTTCAAGACTTCATTTATTGGAAGATAATAAAACTTTCAGCAAAACATGCATAAACTTGTCTTACAAACAATTGTAAAAGCAAAGTTTGCGGTCAAATTAAATAATACTTCTTTTAAAAAACGTTAAAAAAGGTTTTGGGTGACGGGAAAAAAATCAAAATTAAATTCATTTTAAATAAAACACTACTTAAAAAATTCATCCTTTTTATCAATTTTATACTATGAAATGCGGTACACCTAAATATTTGGATAATATATTTAATATCAAATAAGTTTTTCTTTTTATGAAAAAATCTTTGAAAGATTTTTTCTGCCAAGGCCTTATTACCTTCTGAGAAACCTAACAATCTGAAACTTTCAATGGAGACATACCTTCGAAGTGAACAGGGTTGTGTCGAACGAAGGGGTGCAGGAGCAGTGACGAAGAAAACAAAGGGCTTACTGAGCGTCTGCTGATGACAGTTCTCGAAACTTCGAGAGGGCGGTGAGGGGACTGACTTCCTGAGCAGACCCTTCCCGAGGTGGATGATGTAACCGCGTCTGCGTCACTTTAGAATATATTATGAAGAATGCACTATTAGAAAATATTGAATTGAAATTGTACTTTTGAAAGTAGTATTTCGAAATAATAATTTTTAAATTTGACTTTTTTTTCCCTTTTTAATTTAAATTCCCTTTAATCCAAACGTTCTTCTGCCGTCTCATTCACAATATTTTGTTTCGGAGACCCTTTCAGCACGAATGTTTGAAATAATGGATTTTGACATCCGCTAGATCAGCACTGATGCTTTATTTAGTTCGAAATTTTACTGTATAAATTGTCAAAGAATTTTGAGTTAATTCTCATAACATTGCAAAGTATAAACACTTTGGTTTCAGAGCAAACTGTTACCACCAGGAAACTGTAACTAATCAAAATAAAATGTATAAATCGAATAATTTATAAAAACAAAAAACAAAATTAAGAAATCCCCTTCCGAGATCCTAAAAAGTAGTGTCATTGGGGAACGGGGAAAGGGTCGTGGGGTTTCCCCGTCTCGGCATGGTTGTATTTGTGTTCGTCCTTTCCCTTATCCCTAATCGTTTCATCTGCATAGTTACCATACCGTTAACAGTCGCTAATGACCTAGATGTTGATGTGAAATTAAATAACCAATTAAAAAAAATACAGTGAAATGATTAGTTCTTGACATCAAATAATGTAATAGTGCTCGAATAAACGATTTTAATTCTGACGACTCGCATCTCCACCGATTTCACAGTTAGTATGTTAACTGAGCCTGACATCAGGCGAAAAAAGTGAGAATCATTCTCAGGTATTACAAGGGGTGATCTCGACCCGCGTTGGAGTTAGGCTGTCCATGTCGAAGTTTTTGCTAAGGAAATCTAAAATAACATCTCCGGCAACTATCTCCAACGAAATTGGTGTAGTATATATTAGTTGATTTCAAAAATTCACCATCGTCCCAAAATCGAAAATAGTACTCCCCGAACCACGAAAATGCCGTAGTACATTATCGTGTCATAGTGTGCTTAATACGTTTATGATTTCATTCGATACCTAATTAAATTAAATTGCAGGGAATTCATTAATATATTAAGCACCCTTAAGCATTTTATTATCCCAAGTTACACTTTGTAAACGATTGATAAAGCTTTTAACCATACACGTTTAATTTATTTAATTATTTAGAGGAAGGAAATTTTTAAAAAAACACTTGCTTTCCAAATTTTGTCGTTTATCATATTTTCCAATAATCTTTTTTTTTTCCCGCGGGATTTGTGCAACTGAAAAACCTACCAAAAAACATGGGTTTGAGCTTAAAAAAAGCCTGGATCTGCTGGGGGGGGTGATACTGTGTCATTATGTCTTCAATGATTTTTAACAAACTAAGAATATCACTTTGACAAGAATTATTAATTCAATAATGATTGTATCATCCTTTTCTTCGATTTTAGCAGATATTGTTATTGCTTCCCACGCATGTTTCAACAAATTTATCAGACGGATTTTTTCTTGTCGATAACTGCTCTGCAATAAATTCTCCCCCAATTTTTAAAGTTTTGTGGTATTTTTTAGCTATCTGAAATAAAATTCAAACCCTGAAAATTCTTATCACGTACCATTCAATTAAAAAAATATTTTATGTTCCTTATAACGTAATTTTTGTATGCCCAATGAGTAATCATACAAACTAATTCTTTACAATATGAAGTTCTATAATGTAAGGATTTGAAAACCAAATGTATTTAGAATGCTTTTATTGTGTTTAGAAAACAAAGGGGTACCAATGGGTCTTATCTGATACAGGGTACGAGACTCTCAAGGAGTTAGAGCGAAAAATAACATGCACCCTTATCTTATCTTTATGGAAACTTACTTTAGTAGTTTTAATTTCTCTCACAATGCAATAATATTTGTCATCTGAAAAATAAATAAGTTTCAAGCTGTATTGTAAATATTTTGTGAATATTTATAAATGATCCAGAGTACTTTTGTTCCATATGTGGGAAATATACGTTGTCTAAACATAGACGTAATATTACAGATTTTGTAAAAAAAAATCATATCTTACCTGTTTTGGAATCAACCTTGAAGACACAAGTAAACATTGAGCAACCCACAAAGTATGTACAGTATGCATTGCAGATCCAAGTGAAGTTTAAAAAATATTCTTCTTGAAAACGGAAACGATGTTGGTTGAGTGTCGGATTATGGGGGGAAAGTTTTTTCTGATTTGAACGTTCTTAAATTACTAGTCCCTCATTTTCCCAAAAGTCCTGCTTTCTGCTTGTAAATAAAAAAAAAAAGTATTGAAAAAAGTTTCTGATGAAACCGGGAAATTTTACAATGAATGTAAAGTGATTTTAAAAAAATTTACGTGATGAAGGAAATAATTGAAAATTTAGATTCAGCACATCGACAGTACATAAAATCACGTTTTTTACTTTAGGCAACAAACAAAAAGTTTAAATTTTTAGGCTAGTGTAATAGATTTCACTTTTTTAAAAAAATGTGGTTTTTTAAATATTGTGAAAAAATATCACTTTAATTACCCTTTTGGGGGAATCGCGTTATGAATAAAAATATCCTGAAAGTGGTCTTTTTTGAATCAAAAATAAGTTACTCCATAAATTTATTTTTTTTGACATTACATAAACACACCGTCTTTAAATTACGTATAATTAACGTTGACAATCGCGATGTTAAAGATTTAAGTTAAAGAAAGAAGTTTATTAAATTCCAGTGATCGAATTCGTTGATTGCTGGATAGAAAGCTAGAGCTTCATAGTTTTGAACCCGGCCAAGTGATTAAGATTTCCGTATCACTAAAAAAATTTATCATTCAGAGAAAAACGTTCATAGACAAAAAAAAAACTCATTGAAAAAAAACGGAATAAAGGGGTTTTGCACTGATTCTGAAAGGTAAAATGTAATTGCATCGCGCGGTGCTTCAAGAACCGCCCTAGATGTCACCCACCTCACGAGGTGGCTCCACTGCCCCGGGGGCCGGGCCCCAAACTCGCCCAACTGGAAGCAGGGGCCCCGCCCCCACGCCACTGTGGGTCGAAAAGACAACCAAACATAACCTCAACATTTTCATTATGGTTTATATTCTCGTGTAAATTCAACCTGTAAAATATAAAAACACATGTTAATTCATAAAAATAAAAAAGATACAATCAGTATTTTGTTACCATTTTTTACATTTTTTCCCTCAATTAATTTGAGAACCCGGATTAAACTGAGTATATGAGCTGTTGCAATACATCAATTTCAAATATTGAATGAAGGTTATTTTAAAAATGTCACGATGTCAATCTACCTGTTTTACTATGTAATTTAATGAAGAATTTGGAGTCTTCTTTGACATATTTACTGTTTACTTCGCGTAATCTTTATAAAAACTACAAATGTTTTAAGTTGAAAACGAGTTTCTGTTTAGAAAAGTTCAAGCAGAAAGAACGTCTTCATTTCATACCATTTCACCCAAGGGCCACTCCAGACAGCATTCATGAGTTAAGGAGAAATGATAACAATCGAAGGCATTATGGAGATTTTAGAGAATAATATCATTGGATATTGGTAAATCAGTGGTTTCCAACTCACCAACAATATCGCACAGAGCAACTAGATATAAAATGTCGGATTCGACGGTGCAAAGGAATGCGTTACTATCTATATCATGGGACAGTTGTACAACATGATTGACAGCTCCATATTGTTAAGAGTTCAGAGTCTTAACCAATTCTCTCAAAACAAAGATGTGCATTGCTGACCTTGTTAAGTAAGACTGAAGGCCGTGGCTGCCTTGGCTTGAAAGGTCGCGGGTTCGAATCTCTCCCCGGGTTGGATGTGTGTGTCTTTTGTTTTCCGCATGTGTTTTCCCCGTATCCTTATCCTCAAAGTCGTAAAGAACTTCAGAAATCGCTATATGACCAGAATAGTTCCAAAGCGGCCTTAAAAATATTCCCATTCTGAGGCAGGATTGGCTTCGCTGTGCGTGAGCTCGCTGCGGGGCGTCGGGCCCAGTGAGCGCCGTCACCGCCTATCGCGGATCTCCGATAACGAGCGCTCAAGGAGCTGCGAGGCGCCCCCGGCGCAGGCGACCCGCGGCGCGCGCCCTCGACCCTCTCGACCCGGCGGGCGGTGGCAGGGGGCGGGCGGCGCGACGGGGCGTGGCGACGAGCGAGCGCCGTGAGACGGCGAACGAGGGCACGGGGAGGCCCAGCCGGGCGGGAAGGAGCGAGGCGAGGCGTATTGGCCGAGATGTCGATCGTGGCGTGTTGCGAGACGTGTTCCGAGACGTGTTGCGAGATGTGCTGGTGCGAGGGGTGGTCCGTGACGGTGCGAGGAAGGGGGGGGGGACGCGAGGCGTGGCGCGAGGCGTGGCGCGAGGCGTGGCGCGAGGCGTGGCGCGAGGCGTGGCGCGAGGCGTGGCGCGAGGCGTGGCGCGAGGCGTGGCGCGAGGCGTGGCGCGAGGCGGCGCGAGTCCAGGCGTGGGGCGAGGTGTGAGACCTAGTGTGGGGTGGAAAAATAGGGGGAACGTGGGTGCAAAGAAAACGAAGTGAGGCTAAAGAAGAGAAAAAAATACGTTTGCATAACATCCCAAAAGTATTAACAAGCATTTTTGTACTTATATTTCAACATCTATTAAATTATTTTATAATACTGAATATTTCACCAAATACCTGTAAGCATCATTTGTTCTTAATGCACTGTTTAGCACTCTTTACCGTTATTTAGCGCTTTTCAGTACCGCTAAGTATATACGATTTGTATCAATAAAGTGATAGAAATTGAGAAGCTAACATAATTTAATGTCACTGTCATGGTGTGGAAAATTTAGAGATGAATAGAAGATCCCGATCAGACAGATCTCGATAAATACCTATTGACAAATATGTATTGACGTAATGAAACCATATATACTTTTGTTTCCTTCAGAACTACTACACGTATGTATGGAACGTTATTGATATGTACTGATATACTATGATATTGGTTTGTGCTATTTTGAATTCAAAACATTATTTTTTCCTTATTAATATCATTCGACGTCATAGAAATTCTGAGAATATTAAACTAAACAAGAAAAAGATACCCTCTGTATAGTATTTTTTTCTTCACTAACGTTGTGGGAAATACAATTGTAAAAACCAATTAATGTAATAACCCCCCATTTAAAACAGTAACGAAGTAGACACTAAATTTTGTAGATGAGTAATTGTGTAAATGAGTGAAGGTGTTATTGCAATGGGGGGAGTAAGGGTCTTGTTCAAGCAACGGAGATAAAACCTTAAGAACCATAGGAAAACGATGTCAATGTAATGAAACTCTGCAGAGAATAACTGATATAAATGTAGGGATAAAAGATTACTTGTTAAGGAGATATAATGCGTAAATTGAATGGTTACTCATTCATTAAGGGCATTTTAGTCTTTCGTTGTTCATAGTAAGATCGATCTTATTTGCTTTAAAGAATTGTTTGCCATTTCTCAATTCTATTAAATTTACAAATTCTCATGGGAAATTTAATTTAATAACCCTCAAATTGTATCTCAGCTACCCGACTATCCGAGACATTGTTCTGTTAGTTATAATAAAGTTGCAAATATGTATAATGCAGACCATTGATGCCTCGAATTGTATGGTACCTTGAAATCATTGTGCCAACTTCCGCAGTTCCGGGCTACTCCAACGTCTTATAGAACTATTATAATTAATACAATTCACGCGGTGATTTTGTGATTCATCTTCATCAACATGTAATACATAGCATATACATGGGGAGAACATATATTTACAAGGACAAATTAGACGCAAACTGGAGTATGATGTCTGCAGGTACCCTTGAAATCAAACTAAACGAAGAAAAAAATTCTAATATAATAAGATAAATATTGTGATTTTTCAAGTCAAGTTCCTTTGGCGGAACTCGATACCAAATGCTACTTCAGTCAGATTTTCCCAAAGCGTTTACATATGTAGAATAAAAGTACACAAAGCCATAAAATGACAGTTAAAATACTTAATGAAAATTCAAAAACACTTCTTTAAAAGAACCATCCATTCATATTCTTATGTATGTTCTACATTACTTCCTAATATTATCAATCAAAATCTAACCAATCATCTTGGTAATTTTGCATGTAAAATCTTATATACCAGAGGTCTCCAGGTCCGGTAGTATTGTATCTAAAGAAATACGGCACGTCTCCAAATTTCAAAGTTTATTATAATTCTGGGAAATGGTACAAGTTAATGAAATAGAACAAACAGCTATCGGAAGTATTTATCTCATTGGGAAAGAGAGTAAATTAGTGTAAAATACCATTTATACTGCGATTTTTTCAATACTGCCTCGGACATTTCGTTAGCATTTACGGTGCCATCCAATCGGGACCTTACACATCACTACAATAACCTCACTATGGTGGCGTTCAATCTTCCTATTGAATGGCACCGTAAGAGCTGATTTTCTTCACAAGCAGCTATGGATAAATCGCAGTATCGTTTTTTAAATATGTATCTAGAATTTACGCTGGAATAATTTTAGAAATTCTATTCCTCCAAAATACTATTAATGAAGATAAAAGATTCGAGAAATCTATTTTAAACGTTTAACATTCAGAATGTTAAACTGGCGAATACATCCAATTTCTTTTCTTTCCTGGATTTTATATTTAATTTTATTACATCGATCATGATTTAATTTTTTCACTTTTTCCCACCTGTCTTTCTATTCTTTTTTAAACTGCAACTCGTGCAACGTTTTCACTCTGTTGCACTCATCAACTCTCTTCGTTTCTTCACTCGCGGAGGATAGTTATTTTCGGATATTCAGATTAATTTTCTGTCTGGTGTTCCGCTGATCGCATTCCTGGATCTGAAAGTTTCAGTGCCGATGGCGCGCCTCTTACGCCGAGCTCCGATCCGCCGCCGGGAGAGTGCTTTCCGAAGCGAAGCGCTAAGGAGCCCCGGGCGCTGCAGATATCGCGCGTTCATTCACTGCCGTCCGCACGCTCCGCCCCGCCCCTCCCGCACCCACCGGCTCGTACGCCTCTCTCATCTACCCCGCCCGCTTTTATCCCCTGCTCAGCCCAGCCCAGCCTCGCTCTGCCCCGCTCCGCTCCGGCCCCGGACTTCACCACGGGCCCCGCTACGCCCCCGCTCCGCCCCCGCTCAGCACCCGTTCCACCCCACCGCTCAGCCCCCCTCAGCGCCACCCCCTCACCCCGCTTCGCCCCGCTGACCCTCGCTCCAACCCCCCGCTCCGCCCGCTCCGCCCCTCGCCCTTCCCCACTCCCCCACCCTCCCGCCGCCCGCTCCGGCCCCGCCGCTCCAGCCCCGCTCTCGCCCCGCTCGCCCACTCGCCACCACTCCCCTCCGCCCCACCCACACCCGCCCCCCGCCCGCTCCGGCCCCGCCCTCGCCCCTCCGCCCTCCGCCCTCGCCCGCTCCGCCTCCTCGCCCCTCCGCCCCGCTCCGCCCCTGCTCCGCCCCCGCTCCGCCCCGCTCCGCCCCGCTCCGCCACTCCGCCCCCTGCCCGCCCCTCGCCCCCCCCGCTCCGCTCCCGCTCCGCCCCGCTGCCCGCCCCGCTCGGCCCCTGCTCCGCCCCCCCGCCCGCCCTCCGCTCCGCCCCGCTCCGCCCGCTCCGCCCCTCCGGCCCCGCTCGCCCGCTCGGGCCCCCTGCCGCCCGCTCGCCTCGCTCCGCCCCGCTCCCGCACTCCCCCTCCCACTCCCAACATCAACGCCACTCCGCCTATCGGCTCGCCCTGTGCCCCCCGACCCGTCCACACCGCGCTCCGGCCCTCGCCTCCAGCCCTCCGCCCCCTCCGCCCACCCTCCCTGCCGGCCCCTCCGCCTATTCGGGTCTCGCCCTGTGTCGCACCCCGACCCCGTCCTACCTCACCGCGCTGTCTCTACACCCACATCCACTCCGCCTCGCGACACCCCGCCCCTCTCTTTTCACCCACTCCACACCCACCCACGCCTCGCCCCTCTTGAATCTCCCATCTCCCCCGTTCCAACCCGCTCTGTCCCAACCGAGCTTGTCGCTCCTCCTTCGCGGTGCAGCATAACAACAGCGACTCACCCTACTCCGATTCTGCTCCGTTTCTCCTCCACCTTCTGCTGGGTTTCTCCTTTGCTTCCCTCGGTTCTCCTCGTCTTCGTATTCCCAAGTTTCGTGCATTTCTCTGCCTTTCCTCCCCTCCACTCTCTTTCCCTTCCCTTTTCCTCTCCTTCTCCTCTCTTGGACCGTCTCCATTTCTCTTTGTCGTTCATAGCTTCTCCTCGCTCGGCGCTTTACTCTACAACGTTCCGTTCCGTCCCCTCCGAGGCTGGGTTAAAGCTGACGCTCTCGTCCGACTCTGCCATTAGGAGAAGTCTCATGCCCTGGGGCAACACGTAGAGCTGCAGCTGGGATTAACGCCTTTTGTCTCAAGCGCTCAATTCCAGATTTCCGAAGCAATTCACAGAATTTGTACCGATCACAAAAGAACATTTTACTTCCAGTTCAATTTATTATTGCAAATATTTCAGCGATTATTTCACTAATTTTAAAACAATAAACGATAAACAACCTACAAATTGATGTACGCTTTCTCTTCCGTAATAAAGAAGGTTAGAATTGAAAAAGTAAGTGATCTGTTTTCAGTTTTGAAAAATAAAGTTTACGTATTCCAGTTTACGTATGCCCTCTGATGCGTAGAATGTCTCATTTTCATGGACTCTTTTGATCTTGCATGAATATAATTCGATTCTAAAGGGTTGGGGGTAATTTTTGCAAATAAACAACTCTGCTACTATACATGCCATCAGCTGTGCTTGTGAGCCCTTCGGCCTCCGTGTTTGCCTCTGTACTTCCTGACAGGGCCTCTGTCGTTGCTGGCGGCACCTGCTGAGTGGAAACTATTACAGCGCTCCTGGACCTCGGCCCTCGCTGTGAGTCCTTCGGAGAACGGAGTTGCTCTTTGTCCGCCCCTTGGAGTCTGAACTTACCTCTGGGAGTCTGAGCCGGTTGCTTTCACTCCTCGTCACTCTATTGCTCCTGCGCCTGCAAGGTCCCTGGTCATTTGGCCCTCGTCTCTTTGAAGCAAGGAACTGCTCATTGTTCCTCTTAACTTACGTCCGGAGGAGTGACTTAAATAGACGTGGAAATGAAGGGTTTCATTGAACATCATTTATTAACAAGGTGACTGTTATGCAATTTGTGTAAGGGGATCTGTGACTGAAATTGGCAATCTTCCTGAAAATGTTGTTTTATTGTAAAATAATTTCCTATTCATTTATTACAAAATAATATTTTTGTATTCCGTCCTCTTTAAAGACCGTATGGAAGTTTAAAATACAAGGTAAGAGATGTGTGTGCCCTGAAATCTTTGAATACTCTTTTTCTAAGATTTCAGTTTTACTACATTATATTTAAAAAGCTTTAAAAAGCTCCTTGCAAAACAATTCTTATCAAATTTCAATGAAACTTTCAGAAATTGTAGTAAAGTAAACATTTTAAAAATGTAACGCGGAATGATTTTTCATCAGCGTGGAAATAAACTTTTTGAGGGTTGAACTTAAGGAAAATTCCAGTCTTCATCTAAATAGAATTCTGAAAATGTTTGACATTAATTTCGTAACTCATAACACCAACAAAATTCTTTAGTACTACAAATTTCTGAAATATTTATTCAGATGTAATTAAAGGCTTGTAAGAAAAAGGTACAAATTGTTGTCCAAAAAGTTTCTGATGTTAAAACTATCACAATTTAACAACATTAATAAAAAAATTTATATTGAGATACAGAGTTCAAACTTTGGATTTGCATCCAATTATGTCAATAAAAGTCTAGTAAAAATGTGATTGTGTTAACAGATCATAAAAATCAGTCAGGTCTCCAACTAGTATCAAGACACGAGATTCAATTTTTTACATTCATATGTGTACTACCCAAACTCGCATGCGACGTCACCAAATTGTTGTAACATATATTTGTGCAGAGTTTCTGCACCCGAAAGCTCCTCATTCACTTTAATTTCAGTTAACCATATTCTTTTAATCCAAAATGCATTAGGTGAGGTGAAATGCCTCGCTTCAGCCGATCCCTAAAGCGCTGCGCACCTCGCTTCATCTGGTAAATCCTATTTAGATGCCCAATCTCCGATTAATGAATACTAACGAAAATATACTACTTAAATACATGCCATATTCTCTCAAAGTCTTAGATGATTCTAAATTTCATTAAAAATTCCATAGTGTTTCTATATCTTCTTCCCCATGTATTCCACAACGGAGAGTAGGGTCTTATACATTTCACTAATGACTTCTTAAACAGCCTAGTGTTTTTTAGGTCTCTTTTCACAACATCTTCCCTCGGCCCATATATCACTGCCTGCCGCCATTTCTCACACGTCCTCTGTAATTCATTCTCCGTTTAACTGACTCTTCCTCTGGCGCTGCGCCAGTCGCCCCGCGCGCTGCTCTTGCCTATCGGCGGACGGGAGCCGTGATTGGGCCGCCAACAACGTGCACTCTGCGTGCTTTCAATCCGATAGTCGGCAGTTTTCTAGTCGATTCTCCATAAAGAAACATCTATTTTTAATTGTACTCGGCGATATTGAAATTAAATTTCCAGAGAAGCTAAAACGATCGTCTGAATCTGCGTGTGTTCTATCAGTTCAATAGCACTTTTAGCCGGGCTCTAATCAAATTGATGCGACTTTGGACTTGTATCAATTTTAGAAAACTATTAAAAGCAATGAATAGTCATTGTCGCATACCGTTTTTACAGTTGATCACTACGGCAATCGGATATTCATTTGTTGTATTATCTTAATAATAAAAATCTAGATACGTATACATTTGCTTTAATTAATGTTAAAATCATATCAGATGTGGAAGTTTATAGAAAATACCACTTAAACTATCCGAATAAGTAGATTAGTATTTAAAATATGCATGTTTGAATGTGTAGGAAATTCTTTAACGTAACCTGGAATTTTGTAAAAATTGGCCATGCACCCTATCGCAGGAAGAGATTGAATCGAAAATAATCTCATCCACTTTTTCGGTTTTTATTCAATTTCCCTGTAAAAAAAACTTGAGGTGACCGCTTAAAAAGGACAAAACACCAAATTTTCCTCTCAATAGGCCTCAAAGCTTAAAGGCTGCTTAAAAGTGATAACATGTACACGTGTCTTATGAGAAAGTAAATCATTTCCAGGAGAAAATTTCATTATTGGAGGTGACCTTTAAAGGAGGTAGCTGTTTGAGAAGGTTTCGTTGTACAGCTGTTTGAGAAGGTTTCGTTGTACATTAAAATAGAAATGAATTCATTGAATACTGTGATTAGTATGTGATACTGACAGTATTAACGAGATGTCATTTAAAAATAGTTCGCTATCGTTCAGATCATTGGCTCTGTGGTATTTCTCTCCTTTCGATGAGATCATTCCATTGCCTTCTCTCTCTTGACGCCCATTGCTCACCAATCGTGTGACACATCAACTCTCGTCGAATCCAAGAAACGCGTCGTGATATCATCGGCTGCGAAATACGAAGTGCACATTCGACTGACGATTCTGCATACGGCCGTTTTGTTGCCTCTCCGCTAATAAATTAATGTGATAATGACAATTCCATATAACCGTCCATTAATTTTGCAAGGCTTATTTCAGAGAACCAAGTTCTACTTGCGAGGAAAGCCAGTCACCAAACTTCTATCTAGACAAGAACTAAGATAACGTTTTGACCAAGAATTTCCTATTGAATGATCTCGACGAACTTGAGCCCCTCGAATTTGAATCGGATATTTTGAATTTGGGAAATACTTTTACACATAATTTTTAAAAGTTTTCCAAACTTCTCTCATAAATATCTATAAGTTTTTCTTTAAATTTATTTTTCTCGAATATAGCAAAGGAGAATTAAAGTGGCCCAGAATTTATTTTCGTTAACTATCTTAACGTCCTAATTCCAAAAGTTCATACGTGAGCTTGGAACGTTGCACATGAAGGGGGAAAACTTGTTTTTACGTACATCATTTTGATATTTCGTTGTAGCTTGTTAACAATCTGTTGATCACGTAAGGAAATTTATCGACGAATGTAATTCATAAAACGTAAAATAGCAACAAAAAAATTTAGCACAAAATTTAAAAACATAAAATAGCAACAAAAGAGATTTAGCACAAAATTTAAAAACGTAAAATAGCAACAAAAAAGATTTAGCACAAAATTTAAAAACGTAAAATAGCAACAAAAAAGATTTAGCACAAAATTTAAAAACATAAAATAGCAACAAAGAAAGATTTAGCATAAAATTTAAAACATACAATAGCAACAAAGAGATTTAGACAAAATTTAAAAACGTGAAATAGTAACAAAATAGCATTACGCACAAAAAATAAAAACGTAAACTTTTTACATTGGCCTTTTTCACTTAAGGTGTCGATTTGACGGCCACCAAAACCGCCTGAAGGAAACCCCCTTCCCAAAGCGCAGGGCGAGTGCGTGAAGGGGTGCGCTCTGTGGCTTGCGCAGATGCACGGGCTGAGGCACGAGAACGTGAACCCGCTCATCGGCTGCCTGGCGGACCCCGCGCGCCCCGCCCTCGTCTGGGAGTGGTGCAGCCGGGGCTCGCTCGAGGACGTGCTGGTGCAGGACGAGATCAAGCTGGACTGGAGCTTCCGCCTCTCGCTGCTCACCGACCTCGTGCGGGTGAGTGAGGAGATTCGCTGCACTTTTTATGTACTACGTCCAGCTTCAAGACTACTTGTCTTGTCCGTTTCTTTCTCCAGGTACGGTTGCCTCTTCCTACATTTGTAGGAACTAATTTAGTACCACTGAGACTATTAAACAAGAACTCAGGAAGAAAGATTCAAACTACGCAATATTTTATATTTTTCTAAAGTGGAAGGGTACGAATGTGAATGTGTCAGAAAAACACCGCAGGAACATAAAACATACTTTAGTTGTTCTTTGATAGAGAACGTATTGATTCCGGACGCAACAACTGCTGAGATCATTAGTCTCGTAAAATAGTGCATGTTACTCCCGGATGGTGGCGGTGTTCTTCCCCTCTAGAACGTGTGATATCAGGCGCTGACCTACATTTCAGAGCGGGTTTTCCCCTCGATGTCTCCGCGTTGGAGCTTCTCCAACGAGAAGAAGATCTAAGCTGCTTACTGGTCTCTCAACGTATGTGATAGTTGGATCGCCATGTTTTAGGTTTTAAAATATGCGTTCTAAGTTCCTAAAATAGGTTCTTTCAGCATATCAGTTAGGCCTTTTAAATTTAGAATGGGCACAAATAAAACGGAAATTAAAAAAATATATATAAAAGATAAAACAATTCAATATTATATACAATCAGCATTGTATATTTTGCGATAATTTCATTTATGAATATGTTTAATTGTTTGCCCTCTAGTTAGAATTATTCATGCCGTATTTTGCCTTACAATAAATTACTAATACTTCCTCCAAATTTTCAAGAGAAAATGAATGTCTCTTATCAGTCAAAATAACCTTTCTTTCGCGTAAATTCAATCATTTCATCTTAGAAGCTGAGGCAGGCTTTTCCACGAAGTCAGGAAGTAGCGATTTGATTGCAAGATCCTTATCCTTTATAATCATTTCTCGCTATCTTACAGATTAACACAACTTAACATTAATATCTTACTTGTCTGATGTGCCGAAAAGTTAAAGGAACCACACGCGAAATTAGGCAAATTAGTCTCATTTTAGGTTTATAAAAGTGAAATAGGAACGAATAGACATTAATGTTGAAATACGCTCTTTTAGGCTCCATGAAATTGACGGATTTTAGTTCAAATAATCCTAAAACGTTTATATAAACTTCATTTAGTACAAGGTACCCAAGGAAAAAAAGGTACCCAAGGAAAAAATAGTTTTTTACCTAAATATCAGCGGTCTAGTGATGGTGTAGGACTTGTATGTACTGGGAGGGACTAAGGAAGCGGAAAACAAATCGCGCGCGGTAGGTGGCCCGTTTGTTAGGATGCGCTGGTATTCGCCTGATATTGCTTGAAGAAACCATGGAATACTACTGATAAAATTAGGCGGCTGCTAGGATTTCCCTCTAAGCAGTGATTGCATTCGACCCAACTAACTGGCTGGTGTGAAAAATACGCCTTCGTCAAGACTCGAACTCTAAGACTTCCCGTTCAACAATGCAGTAGATTAAACGATGTTCTCGCGGATCTAATACAGCATATTTGGCATATGCGCGAAGAATAAGGCTACTGAACAAAGTATACAATTGCTGATAGAATAACAGAAGGATCTACGTGAGGGGACGAGAATTACTAGTTTATCATTTGGAAACATTAAAACGAGGTTCCACACCAAGACTACATGTGACTGGTCAGTGCGACAAAATGAGAAATGGCATTTCAAGTTGGATGTGCATCAACTTGAATGATATTGCATTGCTAGTTGTTCCCACGTGGGCCGTAAATCGTTTTGGCACTTTCATCCCCACCGCAGAATGGGAGTGCAGTTGTATTCAAACAGGCTGTAAGTAATCCTACATCCCGAAATATTGCCGTATTTTTCGAGACGCTTTTACATTACAGTTTTGCGTGTCACGGAGGATATTATAGAATTTGAAATTACAGCTAACTAAGTTTTCGTTTCCCGTGCTCATAATAAATCATTGTAACGTTTGAAAGATGTAACAGACAACCATTTGGTACCGGAAAAATTCGTTCAATGTTTTCATATCACCGAAAGTAATTGTACGATAGTTTCGTGAGCGTGTGACAAAAAAGATATAATCGGCGACATCTGGTGTGGCACACTCACGTCATAGAGGTCTCTCGCTTAAAGTAATGGGTAGAGCCATTATTAAGACCCAAGATCTAGTCGTGGTCCTAGACTCCATAACAGTTTGTTGTCTCTAACAAGATCTAATGAGGCCATTTACAATCATTAGTACTGCATACGTTCAATATGTTGCAGATATTGCGCTCAAGGAGCGTATGTCAAAATGTAACTCTACTCATGAATTTCTAAAATTAATAAACAAGTCAACGAAAGCCACTGACGTATGACGTGTGCCTCAGTGACGTCAATGTCGTAAAGACGTACGTTCAATACTGAGCTGATAAAAAATTATTAAAATTAAGAAAGGCTTTACACGCCGTAGACTTTGAATCACTTGGATATTGTAAATTCTGGCTAATATTCCATTCAGAAAAGAAATTATCCAATTGAAAAAAATTCATAGTTCGTATATCTGATATCTGATAAAACCATTGATGTTGTCTACTTCTGTACTTATCGGATATACATTTTTACGGATTTAATTTACTTTGAAATATTTATAGGTGCATTTCTTGTTACTTGTTATATCTTTATAATTGTGTTATTCTAGTGGTGTAAATTCATTATTTCTTGCGACGAAACATCACTCGAAAAATCTGCACCAGTCATTTGCAATTTGTGTGAAGACCTCTTTTTGTATGTTAGTCCTATTTGTCGCCTTCAAATAATCCCTTCTTCTTGACTGTTTCATCTCTCACAATACAAAACAAAATACATTTACAACGAAATCATGAAGTGTATTTTTGGCTAACCTTGAAATCTCTACAATTTTACAAAGCAAACTACGAATATTCAAAACCACAACGAAGTAAATCTCCTCGGGGCCTCCAATCACGCTTATCGGTGCTCAGTGATTTGAATATTGTTTATTTACACGCTCCGCATATCGACTCCCGCGAGTTTTTTGCAGCATCCATCAGACGCCGGAGAGGGCCCTGGAGGAGGCATTGGGAGCGCAGGGCGAAGGGCGTAGGGCGGGCGCGGGTCGGTGCGCGCGACAGGCAGTGCTAACAAACGGCCGGCCGCCGAATTAATTTAAGGGCGGCTGCGGGCAGCAGCGCGGGGACGGCGAGCCCGGCGCGATCGATGGATGCAGCCGCCGCCCCCCCCTCGCTTCCTCCCACGGGGAGCTGCGAATACCAAACTGGTAGTTAACTTTGATGGCTACTCATCTGGCTGGCTTTCATAATGATATGGTAATTTTCTCATTAGAATACATCGTATTTCTTGTAATTACTAGCCTAGTCGCCAAAAACTTTGCGAACTGTGTGCTTAAATATTTTATTTTGTCTTGATAAGTGACATTTAAAATAAAAACGTTTGGCAGGATAAAAATATTTTTGTTGTATATTCTAATTATTTATTTTTCAGTGAAAGTGTCACTACTTTTGAGATTAATGGTCATTTTACTGTAACGTTAAAACAATGAGAATATAATTTGTGCAGAATAAATATGAGCCATCTAAATAATGAAATATAGTTAATACACAATATATAATTACTTGTAATTCTACGTTACAACCTGTGTCTGTGACGTTTTCCCTAGAGGAACACATTACATTGCATTTATTTATACCTCGCTCCATTTCAACATAATAAAAGACAAATTAATCGAATTACTATATTGTATATGAGAACTGATTTGTTATATATTTCAAATGTTCACCAACTTTAAGAGTTTCAGAATACGAGGTTCCTCGCGCCACACTTGGATAATTTCAAGATCCTGTGGAATATGTATTAACTCCCTTGTAATTCGTTGACACATAGAAGATGTGATAAAATATTACGAAGAATTTAGAAAAGCACGAACTATTGCATCGGAATATTATCAACGAGAAATAGAGCTCGATTGCGGAAGTGATATGCGAATCTCGTTAATCAAGCTCAATTTTTTCTCGTTAATAAAGTTCTATGCACAAGTCGTTTCCCATGTGAGACAGTGAACTTAAATGTTGTGACAAAACGACACTGATGTTATAACGGCATCAACATTGATTTAGAAAAGTTTTACCGTCAAGAGTATGTATTACTTGTACTACATCAAATTTGTTTTCTCTAGA
Source organism: Teleogryllus oceanicus (assembly GCA_964035755.1). Taxonomy (NCBI): domain Eukaryota; kingdom Metazoa; phylum Arthropoda; class Insecta; order Orthoptera; family Gryllidae; genus Teleogryllus; species Teleogryllus oceanicus. Next base: position 89,866,109 of record CAXIVR010000002.1, on the reverse strand, counting down.
CAATCTTTTTGTTTTCACCACATAAATATGCAAATAAAATTCATCAAACAATAAATCGCAAATTCTTCTTTAAGCGACAACAAAGCCATACTCGACTTCAATTATAACGTGTTTTCACAATATTCAATATCTGAATAATGATGGAATTCATTACAACAAAACCATTATTTATGTAATTGCCATTATCTAAAACTTACATATTTATAAAATGCTATTGTTGAAACACAAAACGTTTGGCGTGAGTCAAGAATTTTCGTTTCGCGATGAAAAATTCGTCTGCGCAAGGTATAAACTGGTAGGTTTTTTTTTTGTGATAGATTTTTTTGTTTTACAAGATTTTAATGACTATAAAGAATTAAACCATAATCAAACAAAGAAATGGAAGAATTCTTCTCCCTCATTATATGATCATAAATATCACGTTAAAAATAATGCTATAGCGCTTACATACGGTGCAAAAATAATGAATTCCATCACCCACACATTCTTCACATTTACTAAGAAAATTCATATAATTATTACTTACTTTGTCTTAACTTAAACGTACCAGTTGTTCCAGAATGTGCGATAACACCTGCGCTTTTCCTCTTGGTATTCTGGTCAATAGGTAAACTGCAATAACCAATAAAATTAAAAAGTTATTAGAAAATAAAAATTTTCAAAAACAAAAGCCCAAGGTAAAGTCGTCGATAACGGATGATATATGTCTCTGGAGCATTACATTAGCATTTTTCTATTTTAAATTTTATTTTAAAAGTTAAAATTACGATTCAACCTAAAGATGTCTCAAATTATTTTCCTTATAAAGGTATTGTTTGAATGTCAAGAAATTAAGGAATAGAAATACGTTGTACCGTTGTAAGAAAAAGACTGTTCCTCAAAAATCATACTAATGACCACATTTTTCTATTCCACTTTTTAATACGAAAGCAAGAAACTTTGTAGAAATTAAATGTAGTACATATCTGGGACACTTTTTAGCCATAATCTAACATTTCAGTACTTGCAAAAAGAATTATCATAAAACGTGATTTCTAACTTTTTTTATTTTCTTGCCCTTTCTTAAGAAGAGAAAGTATTGCAACCGTAAATCGTAGGAAAACGACCAACGTTCAACAGAAGAACTCTTATTGCCACACCCAGGTAACGAAAAAGTGCATAAATCTTGTTATTATATGCAGTAATTTTTTCTTGTAGCACACAGTGTAGTCAGAATCCATGTTTTGTGGTTCTTCATACCATAAAGTTGATTGAGAGGAAAACGTCTTTCCATCCCTCCGGCTGTCCGTTCCATCTGTCCGTTCCATCTGTCCGTTCCATCTGTCCGTTCCATCTGTCCGTTCCCATCTGTCCGTCCCATCTGTCCGTTCCATCTGTCCACCTGTCTACCTGCCGTCTCTCCTCCCGTGTGCCTTTCGACCTTAACGTCCATCTGACTAATCGTTCATCTCTGTCAGACGGGGAGATGGACAGTCCATCTCTCCATCTGTATGTCCGTCTGTGCGTGTGTCTGCGCGTCTGTCGTTCCTTTTTCTGTCCGTCCGAGTCTGGTTTTCACTGGCGCCAAAACCATTCAGTCGTTTTTCTCCAAAATTGATATTCCTCAATATATTTAAAGCAACTCGAGGCCCTCTGAGTTTGTAACGTATATTTTCATTTGGCTGGGTACTTTACACTAAGCTTCAACAGTTTCAAAAATTCGTTTTTAGAAAATTGTATTCATACAACTACAATATTGAAGATAGTTTTTTTCGTAATGAAATTCCTTTAAAGCTATTCTGAAATAAGGTTTACAATTTTTTAAAAAATATGAATAGATTTCGTGAATTTTGTTGGAAATGTTTAAAGTATGTACCAAAGAAATGTGTAAAAAACTGCTATTGGTGCTGTTTGCGGTGAAATTGTTAAAACTAAAAAACGTTAACGTTGCAAAAGTACAATATTTCAAAAAAAGATATTTGCCTTCAATGAAATAGTTTCTAAAACACAATTCTTTAAAAAAGGTCATGCGCAATGTTTTTTTAAAAACACTAATTTTATTAATGTCTGCTTCAAGTAGTTCAGATTATGAAAAAATCTCCAAAACTGTTCTAATTTTTTCCAAGAATAGAATAAGGAACGCTTAAAAGAATGACGTAGATCTCATTTTCGTTGAACTCTCTAAATGTTTGAAAATTGCAAATTTAAAAAATGCGTAAGTAAGAACTGTTGTAACACCACTAGCTATACCGCCTTAGGTGGCACAGGGCATCAATTGATCACTGCAATGCCTCTGACCGAGAGGTCCTAGGGTTTGTCTCCTGATGGAGGAAGGATTTTGGACACTATTTGTATAGCTAGGTCGAATTCAGCCCCTGTTTGGAGGAGAATTCTATTGTCCGGCAGCTCTGATCGGTAGTTATCCGTCGTTTCTCCGATCTACATCAAACAGATCGAATCGCGCGCGATCTTTCCATCCTCCTACCTTCATTCCTTATTTTCATTTCCTTTCCCTTGCTTGTGCAGCAATAAAAACATGCCGTGAGACTAGTGGCTTTCCGTGAGCTTAGAGCTTGTCTCGTCTGAGGCAGTGCCCGCTTGTGGGGATGTCTGATTTGGAAAAACCCGCAAGCTGCTGTGAGGTCGGTAATGAACCTTGCCATCCAACGGAGGAAGATCACCGCCATCTCCGCGATAAAAACATGCACTACACTTACGGGTCTAATGACCTTAGCAGTTGACCCATCCGTAATCACTAATCAATCGGTCGATTAATTAAACTTCCAGTTATGTTTATACTGTCACCTCCCAAATTAAATCTGACCTAACTTCTCCAAATAGAAAGAATGTGCTAAAATAATATTTTTATAACTACCCCTAAAATCACTCCAGTGCTTTTTTTAAGCCTAGAGTATACCAAATTATTTTTCTTCATTTCTGCTATTGAAGTAACACCACCTCATTAAATCACCTGTAGAGTATAATGTAATATTGTGTGCAAAATATGTATGCAAAAAGTTGATGAGGGGAAATAACTAAATCAATGAGAACCTCATTACCATTTGCCGCTGGTTTAGACCCATCCGAGGAGGTCAATCACGTGGCCGTCTTCGAACTCCAGCTCGGCCCAGCATTCGACGCTGATGATGACTCGATGTCAGGCAGATCGTCGTCGTCCTCCACGGAGGCGTCTGCGTGCTCCCTCCGGGAGGGCTGCTCCTCCAGGGCACCCTCCACGTCAGTCCGTTGCGCCCACGAGAGGGCGGTGATCCCTGCCATGAGCGGCCCCCGACGCCACCAGCAGCGCCTCCCCCGACAGCCTGCCACAGACGCTCGCTCTCTTGCTCTCTTCTTTCGCATAGCCTAACTTTCAAACGTTCATTTATTCATTTATTATTTATTTATTGTTTGATGGGCAACAAGACCGCTGCCTTACTTTAAAACGCTTATTTCTTCATTTATTATTTTTGTGCAACAAGACTGCTTTATGTTACTTATACATTTATTTTGTTTGATCGCAAGAATTCCGCTGCCTCACTTTCAAACGTTTATTTATTCATTTATTATTTATTGTTTGATGCGGAACAAAACCGCTGACTTACTTTAAAACGTTCATTTATTCATTTATTATTTATTGTTTGATGTGCAAGATCGCTGCCTTGTTGTAAAAATTGTATTTATTCATTTATTATTTATTTATTGTTTGATGCCCAAGAAGACCGCTGCGATTGCCTTGCAAACGAGTTACTCGGATTGGCTATTAAATTCCTCTTTTAATCTTGAGATAGATGTTAATATTAAGTGCCGTGAGTAAATAGAAACTGTCATTTAAGGTGGTGCAAACGTGTTCTTCCTAATACAGTAAAACTTGCTGAATGTGCAACGTGTATACAGCGGAAATCTGTCTAAAGTGAACATAAATCGCGGTCCTGCGAATTCTATAGCATTACATTGCATAATGAGGAATCTTGTCTATTACGGGAAAAATACTGGTCCCTTGAGATTTTGCATTGAACAAGTTTTACTGTATTAGCAAAAGATAATTTCTCTGCATTTTTTTTTACTTCGGAATGCATAGATTCCGTGGAAAGCGTTTTGGGTCATATTTCTATTTCGTCGCAGCGTCTAGTATCACCGCATCTTTACGTGCATTTCCTGGACTCAAAGCTCTAAGAACATTTTTCGAACAAGCTCTAATATAAGAACAGTTTTCGTAAAAAATACTGTAATATTTGTATATCATTCATAATTTGAGTACAGTCAAAATAAATTATTTGTTGTGACGAAACATGTAGAAATGTATCGTTGCACTTGACTTACTGAGCACAAGTAGCTTACCCCAAAACCCAGTCTAGGAATACTGCCATTCTTTCGCCTGGAACTCTTGCAGAAAATAATGTCCGTTTCTCGGAAACATGCTTGCGCAAGTGTTTTCAATCAATTACATTCATAAATACCATTGTTATGACTTAATTCTTTACATAATAAATTAATTTGGTGCGTTTGGGACGACATACATTATTGCACATGTATGCTACTGTACCTATACTACTTCAATGCATTTTTCTACAAAAACTGTACTACTGTAAAAATTGTATTGAATGTGGTATCAATTTCGTCATCTTTTTGGTCGTCGAAATTACGAGTAAAACTTGTTCTGCCTTAAGAACTTTATTGACTAATCTTAGGAAATGTTACATTAAATTCTAAAACAAAATCCATTTGTCTTCATCACGTACGGTGTTTTTTGGGCAGTCTAGTATATTTTTAGTCCTAGCCTATTCACGTAGGAAATTTAAAATGCTCAACGAAGTTAAAAGATGTTAATTAATACATTCGTAGAATATTTAGCTTCAACAACGTATCTACAGCAGTAATCTGCTAATGTACTTGAGCCCCACTAATGTACCAGTGCCTTTTTCTGTGGCTTAAATATCTTGAAAAAAGTCATCATCGTAATCGTTGCATAGAATCTCCACGTTTTTTTAATTATTTAATTGATAATAAAAAAAAGAATATTAAGAAACATGTAGTACAAACTAAATCTTTATATGATTTCAGTCACTTGTTTCTTAGTTTCCTATTGTTGTGAGATTCTTAGTCGCGTAAAAAGTGTTTCACCTAATTATTGAAGACGTACATAAACTTACTCTTACTTGCACTTCACTATCACACATGTCGGAAGTTCAGAGCTTCTCCCGGCCGGGTTAGTGCTCTGCTGGGGAAGATGCTTGGATGAGAACCCGCAATTTGACATGGACGGGCGGATCTCACCCGGGGAGAACATCTCCACTTCTCGTGATAAAAACACGTCCTCCACTTACAATACTAATGACCATAGTAGGTAATGCGTCCGTAAACACTAAATAACCAATCACCCGACCAATTCTAGCAATCTCGTCCTTCCGTTGTGACCCGTTCCTGCGGAGCCCGGAGAGCGTAAACGCGCGCCGAAGCAGCGTCGGGCGCAACAAGTAGCTAAAGGCAGCGCGCCGCACACGGGCCTCGCAATCTCCGCCGCGCACGCCCTTGTATCGCCTCCACCCAGCACGCAGGGCGCAGCACATTGGACCGAAAAGGGCGAACGATGCAACGCGCTCAGGCAGAAGTGGAACTTTACGCTGCGACGTCGTCTGCACACACACTAGAGAGAATTATTGTTTACGTCATTAAGCAAATAGCAAACAATCAACTGAGTTATTTGTGCTATTTGGCGTGTGTTGTTCAATATGTAATTTTATTTATTTTACATCAAAAAACAGTTAAAAACTGCGTATGACGTGCTATGGGAAAAGTGATTGTGCACATTTTCAAAATTCTGTGATCCTACACTAAGTCATATACTATAAATTTTGAATTTTGAAAGGAGAAAAAACAAAAACTCCCATGTAGTAAAATCTATTTTCAAGGATAAACAAGCAAAAATTTTGAATTTTGAAAGGAGAAAAAACAAACAAAAATACTCCCATGTAATAAATCTATATTAAAAGATAAATAAGCAATAAATTTTGGCTCTTATTACTTCCTGCGCGACAACATGGAACAACATGGAATATGCTTTTCGAAATGTCATTTTCTCGCCAGAAAAATATCTTGTAAACAATAAATACAATTTCTAAGAATGAGTGTACTCATACGCAGTCTTTAGCTAAAATTCATTTGTTTCGATTGTTCTTAACGCACAGCGATCTGTGAAACTGGATGTAACGAGAGACTTTGCGTTCCTCTGGTGGCGTTAAATTCCTAATAACAATATTACAAAAAAATTGCAATACTATGCTGTTATAGTTTTTAATTTGTTAGGAATTTTAACAGCCGTCATCCTTAGAAAGAATAGAAAGAAGTAAGTTGCAGCAAAAGGTGACCTATGAGTACACTTCTATTCAAAGCACAGATATATCTTTCGATCAATGCAGATCTAGAACCCACATACAGTGATGCCAACTCTTAATCGCTGATTTCAACATTATGACGATGCTACAATGAGTCAGAGTTGATGTTATGTTTTTGAAACGCTTGATATCCAAACATATTTTTCATTCCCCCCCCACACACACCACCAACTTGGCCTGCATCGCTGGGAATTTTAGAATTTGAAACCACATGGATTTTCAGGCTACCAACCACTGTTAAAAATACCCGGTCACGAGTAAACACTGTAAGGGTATCAGACATGTGTATTTGCTTCTTTTGACTTTTTTGCCTGAGCAAATTTGCAAACGGATTAGGACCGTAATGTAGAGGGATTTAATTTTGCCGGACATCTGCCAAGATTCTTTTACATGTCTCAAGAGCAACATAGTGAGGATTTTGTTCACTAGAGATTTTCATCCCTTTAAAATTCCACAAGCAACTAGGTTAAAACTAGCAAACTTGCGTTTTCGAAACTGTTAACTCCCACATTCCTGTGCCAGTTCTATCATATACATTAAAATGTCACTGGAAAAATAGCTATGTATAATAAATACGCTGTATTATCTTATAATCTACCTTATAGCCATCAAAATAGTAAGTATTAACTTTCAATTTTTCCCGCAAATCTCTATTCTCAAAGTAAATGAACTACTTGATTCATAACTTTCGGAGATAAACATTCACAATTATATGAAAAGAAAATAATGATTCAGAAACTATTTTTTGATACACCATCTTGCTTCTTGGCAGGTTTTAATGTCTCTCTAACAACGTTAGTTAATCACACCAGATTGGAGGCGATCCCCTCACTGGATTTGAGGCAAAATTAACCCGAGATATTTGCGCATGTCTCTTGAAACGATCACTATATGCTCTGCGGTCGTCGGTTCTGAGAAGATGCTGTTCAGGAACGACACTTTGCAACTTGCCAACTTTAGCTTTTTGTTCGAATGCGATTTATTATGTCTAGTTTCTGCTCTTCACTTATCAAACATTTAAACACATACGCAAGGAAAAAAGACATTTCTATAAAAAAAAAGCGGAGCGATGTGAGTGTGTATGAGAAATCAATGTGTGTTTACATAAAAAATTAATATAGGTCTTTCAATTAAAAATATTTTAATGCAATCATTTTAAAAATTGACATTAATGCTACATTTTTAATTCTTTCTAAGCAATTACGTAAATTCAATTCATTTTAATTCTTTGCCAATTTAATAAAAATGAATTGTTAACTTGTAGATGAAATCATGAAATCTCAGCATACTTTTTTATGTAAATCTCATTATTCTGCATGCTCCTTTAATATTAATAATAATAATAATAATAATGATAATAATAATAACAATATAATAACAGTAACAATAATAATAATAAAAAGTGAAATAAACCCAAATATTAATGAAAATGTTTATGAAACTCATTTTATCTCTCCCTTTCTCTTTTTCTCTCCCTTTGTCATTCTTCTTATCTCTCTCTTTCTCTCTCTCTTTTTTCTCTCTTTCTCTCTCTCTTTCTCTCTCTTTCTCTCTCCTTTATCTCTCTCTTCTCTCTCTTTCTCTTTCTCCTCCCTTTCTCTCATCTCTTTCTCTCATCTCTTTCTCTCCTCTCTTTCTCTCCTCTCTCTTTCTCTCCTCTCTTCCTCCCTCTCTTTCTCTCCTCTCTCTTTCTCTCTCTCTTTCTCTCTTCTTTCTCTCTCTCTTTATCTTTCTCTCTCTATTTCTCTTTCTCTCTTTCTCTCTCTTTCTCTCTCTTTATCTTTCTCTCTCTCTTTATCTTTCTCTCTCATTTCTCTCTCTCTCTCTTTCTCTTTCTCTCTCTTTCTCTCTCTCTTTCTCTTTCTCTCTCTCTCTTCTCTTTCTTTTCCTTTCTCTTTCTTTCTCTTTCTCTCTTTCTTTCTCTTTCTCTCTCTCTTTCTTTCTCTCTCTCTATCTCCCAAATAAATAATATATTCTGAATCACATTCCTTGATATCTCGTCGTATCGTTAAGCAAACCAAAAGCAGTCCTTTGTCTGTGAAGTGTCTGTTCATTGGACATTATTTACCGCAATGTTGGGTTAGAATGGGTTAGAAAATACATGCCGGTTTTTGTCAGGTAAACGAAACGATATGTACGGTCGATGAGTTCTGCCTTTGTAATACTGATGTTTAAGGAGCTTTATAACTATTTTATAATCCAACGCTGAATATATATTGTTGGGATATTGACTAATAGATTGAAAATATGCATATTTTGTGGGACTCAAAAAATCCTCTGTATAAACATAATCCCTTCTACATTATATTAATTTTTAATTGTCTGTTGATCTCGCTAGAATTACTTTTTCTATTAACCCGTTTTATTTTGAACAAATAAAAAGTATAAAATACGCAATAAATTTACAACACCTATTTAATGTGTTATTTTATGCAACATTTCGACAATTTTTCATTTTCATCACCAGGTACTCTGAGCATTCCCTTTAATGTCCCTTCCTTTCTCTTACATTCCCTTCTCTGCCTCCCATTTCCACTCAGTTCTCCATTCTAGACCATGTTTTGAAAGAGCCATACTGAACCTTCCAATTGCGTGTCCAACGTCATTTCGTGAACCACATTTAACCAAGGCTTTATTTCATAAATCATAAATAATGCTTCTCTTAAATTTTAATACGTGGTCTTTAATTCTTTTATTATTGAGTTCTTTCTATATTTTCTTAAATGTGTTTGTAAAAACACAAACTGTATTAATGTATTAGTTGTTACAAAAGTATGTTTGCTTTCTAATTCATACAGTATCTAGTGAAGTCAATAAAAAGTTGTCGAAACGTTATTCAAGATAAAACAGTAAATATCTGATATAACTATGATGACTTTTATCCTTTTAAATTGTCTAAAATAAAATGAAGCCATAGAAAAATGTATTTTAATGAAAGAAAACTCCCTCCACTTTCGACCATTTAGACAAATAAATTCATTTGATGTTACGTGTCAAACTTCAAATTTCCCATTGATTGAACATTTATCTAAAACTATGAAAATTATGTTTCAAGCGTTCATATGAAAATTCTTCCCATTGCACCACACAAAGACAGCTGTAGACGTCGCGACTGTCAGATGATGCTTCAGATGCCACATCGATTATGATACAGGCATGCATGTGATAGATTTTGTAACAAAAGTGAAAGAGATAATGTCTTGATGTCGAAGAAAGGAGACCGTGGCAAGTGTTTCTGGTGAGGAAGCTAGCCGGAATAGTGGCTCTGGGTGAAGTTTTACTTCATGACTATTGTGCCGAACCACCAAAGATCCCACCGCAACGTAAATAACTTCCATACAACATGACAAAAAATACAGTAGTCGTGGAAAAACACAGCGCTACAGAAAAAATGGCATATTAGGTAAACGATAGAATAAGGTAGGAAACTCAAAAGAGGAGAAATATCTAGTTGAAAAATAAACAGAATGAATGACCTTGATAGTGATAAATTAAGGCTTTTTTGTTTGCATTATAACACTAAAGAAAAAATTTGAGAATTAAAAATTGAGTGAATGCTCGGAAAGAAAGATAAAGACTAAAATAGTGAGAAGACAGGGATCTCGCGGAACTAAAAGCTTTGGGTGTCGCGTAAAGCATATCCAGGGGAAAGCAGCACCCAAGAGAAAAGCGCCGAGAACAAGAGAAGCGAGGGGGGCGGGGACGGGGCAGTCGCCGTGGCAGAGCCCGGCAGCCGGGGAAAGAGGCCGGCGCAGCGCGGCGCGGCGCAAGCATTGTGTGTGGGTGAGCAGGAAATGACGCCTCGCCGGCGGCGCATGGCGGCGCGGCGCGGCGCTGGTGACGTAATCGGATTGCAGGCGCCAGCGCCACCTGCCTTTGATCTCCCCGCTGCCCTTTAGGCGGCCGAGGCGAGAAAACGCCGCACCGCGCCGCGCCGTCCTCGACAGCGGCGGCGACGCCTTCGCTTAGCCGCGCCCCCTCCCCGTTCCCTCCCGTTCCCTCCCGTTCCCTCCCGCTCCCCTCCCGTTCCCTCCCGTTCCCTCCCGTTCCTCCCGTTCCCTCCCGTTCCTCCCGTTCCCTCCCGTTCCTCCCGTTCCTCCCCTTCCCTCCCGTTCCCTCCCGTTCCCTCCCGTTCCCTTCCCGTTCCTCACGTTCCTCACCGTTCCCTCACCGTTCCCTCACCGTTCCCCTCACCGTTCCCCTCACCGTTCCCCCACGTTCCCTCACCGTTCTCCTCCACTCCCTCCCGCTCCGCTCCCCTACCCTCCCGCTCCACCACTCCTTCCCCCACCACGCCTGCCCGCTAACCTCGCCTCCCCTACCTCACCTGCCCGCTATCCTCGCCTGCCCGCTACCGCCTGCCAGCTCCCTCGCATCACCCCTACCCTCCCGCTACCCTCCCGCTCCATCCCGTTCCATCCCCGCTACATCCCGCTCACATCCCGCTCCATCCCCGCTCACAGCCCCGCTGACATGTCCGCTCCATCCCGCTCCACTCCTTCCCCCTCCGCGCAGTCGCTCGGAGGGCGACCCTTAGCCGCCAGCTGACACGCACACGACGTGCAGTGCAAGGCAGGAAATATGGGCCATTGAGACAAGTTTCTATTAAATTAATCTTTTAAGCTCATTGAACGTCAATTCCCTTCCAAGTTTCAAATCGCTGCTCAGTTCTACGTCAATGGAATGCAGAGTTAATTCAGAATAATTTCAATGAATGCCAGTTCTGGAGTAGTAATTGAATCTTACACTTGAGCAGAATTTCTTTTTCTTACGAGGTACACTTTCCGTGAGTTTTCTCCAATCATCTATACTAGATGAATGCTAGTGTCTTCTATTTTAAATTATTATGTTTCTAGTTTGTAAAATATTCTTTGTCTTTTCCTTACTCGGCAATGATTCCTTCAATTTATTGGGAAGGTCTTTTATATATTCTTATTTTATCGTATCTACTTTTCTGGAGAAAGAAACTTTATGACGTTTAAAATTAATCTCACTGAAATAAATGAACAATTAAGAGGATATTCAATTCTCCGTAGGTTTCTTTTAATTAATTCACAATTATGTTTGTAATCCATTACTTTGATTATAAAGGTAATGGAACAATTTTGAATTCTGTTGTGCTGAAGCACATCCAATATTATTTATACATTCGTGCTACAACTCAATGAAAATGTTTGTGCGTATTTGCAACGTATCTTCTTTTCATATAATCTCTCTGACAGAGAATTGTTTATAGGCCTTTAACTTAAACGGAGTAATTGTGAATGTTTAAATAATTGAATACTTTCACAATTCATTGTGCATCCTGCACTTATAACGATGAACTCTCCAGTAATCGACTGGCATTATTCATACGGCCACTCACTCATTGCTAAACGAGCATATCGAGCGGCGACGCCCCCCCCCGCCAGGCCCCTCAGCGTCCTATGCAAACGCGATTGCAGGGCACCGCAGAGGCTCTCATGTGACGGCATTTTGCAAAATTTTCGCAGCTGTTTGGCGCGGCGGGGCGCCCCTCGATGCGAGGCAATAAAGGCGACGCGGGCAGCGGCGGGCACAGCCGCTCGCGTCACACGGCAACGGGCAATGGCTAAGGGCAACGCAAAGGCGTGACGCGGTACCGGAGGGGAGGAGAGCGGGCCAGGTGGGGCTGAGAAGGGCAGGGGAAGCGCAGTGCGAAGCGGGACCGGGTGGGGCAGGGGAACGGTGAGGGGGCCCGGGCAGGCAGAACAGGAGTACCGGTAGGAACAGGAGAGTGTCAGAGCAGGATGATTTCGAACACGTCAGTCAGCTGTAGGGCTGGCCGGCAGGAGAACGGTAGGGCGAGTTATGTTAGAGCAGGACCTGGAGCATGTCACTGCAGAGAGATACAGGGCCCTCCTGGCTGAGGCAGGTCATTGAATGGCGAGAAATGTGAGAAAAGTTCAGACCGTATGCAGAAATAGAAGCAAATGCGAGCACAGCAAAGCTAAAAAGGGACAGAGGGAGAGTGGAAGTAAGAAAGATTCTTTCCAAGACAATTATTTCGTGATTTCTTATTTCCAATGTTACAATAAACCGTATAATCGTATTTTTTAATAGTCATTGATGGCTACCTTGACAAAATTTCGGTTACTCCAGGGTCGAATAGGAGAAAATTTAAAACATCAACAGTGAAGCAGAACAGAAAGAAAACCAGTCCACGCTACGCTGTTGGTTGCAGCAGTACCCCGCAATGCGCACAAAACGAACGATGGCTGATTCCATTCAACATAACATAGGTACCTTCATTCGGGGGTACGATATGGAACACCGCAACAAGTCATCACATCACCCAACCATTTATCACACGCATGTTTGATCACGACATGAAGGCTTAAACCGATGCATCAGCCACACACTAAAGATTAAAATAAAAATAACACGCTAATCAAGCGAGTTCGAGTTAACTAGTGTAAAGCAGAGATTCCCCGGGACGGGTGCACGGGGCATCGCGTCGCGTAGGAAGCTCCGTCGCTTGCAGCGCGAGTGTGGTGGGATGACATTTCATCGGGCGATCGCCGCACAATTCCATAAATCGCCGCGGCCCGTTGACCGCGCCAGCAGCCGCGGTCGCCGGCACGCCCACCGCCCATAGTCGACCGCACCGCCCACCGCCCAACGCTCAAAGCCCAATGCCCAACGCCTACCACCCACTGCCCACCGCCCACCGCATCGCCCACCGCCCTCTGCCGACCACCCCCGCACAGACCGCTGCACCCGCGGACGGCGCGCGACGCCAAGCGACCACTGGGACCCCACGCGCCTTCCAGCAGATCGAACATCGCTGGGCCATTGCCGGTTGCGCGGTTGGATTCTACGTCTGCAACAGCTCAGCGGTAATACATTCGAATTTTCAGCATTGTTGACCGGAGATCCTAGGATTCGAGTTCCGACGCTGGCGTATTTGCAACTCTAGCCGGATAGCTGGGACGAACTTGGTGAAGTATTATGGTGGACGGCTTTTCCGATCGGTAATTTTCCCACATTTCTCCAATTAATGTCTGGTAAACCCCGGAGAAGTGCCATGACCACAGCGTCACTGGTAGAACTACCAGCAGATCGGGCATCGCTCCGTTGCCGGTAGTCTGTTGATTCCGTCGCGAAAGCTCACAGCATTTAGCATTATGACTACCGACTATCAAGCTACATTTGCATTTTCAGCATTATTGACTGAAGGTCCTAGGATTCGAGTTCCGACGGTGGCGTATTTGCAACTCTAGCCGGATAGCTGGGACGAACTTGGTGAAGTATTATGGTGGACGGCTTTTCCGATCGGTAATTTTCCCACATTTCTCCAATTAATGTCTGGTAAACCCCGGAGAAGTGCCCTTACATACAGACGCGATGCCAAGCGTCCACTGGTACCCGACGCATCTACCAGCAGATCGGGCATCGCTGGACCGTTGCCGGTAGTCTGGTTGGATTCAACGTCTGCGAAAGCTCAACAGCATTTTTAGCATTATTGACTACCTGACTATCAGCTACATTTGCATTTTCAGCATTATTGACTGAAGGTCCTAGGATTCGAGTTCCGACGGTGGCGTATTTGCAACTCTAGCCGGATAGCTGGGACGAACTTGGTGAAGTATTATGGTGGACGGCTTTTCCGATCGGTAATTTTCCCACATTTCTCCAATTAATGTCTGGTAAACCCCGGAGAAGTGCCCTTACATACAGACGCGATGCCAAGCGTCCACTGGTACCCGACGCATCTACCAGCAGATCGGGCATCGCTGGACCGTTGCCGGTAGTCTGGTTGGATTCAACGTCTGCGAAAGCTCAACAGCATTTTTAGCATTATTGACTACCTGACTATCAGCTACATTTGCATTTTCAGCATTATTGACTGAAGGTCCTAGGGTTCGAGTTCCGACGGTGGCGGATTTGCAACTCTAGCCGGATAGCAGGGACGAACTTGGTGAAGTACTATGGTGGACGGCTTTTCCGATCGGTAATTTTCCCACATTTCTCCAATTAATATCAGGTGAACTCCGAAGAAGCGCCATGACACACGGGCTTTGAACTACGCGCTGTCTTTCCTCCTTCATATTTCTTCACTTTTCCCCTCTTACACATACACGCTTACATGCACTACGACACAAGACCACACATGTCGGGATATCCGTCACCATAGAGGTTCTCCCGGCTTGGGGCGTTGCTTCGGTGGATGCAGGAGGGGACCAGCGAGCTGACATGTAGATCGGAAATGGTCGACGGTTCACATCCTAGCGGAAGAGGAAACTGCGCCCTGCAGGCCTATAACATGCACTATGTTTCCGGGACTAATCTCCTACTTAGTTGACGCGCCTGGAATCAATTCTCTCTCGGTTGAATATCGTAAATTTCCGATTTCATGGCACGCGAATACAACGGGCATATGAAAATCTTTGAAAACATACGACAAGTGGTTGTGTCCCTGAAAACAGAAGACATAATGAAACGTAGAATTTATGAACGGTTTGCAAACATTTTAGTGTATCATAACAACTTGGAATGCTTTATTTTGTTTTCTATTCTGTTGAAAAATTGTCATTTGCAAACGTACGTTTCAAAAACATTGAAAAGTACTGAATTAATTAACAGTTAAAATTGTATGTAGGGATGTGGCGCATCAGTTTGAGATGCTCATAATGCATGTTAGTAGTACTAGACACATCCCATTGTTTTACCTGCTTATGAAGTGTGTCTTCCATTCAGAAATATGTGAATAGCTGATTTCAGAAAGATATCTATAACTTCAGAATAGTTTTGAAATAAGACACAAAAATTCTTATGAAGATTAATTAATTTAATAAATGTTGTTTCCCTTCATTGATAATTGAAAATAGGGTAATAGTACGTTACCCTGTAAAACTTACCATGCCCATTTAATTTTTCCACAAAAATGTATTTGAACAGTGCTAACTAAGGTGTCTTTTTAGCAATAAAAATATTTTTTTGCCACAATTACTGTAGAGAACTATTTACATAAGTCGGTGATCCATCTACAATAAATGCAACGTAAACGCAGTTGGTTTTCATATAGAATAGTTACTGATTATACAAGTGGGAAAAGTGACATTTTATTTTTCGAGTAGGAAAGATCCTCGACGCAAAATACGTTCACTTTTACCACGTGTGTTCTACACTATTTTTAGACAGCCTTAATGGCATTCTTTTTATTTTAATTCTAGTTTACAAATGCCTTAATGATACATTAATTATGCCTTAATGATACACAACCTTAGCTGAAGGCTGATTGAAAGAAAATCTTTTAGCAGCTGCTGCATAAAAAATCATTATCTGAGGTTCCTTTCTGGACCAAATTGAAAGTCTATAAAAGAGTTTGGCACGTGCTATGAAAGAATTTGGCCACTATCGAATTTGGAATTAACTCAAAATAAAAGATGTGATTGAGATTCCTTTCTAAAATAAGGTGTGTATGTGAATTATAGAGAATACGATAGAATACGATTGGTCTAAAATTGAGCACGCATTGGTTTAAAATTGATAATATTTCAAAAGGTATTATGGTATGTACCAAAATTAAATTGTTAAACCAAAGGTGGAAATGTGTTGGCGAAACAAATAGGGAATTGATCTACAATTTTTACATAAAGGTATAAAACGTAGTATATAAAAGTAGTGTGTTATATTCTGCACTTAACCGATTGTAACTGCACTGTTCCTATTTGTCTGTTCTGTTTGACTTTACTGTTATGTAACTGTGTCAATCAGATAAATCGCGTCTCTGATAAACACATAAAATTAAAGAGACATGCTCAAATAAAAGTGTTCTTTATTTTGGTATGTCTTTGCTAATTTATCTTAGGAAAACAGAAAATTTCTCACATACAATTGTACTATATTACTTGGATTGCCCAATCATATTATTTTTCTCCATTTCAATTATTAGGAAATAATAGGGGTATGTTTAAGGAGAAAGAATTAAAGTGAACAGTAAAGTGTTAATCTTATGTTAATTTTTATGTTAAAAAAACTCACAATATGCTATAAAACTCAATATTATTGCATAATTGGGATTAAAAGAACTTGTTAATATTTTCAATATTATATCTATTAGTTGTTATAAAATTTACATTTCAGTATTTTTCATACACATAATATCCTTTGTTGTTGGTGAATATGTAGAGTCAAGTTTCCTCCATGAACATTCGGAAATAAAGCTTTGAAATTAAATCAAAGAAATATGCTCTGAATTATTAAAATATATCAACTCCCCATACAGAATTAAAAATTAAGATTTATAAAGCAAACAGAATACGAAACGAAACCATCAAAGTTCCCGATTCTTTACGATAAAGCCTTACTATTTTTTCTCATCCTTTGATGTCTTTTATTTTATCCTTTTAATCATTCAAACGCCCTGGAGCTCTTTATTTCCCTCTCTGCATATCACTTCTATAGAAAAATTGCTTTAGCTATTTACAGTCTGTCGTATGCATGGCAATGTCATTTTCAAACGTCTCTTTCTTACAAAGCTCAACATATCACAAAGGAATTTGATTTGGCGTACTGGTGGGAGAAAGCGTTTGAACTTTTGATGGCCTCTCAGGCATAATACAAAATCAAAAACACAATCAACATTAATATAATTCATCTCTTTTGTCACATATCTGAACTATCATTATATTCAAAGTGTTTGTTTTTTATTTTATTTATTTTTTTTATGAAAAAGTTTTATCGCAAACAGTAAAAAAACTGGCAAATGTGCTCCATAATTTACACCTGTTAGTCTTCATTTTGGTGAAGGCACGTTGATAAATTATTATTACATGATACAAGGTTAAGAGACATTAATTGAGAATGACCAAATGCTGTTTAAAAGTGTACCGTTATTGTCAATCACGCCGCCATTTAGGACAGCGATTAAGACACGAGGGATGCGAGCTTTGCGGGCCGTGAGCAGGAATAACCGCGAGCGGCCGAGCAGCGTAGGATCCCCGCAATCGGCGGTCACTAAGGGCTTGAGGGCGCTCCGGCAATTTGCTCGCCCAGCGGGGCGCGCCCGTCTTGCCCTGTGCGTGCGAGCATTCGGGATAATTCACGTTAAGCCCGCCCTAATCTGTGTACGGGCGGCGACCTCTTTCGGCCATTCCGACTACTGCCAACAGCGGCCGATGGGGTGGGATTGAGGCAAATCCTGGGTCTGTGCCCCAGAAGTGCCCACCTCGTCCCAACTGCCTGGAACGGAAGCTGTGGTCCGGAATTTAAACACTAAATGGGAACTGAAGTGCCTTAATCGCCAGCTCACTACCAATTTCTTCACTTCTATTTGCTAACGGATTCAATGAAACGAAACTTCGTTTACTAACCCTCCGACGGACAATGTTTGTTTGTGACAGTGACAAATAACAATAATATTGTTCACATGTTGACCCAGATCTTATAACTTCTGAGATAGTAAACAATATGAGAATATATCTGGGTAAGAAATGTAGAAGCATGCTACTTTGAACAGATGGACGCATGATTTTCTTTAATCTAGCTCATATGGATGTTCATGCCTATATAAGAACGTTGTATAAATATTTCAAAAAGATTGAACACTAGAAAATACGTAATTGTGTAATGAAATCGAAAAGTACAGAAAGAATCCTCTTCAATAAAATATAAAATTCTCTCTATTATATACTTAAAACTTTGCTCAAGATAATTTTTGATTTGTGATATATTTTAATGTTCAAGTGACAGTGGATTCGCAAAGAATTTTAACAAGAATTGTTACTGTAAATTTTTCGAGATATTGTCCGTCATTGGACAAACGAGTCCGAAGAAGCTACTTCTACGTCGTAACACACTACTAGTTTCCTTTGCTCCCTCTCCTGAGAGTATCTCAAGAAGAAATAAAACCCCTCTTATCCAAGTGCCTGGCGAGTGAGGCTGGCCCGAGGGAGAAGTGGCGAGAGGCGCGATACAGCCAGCGCCGGGCAGCGGAGCGGCTCTTGGGCGCCTGCCAGTGCGTCCCCCGCTTCTCCCCGAGAGCGGCGGGCGGCGGGTGCACTTGTTCTTGCCACCGGAGGGGGGGGGGGGGGGAAGGCACAGCGCCGGCGCAAGTGGCGCAGTGCGCTGTCTGGGCCGGCGCTTTGTTCGCCCCCCCCTCCCCCCACCCCTTGATCTCGGCCTCGTAACCCCGCCGTTGCGGCGGCGTTGGCGGGGCTGGCGAAGGCAGCGCGCTCCTGCGGAGAATTGGAACGTTCCTAATAGGATTATGGCCACTGGCAGCGACTTCCGGTATGAGAAGAATGCGCGCCCTGATTGCGGCCGAGACTGGGGAATGAAATGCGCCGGGGAGGAATTGCTTTTCGTAATTTCAAAGCGTTCGGATTATTTCTTAATCGAAATATTATTGTTCGATTTTTTTCACCGGATAATACCCGAGTTAATCCGAGACACTCAACTTGATATTTGCCTTATATTTAAGCTTAGAAGAGAAGATGTAGTACTAATTTTGACACTTGACGGACTTGGTAACTGGGCTGAACTCTAAAAATGAATTTTAGTAGGTAACTAAAAATAATTATATATTTCAAACCCATGAAGTAAATATTATGACTACTGAATTCCAATGAGCCTATTCTTTCGAATGATTAAGATTTTTTTAATGTTGTTCGTATTTGGTATTTCACATTTTTTCCGATTCGTTTCATTACGTCCTCTGAATAAAATGCGTTCGAAACCTTCAGTAAAAACTTTATAAGATAGTTAGGTTCTATATTAGATTACTTCTACCTCTCTTGAGGGGTAGTTGAGATCTAGTTAGGACCCCTTATTTTTTACTTTTTAGGCATTTATAAACATATTAATGATGAGTTTCATGAGTTGGTGAGATCTTCGAAACTTGCTTTGCACTAACGTCCAGGATATTCAAATGTCTTCGTTTTCAGTACTACACATACTTACATTTGAGATATCAAATGATATGTAATTATAACTATTCAGAGAAGACGAGAAAGAAATATTAGTAGAAAATGTATTTTCAAAGAAAAATGGAATTTTCTAGACGCAATAAATAACGATGAACAATATTTCACATTTCAGTGATCAGCATCAGCACTTGCGAGGGTTTGTACACAATATTAACGTGATTTTAGTTTAACTTTGTTGCAGTTGAACATTGATTTTGTTAACATAAAATTGATTTTTTGTTTCATTATTGCCCATAAATTGCAATGATAGATTAAATGCAATATACGCTATTTGATACAGTTTTTCTACTACCTTGTACTAAACTGTAGAAGCACAATTTTTGTTCTACCTTTATCGAGTCGTTTTTGTACTACCTGTATTAGCATTATCGAGAAGGAGGATGTATGTTTCCATACTGAACCTATTTATTTTCCTTACTTTATAACTTAACTTATTTATAATTACGAGTGATAAAGGTGGCATTTTCTTTTGCTGGTAGATACGGTTGCGACATGAGGCCGATACACCGATATCCCACGAGAAAATAAATTCACTTTTCCCACTTGTGCCATACACTAATTTTTAGACAGCCTTGCTGACATATTTTTTTCATTTTAATCCAAGTATACAAATCACTTTTTTGTTTAGTTAACTAAATAAATAAAGCACAGCTTCAAATTAGAATTCAGAAAAGAGCCAAATCATTTAATTAAGAAACTTTTTTTTGTATATTGATTAATGGTGGTTGTACATAGGTCAGTTTAAGTTTCAACTTTACATATGTTTGAAAGGCTTACGTGCTAACGTATATTTAAAACTTATTTTTAAAACTTAAATCTAACATAAGGTTGAGGATACCCTATTGGGTCCTCTATTCAGGTTCGAATTTGGAGAATGTTTTTAGAGATATATCGAAGGGATATCTCTTTTTTTATTCTGGTGTTATTAGGATTTTCTGCGCGTCTAAAGGTTGCAAGGGAAGGTATTTGGGGTAAATAATAGTAAACGTTAGTGGCCAGGTATATGATGTGATGTTCAACGAGTTCTAAGCTGTGTTATTTATGAAGCTGATGATTGGTGACAAACCACGGTGCATTATTGTTCTGATAAATTGGTTCTGAATTATTTGTAATTTTTTAGATTGTTTTTTTTTTTGCATTTATCTACATGGGACAAGCATGCAGCAGTAACGGTCTTCAATGGTTTTCTATATTGCAATTGAAGAGTGATATGGTAATGGACTGATTCGTAGATTATAGGATATAATTGCAGTGGTATTATTTTAGCTTGTTGTATTTTTTCGTCTATGTGCTGTTTACAATTACGTTTGGTATTTAATTTAACCGAGGAATTTAATAGGTTAGTTAGAAGGGTACCAATTTGTTGTGTTGTTATTTATTGTTAGGGGTGGGAAAGGTCTTAGTGTAAATATTTTTGCTGCGGTTTTGGATGGATTCAGTTGGATGGATTTTAATTTTGGATGCCGAGTTATCGAGTAGGTTGAGGTATATTTGTGTTCTGTTTCTGATGTCAATGATAATTGTCAGAAGAGAATATTGTTTTATCGTCCGCAAATTGGGCTATGTAAATGTTCATTAATTTAGAAATATTTGCAACGTGTAAGTTGAATAGTGTGGTTGAAAGTGGGGAACCTGTGTTAATTAATCTAGGATTGGAATGATGATTGTTGACGTTAACTGAAAAAGTTGTCGAGAAAGCAATTGATAATTGATTTTTATTGGGTGCCAATTTTTTGATATTGTACATTAAGGTTTGGTGCCTCCGGAAACGCCAGAGTGATATCTATAAATGCGGTTTTTTTTTCTGGAATGCTGTGTACATATATTCCGATATTCTTAGTAACTGGTGTTGTAGATATTTTTTCAGTAAATCCAAACTGTTCCCTAGAAATTTTTTTCGTTATGTGTTCGGGCTGTTTAATCTTTTTAGTATAATTTTCTCTAATATCTTTGATAGAGACGTAATAAACTGATCGAATGATAATTGTCAGTGTTTGCAGGATTTTTATTTAGTTTGCTAATTAATATTTATATTTCAGGTGTGGGAAATTTTTTTTGAGTGGCAATTTATTAATATTTTTTAATTTAGAGGGTGTTTTTCTAGTGAGGTCCATGTTCTTATCCTGATACTGATGTGTTGATAGTGGTTTATCTAGGATGAAAATTAGTGTTATTGACACAGAAAGTTGAAGCGAAATAGTTCGCTAGTTCTTCTAGCTTTTGGTAGAATGTGTACGCTTTATATAGTTTTTAGCAGAATGATTAGATTAAGTTATGATAGTGTTGGTTATTGAAGTTAGTTATAAGTCTTTTTACGATATTTGTTATTAGTTTTAGTTCTCTCTTTAGTTCAGGTGCTCTTAATCGGTATCAAAGTCTTCTAGTTTTATTTTTTTATCGAAATTGCTTTAAATATTTCTTTGATTAGAATTTTATGACTGGTAGTTTTTGAGTTGGGTGAAGTGGTTAGTTGTGTACTTTTTAGAGTGAAGTGTATTAATTCGTTGAAATGAGAGATGGATTGATCTATATCCAACGGGTTTTTTAATATTTTTATTTTGGGTAAGGATTTTTAATGTTTCTTGAAATTTGTAAAATTAATTTTAGTGAGTTTGGTTTAAGGGCGGGGTGTGTTGCACTATAAGTTGGTGTGTAATAATAATTACCGAAATATCATCAGAGTGAAGTTCGAAAGTAAGTGTAGAGTAGAATTTCATATTTGCATTTGTGATGCATATGTCAAGGATGTCATATTTCTAAGTGCGATCTTGAATGTAGTATGTTGGCTCCGAGGGTGTGAGTATTCTTAGGTTTGAAATATTTATTAGCTGAGCGAGTACTTTCCGTAGATATTATTAGTTTGACAGAAGAAGAAACTAATACTTTAAGAAACGATAATACAGATGTAGCGAAGGTATTTGCAGTCGGTCATGATATATGAACAAAAATGTACATCACAGATTACGTACCTACGACAACTACATATAAACAACGAATGAATAAAACTCAATTGGGAAGAAAACGTTATGCTAGCTGACTTATGGGACAACATAAAATATTTAACGTGAATAAATTAAATACTTTTTGTGTAAAACATTTAGTCTTATGATTGCGAATGTAAAAATGTAAATGTCAGTTATTTTACCAGTTCTAAAGGTACGCTATAGCAAAACTGTCAGAAGTGCATAGTTTTTTTTTCAATATTTTATACATGTTGAATTCTCTCTCATACTTGTCTCTACTTTCATGAGAAGGTTTTCATGACTTTGTCGGTTTCTAATATTCCAATTTTTAAATATTTCGGGAAACAAAAAAAGGTTTTTAAGCAATACTACGTCATAAATTAAAAGCTTGAATTTCTTAAAATTTAATTATTCAAAATGGAAACTAAAAAATATTGAACGTAACATGTGTATAAACGGGTATAGTTGCACTTATGGTATAAAAGACAAATAGTTCTAGAGCTAAAAATTTGAACTTTTTGCAAGCTCTACATGCTCTAAAATTAATCGCTTTCTCTAGTAGCTGTTTAAATCATTTTTATGCGATGAATGAGTCATGGGAATCTTTTTTTCAATTGCTGTTAGGAAAACCTAAGTAATTCAATATTAGTTATTTCAAAATCAATCATTTCAGTTCGAAAGTAATAGAATAATTGCATTTTTGATTAAGTATACGCACATAACACGCTGAAACAGATTTTCAATATTTGAAGAAATAAAATTATCATATAAATTGTAGAAACTACAAAAACGCGTAAACAATCAACATTTTTCTGTGTGATGTTAATAATTTTGAAATAGTGATGTATCGTTTGGACTAACTTATTAATATTGTGACATGTGCCTTTATTCATTAGTTATTACAAAGGCTGTTAACGATTTATTAATCGACCGTTTAAATTTTTGATTGTCTTATTAATTAGAATATTATAGTATTATCCAGCAGTTCTTGTAGAATGATTTGCAGTATAATGCATTATAATGCTTTGTTGCTAATTTTTTATATGCATACTTACTTTGACATGCATATTTATAAATATAATATATGATAATATTTATTATGAACAAATTTTAATGCCTTTAAAACATTCGTATAAATGCTCTTGTAAATACGCAGACTCGTTTCATGTCGGAAGCGAAACTTCCGAATATATTAATTTCTCGCGGAGGCACCGAGAAAACAAGCAGTCGCGTTATGAATCACTGGTGTTGGTGTGCAATAAACGAGTCTCATGACAGCGCAGAGCATATTAAAACAGAACTCGGCATCATACGACGTGGTAGTTACACAGCAAAACAGGACATCAAAAGTCCTCCTGACATAAAAAAGATATTTTTCCATTGCCGCACAATGTGTCTGACATGAAACATTGCATTAGGAAAAAGAGCTCTGCTTTAAAAACTTAACAATATTTTCAATAATCGAGATTTATTTTTTATTTTTCTGACAACAAACTGTAATTATCAATTGTTTGATTCCGCGACAAATAGATTTATATTTGGAAATAGTATTTGAAGAGCTTATTAGCCAGGACGCCGCCTTAAAGCAGCGTTATCCTTGCAAGCAAAGAGGTTTGTGCACTCCGATGAAGTCGAGTGCATTACGGAGGTAGCGGTAGTAACGTGCTGTAAGCTGGTCTGTACTGCTGTGGTAGGGCTATCTATGCTGTAATGGTCTCGGCGAAGAAGTCAGATAAAGGGTGGTATCACAACGTCCCGGTAGTCAGATACTTCACCCATCTTAGATTCCATGCCCAGGGGATCCAATTTCCTAACCTTCCCTCCACCTTATTCTTCTACTCCTCTCACTCACTTTACTTTCTTGTTAGTTTTCCTAACGCGGAAACGCAGACAATGTTTTGAAGGCGAGAGGGAAGGCGGCTTGTTTAGAGCAAAGTAACTTCGAAAATAAATTGCTGGTTCTCCAGGTAGAGGGTTTAAAACGTAGAGATGTCTCCTTACTCATAAAAATGTGCAAGTGCTACATATTCCTGTAAACGAGAAGCAAAATTGTCCGGGACTTGACCAATGAAAACGTATCCTCTAGAGACCTGAGCGGACAATTTTTGTATTTTATTTCATGAATGATATTTTATACCATCTTTTAGTCTCAATAAGACGAAAACTTATCATATTTATGAAAAACAAGAATTGGTTATCTTATAATTTGTGCACATATGTGTATATTAGGACCCAATGACATATATTCGGTTATGATATATCTGTGTGAAAGTGTTAAAAGGAAGCCAAAAACAATATATTTTCATATTTGAGTTATTTAGAGAAGTTTGTGCCGTATACTTTAAACGACGTCTACAATATATTCCAGCGCATTTACCCCCTCCACTCCCTCTTGCAGTTCTCCATTACTAAGGGAGGATTTACTTCCTGGAAGGTCAAAACATGCAGTAATAGATACGGGATCGAATTTCTTCTGCCAATCGAAAAGTTCTTCTGCCAATGCAACTCTCGCACAATCACAGAATTCACACTCCACAGCATCTGCTTAATTCCCGACAAACACTGCCAGAGGCAAAATTGTCGCCTGAGAGCGTTAAAGGAGTCTCCAGGAAATCATTGGAAATACTACCAGCGCTAAATTAAAATCCTCAAACCCCTGAGAACTTCAAATTAATTTGTACATATATGCATACACCAGAACTGCGTATGTGTGTGTTTAGTCGTGCTGTCTGTACAGAGATTGTACTACTCAGCATGTGTGTGGTTTTAACATGGTGCAAAAACAATTTTTCTTATCTCTCCATCCCCCAGATGAACTGGTGATAGGAGAGAATGGCGTATGGGAAGCGAGAATGGATGGGTGATGTTTTGATCATGAGAAGACGGGTTAATTTGTTAGGTCTAGGATTTATAGAGGTTATTTTGTTAAAGGGAGGGTATTATGGGATGAGGTAGATTTCTTAATTAAAGTGTAGGAGGGGATCACAGATTATTTTAATGCAGGTGTATTTTACGGCTGGGAACATGTCCGATGGGTTATTTCGTCAAAGGAGTTTTAGATGGGTTATTTTATTTGAGGGTACTGCGTCGCGATTGGTTGTTTTGTTAAGGTATTGGTAAAACTGTACATGGTGTATGGAGCTTGTTGGAAAAGGGGGGCATTTCTGGATTTTAGGGAACTCAAGTCGTTTAGTAGAGAGGTAAGTCATTTCAGAAGTATTATAAAGGCAAAGTATTATAAAGTCATGTAAGTGCTGGTTGTCCAGGTGCCTGGTCGTATGGTCTTCGTAGATATATTGTGGGAGAAGGTGCAGGTAGGGTGAATATGTCAAGCGGGTGGCGCTTCCTGTTGTGAGGGATGGTTCTGTTCATTATATGACGATGAGGCTCGACAAAAGCAGAGAAGGAAGGATTGTACATTGCTTCTAGCAGTCGTTTCCGTGCAGTTTCGTAGGTTTCTGTCCCAAGAGGTTTAATGTTACGCTGCGTTTCAATGTCGAGGTAGAGTCAGGTGCGGGTCTGTAAGTCAGTCTGATTATTCTGTTTTCCAGTCTGGTCAGCAAGTTATAGTTTGATTGGAAAGTCGAGGCCCATGTTTCAGCGCCATATGTGGCTATTGGCTTGATATACGTATGGTATATGCAAAGTTTAGTTTTGTGTTTAACGTTCTTGTTTGCCATGATGGGCAGTAAGGCGTTGATTGTTCGGTGTGCTTTTTGAGTCTTGTCCTTGATGTGTCGCGTCCACAGTAGTTTACAGTTGAATGTCAGTCCAAGGTACGTCACTTCTCGTTTCCATGAAATGTCCACGTCGTTGATTTGAATGGGGGCTATTGCTGTATTTGCTCTTTTCCATTGAAATATGATCGCTTGATATTTGGATGCGATGATTGTTATTTGGTTTTCTCTGGTCCAGACTGTGAGAAGGTTAGCGGCTTCGCCTGTGGTTGTCACAGTATATGCCAGGTGGTCTGCATAAAGATAGTCATTTACATTGTGAGGTACTGGTATGTCATTGCTGTTGAATAGGGTAGGAGACAGCACAGCGCCCTGAGGGACGCCAGTTTGGATGGGATAGGAAGAGGAATAGCAGGAAAGGTGTCTTAGGCGGAAGGAGCGCAGGGAAAGGTGGTTTCGCAAAAAGGACTGAAGGAATTCTGTGATGTATGGTTTTATTTTGAGGAGGAGGATCTCGTGGTTGACTGAATCAAAGGCACTGCTGAAATGTGTAAATAAGGCATGGACGTCACATGGATATTGTAGGGATGTTGAAACGTCTAGGGCGAGTCGTAGAGTCTGTAGTACCGCTGACCTATTATCTCTGAAACCAAACTGTTTTTCGTAATACGTTAGTCAAAAGTGGTGTCATTCGTCTGAGTAAAAGTCGTTCAAATAGTTTGCTGGGAGTTGGTAGGAGATTGATTGGTCTGTAGCTGGTAAGTTGTTTATGGTCTTTATTTGGTTTTTGGATCATGATGACGGTGGCATGTTTCCAGATGGAGGAGAAGTGAGATAGATGTATGCATGCGTTGAAAATGACAGTCAGATGGTGAGTCGCATTGCGAGTCAAATGTTTTAGTGCCGCCGTCTGAACTCCACTGAGGCCTGCAGCTTTTGTCGGGCCAAGAAGTCGAATTTCGTCTCGCATTTCATTGTCAGTAAAAGTCCACAACTGTTGCAGAGCACTTGGATGTGGCGGGGTCTTGAGAAAATTAAGGATAGCGGATAAAGGGAGTGGGGGGTTGGTTTCACACCAGAACTGTAAAGATGATAAGTGTAGAAACATGGAATTTACTGGGTCTGAACATATAGAAGTCTCAATAATAGAAGTCTTCGAGCAAATTAAAATGATGGGAATAGAAATTGTTATGCAGTAAGAAACAAAGAAAAAAGAGCATGTGATAGAAGAAATAAAAAACTACATCCACGTATGAAATAAAAGACTACAAACACGTAGTAGTGCCAACAGAGAATTTGGTGCTACAAAATGAGTTTCCATTGTTCTGTTAAATAAATATGAGCATAATATTGAAAACTGGTCATATGTGTGTGAGAAAATATTAAAAATTTATTTTAAAATCTAAACTATTTATATCTTCCCCAAAAGGTATTGTTACTTAATTGGAGAAAGATATGTATTTCTTTCAGATGATGGCGGTTTGGGATGGGATACCAAACAGGAAGGATACATTTTTAATGGAAGATTTTAACAGTAGAGTTGGAAGTCTTACACAAAACGAAATTGCGGCAGGATTTTCGACACTAGCTATTCAGCTAGGTCGAATTCAGTCGCGGTCTGGAGGAGAATTCTAGCGGCCGGCTGCTCTGATCGATAGTTTTCCGAAGTTTCTCCGATCAACACAAGGCGGTTGCCGGAGCAGTACCCTAACAAACGGGCCACGGACCGCGCGCGATCTTTCCTTCCTCTTCCTTGTCCTATCCTCACCTCTTACACACACACACACACACACACTAACGTTCACTACACTACCACACATGCCGGGATACCGGTCGGGGACTTAGGACTTGTCCCGGCTATGGTGCCCCGCTGGTGGAAGATACCTGATTGGGAAAACCCCGCTAGTCGACGGTAGATCGGTGCCGGATCTGGACATCTTTCGGGGGAAGACCACCGTCGCCTTCCAAGCAAAAACACGCCCTACACTTACGGTACTAATGACCAAATTAGTTTACGCGCCCGGAACCACTATCAATCAATGAATCAACGAAATTGTGCAAGTGCAACTCCGAAGTCAAAATCCAAATCGTGTATATCGAATATCAGGTTCACTATTTGCCCAGAAAGTGCACGTACGTGCGCGCAGCACACCCATTCGAACATCTTCCAATCCTCTGCAATGGAAAACAATGAGCTCGGAATTATGTTTTTTTTTTAATTTTGTCCTCTCTCTTTCGAAATTATTTTTAGTGTGTTTTATATCCTTCTCTCATTTTTTTCTAGAAAATAGTTTTGCACAACATACGTTCTTCGTAATAAATCAGTAGTTTTGGATATTTTGCCGATTGATAGTATATTTAGTTGTATTGGACAATGCCTTTGCAATTAAGCGCCTGTAGATTTTCACTAATCACCAGCATTGTACACACACTACACCGCGTCGGGACCAAGGATATTTAATCCTTCTGCCTCCGCAGATCTCAAGTTCCAAAGCTTACGATTGCTCAGGCGTGCCCTCATTTAACCGATCAGACATCAGGTGGGAAAAACTGTCATATTTTTTCAGAAACTTTATAAATTTTCATCATATTCACTTTCGTCCTGACGTGGCATTTCCGCAACAAATCCGGCCCATCTAACAAGGAGTTACTGCTTAAATGGCTGCAGTGATTTGATGCCTTAGATGCGACATCACCAAAGAATCGATCTCGAACTACTAGCAAGTTGCTAGGAAATTTTAAGTAGACTGCAGTGTTGCGCTCAGGCCCACTAATCTGGAGTTGCGCCGCATAGCGCACTGTTGCTTATTAAAACAAATGAGTTGTACGTTGGAAAACAGACAAACATTCATTACACATACAACAATAATTCATATAGATAGCCGGCCGGTGGCGAGGCCGTAGGACAACGGAGGTCCCAGACGCGAGCGCCAGGGCCCTGACTCTGGGGAGCGTTCGGCGGCAGCCAAAGTTTCGTAGAAAGTTGTAGCGCTCGCTGGGACGATGTCCATGGTCCGGAAGAAGTGACGTAGAGAAGAACCGGGCCGGCCTAAGGTGATGTGTACTTTTTATGGCAGTCCAAAATGCTAACCCGTGAGGTTTAAGAGTTAGGTATGTACACAGCACAGACAGATGACTCACGAAAACAGCTGCTTGCGAACTCCTGCGCAATGTTAATCAGTCTTATAGTTAATTGTGTGAGAGTGTCTTATGTCTTTCGGGTGAACATCAAGACCAGACTTTGGTCTGGTTTGGTCTAAAAGTGAAGGCAATGATGAGTTCTATACGTCTGTGCAAGGTTTATTTTCTCAATTTAAAAAATAATAAAAAGAAGTACAGAAGCAGAATTGGCGGATGAATATTTTTGGACAAGTGTATACAAAAGGCAGCCACTACCTATTCTCCCGAAATAATTTTTTATATTTTTCATTTATTGTTAACTACCCGTCAGTTTTCTATTATGTACAATTCAGTTTCATTTATACAGCTTTATTAAAATTGATATCACATATACCAGAAATTTGTTTACGACAATAGCCAAATAAAGAATTGAAAACCGGTACAGAAACTTTGATGCTTTATAGATTTGGCGACCACTGCTATACATCATGGCTTTATTGGTTAATTGAATAGTACATTGATATTTGTCCCTTGCATCTAACCCGACGTCGTTAATTAAGATTTCGTAAGTTAACTCTAGCTAAGTGACTCACAAGGCGATGTAAATACAAAGTTCAATTTTGTAACGAAAAATTCGAGAATGCTACATACAAAATAGTGAGAATGTTTCGTTCATTATCCCGAACGTTGGGCTTTGCTCACACCTCTCTCCTCAAATTTCCTGAATCCACTATGACGCTCGCTGTACACAAAATGTTTGCACTGCTTTTACACCGAGTCTTCAGCTTGTTTGACGTCATTAATATGCCTACGAACTAAACACCTTTTAAAATTTTGAGTTTTTTCTGCTGTATTTTTTTCATACATAGTTATTGTTTAATTACATCATTTTATAATATGTATTTATTGCCTTACCAATACATAAAGTAATTTTATTGTTTCATTTCCAGATACGAATGAAACGTTTTCAATATATTTGGATGATTGCGTGTTTGTTGAGTACAATGAAAAATCATTTGTTTTTCGCATCCTGGCAAAAACTACTATTCATGTTTGTGATATCAGATTATTTCCTGTTATTCAAACAAAACAATAATGAACAATTTGTACTAGTAACTTTCAGATGAAATATCATAATTAACCTTTGATAATTGAAGCCTTAAATGTGAATCGTTGGTGGCGGTGGTGTGCATTGCAGGGCATGCGGTACCTCCAGCCGGTGGAGGGGAACCCGTCGCGCAACTGCGTCATCGACGCGCGCTGGGTGCTCAAGCTGACGGACTACGCGCTGCCCGCGCTGCGAGAGACCCAGGGCCTCCCGCCCGCGGAGCGCTCCGCCAGAGGTAGGCCTCGCCCCGGCCCCTGCCCATGCACCCGCCCGCGCCCCCTCTTCGCAAGCGGCCCTTCAGTATGCCTGCCCACGCCCCTCACGCGGCCTCTCCGCGATCCCTCGGTTCCCGCCCGTGACAACACACCGCTGGTGCCCACCAACCGCAGCTCCACACTCGCCCCGTCCCACGCTCCCGCCCGCCCACCACACGCTCACCACACCTGTGACCCTCGCCCATGCCCCCCGCCCATGCCCTATGCCAATGCCCCCGCCCATGTCCACCGCCCATGCCCCCGCAGCCCATGGCCTCCCTCGCCTGATGCCCTTCCCGCTCCCTGCCCCCGTCCATGCCCCGTCCATGCCCTCCGTCCATGCCCCCTCCCTTGCCTTAACCCTTGTCCCCGTCCATGCTCCAGCCCATGCCCCCCATCGTGGGTGCAATGGGATCACCGCCCGTGCCCACCGCCCATGCCCACTACACATGCCCACTGCATATGCCCACGGCATATGCCCACGGCATATGCCCACTGCATATGCACCCCGCCCATGCACCCCGCCCATGCTTCCCACCCATGTTCCACCATGCCCTATGCCCCGGCAATCCCCGGCATGCCCACGACCATGCCCTCCACCCATCATGCCCCGCCCATGCCCCGGGCATGCCCCGCCATGCCCCCGCTATGCCCACGCCATGCCACTGCATATGCCCCTGTCAATGCCCCGCCCATGCCCGCCATGCTCCCGCCCGTGCCCCCGCCCATGCCCCTCATGTCCCATGCCCACCGCCCGTGCCACCGCCATGCCCCCGCCCGTACCCTTCGTCCGCCCCTCCCCCACCTACCCTTCCCCCCAGCCCACTCACGCCACCGTCCGCGCCCCCCCCGCCCCCCGCCCCCCCCCCCTGCTCACACCGTTCGAACATCCGCCCGCGCTGTGCTATGCCCGTTCCCAGGCCACACTGCCCGCCCGCACAGTCTTCCGCAGCCTATGGCCTACTCCCTCTCAGACTGCCCACATAGCCCACGCCCAGGCACATCCGGTTGCGTCCTCACCCTCTTATTTTCTTTTGACGCACCCTCCGTGTTATCCGACCCTAACTAAATTTGTTTCCCGTGTTCCAATCTGTAAAATCCGATGTTCTGATACTTGTCACTGATCACTAACTCTCTTCGTAGAGTGAATTTAGCAGTTCTACCGTTTTATACCTCAATAATTTAGATCTCTAGCTTCTTCTTTTGTTTTCCACTTCTTCGGTTTCCCGTTCCTTTATATTTTCAGCTGCTCATCTTCCAGGTCCTTAACTTCTAAGTCATTCATTTTCTCAGATTTGTGCCGTCCCAGCCAATCGTCCTATGCCTGTGCCAATCTTCCCTTGGTCAACTACTATACATTGACCTGGTAACATATCACTCTGTAATATTCTGCCACACGTCACAAGGGCACGATCTGGCTACTCTGCCATGAAATGAAATGACTGAAAAAGTTCGGCAACGGCAACATGCCTCTGAAGCTTATCTATACTTTTGGCATTTTGTCCAAATATTTTTTCAAAAATCCTGTATCTTTAATAATGTAGACCAAAAGAGTCCATGAATTAATGCAATGAAACAATTAAATTTTATTTCAGTTGATATTTAGATGACCACCATCATAAACATTTGCTCATTTTCTATTTGCTGTTTTTCTGCACAAATGTCACCAATACATATACTCCATAAGCCCAGTGCATTGGCTTACATGTTTACGTTTGTGTAAGGAGTCACGATGTTCTCCCTATCATTTGCGTTCCTACACATAGCTTGACCTCCGCCCTCATTTTATAACAACATTTCTGATAACAGCAAGAATTTGCAATATTTCAAGAGTTAATCATTCATATAATTTCTTGGAAAAGAATCCCCAAATGAGCAATGACACTTAGCACAAATGTACTAATTGTATTGTTTGCAATTCTGAATAAATCGCACAGACTTGCAAAGAAATCACCTAAAAGGTACTTATATTAATGAATTGATCAATAATAAACTAAATTAGTAATATTCTTTAATATACTTTAATAATAAAATACTTTAATTAGAAAAACATTCCTATTTCCATGTAGAATTTTATTAGTAGCTACGTACTACAAACATTGTGCATAATATAATAGGCGTGTAATTGCCTAATACTTGTGATTTTATGTAAAATTTCAAGATTATAAATACAGTAGAAATTTTCCATAATATTTATTTCCAATCAACATAATCGGCGGAAGTTGCCGAAGTTGCAACAAATAACTCGTGCTCAGTCGGTACAGTTCCTCCAGGGGCCACCAGTGCGCTCCGCATCGCTCCATTCAGCAACGCAGCCATCGCCGATTGCGGTCGCGGCGAGAACAGCGACGCGTTTCGCTTTTCATCTGATTCAGACAGATTTGCCCGATTAAACAAGTTTCACTTCAAAAATAGTTAAACCCGAAAAATATTGATAAAGAACCAAAACTGCGGGAACTTTTTATCACTTCTGTATTTTGATGTCCCTATCCTTCGTATACTACCCATTTTCCAAAAGATATGCCCGGTCGTTTTCCTCACGTTCACTTTTACTGACCATATCCTTTCGAAGTTATGTACCTTTTACTATCGTCCAGTTGTTTGTTTTTTGATATGATTTCTTTTCATATTTCTATTCCTCCGCTTAACCCTGCTTTCTAATTCGGGTCATCGTACTGAATCCGTACATGAACACAAACATATTCACTGAACTTTGACGAACAGAACACATTTTCTTTTAGGCGACTTATTTCGACTCCTATCAAATGGCATTTCTTTCAAGATTTCACATGACAACATTATACCTTCTGCATGTGATTCACAAAAAGTAATGCTTCAAAACGATAGTGTAAGGCTAAAAGTATTTCCACACCACAAAATCGTGATACTCGGTCACTTGGTATAATTTATTGTTAAATATGTAGCGAAAAAATTTGGGAGAACAATATCTTGTCGTACAATAATTGACGAATAGAATAATTATTTTAACGGAATAAGTCAAATTGTGTACTTACCTACGACACAACTTCAGCAATAAATAGTAGGAGTAGCAGAAGGTGTTGTCCAGAGATTTGTTAATGTCCGTCGTCCGTCGTCCTGGTCTCTGTCCTGCGTCTCTCGTCTGTCCTGTCGTCCTGTCGTCCTGTCGTCCTGTCTCGTCTCTGTCTCGTCTCGTCTGTCGTCCGTCGTCCTGTCGTCCGTCGTCCTGTCCGTCCGTCCGTCCTGTCCGTCCTGTCTGTCTCTGCTGTTCGTCTGTCTCGTCGCTCTGTCGTCTTCGTCGGGTGTTGTCTGTCTCTGTATGTCCTGTTTCTCTGTCGTTTCTATTTCTTCTCTGTCTGTCTCTGTTTGTCTGTCTCAGTCGCGTCTGTCCGTCTGTCCTGTCTCGTCCTGTCTGTCCTGTCTGTCCTCCGTCTGTCTCTGTTCTCGTCCTGTCTCGTCTCTGTCGTCCTGTCTGTCTCTGTCTGTCTCTGTCTCGTCCTGTCGTCCTGTCGTCTCTGTCTGTCTCGTCTGTCTCTGTTCGTCCTGTCTGTCCGTCTGCTCTCTGTTCTGCTCTGTCTGTCCTGTCTCGTCTGTTCTCCTCTGTTCTGTCTTCTGTCTGTCTCTGTCTGTCTCTGTCTGTCTCTGTTCGTCTCTGTCTCGTCTCTGTCTGTCCTGTCGCGCAACTGAACAATTCGCACCGATAAACGTAAGAATGCAATAGTACACGTTAAAATCTCATAAACAGTAATTACATTAAAAATAAACGAATTCTTATGGCTGATTGTTAATCTGCAGCATTCCAAAACTTTAAACAAAGTTACTATTGTATTTTTCTTGATATTGACTCAATATTTTGAGACATGACCGCGAACAAATGTAACACTTCTTCTCCCTTTGTATATTAGGATTGTACTGATTGACAGACTGACAGTGACAGACGTTTTTCATTCAACCATTTCTTCCGTGACAAAGACCCACAAAATAAAAAACGCTTTGTGTGCGCAACGTATTATAGAAAGTAATTTGCTACATATGGGAACGAGTATTATTCACACTTTTACTATCAAGGACCTACAATGCTAACTTTTCTGCCGAAAATTCACGGTGTTTCACGGCCACGTGACATAACTTCTTCTGTACTGCGAGAAAGTGAATGGAGGCGAAGTACGCAGTATGCGAGAAAGTGAAGGGAGGCGGCGGGGCGCGCGCGCGTGTGTGTGCAGAGCTGCTGTGGACGGCGCCGGCCCCCCGGGGCGCGGCACGCAGCCCGCGGACGTGTACTCTTTCGGCATCATCATGCAGGAGGTGGTGGTGCGCGGCGAGCCCTTCTGCATGCTGGCGCTCAGCCCCGACGGTGAGTCTCAGGAGGAGCGGGCCCACTTACATCGCGCGTGTAGCTGTAGAAATCGATGTCTTTAACTATATTTCGATATATTCGAGCTCAATATTTTCTAGTAGAAACATCGTTATTATAACATCAATGTTTTGCTTTCGATGTATTCTTCAGATCGATATATTGGTTCAGAATCATCGATATTTTAAAAAACAATTTTTTGATATGAATAAAATTTCCAATACCAATTTTATGGGTTGCTCGCAATCAATAGCCACTGACAACCGTCACCATTATCGATTCTCATACTGCACGAAACCATTTGCTATTCTCAACCTTTCTTTATTTACTACCTTTTATATTTTTTTCCGAAAGTGTGAAACCGCGTTAAATAACGACAATGGTGGGTAGCCCCATATTCGGGTTTAACCGGTCGCTCACTAATCGTGGAATACCGAATGTGTGTAGCCTCATTTAAAGACCAACACGTGGTAGATAGGGTGAGCACCGAATATTAGTTGCTCGGCCATTAGCACACTACTCGGGGTTCTGCTAGCTGTCTCTCGCCGCTCGTCGAACACCGAATGTTTGGAGCCGCCTTCAAATGGTGCGTGGCTAGCACGCGTGGCGCGTGGGCGCAATGTGCCGCAGAGATCATCGAGAAGGTGCGCCGGCCGCCGCCGCTGATCCGGCCGTCGGTGAGCAAGGGCGCGGCGCCGCCCGAGGCCATCAACATCATGCGCCAGTGCTGGGCGGAGGCGCCCGAGCTGCGGCCAGACTTCAGCGCCGTGCACGACCTCTTCAAGACGCTGAACCAGGGCAGGTACGCCTTTTCACCTTCCACATTTTACATGGGGCGTGGTTAAGACTTAGGTCGTACGTATAAGATCCCTGGCGGTGAACCCCCATCCGGTTCCTTAGATTCCAAGTTAGTGTATTTGTAGATGCTGCAGATAGTAATATAAATATCGAATACATTTGTTTCAGAAAACTATTTACATTTAATTTTTCATTTACATTTTTACATACTTCATGTGAATGGTTCTCTTTATTTGAACGCAGTATTTCTCTTCACTATCATTCTTCTTCTGAAAAATAATTTCGAAATTTCCAGGTGATCGGTAATTTGTCAATAAATGGATAGTTAGTTGTATATCTATCAAATATATATTTTTCTCTATAGTAATTTCAACATTATTTTGTCGATGCTTCCTATTTTAAACATTTTCATTATCTTTTATTTTTTACAAAGTTTTCTCACATGTGTTACAAATCATATACATAATATTTTTTTTAAAATAAAACGCTCAGTTTTTACGTAAATGAAACTTTGTATTCTTATCGTTTTCTGATATGCTTTAATCAGAGAATTAGAATAAAATATATCTGGGAAAATTCGCCTTCACTGTTTCACATTCCGCAATCCGTGCTTAGTGTACTCTCTAAGAATATCGTCTTCACAGCCTCTTTTCTTCTCTGCTCTTATTCGCTCCTCGCCTCACGCAGCTCTCTTTTCTCTACAACGTCGTCCCAAGGGAAAATTTAATTTAATTTTTCGTTCAATTTACCGTCGCTCTCTGCCGCCGACACTCATTAGAGGGCGAGCGAGCCGGTAGCAGAGGGGGACTCCGTGGGGCGGGGCGGGGCTGGGCGGGGCGGGGCCAGGCGGGGTGGGGCGGGGCGGGGCGAGGAGACGCGGGGCGGGGCAAGGCGAGGCGGGACAGGGTGGGACGGGACGGGACGGAGCGGTCGGGGGAGGGCGGGGATGGGGCGGGGACGGGGCTGGGCGGGAGTTGCCGCTCCAATGCTTGGCTCTTTGTGGACATTCTCCTTGACACACTCTCTCGGCCGCCTTCCGCGGATTCCTCTTCCCTCTGTTGACGGCGTGGATCACTTCGCTTCAGGGAGCAGTGTTGACCAGCCTATCACAGAGTGCGCCTTGGCAACTCACACGACTCGGGTCTGGAAGGTCGGGAGTTTCAAACGATGTACAACTCTAGGAACTAATTAGGTTCATTTAATGCACCGCCATGAGAAGTCTCTGGTCGGGTGCGGGCAACTTTGGCCATCCATTTTCGTAATTTGAATAGTCTCAATAACACTGTTAATATATCTCTATCAACTGATTATTTTATAAAATGTGAATGACACTTGCTTGCTTCATTATTTACCCTTTCAGAATTAGCTATGAAATTAGTTCTGAAATAAAATAGAATCTGGTAGTCTTAAAAGTAAATATCATGATGTGTCGCGACATATTTGAATGCAAAAATTAACATTCTTAAGAAAATATACTAAATTACCGGTTATATTAATATTTGTAAGTATTTACAAAAATGTAATTAGAAAAGATAAGATAACAGAGAATTTAATACATTTTCTCTTTAAAATGATACTTTTTACTTTCAAAGTTTTGCAACACATCATTATAAAGCCCCCGATGCGAACTATCTTGCCATGCAGCGACTCTGGGTTCGATTTCCATATGGGGGAACAAATTAAAACTGTCGCTTTTCAGTGTCATGTTCCAGTTTCCACTCCTGTTTGACAATATGAAGCTTTTGGCACATAGAATGGGAAATAAATGTTGTAAGGGTTTGCGATCTGCTAGCCACAGGTCTCTGGAGCCCATAGCTGTCTGGCTGGTACACTGTGGTAGGGCCATGGTCTGACAAGGGGGTAGTACTACCCGCGCACCTTTTCTTGAGCCCTCGCTTCCTTGTTGCAACACAAGTGGGGAGTTTGGTTATTTTGACAAAAGGAATTTTGTATCAAATTTGTAGTTCGTTTTTCAATGCAAAATAGTTTCTATTACAAGAGAGCAAACATTTCTGATTATCAGATTTTGTCTACAATTCTCATTGGTATAATTTATTCTTAATTCAACTAATGTTCTCAAAGGAGTTGATATAGTATTCCGGGATTCAAGAAAACGTGCGCGTGTAATACCAGAGTATATATAATTTCGTGAAGAACAATACTGTTAATTACCTTTATATCGCATTTAACCTCTCCATGTATCTTCAACTCGCCCAGAATTCTGTATCAGTTCCCAATATAATTTCAGTTCGCCCTTGGTCACATTTTCACACATCCTCTGCCTTGCATAAAAGTCTAATCCTTTCCCCGTTCACACAAAGAGCAATTGAGTACTCAGCGTCATCCCTGCGGGCTCTTGGAGTGGCGCGGCGCCCCCCATTTTGTGGCGCGACGGGCGTCCAGAGAATTAGCCCGAAGCGCCGCGCGCGACGCAGGTGGCTCTGATGGATCGCTCTCCAAGGCCCCCGCGCGCCTTTGATTAAAAAAGTTGCAGCGCGCGCGGCATGGCGGGGGGCGAGCTGTGAAGCGGCAAAGAGGGGAGGGCGCTATTGTTAAGAGGAAAGTGCGTTGCCATAGCAAACTAGATACTGGACACGTTCCTGCCCACAGCGTTGCGTGCAGAAAACGATGAGGGTGGGTGATATTTGCTAATGTTCTGTAAGAAGGGACATGCTTGCAGAGAACTTGTGTACAAATGCGTTTGGTTTTTTAAAATTTATTAAGATTAGCCTCCTATCCATGATAATTGTAAATTAGGTAATATTTCATTGTAAAGACAAAAGGAATGTTTGACCTAGCGAAGCGAAGTGCTGTTTGAACTCGGCGTTCGGCATTTCGTGTGTCTGTAAATTTGTTTGTAACGCAAACACAAACAAGTGTGTTGTTCCGTTTTCTTTGAATTCGGCTCCTCGAAGTAATTACAAACATGTGTAGGTTTTTTGAACCAAGGTCTACTGGTCGCAGAACTACTTGTCTTATAAAGTAAGAGCGCTTTATAAATAATTTTATCATCAGTAGTTTTTAATATTTCGAGATATGTTTCTCAAATTAAAAATGCATCAATTTGATGATACTTATATATTTTTACTAATTAAAAAGAACAAGGTATAAGATTAAAATTATGAAGGAACATAAGCATCTAATGCAGTCATAATCGGTAAGGTTTTTAAACTGTTTACTTGACAAATTATATTTTACGAATGATTCTAATGCTCTCGACTAGTTTCTCGAATTCTTAAGAGAATCATTCTGATAGATTTCGTAGGCCATTTTATTACTTTCAGTAGTATATTATACGTGAAACTGATTGTCCACTACATGAAATTATATTCTTTGTTAATAAAGTTTGTTTATTTTACGTTAAGTGTATCACAATATTCTCACTAAGTGTTTGTGGAGCAGTCGGATTTTTAAGATATGTCCGTACGAGCAATAAAGTGGCCGAGTGGTCATAAAACCTTCTACACGAACTCTAACTTAATCGGAAGCGCTATAAATTTGGTTTCCTCTTGGCAAATGCAAATTATTTTCTTATGGCACCCCATTACTGTGACGTAACATCTTATTAAAGTCCAATTATCGACGTGACTTCTTTCGTCGGATGATTTATTCATTTTTAATGAGCTCTCTCGTCTTGAAGCGGAAGTTCGTACTTGCACTGGCTTACGGCCGAGCCGTATTCGAAAGAATCTTCGTGAATTGGGTTTGACCGGAATCCGTATTTTAGAAACACTATAACCATTACCTTATTCGATGCAAAACATTCCCCCAAGAAGCATGCTAATACGCATTGCATAGTATCTAATCACTTGTTACAGAGATATTTGTGTTTACCCAGAATGTATTTTAGAACAGTAGTAATCTGTTTATTAAAATTATTCGCGTGTATTCTTTGTATTTTATATAAAAACTCAAATGTTTTACCTAGGACGTTAACTGGCCAATCCAACTAGAACTTTCAACGTCTTTGGTAACCGCACTACGCAAAATCTGGGGAAGTCGATTCGAGTCTTCGTGTGAACATTTTTATTGTGAATGCTCTTCACCCTCTGGGTCAATGATTTCCATCTCGATTAGGTTCTCGTCCACTTTTCCTGATCCTGTAAAGTAGCGCTTAGATGGGGCCTTATTTTGCTTTTGGTCATAAATGCAACTTCATTAATCGCGCGATTTGGGGAGGGGGGAGTTTCTTTCCTCTTTTCAGCAAAGAAATATACTTTTTACCAATAAATATGTTCAGACCTATAATTTTAATCTGCGTTTGAATTTGAATTTTCCAATGTCTTTCATTAATTTAATGGTTGGTACCTGTTGTCTATTTAAATTTTACTTTTTCTTCCATTTCGATCTCTTACTAGTACCCTTTACTTGTCAACAATAGTCGCGCATTCTGCAATATCCATATCTCTTGAAGATCTCAATTCATCTTTCAACACTGATAGAAAGGGCTTCCTCTATTAAAGAATTAAATGTCTGTTAATGATACATAATATTTCGAATGTAAGAAATTATCACACTAGTTGCGTTGTGAATGAACACTCGGTTTTCTTCTGTTATTTTTAAAGAATATTACGCAATTTTCACTATCTGAATAACCCTTTCCATCTGTTATCTTGGCTTTAAGAATTGGCATTGACGAATTTTGCGGTTTTCATGACGTTACTCAAGTGTGATTAATAACTAGTTGGTTTTTCAAGTCGTTTGGTCGCGGCTGCTCTTGTTTGCGCAGGAAAGTGAACTTCGTGGACACCATGTTCC
Source organism: Teleogryllus oceanicus (assembly GCA_964035755.1). Taxonomy (NCBI): domain Eukaryota; kingdom Metazoa; phylum Arthropoda; class Insecta; order Orthoptera; family Gryllidae; genus Teleogryllus; species Teleogryllus oceanicus. The sequence goes on along the minus strand of CAXIVR010000002.1, from coordinate 89,825,777 downwards.
AAATGCTGGAGAAGTACTCGAACAACCTGGAGGAGCTCATCCGCGAGCGCACGGAGCAGCTGGACCTGGAGAAGCGGAAGACGGAGCAGCTGCTCAACCGCATGCTCCCCAGGTGAGTCCCCACTCTGCTTCTGATGCACTCTGCCTGTTGCCACACAGGCACCGGGAGCGATAGCTCAGTGCATCAACTGATGTCACTGCAGCGCCTCTGACCGGGAGGTCCAATGTTCGAGTCCTGACGGCGGCAGAATTATCGACAGCTAGGTCGAATTCAGTCGCTGTCTGGAGGAGAATTCTAGAGGCCGGCTGCTCTGATCGGTAGTTTTCCGTGGTTTCTCCGATCATCACCAGGCGAATGCCGGAGCAGTACCCTACCAAATGGGCCACGGGCCACGGGCCACGGACCGCGGGCGATCTGTCTTTCCTCTTCCTTGTCCTACCCTCTCCCCTTACACACACACTTACATTAACATACACTACACTACCACATATCCCGGGAGACCGGTCAGGAGCTTAGAACTTGCCCCGGCTGGGGCGGTGCCCCGCTGGTGGGAGTGTCCTGGTTAGGAGGAAACCCCAGTATCCGGTGGTAGGTCGGCGCAGGATCTCGCCATCCAGCGGGGGAAGATCACCGCCATCTCCCGCAAAAAAAGCATGCACTACACTAACGGGACTAATTACCAAAGCTGTTGACGCGCCCGGAAACGCGAAAAAATCAATCAAGCCACATAGGCGCCGAAAATGAATTCTAATTCGGCGTCGTTATTAGCATTCAATCATTTATAGCGATTCTTTGACGCTAATTAAAAGCAAAGGGAATATATTTCAAACAACAAGCCTTTGACTAGTTATTTTTTGTCCAACAATGGCGGGCTGGCATCCAGAGAGAAAGGGAATTAATTTCGTGTCAAACTCGTTGGATGGGCTTAACTGCTTTGAAATTTGAACTGATTTTCAAGAAGGCCGTGAGAGCGCACCACAAACCAGACACCAAGAACGACCAGAATAGATAACATTGCACATTGTTGCAATTTCGCAGAAACCTGCCTCTTTCCAGATAAAACGCGAGGGGATCGCATCGTTTGAAGATCCGGAAGCCAAGCAGTTTCGTGGTGCGGCGCCTCGCTCGTGTAAAAAGACTAGCAATACGCGTCTTGGATGCATTTTTACATTGGTGGTGCGTCCAGTTCACAGCAGAATCCGCGAATGCGTTGGCGCGCGAAATAACTTTTAACACGCGCCACTTACGAGAAAAATCAGAATTAACGATTTCCGTTTTCGACCAGATAGGTAACACTGACAATTTCTGCAATAATGAATAATTGTTACGCTGAGGTATACTAATAGTTGTTAAGTACTTGGGTTTCAGAATTTTTCTTGTTCCAAAGGATTAAATGATGACGACAATTTTGTCTCGACTCGAACATCTGCTGAAGCTCTCCCAAAAAACTCAAGCAATATTCGAAGCTTCAACACTGGCTGTTACTCGTTTCCCGAAAATTTTAACTGTTTGGCCTGACTTGGAATTCAATAGTTTATTTCTCTCACCAGTTTGTATCGCTTTGAATTTTAAATTCTTTCTTTTTGTACTCATTTTAATAATTTTTATTAATATTTGTTCTACTTTTACCACCTTGTAAAAATTTATTGAACATACTCATTCCACTACAGTTCATTTCTAATTTTTTAGAATTGTAATTATTGTTTCCTGCTCCAATTTTTCGTTCTGCTTTACTTCCTATTTCTAAGGAGAGAATGAAATTTAGTCACTTCGTTCTGTATATCAACTATAATTCTAGAAGATTTTTTTATATTACTCTTAGATTGTATTTCATCAGCGGGCTTGGCAGATGTTATTATTGATTTTATATAACATGAACGTTATAATTTCCCATTTTTTTGTTATAATGTTTCAGTTGTTTTTAAACATTTCATCACATTGCATACAATTACATTGCTTTTATTACTCAACCTGTTTTGCAAGTTATACTGTCGAATTATAAGAGACATGTTATTATGTGAAATAGTATGATTTACACGAATTTATAGACCGAATACCCAATTAATCATAGATTTATTTTATTAAAATAGCTTTTCTAATGCTTTCTTCTGAAAATTAATCATTGTCTTTAGAACACTCATATATAATATTCCGAAGATTCCTTAAATTAAGTCGCATATTATGAATGTGCTTCCTAACGCAAAGATAGCTGATATGCGCCCGCATCCGTCCTTTTCGGCCTTCCCGTCAGCCTTCTCCCCGCCCTTGTAGCCCGATTACAACGCATCGGCGCCGAAGTACAGCGCATCATTATGTTCCCGTCAGCTGTCTGCCCGAGGGGCCCGGCCGGGGCGTGGCTGAGCCAGGCTCCGCCGGCGCCCCCGGCGGCGACGCTCCGTCGCACGGACCGCCGCCTGCGCGCCGATTTATCAGACTTTGCGGCCCCCTCCCCACCCCCTCTAGCCCTCTCTCTCTCTCCCACGACGACTTTCGCCTCGTTCCATCCGCACCGTCTCAATTGACACTCCTTTGTTTCTACGTCGTGTATCATTTTTAATGCTGAGTTTAACCTCTCGTTTTTAGGTCTGTTTTATTTGCCATTACTTAACATTTCTTTACTCATTAACACTAACTTACCTTGCCTCTACCCGTTATTCCGTTCAGTGCATCAACTGATATCTTTGTAGTGACTCTGACCGAGAGGTCCTAGGGTTCGAATCTCAACGATGGCAGGATTTTCGACGTTAGCTTGTCAGCTAAGTCGAATTCAGACGCTGTCTGGAGAGAATTCTAACGGATGGCTGCTCCTATCGGTGGTTTTGGGGGGTTTCTCAGATCAACACCACACGAATACCGGAGCAGTTTCCTACCAATCGGGTCTCGGATTGTGCACGATCTTTCCTTCCTCTTCCTTGTCCTATCCTCACTCTTTACTTACACACTAACATGCACTACACTACCACATATGCCAGGATATCGGTCGGGAGCTTAAAGCTTGTCACGTCTGTGGCGGAGCCCCACTGGTGGGAGATACCTGATTGTGGAAAACCTCGCTAGCCGATTGTAGGCTGGCGCCGGATTTCGCCATCATGTGTGAGATCACAGCCATCTCTTGAGGAAAAAACATGCACTACGCTTACGGGAATAATATCCTTTTCAGTTGACGCGCCCGCAATCACTAACAATCAATCAATCTATTGTTATCATTTTGATCTTACTTTTCGTTTTGTATCGTACGCGGATGCTGAGGGCCTTCGGGCCAAGCAGAAATAAATGGAAGAAAAAAAAACTTTTCGTTTTAACTCGCCCTTGACCTTCGTTTTCCACCTTTTGCTATCCTACCTTTCGTTCTTTCAGCGCCCTCTCAGCACATGCCCTCTTATCCTGTTCCTCTCATTCCTCCGTCACGATTTTCTTGTCCTGTCAGCCCTTCCCTCTCTTCTTATTCAGATGGTTCTTTCTACTTCGTTTTTTATCAACCCTTCCTCACGTTCCTCCTGTTACTCCTTCCCCATCCTCGAATTTCGAATTTTCCTTCCAAACTCTTTCCTTCATTTCTTTATTCCTCTTTCCTTTCCAGTTTGTTTCATTCTTAATCCATCTCCATCTCTACTTCCACCCGGTCAGACTGTCGTACCAGCTCCGTAATATCACGTTATGCTGTCCCTTGCACAGTCGGATCTCCCCCAACGGGCTGGTGTCTGAGTTCGTCCCTGTCGAGCTGTGTGACAGCGCGTAAGCGATGGTCGGCACTCGCCACTCGGGATGAGGGATGAGGGATGAGGGATGGAGTATGACGCGGCACAATAAGGGCAGGGAGGGCTACCGCGCGCGGCCATTCTCCAAAGGGATGGACGCTGCAATACGTTGCAACAAGCAGCTACTGCTTGAGTAATGAGGTCAATCTTCTGCACTGATGCTTTGAAAAAACAATCAAGGGTCAAAAACGTGTCGCTGCGTTGTATTGAATGATTGGCTAACCCAAAGTTTATTGTTATATTAATTTTATTGTGCCTAAGTGTGAGAAAATTTCGTATAATACTAGAAAAGTAAAATAAAATTCTGTTCGCATTGCATTGTAATTTAATAAACAAATATCTTACTGTCATGTGGAAAGAAATTTTCTTAATTATTATATTTTATGCGTCAGCGTTACTAATTTTAGAAAACCACCATAATTTGTTGATCTACGAAGAAAATTAATATTATTTTATTCTATCTGGTGGTCAAGATGAAGTGAGTACGGGTGTGTGTCCTCGTGAACCATATAGGATTTTTCACGTTTGTGTAAACTTCCCAAAAGGCTGATCAGAAATCAATGGCAATTCGGCCGAAAGGTGAACTTTTTTGCAATGGCGTTGGTCTTGCACGGTCGTGTTCCCTCCCCCCAAGGCGGAGCACTTACGGTCCGCCTATCCAGATGTCCATTTCCGGCGCGCCAGGGCGCGGGGCGCCGGTGCGGCAGGGGCGGGGGACGCGGCTGCACTTGGCAGAGGTCACGCAGGGAGGGGGGTGAAAGGGCCGCGGGCCGCGGCTGACGTCTCGGCGTGCCCCATCCGTCAGTTGGCCCCTCCCGCCCGGGGCGATCCGGCGATGGGTGCGGCACCCCTTTCCCATGGGTGTGGCGAGTGAGGGAGGGGCGGGGTGCGGTGCGTCCGAGTGGACACAGTGGGGTCGGACGGGGCAGACGGGATGGCTAGGAGCGGCATATTGGGCTGGGAAGTGAAGGGAAGGGGCGCTGGGTATGGCACCGCTTCCCCGAGGGTGGGGCGTGGTGTACAGTGGGGCCGAGAGGGTGGAGTGGGTTGATGTGAAGTGGAGTCAGGCGCGACAGAAGGGGCGGCGGGGTGCGAGAGATCGGGGTGGGAAGTGGCGGAGCGACGGGGTTGGGTGGGGGCTGGATGGGGCGGAGAAGGGTGCGTTGAGGGGGATGCGCCTAATTAACAGGATGGTTCCTCGGTCGTGGGCGACCTCCTCGGCGCCGCGCCAGCCTCGCCTTCACCTAAAGCTAGCGGGGACCCGTACATCGAGAATCGGCAGATTGCGGTTCTTAAAGTCAAGTGGACCGTTGTCGATAGTCGCGTTCCTTGAAAATGATGGCGAATATGATCAGAAGCAAAGAAGACTCGGGTAGATGCTACACCATTTGATTGTAATATTCACGTTGAAAATAGTCCAAATAGGCAGAGTGGTATCGAATTTCATGTGACACTTTTCTTGTCTACAGATTGTGCCGTTAATTATCTCCCAGTACATATTTCAGATACATAGGTTTCTTCCCACTTTCATTATGTATTTTCCATTTTTTACTTTCCAAAATTAACTTTTAAGTAACGATACGTTTCTTTCATTCAAATGATTCATTGTTAGTTTATATTTTGTTTCACAACTTTTTAATGCCTTATCTCATGAGCATATTGTCAAAGACATTTTAGAGTGTACTGATCTAAAGGTCACGGCCTTGATATAGTAAATTGCAGGACTCACGTTATTAAAATATTTAGTGATAACATTGTCAATATTGAATATTTGACTGCGTCAAATACCTTTCATTTGAAGTACTTCTTCATTACCAATATTTCGGCTGACAATCCAGAATTCGTATTCCGAAACAACGATGAAACCCATCAAATCACTTCCGCGATACGTTCAAAGAGATTTCCCACTTAAATCCAAACGTCGCTTTACAGTTCTGTGGGGGAGAGCGAAGTTTCCGTTTTACAAATCTCTGAAACGTAAAACTGCCCACAATCTGTGCACCAGCTTCGAAATTGGTAACTGTATTGCTCGTTGGGTATAACGTGCCTGCTATAGTTCTGCAATCGTAAATTGTAGGTAATAACTTTAAACGACTGCGGAAACTGCCGCAAGGAGCGCGCATCGCGCGTATCGTATCAATTCGCGCGTTATCGCTTCGTCGCCAGCGCGCGCTGCAACTGCGAGGACGGGAGGACGGGGAGGACGCCATCTGCACGGCGCCTTGTCGCGGTCCGTCCTCGCCCTCGGCGCCTCGCGGCCGCCCGTTTACACGCAATTGAACTCAGGCTTGCCAACCGCGTGGTCGCGGCTCCGACTCGCCTCTTCCCCCAGCCCTCCGCCGTCGCCGTCCCTTCCGTTCTCCACTTTTTTATGAGGCAGATTATGTAAAGCAGGATAGGTTTTCAATTTCTATGTAAATGTCTTGTTGACCTAAGGGTCGCCCCGGCCTCGCGCCCGCGCTGCTCTCGCCTTCCTGCGCCTTGCAATGCGGACTTCTCGCTGGACTGCCCACTCTCACACTCCCCGCTGGCCACGCCCCCTCCCGTTCCTTGCTTTCATTTTATTTCCCTTTGACCTCCTAACATCGTTTCTGTTTACGTCCTTGGAGTAGGATATTTTGTACCTCTTGTTCTTGATCTTGCTTTCTTTCATATTTATTCCCTTTTCCATTTTACCTTGTGTACATCTTCGTACGTTCCATAGCACATTAGGCATTTTTTCACACGAACGTTACCATGACGCGCGTTTGGCGCGCGTTAAGAAACGCGCGTTAACACAACGCTCGTGTGCAGAGGCTCTTATCTTGAGCATTTGCGAGACAGCTGGCACAGAGATAGAATTCTCTCTTTCCTCTCGTACATTTGTTCTCTTTAATAACATCTTACTTTCTTCTCAATTTCTTCGTAGTACATGTATTGAATCTGCTTGCACTCATGATATCCGTAATCTTCTTGTTAATGAACTGACGAGGAAAAATATTCATTACAGTTTCTTCAGAAATGTTCCTTCAAAATACTCTTGTTCTTTCCAACTTGCTCCATATTTCACTCTCCCAATTCCTTGCTGTTGCTATCGTTACCTTGACATCTTCCTCTTTCTACCATCACAAATACTGTTCTCTTGTCCTGTCCCTTACATTCACAACTCGTTATTTCTTTTCCCACAGCAAGCATTTCTTCTTCTAAGCTGCATATTTTCGTTGTGCGTCGCTTGCCTGGGAAAGCGAATTCCCGCGCACGCCTTTGAGCCAGTGGCACAAAGAACGCGTCCCGAAGCCTTCTGATTCACTCAAGATCCCTACTTTGCTGATGAGCGCGGGTGAAAAATGCGCGGCGCAGGCGCTGCAATCCCAAGGCGCTCGCCTCGCAGCCCCCGCGGCCGCCGCTGGCGCACGCTGGGCCGAAGCATCCGCATGGCGCGCAACAAATGATCAGCGGGCGCAGAATAAATATAACAAACTTCTACACCCTGGATTCCCAACCTTTTGCTTGGATCGACCCCTTTTCGAAGAATAGTTTGCTTCATCGACCCCTTTACATTTTTCTCTAAAATATACCACATACAGTAATATCTCAATATAATAATTGCACATAAATTACTTAATTATTAGAATTCCGCATTAAAATTGTCTTATCTCGATTTCCAATCCTGGGAGACCCTTTCACTGAGTGAAGAGTTCCTAGTCGTAATTGTTGCGAACTGCTTATGTAAAGAATCGAATTCGTAAATTATCATTAGATAGTGTGTGGCCTTATATCAGTGAACAATTATTTATTAACCTTTTTTAATATTTTTTGTAATAAATGAGAACTTGATCTTCGTTTTTCCGTAGTCGCCGGATCATATTCAACTACCGACCCGCTTTAAAATGTTATCGTCCCGTTGGGAGTCTTCTAGAGTATATAAGGGGCGAAGATGATCACATTTTACCAGAGAATATTGGCGGGAAAATCTTATATAACGAAGTTACGCTTGTGGCATTTGCTTCTCAACGGTAGTGTATTTGATGTTTGGGGGATGAACGTTCTGACGCAGATAAATGGATTTCGTGTTCTTGCTAAATAGCATTTTGCGTACCTGACACTTGTAGCATTGCTATATAAGACATTTGCTGTTTCTCAAGTGTATTTTAATGTCAAATTATTTTCTATTAGAATGAATTGTGCGTTTTCTCGATTAATATTAAAAGAAACATTTTACAAGATTGAAATTCAATAATTTGATGTTCAATGAAGGGGATGAAAATGAACAACAATATCTTCACGCAAGGCATTGCATTCCTTAAATAAACAAATATAAATTAAACAAAAAATTACTGAAAATTGAATGTAAAGCCTTCTTCTGTGTATCAATCAGTTGTGTTGCTACATATGACATTCAGACATTTATCGACAAGATAATAATCTTTAAACTAAGCCGAAAGCGAAGTTAGTAAACAACACGATCAATTCTGTTCTTTCATCGGTTCGGTTCTATTATCCTCTTTATGTATCCTTTAGTATTAGTGATCGTTTATTGCGTCTCGAAACCCACGGAATACGCTAAGCAAACTGTTGTAGATAAATTGTGATAGTTAAAAAGTCTTTGAATATATCATTGGTTTATTATAATTTAACTGTGATACATTTTAAGTTCCAGCAATACGAATATAACACATTTAACTTATTTGACCATTAAAACAATTGTAGTACACATGTACACTCGTTGCTTCGTCATATGTCTACGCTAAGCAAACTGTTGTAGATAAATTGTGATAGTAAAAAAGTCTTTGAATATATCATTGGTTTATTATAATTTAACTATGATACATTTTAAGTTCCAGCAATACGAATATAACACATTTAACTTATTTGACCATGAAAACAACTGTAGTACACATTTACACTCGTTGCTTCGTCATATGTCTTGTGTTGTTCGTGTACTAGGAACACGAATCCCGTCACAAAGTGTGAGTTTCATTTGCGCCCACTGCAAGCTCCCGCCCTCGCGCGGGGACCTGCCCGCCCCTCCCGTGCTGTCTGCGTCGCCCATTTGTTCGCGCGGCGGCGCGTCCGCGTCCGCGCTCCGTCACGATGGGCTTTCGCCGCGGGCTCCCCCGCACCTTCTTTGTCCGCATTTAAATCCCGGGAATCGCAAGTGGTTTCTGAAAACAAATGACCTCATTATGCATGCATTACACACATTATGTATGCTTCCGAGTCGCTCTAGGGACATTTGCGTGTAATTACTTTATTTAATCAGCTTTACGAAAATAGACTGTGTAATTTTTTATCTTAGCCTTTTCATATATTTTTGCTTGTATTTTGCTTCTCATTTCTTTTTAATAATTTTCATAATTAATCCGATTATATTTATTCGACTAAATTCAATGCTATTTCGTTTTTGCGAATGTTGACGTATTAGATTTTAATAAATATTGATTTAATTTTATTGAGTAAATCTACAGAAACGTGTAATGTACGTGACAAACATACATAAAGACAATTATTTTGATACTGTATCGATGTATTTTGATAGCACGGTACTAATGTTTCGCGTATCACTTGGTTAACGGTTGCACAACCTCTGTTTTGCATCTCAGCATACAAGTCCGACAATATGAGTGCCTCAGAACTTCCTCGTTTAACAAATCACCCCCACAATTTTCATTACTTCCTTCTTATACCTCACGTTCCTCCTCCTCGCTCATCCTCACCTCTGAACACACCCATCTCCCCCACTTGCAGCCTTTCTTTCTGCTCGCCCATATAATCTGTGCCTTGGGCCCTTTCCTTTCGCCATCGTCCGCCTCTCCGCGCCTGCTGGACGAATTGCCTCGTTCGCATTCGGGCGGCGTGGAGGGGCGGGGCGGGGCGAGGGCGGGGCGAGGGGCGGGCGGGCGGGCGAGGGCGCGGGCGAGGGCGGGGCGAGGGCGGGGCGCGAGGGCGGACAGGGCGGGGCGGGGCGGGGCGGGGCGCAGCTGGCCGCTATCGCCCTGATCACCGCTAATCGCCGCGATCGCCCGGCCGTTCGCCCGGCCGTGCTGCTCGCCCACGCGGATCACGCGCGCGGATTACGCGCACGGCGCTGTGAGGCGCGCGGCGCGGATGGCGTGCGGATGGGCGGCGCGGCCGCCGCGCGCGTGTGGTGCGATTGGGAGGCACGTGCTAGTGGCGGGTGGGGTGGGTGGGGCGGGTTGTGAGCAGGTGGTTGGATGCAAAGGGCGGTGGGACCGGCTCGCACGGTGGAGGCGGGGCGAGGCGGGCGAGGAGGGGGCGAGGGCGGGCGAGGGCGGGGCGAGGGGGGGAGGCGGGCGAGGGGGTGAGGGCGGGGCGAGGGCGGGGCGAGGGAGGGCGAGGGCGAGGGGGCGAGGCGAGGCGGGGCGAGGCGGGGCGAGGGGGCGAGGCGGGGCGAGGGGGGCGGGGGGGGGGGGAAGGGGGGACAGTGCAAGGAGAGGGCGGAGCGAGTGCAAGTTGCGGCGGGGAATCGGCGAGGCGAGGGGGAAGTGCGAGGGTGCTTCTAGCGCGAGGTGTTCCAGGGGGGAGCGCGGATGCGCGCCGCGGTCGGGATACGAGCGGGGCAGCGCCAGGACACGGGCGTCGTGCGCGGGGCATGCGGGCGGATGGGCGGTCGCGCGTGACGCCGCTCAGGTGCACTGAATCGACCAATCCGATTGCGCGCACAGCTTCGCGAGCGGGGCTCGTTGCACGCCGCGCTGCGCGCAATCCTCTTACGCGCGCACCGGCGGCCCCTCTGCCCCACCAGAGCGCATTACAATCAGCGCGTCGTTTACGAAATGGAGCGCGAAGGAGGTGCAGTTTGATGGCAGTGACGACAAAATGGAACACAAGACTTTAACACTTCCAGAAATTAATTCCCACCTTATTTTTTCATTTTGCAGCTCGACAACATGCCACCGGTAAACCATAGTAGTGATAAAAAATAGTGTCTGCAGAGAATCATATATTCGTAGATTGATGATTTCAATACGATGTGTCCTATTACGAGTACGGCTACAAATCGGATTTTTTTTCTAGATACTTGTAAAACATTCACAATGAATCATGAATCATGAATTAATGAATCATGAAACGTAACTTGAGTGATTGATTACAATAATCAACCAGAAATTATATTAATATCTTTAGAACTCCTTTGATTTAATTTGATTGAAAATTTACATAAATTGCATGCTATTTATAACAAACACTTTTATGAAATGGCGTGTGCAAAATGCGTGAAATTACATTGCAATGTACTGATCGTTCTCGATCCCATATTGTTAACTCCTTGAAGCGCCGGCTGTTACAGTTCTGTGGCTGAAAAGCTGAAGTTGGGAATGCCGGTAGACCCAGAGGACTTCAGCGAAGTGACGATCTACTTCAGCGACATCGTGGGCTTCACCACCATCTCCGCGCACTCCACGCCCTTCCAAGTGGTCGACCTGCTCAACGACCTCTACACGTGCTTCGATGGCACCATCGCGGGCTACAACGTTTATAAGGTACTAACATTAAATTTAAAAATACCAGTTAATCAAATGTACTTTATTTCCATCGGAAATTTTCATGTTGTATGATGATGTCTTTTCCAAGTGCTTTTTAAGGATTGTTTGTTTTTAAAGAAGTCGTTTTGTTACTAATAATGAATCTTATCATATCATCCATTTTCTTTTAAATATAATATTCAAATTTTGTAAATTGAGTAGCTCTAAGGTGGAAGAATAGGCTTGACGTCCTGATTATCACTACTGATAATACTATAATACAGTAGGAGATAATGTATGAATAAACAAAAAGGGAATAATTTAATTCACAAGTGAATGTTAAGCTCTCAAGGTGATGTTAAGATCCCAATAATTTAATTTTGTCGAGAGCCCCACACATAATTGTATCCATTACAATTATGAAAATTAAGCCAGTGACTTATAATGAAACATGTACGAATAAATATTGCATGTACGATCAAGCAGATAACACCACTCACTTTTTTTATTAGATTGTTGTCCAGGACACGTAAGCAAATTAACCCATTTAAATATAGGTACTTTGAAGTAGTAGTGAAATAAAACTCGCAATAGCGAATAATGGTGGTTTGCATTATCAGGGAATAATGTGTTTGATTGCAATTCGAAGAGGATACAAATAGTGTTTTGAAATAAATGTTACAAACTTCTAGTACATATGTCAAGGTTCAAAAAAAAATATCACTGACCATGTGGTGGGAAATCTTCTGTGCTCAGAATATTTTACACTAACTGTGGAGGACAGCAGCTGGTTTGGGGCAAAGATTAAATAATTTTGAGTATTCTCACTACGTCATCTTCTGTGAAAAGCCCGCTTTTTATAACTCTAGCGATTCAAAATCCAAAAACAGTCACTTGTGAGAAAACTACGATCTTAACAACATTTTATCCGCGGATATTAGATGTGTATAGGTTTTAACGTGAGGTCAGAGACCATCGTGATTCAACTGATTTGACATTTTATCACCCCGACACAACACCGTTTCGGCAGGTGGCGTTGCCTACTTTCCTCGAGGGTATACCACTCGTTTAGATGTTGCATATCACTTAAAAAGGACTTAGAAAATCAAACGTCTCCGCGTGCGTTTATTAGACATTGGGGGAGTCATAATTGTAGAGGTGATCCCGTGGCATGACACCCGAAGTTGGTGGATTTCTTACGCCTAGATTCTTTCTGGGGGTAGACATTAAGTCCCTTGTATTTGAAACGTCAGCGGAGATGATCTCATGGCCAGAATTTCTACATCTAGGTGTTTTCGAGAAGGTAAGACGGAGCGTAAGACAGTACGGCTCCATTTTCATGTTTGCAGCAAATTTCATGAGGTCATTTCGAACAATTGTTTTGTAGTCAAAGCCGAATAAATTCAAAAATCTCAAAATTATCATTGCAAGTGGTTTGCTGAGGGTTAGTTTACCTGCCGATACTAGGCCAGGATAAGACATCCACTAATTAGGGCATTATTCCAGAAGAATCATGTCTGTTACTATTTAATTAGATTTGTCATTACATGACTGGCAAAAAGTGATCAGCTACGAACCACTGCATGACATAGAAATTTGTAACGTTTATTCTGGATCAGCCTGTAAAAGTTATACTTAGCAGAAAAATAGAATTAGTAACGTAGTCTTTAACACTCCATCACTCGCGCCGTTGGATAGAGTCAAACAGACGTTTCTTTTCTGATTAAGAGAAGCATGTTAGCACTCCGCAAATAGAAACAATGCTGCTATTCCTCTAACGGTGTCTGAGAAGGGTATCACTAAACTTTTTATCTCTGTTACGCACTGTGTCGCCATATCTTGAAGTAAAATCATTGTGCCTTTTTTACAGAATCCAACATGCAAATGAAACGGTGTTCTTGAATACTTGATCAAAATGATATTTTTTGTAATATGGTAGAGTTTAATATATGAAATGTTGAGTTTATGCGTTTCTCTCGTTAATGTGCATAAACGTAAATATTAGAAGATGTAGAAAACTAAATAATGGAGGCATTGGACGTAGTCCAACGCAATGGGTACGCGTGTTACCAATGGCCAGACAAGAGACGGAAATGTAATAGAAGCTTCAAATATGATTTGTAATTATTTATTGTTTCTTTCCGTAGTGCATTCAATTATAACACAAGCTCCGATAAACAAGAAAAGTGTATTCATTATTTTCATAAAAAAAGAAAACTTTATAATGGGTGCGTTGGAGGGTACTCGTGTTGCGAATGGCCTCGCGAGTGACGGAATGTTAACTGCATCGAAAGAATGGCGATGAGAAGCGGGCTGAGCGTGGCATTGCAATGGCGGCGGGGCGCTGCGCAGGTGGAGACGATCGGCGACGCGTACATGGTGGTGGGCGGGCTGCCGGTGCGCGACGCGGGACACGCCGACCAGGTGGCCACCATGGCGCTGGACCTGCTGCACCAGTCGGGCCGCTTCCGCATCCGCCACCTGCCCGGCACGCCCCTGCGCCTGCGCATCGGCATCCACACAGGTTAGTTAGTTAATGCCTTATTTTACGTGGCGAGACTCGGGCCATGAGGCCCGCTCTTCCGTCTAACCACGCAAATTTCGCTACGCTCCTTTCAACACCTAGCGGAGAAAGGAGGTATTATCTTGGGCGACGAAACAGACGGATCTCAATTTTGCTCAGAGGCTTCTTTTAGGCTTGAGGATCTTTTACATGCAGTAAATCTACTACATGGGACAGCCGGCTTTACTTCCCCTCCGAAGGAAGGCGTACGAAGGATTTTTTCGCCCTTAAAAATCCACGGCTTCGATCGGGTTTGAACCCGCAAACTCGGGTACAACAGTCCGGTACGCTGATCGTTATACCACCGAATCCGCAAACACAGGTAGCGCTCGCGTACGCGCGAATCTATTTAATTGTTTTACCTCAAAACAGGTAAACACTGTATATGACGTGCTATGAGGAGAAGTGCATGTTTTCAAAATTCTATGATCCATACCCTAAGCCCTACACTACTTGAAGTTTGAATTCAGGGAGGAAAAAACCCTCCTATGTAATAAAATCTACATTCAAGGATAAATCAGCAATAACTTTTGGGCTCTTATCCATCATGTCCTTCGTCAAGGAATAATACTTCCTGCCGCGACAACACGGAAACAATAATTTCAATAACTATATTTCACACTGAATTCTAGAAAACGTGCACAGATAATGAAGAATTAGTGCACGAGGCGGCTGAATATGCAATATATGATTCCACCGGCGATCGAACCGGGGTCTTTAAATCGAGATTGATGTTCTATCGACTAAGCTAGTGGATGAAATATTGCTGTGGGACCATTTCATATTCTTGCACGCGATCTGCGTATGTTGTAGAACGAATGGGATAGAAGGGAAAGATAAACGAAAAACGATGTCGCACAGTTTATTGGTTAAGTGGAAGAGACGGGATTTGTAATGAGAGGCAAATGTTGGCGTGGTTGAGTGGTGCTGGTACGCCACATTTGGTATCTGATAATACGAAGTCTGGAAGTGCTGTATTTGGTTCCTTCGGGAACTGACCTTGGGCCCCTTCTGTTATCCAGAGAGATGCCAACATAATGTGAGTCATCCCATTTTATTCATCATCACCCTTCATTTCATTTGTAATAAGCTTACTGCACATGTTTAGGATGTCAACCGGATAGATTCCCCAATATTTTTAAAGACATTACATAATATAATAGTTAATAAGTACTGAAAATATTTTAAGTACTGAACAAAACGTGTGGTTTTGTTTCAATTAGTGTAGACTTTTTGATGAATACAAGTGCTGATTAATAAATTTAAATTAACTAATAATTGGGAGATAAAGAGATCTTTTTAAAGAGATGTTAAAGTAGTAGACTTGTTATTCAGCAGTTCACTTCTACGTCTCAGTGACCTAACTTTTCTTTTTAATTGATAATAATGAAGAAACGACGGTAAACTTCCATATCCTTGACCCTATAGGGGACATTCCGATATTGACTCAACTGATGATGATGTCGACGTTTAAAAATCGTTGAAGGTAAACAAATCGGAAGCTAGTACAGTGAGAGATAAGAAGCGCGAAAGGCTTATAAAACTGGCAAATCACTTTTATACACTCCAACTCTAACATGAAGTTGCCATTATCTAAAATCCTGAAACGGAAGTGTGTTCTCCACACGTTTCAGCCCCTTTCCAATCAGTCATTTAGGCGCGACGTCTGTACAGCTTTATAATCACGTTTAGATCGAATGATAAAAACTAGTATATTCTGCTTGTGAAATATATTGCGTGAAATAGTTCATCACATTCCTACCGCTTTTCACACATTTTCAATAATGTGCGCAGTCTTACTGTACTGTAGGATTTTTATAAAATTAATAATAACAACCAAAAGCTTACTTTATGGAATTCATTTGCGTAATATCTAACACATTGCTTTGTGCATATTTGTATTGTTTTTCATTAGAAAAATATGCCTTGGGAGGATGTTTTTGTTCTGAATGCTCTTAATACAATGCATCAACTATTATTACATTACATATCAAATCGCATCGCATAATCGCATCACATAATCGTATTAAATACGTACTATTACATTGGGAGTAATAGCTGGAATTATTAATAACTCAAAACGAACAGTTGAAAATGGTATCGCCAGAAATATTCGTCTTTTTTAAAATTAGAAAAATAATTTCAAATCGGCATAATCTTACATGACATCCTTTTTATCATCTCACTCAGCGTACATTATAAAATAATCATTGTATCTTTACTTGGCTTTTTCGGCTAACCTTTCTGTGTCCGGTGCGCAGGACCCTGCTGTGCGGGGGTTGTGGGGTTGACGATGCCTCGCTACTGCCTCTTCGGCGACACGGTCAACACCGCGTCGCGCATGGAATCCACGGGTAAGTCCTCTATAAACTCACTTCAATTTCATTCCGGACCGAGGTTTTTTAGTCTTCTCTTTACTGGTCCCTTTGCTATAATATTAATTCAAACTGTAAGACATAATTGTTCTGCAATTAAATGCACGAATTCTTTGAAGTATTGACACAATTGCAATGTATACATTTATGTTAGGAAAGGTTTAATTTTAAAGTTAATTAGTCAGTCTACACAATTTTCAAAGGTTTCCGTTTATTATGGAATTATTTCTAAGTTCATAAGAAGTCTAGTAGTTCCGAAGTGATACTTCACATAATAAAATACCTTTCTATAAGGCCTCACAAAAATTGACTCTATTTTAGTCCTCCAAATGTATCGTAACCAACCTTCGTAAGTTCCTCATTACGATTCCTTTCCTTAAGATTAGTACGAACCAAATATTTTGATCCAAAATATTCTTATACAAGAACTCAAGGTTCTTCCGTCCTTAAATGCTGTTCAGAATGTCACGATTTCCTTGAATTTCTAAATGTGAAAATTTAAATTACAGCAATATCCTCTATATTATATACTTCTGAAATCCGAACATTTGGCATATTGTTCATAATGGAACAAACTTTTTCTATAAAGGAAACACATTAAAGGGTCCAACTCGTTATTTCATTGATTTTACGCCGTTGTGTGTGTGTGAAGGGGTGGACTACCTACATATTTCCAAGAATTCTTTCAATTTTTACGGCTCTAGATTTATCCTGAATCCTCATGTTATTTACACTGTTGCAATGCTTTAAACGTGTCTCCTACGTTATCCAAACTTTCCAATGTTTTAATTCTCACAACACTCAAGACTGCTGCTCTGTCGTATGTGATTTCAGGGTCGGCGTGGCGCATTCACATCTCGGAAGCCACCAAGGAGAAGCTGGACGAGGTGGGCGGGTACCACCTGCAGTTCAGAGGCCTCACCGAGTTGAAGGGCAAGGGCCGGATGCCCACGTACTGGCTGCTGGGCAAGCAGGGCTTCCACAAGCCGCTGCCCACGCCGCCGCCCATCGAGTGAGTCCCCGTCCTCTCCCCCTGCGGCACCCTGCCCCACCCCTCCTCCTCTGAGGCCATCCCCTCGTGCTTGGTGTTGTGCTGAGGATTCACATAGTTGTTGTTCCTATATTTAATCGGGCGTTTGCAGCCCCTTTGCAGTCTTCCAGTGACCAGCAGGACTGGTCATGAGATCCCACTCATGGACAGTGAAGCCTCTAAATACCAAACTCAACCTCTGTAGCTCTTCTAATTGGTTCCTTGTCCGTTTTGAACATTTATCTTAAACGTGTGGTGCAGGTTCAATTCCATGCACGTCCTCTCCTTTCACATCTTTTCATTTTTATTTTATCTTTAAAACACCATTTCTTTTCTTTTAGCACCGTTTATTAGTACACAACTACACCTCCCATCCACTGCGTGGAGAAAGTAAGTTCCTAAAACTATCTACCTCACGAGCGCCACTCCGTCTCAACGCTTGGTGTTACTGTCTCGAGTCGATTCTTTGTCTCCTCGCAGTGCGTCCCCCGCATCCGTAGGTAGCCCCACAGCGTATCTAGTGTTGCTTGGCGCTAGCGAGCCCGTTTGGCGCGGGCGCCGCCCTCATTCTTGGCTCTTTCTCTGCCTGGCTCGCCGCCGCCCCGCCATGGTGGTCGCCGACGCCGGGCTTTGCTCCTTGCTGCCTCCCGCCGCTGCCAGGGAGAGCCACGGGTGAGTGCGCGGAGACGCGTCTCCAGTAACTTTGAGTTACTCTAATGCGTATTCACTTCTTGGATTCGTTAGTCTGAAACAAAATATGTAAGAGGAGGAAATAACACACAAAGTTTAGAAACTATGATGACCTTTCAATTTAAATTATAACAACAGTTTAGTCATTAATTCTCAGACTAACGACCTTCCTCACTTTTAATTAGAAGTAACTCAGTCTACAATATAGCTATGTAGCCTTTATTAAAGACACAATTCACGTTATTTGATAGTGCTCTGTTAAAGGTAGTTAAGTCATTTTTGAGAATGTGATAGCCTGGAATATTTACTGAAAAATCCACAATGTGCTTAAAAAATCTATTAAAATGTACTGAATTTAATATTTTTGAATACTCTCGCTTGTTTAATGACCACACGCAATTTTATTTTCTCGTTTCTTCAAACTCACTTTAACGTTTTAACATCATTCATTGCTCCATATTACACATTCTAATGCCTCCAGTGTTAAACCGTGTAGATAACGTACTGCCTCAACGAAGTAGTGTGTGTTTAAAAAAAATAAAATTCACAATTTGAAATTTGATTACAATCTCTAAATGAGCGCTTCATTTGTTTATGGAAATTGAGTGCATTATAATTGTTGTGTATGCAAGGTGAGTGTGAAGTGGTGTCGTACGGGTGCGCAGCTTGGACGAGAGGCTGATCGTGCGGAGCGCGGGAGCGGGGGCGGGGCCGGGCGCGTCCAGCCCGGAGCCCGACTCGGCGCACACGTCGTCGCGCAGCCCCAGCGTGGGGCGCGGCGGCGGCGGCGCGGGCCGGCGGCGGCGGAGGAGGCGGAGGAGGAGGCGGCGGCAGCGGAGGGGGCGGGGCGGGCGCGACGCCGCAGCGCGCGCGCTCCGAGGAGGCGGCGGGGAGGCGGGCGCGGGCGGCGCCGGCGACGTGCTCTGCTCCTCCGCGTGCTTCGCTGCCCGCCTCCAAGAGCGCCTCCGTCGCGCACCTGCCCGCCGCGGCCCCCGCCGGCCCCGCCCTGCACCAGGTGAGCAGCACTCGCACGGCGAGCGCATGGCTTCCTGGTTGAGTTCCCTGCGTCGTCCTGCTCCTTGTGTCTTGATTCCTCCTGTTTCTTATTTCCTCCTCCCTCTTGCTTCATTCTGTTTATTGCTTCATACTCTATCTTCCTCCCTACTATTCATTATTCCCTTCTTCGTCGTGCTTCTTCTTCTTCTTCTGCTACGCGCCCCCAAATTCCCAATTAAACCAAAAACAATATATCTGGATAACATATTTTATAATTGAAAAAATGAAAACTAAAAAATATAATATAATATAATAAGCACAAACGAAAAAAAAAAGAATAGACATATAAATAGCCAGAATCTATGTTTTGTAAGTCCTTGATACCGGAAAATCAATTGACGGCAAACGGCTGTCTGTCTGTCTGTTCGTCCGTCCGTCCGTCCGTCCGTCCGTCCGTCCGTTCGTCCGTCCGTCTGTTCGTCCGTCCGTCAGTCCGTCCGTCCGTCCGTCCGTTCGTCCGTCCGTCAGTGATCAAGGATAGCGCCTAAATCGTTCAACCAATTTTCTTCAAAATTAATATTCCCCGATCGATCTAAACGAACTCAAAGATTTGGGAGTTTCGAAGTTATATTTTAATTTTTAAGTAATCTTTATATGAAGCCTCAAAAGCATGTTCAATTGTTTTCCTAAAAAATGGCTCCATTTTTTATGACACATTGTCTTCAACGCTTAAATCACTCATTTAAGCGTTCTTCCATGAATTCCCTCGTTTTTTTTTAATTACAAAAGGGCAATTTTTTAGCGTCGTATTACAACTACAACATGGAAGATAGAGATTTTTTCTTAATTGAACCTGTTCTTTAAAGACATGAAATAAGTTCGTGTTCCATTTTTCGAAAATATGAGTACTTTTTGTGTTATTGTACACGAATTATATACGATTTTTGAACAATTTGAAATACATTTTTCTCAAACACCACGCCATTTTTTACTTGTTCTTTACCAATTACAATTTTTTCCCTGCTTGCTTTGCAAAAGTATCCATATGTAGATCAATCTTTCTCATTTATATTTTTGAGTATTTGTATCTTGAAACAACCACACAAACGAACATGAATGCATTTGATTAGTCTATATAAAATTCCATAAATAATAACGCTTTATAGTAATGCACATTACCAAATTGCTCTTTGCGTTTTGCATATGAGACAAATGTTATCAATAACGTTTAGTTTTGCTTTCACACACACGATCAAAGGCGTTTATGGAACAGTGCCAATTTTTGTTTATTGAAACAAGCGCTTACTTTGTCATCCAATCACTTTGCAAAGAGATCAATAAGCCTATCATGATATATGTGCTTCAAACATATTTCCCCGTTAACGAATGATTTTGTATTTACTTGCTTTATGAAAACCTTTCGGCATTTGCCATTCACATTACAGAATGTTGCGGAAATACAGAAATAATGTTTCTACTAGTAGACATATCTTAAATAACTCTAAATATACGTGATCACGAACCATAACACAAATTCTATTTTAAAATAGTGAGTTTATTTCCCACTCGCAATGAAAGCTGTGGAAGAATGAGTTCATTTCAACGCCGTGTTATGACGTCACTATCTGTGATGCGCGCGACACTAATGCATTGCGGGTTGCGTTTCATGAATACTAACCGTAACCTCTCATTATTACTTCGTCTATTCTCTCATAACACCATGTTTTCAATTTTTGTTATTTTGATAAGATATCGTTATTATTTGAGAAAAATTATTATAAAAATATGCCACATCTATATAATTTTCTTCGGATTAATTGCATTTTTTGAGATTAGAAAAAATTGACTATCTATCGCATTGCATTTGAATGCAACGTAAATATTCTTGAAACGTGTCATGGTAAGTAAACCTCCAATGTTACATACTTTTTGATGCAAAAATGTTTATAGTCAAGTTGTGATATTCCTGTGAAACATTTAACTACCAACTTAGATTTATATCACCGTATTGCAATTGATTAAGAAATTTTTAATTGAGTACGTACTATATTTGCAAAGAAATTATTTAAACGCCATTTTAAGAAAAATGAGATAATACGATTTCTCTAAATATAAATTTAATTAATTTTAAAAATAAAGAATTTAAAACTGTTCTGACCATAAATATTTGTATGAAATATTTGGAGTATGTTGAAAATGCTGACCGAAGATCAAATTATGATCTAAAATGCCAAGTATTATGAATGATTTGCATGATCAATGGGTTGTTTTATTATTATATGCAATTGACAAATAACCAAACAATTAAAATTAATTTGAGTAGGTGAGTATATTCATCAATGTTAAATCATTGTTTTAAGAGTGACAATAGCTTCACACTGGAATTGGTCTTCGAATGACGAAACTCTGAACTGAACGTTATAACAAGAAGGCATGCATAAAAATAATTCCAATGACTTTGTAAGTATATTTGAAGTATAAATGTAAAGTACTGAATGGCAACTAATGGTATCTGCTTGTCGGTCAATAACCACGACCTCGATCTTTTTTCCTTTGAACTTTTAAGCAAATAGTGAGAGGACTCTTCGTTTTCTTGTGAACGCTAAATTAGTGAAGCCCTTCACTCTCCCAAGCCATCTTCAGTTCTTGCTGCTCTGCAACGTTAAATTAATACGAACGGTGTTGTGCACGAGTCTAATATTATAATCCTTTATTTAACAGAAGGACTTAGACCCGTGCGATTAAATTACTTAGAATAACAAACAGTATATTTACTTTTACACACATTTCGAGTTTCAACACTTGTCTAATCCTACCTGCAACAGGTATCCAAAAGAGCCAATAAAAACATAACTGTACTAAAAACGTTTCGTTTAGTCGATTACGTCCTAAGAAATATAACTCGGCCTTTCAGAATTCACCCAGGTATTAAGGGTCTCATAACGCAGAGCTTCACAATACGAGTTTTGCGTAAGGAAACAGGTGTCGATAGTAGGTACGCCAGCTGAATTTTTATGGTAATTTCCAAAAAGGACGCAAGGCTTAAAATGAAAGAAATATTAAAACATTATTTTGAAAAACATTATTAAATTATATTTAAATAGATACTATAATTTAATCATATTAAATTAATATAATTAAAAAAGATTAAAATTCTATAAAGCGTTGTTGCACATGTACGAATGTCGTGTGGGCTGAGGCATTCGGGGCGTGGGTGTGGCAGGTGCTGGCGGCGGTGCACGAGCCGGCGGACGGGCGGGGCAGCGCGGAGCAGCTGGCGACGGACCCCACGCCCACGCCGTCCTTGTCGGCGACGGCGTCGGTGTGCGCGCCGTCGCCCGCGCCGCTGCACCACCCTCCTTCGGCGCCCGTGTCGGCGTCGGACGTGGCGGCGGCGCTGCTGGGCGTGGGCGCGGCGGCGCCGGCGGGTGGCGGCGGCAGCGGCGCGTCGGCGTCCGCCGCCGTCACCCCGACGCCGTCGTCGGCGTCGTCGGCCGGCGCCGCGCCCGCCCGGCGCCGCCGCCGCTCACCTTCCGCGCCTCCACCACTCCCCGGGCCCGCTGCCTCTCGCCCAGCGAGCAGCACCTCAACCACCTGCACCACCACGCGGGCGTCGGCTTCCGCTCGCACCACGCCTCCAACGCCGCCATGGCGCCCGCCAGGTGCGTCCAGTGGCCTAGGAGCCACATCAGGCATTTAGACGATCAGCATCCTATGCAGAATTAGTCAAATCAGACGTCCCGAGCTTATAACGGAAAATGTCATTAATGATGCACTTACATTTTCAATAACTTTTATTTTACGAAATAAATGCCACTTCGAAATAATTTCTTGTTTATGTGGCGAGTAACTTCCGAAGATGTCACAGGCAGTAGTTCAGCTATGCTGCCGTTATGATAAGAAAGCCACTGTCTTCGATGATGAAACGAGCGTACATGACTATTAATTAATCACTAAATACTATTTAAAAACTGCATACAACCTTGAAAAGATGAGAGAATACTGCTAAATTTAATGTGTTCTGAAGTTTTTAAATATTTTCTTTTTATATATTTTAAGCGTTTTTGGTTCCTTTTTTCCGTAAATCTTTGTTATTCAATGTAGTGGGTTTATCTCACATCTCCAATCCAACAACTTAACGTAAATTCTACAGTCTCCTTAAAGGATCTCTGGAAGTCGTAGGTAGATCACTTAGAGCAGATTATATACACTCAATCTCTGTGGTATGTGTAAGAATTCTTAACTAGCCTGTACATATCTTAAAAAGTTAAAAATTATATTCTTGAAATTTAAGGTGTTCTTTTGTTATTATCTAGATTATCTTCACAACTATAACTGGCCTCATTCACTTCCTGTTCAAGCTAGAGACATGATGATCTGCCCCTTTTGGGTAGTCGTAATAAAACTATCCCATTCTGATACTCTCTCGCGTTCTACATTGTGTTGTTCTGTTCAATGATTTCTTACCGATTAATATTTCTAAATTGACGACTTTCTGAGAAATGTTCATATGATGTCAACAAACCTAAATAATTGTTCGTCCTAATCGTTAGTAAACGTGCATAAAATTGGCTTGTCGTATTTACATAACGTATTTTTTAAATAATAACTGCAATGAAACTATGCTTAGTAAATACTGCTGTAAATATTATTTTTATTTTTGGTTTAAGTTATTCTGAAAAACGCTTAATTTTTGGATTTATCAGTCACAAAAATGTATTATATTAAATCAATATATTATCTTAAATTATTTTCCTTGTGTGATATTCTTTAGATCTATTAAATTAAACAATGGACTTTAACAACTAAGAAAATTGCGATCTTAATTGAAATTCCATTTTCTCCTATTTAGGCAATTGGAAAATATAATCATTCTATCCATGTATGACAATATTACGCAAACTTTTAAAGGGACTTGTAGTCATTAATATCACCTTGTATCAAGTAATGAAACACCCTTCATTAGAGACTCTTAATTTTTGTAATAATACAAATGCAAGATCAAAGAGTAGGAATTAGCCAATTTAATTCTCTTTTCGTATTTTTCGAGCATTAAATGTAATAACTTGATGTTGCAAAACTGTATTTGTTTGAATTTTAAGCTTTTTTTCAGTTTAATTGTTTCATCATCAGATCAATATAATAATCATTCTTGATATTTCTAAATCTACTCTGTAATTCGGAAACTAATCGTACTTCTATATGATTTGCCTGCTATATAAAAGAAAGCAAATATCCAATATAAAAAAAATAAATTTGTATATTTTTTATTATAACAACTGACAATGGAATAATATGTAGGATACATGCACAAAATATAAATATGTTAACACGCTGTCCTCTGAACAACGAAAATGTGTTTTCTGTGAACGTGACAGATTCGAGCCGTCGCCGTTCATGTTTAGACGCTCCAATACGCTGAGGATTGGATGCCCGTCTGTGCGTCCGTATGTATTGGTCATGATGTTTGTGTGACCCCGAGTGCTTTGTGTTGGGTGCACTTAAATATACATGTATTAGCTTGGTATTTCTTCAGAACCTCAAGTGTGCATTTCATTGTAATGTTATTTGTAATGATTAATTTCATAATGGTGTTGGATACAATTGAAGCGGTAAAAATGCAAGTAAATCACGTTCCATTTCAAAACATTGAGAACCAAGTCACAGTTCGGAATCCATACGTCTCTACATGTACTTGATATACATGGACAGAGTTTGCCAAATACTTACCAGAATAAGGTCCATTTGTATTACGAATGCAAGGAGTACGACGTAGGACTGATTTAAACTTTCTTACAAATTATTGAAATTCGACTCGTTCTATTTGTGTTTTCATCGCTTTAATTATAGATTTGGATTCTCAAAATATTTTGACTGCAAGGAAAAAAAGAATACAAATGATTACAAATAGCATTTTTATCACCAATGTTTTACAAAATCACCTCTAGAACGTTTAGAGATTAGAAATAATCCATTTCCTTGTGTGATATTCTTTATGATCACTTCACATCAAAATCCTTGTGACCTAAGCGTGTCTATGTTTTCTGTGTGCTAGATTCTTGTCTACCTTAAATCAATATTGCACAATTTTTACTCACAAGTATTCACCTCATCTCACCGTAGTGCTCTTCTTTACAATGTATCTCATAAGATCACTGAATGCATTAGAAGAGAAAGAAGTTTAAATCCACGATATTTTTCCTTAGATCTCTTTTCTCGATAGACTTCTGCCGCTTACAATTGATCTCCCATCTTTGTTCCTGTGCAATGTATTGTATGTTATCCTATCATTTCACTACTAAAAATGTTAATTCCTCACACAGACTTCGTAGAGGGTTGAACTTTCCAAACTTACCAGCATGAAACGAAATAAAGGAAAAAAGAAATGACGAATAGATGTTTTATAACTATGAACCGCTGTGCAGTGGATTCACATTATTAGATTTAATCCACTAATGTGTACGAATATTCATATTCGTATATTCTAATACAAGATTATTTCCTATTGTGTAGAATCCGCAATCATCAATTTACATCAATCTAATACCCAACAACTACTCCTAGGACAGTGCGTATACTTCGATTGAGAGAAAACTATTTAATTAATAATATCTTGGTTTCCTCATGCAGGAACGTTGAAAAAATAGTGATAACGTTTCTCTCAATATTTAATTAATTTTTAACGTTCACATTTAATTTAAACGTCAAATACACACATTGCATCAACATATTTATTTCTGTTTAATACCATCGTCCTTTTAATATGTAACTTCTTAAATTCCTGCACAGTCTCCTTGCTTCAGATACATTCATGTAAAATTCCAGAGAACAACACAGGTAAGAATCTAATTTTATTTGCAAAGAGACCTTGTTAACACAAAACATGCTCTCGTTTAACGTATCAGCTTATTTACCGTGTAACTGTGAGGCTCCACCAGCACAATTCTTGATTCCTTTTAGAGTCCGTCTTAAGCAACATGAATTATTTCTCAAGGCTTTCTGTAAATCAGAATTGTGTGTTTTCTTGACTCATTCACTAGAAGTGAGTTGAAAAAATTAATGCCATTTAGTCATCATTCATGAACTATTCTTACATGATGAAAACTTATGTAAACGTAAGCTTCCGCGGCTCGAGTCCGTGTCTTCTCGGCTGTCCGAGTGACGTTGGCTTAGAGACCGACATTGCGCCTGTCATTTCGCAGGCTTTCTCAGGGTAGTGGCGAGCTTGAGCAGTCACTGCCCCGAGCAAGCTTGCGACACGACAGACGAAACGTCGGCCTCTCATTCAACGAAGCGCCGTCATCCGGACAGCCAAGAAGACATGATGAAAACTTATAAAACCATATCAACTGTATACCATTACTGAAAATTACAATAAGCAAGTTATTTAAACGGGATCTTTTACAAATGTGTTATATGTCCTATTTCGTAGGAGGATTTAGTTCAAGGCGTTGGAGGAGGTGGTGCACCTCCAACGCAATTTGCCTAACGCGCCCTGCGCTTCGTAGGTTCCTGAAGCGGCAGTTCAGCCTGGACCGCGGCGACGACCACGTGGCGGGCGGCGGCGGGCCGGTGACGTCCATGTCGACGACGACGCTGGACGCGGGGCCGGGCGGCGCGGGCTGCGTGGGCGGCGCGGGCGTCGGCGGGGGCGGGGCGCTGGCCGGGGCGCTGAGGCGCCTCCTCCACGGGCCGCCTCAACAAGCAGAACTCGGCGGGCGCGGCGCACGACCTGGAGCGCATCGAGGAGATCCGCTGGCGTCGCCCGGGGCGGCGGCGGGCGCGGGGCGCGGGCGCGGGCCGCGGCGGAGGCGCCGGCTACCTGCGGCCGCGCTGCGAGCTGCCCGCCTTCTCCGCCTCCTCCATGTCCGTCTCCGTGGAGTCCCTCAACTGAGTCGAGGCGCAGGCGGAGGATTGAGGAGTTGGATCGGCGATGGTGGAACCTACAAAGGCTTCGGCTGCTCCACCACTTAACGGTTTCGTATTTCGAAGTTGACACATGTAAGCGTGTCATGGTGTAGAAGCTTTGTAACACCAGACTAGAAGTGGACTGGCGACAATTCCACCAAACAGCAGTAGTGTTATTACGAGATTTCAACACTTGGAATCCAGTATTTACCAAAGAATAAATACACCAATTATCTCTTAATATAGATAGAAACTTTAGAATGAGTGACTCCTGTGTAACGTTCAGATTGTTGGACCCCCATTCCTTTAATCCCACTGGAAAATATCCAGCACGTCTACAGGGAATGAATTAATTACACCAAGCACTTCATGCTAGATCTCCACATTGAAGTAGCACACGTGATTGCTCCATTGTGATACCTCGTAGATATTAGCGAACCCCGTGTGAGGCCTCGAAGGAGGCGAGTGAGCGAGTGCCGAGCCCTGCCCGCGGCGCCCCGCTCCCCGCTCCAGCGGCGCCGGCGTGCTGCTCCTCGGTCGCGCCAGGGCGTGTGCTGGCACGGGAGCTCCTTCGTGGGATCTGCGGCGATTTCGAACTGAGATCGATTGATTTCTTTCTCAAACAAGTGACGTTCATCGTGGAATGTGTCGTTCACGCGACGTAAGCAGAATCAGGGAAATTATTGAACTGTACCAAGAAGAGTTTATTTTGGTAGTGTAACGTATAGTTGAGGCAGTAATTCTCAGGTTGGAAAAAGAAAGTTTTAACAATTATATATACGCTGTCTGTGACGAGGATAGGAGGAGAAAAATGTGATCTGTTCGGTGTTGATGAATGTTGCGAGTGATTCTTGTGATGAGACCTTGGTAAAAATCTAAGAGTAGTGCTGAGTGAGGTGACTTGACCGTCGCAAGTGTTCGTCGGTGAAGTGCGTCTCGGAGAAGAGGAAAATCAACAAAGACCGCTGAGCATTGAATTGGATTCCAGAATCTTCGCCGCCGCCGCTTCAGCTCCCGATCTGCAAGCGGACAACATGGCGGCGCAGCGCATCCAATGCGCGTCAAATCTTACGCCATGTCACTCATTCACTCAACTGCATTGTACGGTGTCCCATCCATTTGAGATGTCCCGCCGCGCGGACGCGCGTTGTCCAGGGGGAGATGCCACTTGCAATGCGCTGCCGAGGAGAGATTGTATCGAAACCCATGGCCACTCGACGTACTTTCCGTTATGACTAATTTCAGAACTAGTTTTTTGCATATTTACGTAAACAGATGTCTAGCAGAATAGCAACTTTGTTTAAATGAAAGGCATTAGATGATGACTAGTTTTGAAAAAACTATAATCAGAAATTATGTGGGTGGCATTTACGGGGTTGATTTTACCGGTCCATTGTTTTTTACCAGACAAGGACGCGTCGCATCTTTGGATGAAAGATGTATTTGTATAGACACATCGCAAATAACCGCGAACTACTTTGCCCTGAGGAAGGCTCCGAGAACACCATCTTTTCAGCCAAGGTTGCGACGATTCTCGACGGAAGAGATAATTTTCAAAACTCCGTTGACATGCTAAAATAACTGTAATCCACAAGTTTGTGAAATTATCCGGGACCTTTCGAATAGTACTTAAATAGTAATTTGGAATCGTATACAGAGAAACGATCTGAAAGACATTCTCCAGTCTTCATTCAATGGACGTGCAGTGGCCCTCCCTTAGGCGGGCGTCCACCCGGTCGCCCCCAGCCCTTTCCCTCACGCACAGCCCTCGGGCCCTTCCTGTGAACGGTAGGCCCTCGCCGTCGTCGCGCGGGCCACACGATACGTAGCACTCGTGCATCACGTGCATATTTTGAATGTTAGCGGTTTTTTGTATTTCACAATATTTAAATGTCTATTTCTTTACTCAGATATATGTGTATATATTTTTTGTTCTGTAAAGTTCAAGAAGATTCTACATAATATTATACATATTCTAGGTGAAAATATTTACGCATATCGTATGTATACATTATCTGATGTATAGGGAAATGTTATTTTTCTGGATGTTTATATATGTGTTTAAGTTTGTTCTCTTTTGATGACTTCCAGATTTTATAGTCGTTGAAACACGATAGGCTACACGATAGGCTCTGCCGCCTTGCGACATTGTATGTCACTTCCGCTTGTTCCTAACATTTTTCTAATGCTGTCACATTATCTTTATTAACTTCTTAGCTGGCTGTAGCTCCAATCTTGATTCGTCAAAAAATCCGTTTCATTTGCTTACCTATTTCGATTAGGGGAATTTTTCTTCAAAAAATTTGCTTTTTCAATTTTAAATAAGTGGATGGACTAGGTTTTAATTGACAAAAAGTCGTGAAAGTTTATCATCAGTTCATATTTTACTTTTAGTATATTATCATTTACTTTTACAATGCTTTGTACATAAAATAAAATATTTGCAAATTGCAATGTCGTCCGTCCGTAATCACATGTTGTGGTTGACTCTAAAATATATTTATAAGTTGAATTTTTAAACTTTGTTTTGTTTTAAGTTAAATTGTAATTTTTTCGCAGGTTTAGAAGATTGAATTCAATAAGTAGATATAAATAATTATTTTTAAACAAAAAAGTAAAATTTAACAAATAATTTGAATATTTCTAATATTTTACCATAAAAATGAATGACGAATAAGTGGCAAGCTCTTTAATAAACATTCAAAGCTTGTTTAGTAACTATTGCTTTCTTTTAAATTATATTTTTCGAAATAAATTGTTTTCTAATTTATAATTTATTTTATTTTTTGTGATTCATAAATGTTTGAAAAGAACATTTATCAAAAATGATTTTAAATGGGGAATGCACCAGAGCAATGCTTCAAAATCTTAACCGTCAGCTTAGAGGTCACACAACCCTTTTTCTACTGACAGCTCATCTATTTCCAGTCTTTTGTACGCACAAAAACCTCCCTTTTGATGAAACAATCCTAGCGGAAGTCGACCAGCAAGATACGGGCCACCAGGCAGACATTCGTGTCAGAGGCACTTTGGGGTTGTGTTAGACTTTTTCCAAATTTTTTAAGTGTAATATTTTAAACAAATTTGTACGTATTTCTTCAATTTCTTAGAATGAAATTTGAGTAAAATATATTAGAAATAGGCATATTGATATCCTACAAAAGGATTACTTAGAACGATATTTTTAACAAAAAATAAATCTAATGTCATATCATGAAAACTGCAAGTATCAAGTTACTTCAATTGGTCAAAGCATCACAGTAAATTGGTGTAAAAAATATTATGACCTTTGTGATGGAATTTTAAAATAAGTGTTTCAAATATTGAGTTATTTTTCAAAAATTAATATTATATTTAAATTTACAAAATATAGTTTTATTTAAACTTGAGGTCAATGGAAGATATTTATATTTTGGATGTTATTAAATAAATTGATATTACCTCGCGGTTTTAAAGACTTTGTCCTGGCAATTTTAAATTATTTTTAAAAAATTCTTACAGACTATGACAAGGAAAGATACTTGAAAAAGTGGCTTAATACTGTTAAAAGTTTCATAAATTAAGGGCCTTTAGTAAATAGTATTATCTGTATTCGCCGGTTACTTTCAGTTTCCACACTTCCCTCGCGATCGTCAGAAAGTGGAAAACATTTGCCTTAGACCGCTTCGCCCTGGTGCCCGAGTGTCTGCCAGTCGACCCCTGATGGATGTGCTCGAGCGACCCTAACTCATGTCGGGCTTCTCGCGGGAGCGCGCGCGGCAGTTTTTGTATATCCAAGAGGATTTCACTGTTTGTACATACCTGTTGGTTTCCCGTGACTCCGGACGTAATCTATTTTTCTGCCCGTTCATTCTCCGTTGAAACCGAGTATTTCTACAGACCGTTTGTACGTTTGTACGGAGAGCGTAGATATGGATCATCCCTGGGATGAGAAGCGGCCTAACTTTTGATGTTCCCTATTCGCTTCGGTGTTGTGTAAGCTCCGTGTGACCCCCACCCCATTCCTACGACCCTCCTTTCATACTCGTCTAATGTTCAAAATACAATTTGGCAGCCACCGTCCTTTTTACTACACGGTGCCGCTGCGTACAGTTCCAAACGAAGACTTTTCTTTTGACTTCCTTAGTTTGTGTTTCTTCCCTTCACATTCTAGGTTTGTTCGTAATGTCGTGAATTCCATTTGGAATCTTGTTGTGTACTGAAAACAATAGTTAACAATTTCATAAATGTATTGCCAAGTTGACAAAATGTCCTCCTTGTATGTTAGTTTTCGTTGGGGACTGTACCTGAACCATAGTGGCTCAAACGATGATTGGGGAGATTTAATAAAAGAATCAGAAATATTTAACTAAACGTAGGTGAGTATTTCTGTTTTTTATTGTTTCCAGAAAAAGTTCTACTTAATGTCAAAAGTATTTCTTTAATTGGAGAAAGTATTAATATATACATTTCTGTCACTTTCATTTCCATTATTTGATATATATTAAACATGAACACACTGTAATTTTATTCAGAATACTCTGAGTTTCTTTTCTTTTCGTTGAGACCTAGTGAGGAAGAAGTGATAATTTCGATGGGAAAGTGTTCCTTATTCATTCACTATCTCGAACTGAAAAGGTTACTCCTTTCTAAAAATGTTCACCCCTCCCCACTGTTTCCTATAGAATTCGTGTAAAGAATCTTCATATTAATATTGAATGAGAGTAACTTTTTCAGTTTCAACATTCGCAACTATTCAAATATTCATCGACATAAAGCCACTTTGGTCAACTCTATTATGACAATTTATTAAAACTCGTGTTTGTAAGTTAATTGTGTAGACGTAATTGCGATGCTGTAGCGGATCTAGAAGCCCCGTTCCGTTGGCGCGAGCCCTCAGGGCGGGGCTCGTCCCTAGGGTGTTTCTAGGCTACTCAGTATTGTATGGCGGTCGCCGGCGGAGCGCGCTAGGGCGCGGGCGGGGGCGGGGGGCGGCGGCGGGGGCACCCGGGGAGGCAGAAGGAGGGAGAAGTGGGCGAGGAGCCGGAGAGCTCAGGGAAAGGGCATTCACACACGGATATTTAAAGATCAAAATCTAACTGGAAGCCTAAAGGCTTCTAAAATATCGAAAGTTCACTTAATCAATAGTATATTGATTCAGTGGTGAGTTGTAGTTGACATTTACATAATTGAAATAATTGAAGGCGTTGTCATTGTCAACAATAGTATTTATTTCAATCACTTCACTTAATCAATAGTAATTTACCATTTCTTGGCTCTATATATCTATACACACTTCGACAGTGCTCTTGGTAAATTTGTAAGAATGTTGATGATTTTTTTAAAGAAATCATACATTTCATTCTTTATATTTTTTATTAATTAATGAATTAAACAGTGAATCAAACCACTTGACTCTCACATTTTCATAAGATATTCTACAAGTTTTGACACTGGTATCCATGATTTCGAAAATGAATTTCTAAGTGAAACGTATTTAAATTTTTTATGTTTAATCACTGAAGTTTAATTTTTATCTTTCACAGAATACCTCTTGAATTTAATAGTAACTCAGAATTTTCTTCCTTTCTCTCCTTTATTATTTTTTTACGTTAGTATAATGAATCAAAAATGATTTTTTACGCATTACATACACAAAATTTATTCTGCAAATTTAGTTTAAAATAGTATTCAATTTTTTCTCTTCTCCAAGAAGAAAAATTTGACAGTTTACTAAGACAAAATGCCAAATCTGGTAAAAACATGATAACACCTACACTGCACTTTGTAATCTTGACTCATACATTGACGTTCGCATCTTCTGAAAAGCTTCGTTTAAATAATCAAACATCCAGCCAGAACGATTATCACACCACTCAGCAGAATTCCAAGGATTTACAGCTTCCTATCGTAATGTAATCGTACAATCTTCCTATCAATGGTGAGACGAGGGGTGATACAGACGGGGGGGATGGGGGGAGAGACGTCGGGTAGGACAACGCACAGCCCCCGGCGCCGCCCGACCGCGCCCCTTCCGCGCCCGGCGCTGCCCCCATTGCCACGGAGCGCACGCGAGGGCGAGGCCAGACGCCGGGCGAGCCCTCACGCCCACCCGCGTACCCTTGCATGACGCAGTGGAACACGTTCTAAATTCAAGAAATATTTAGTAACGATATGGACTCTTTATTCTCTGTTAGTTTTGAAGTAAAACACGTTGCAAATGGAGTAAATAGACAATTGAGCTATTTCGTATATATTCTATGTAGAGAAAGAAAACTACGTGTTTATTATGTAAAATGGTCCAGCAACCGGACAAAAACGTGAACTCCTTTTCGAGCAATGATGTGCGAATACAGTTCAAAATATCATTCAGAGCATCATTCTTTTCTTCGGTATTTAAAAGTTTCAGTTTTCATATCAAACTTCCAAATGTAATGAAACAAACATATTTCTGTATTTCTTTTGTTTTCATAAATGACGATCGCCATTGAAAAGAATAATGAAACATGCAGTTTACGTGACCTGGTAATTTAAGAGATGTTCTGTTGATAAAATTGCAGCAATCAAAACAATTTTGTAATAAACAATTTCACAATAAATATTGACAAAAAAACGTATCTGAATGCCACAATGTTTAACTATGTTCAGTCAAATACTAAAAGTACACTGTAATTCCATTGCATTCATTCTTGCATACAAAGCCCACAAAACAAATTAATTAATAGGGAACTGCACGTCATTATTTACTTTGTTCATCTTCCGTTTACATTGGCTTTGTGGGATTAAACAAAATGTTTGTTTAAGCCTTGGAAATTCCCACGAGAGGGAAAATATTTCGCCGGTATTGTGTTGGGAGAGCAGAGATTCCGGGGGCCAAACATTTTTTAAATTACGAGCGCGGCCCACGCCCGTTCTTTTTGTGCAGGGCGCGGGCCATCTCTCGAGCGGTGATTACCGCGAAGCCGCTGCGCATTTGTTCCTCGGAAACAAATGAATGGCGTCGTCCGCGCGTGGCGTAGATGTTCCGTGGCTCTCTCTTTTCCCATCCCCCAGCGCCGTCGGCGACCGATCCAAACCCAAGCAGGCGTTCAACTTCTAAAAATGATTGCATGGCTATTCCAAGCAGCAACTCGTCGTGTTGGGTGTGTAGAATTTTTATGCCATAACAATTGTCGTACCATTGTTGAATTTGGTACTCTGTATTTTGTCTCGTTTGTACAATCCTGTGGACAGAGTAATTTTTTCCCGTAACAATATGGTCTGCGATGACAGTCTGTGTTGGTGGCTGTACCTTTTCCTTTAAATTTCGCACAAGCGCATAGGTGATCAACACGTGCATCGATACCCATGCACTCAGAGAGAAGCAAGCGGTGCGCTTTTTGCTTTTTAACAAGCTTTGTGTGTTTCCTTTCGCAAATTATAAAAAGTAAAATTGTTACGTTAATACGACTTGTTATTTCCCTTTCCAGATTTTGCTTTACAGGCTTCCCACAATAGAAAATTTGAAATATGGAAATTTTAAAATGTTCCATATCGCTAATTTTCTTCATATACAAGATATAAATTATCTACGAATATTATCCAATTTAAAATGATCGTCTTTATAAAGAGAAATGCAATTTTGACAAAATCGCAACCACATAGAATACAATTTAGAAAAAAGGCTCTCTTGATTATAATATCCATTCTTTTGGTGGCACATAGTATTCACTGAGCAAACTCACGCTCTATGATAATAGTTCTACTGGTGCTAATGAGTCGTCATAATTTACCCTATAGTGTCAAACATTACTGTGAGTTGTCCAGTCATGCAGCATGTAACTAGCAGGTGAGTATGGAACAACGCCAAAAGAGATGATATACAATGTTAGTATGAAACGAAAACTTAGAACCATTATAATACCTGTAATAGTACCTGGCATTTGTTTGAGACCTCTTCTTAATAATCTCATCAATTTAATAGTTTATAATTTCTTTTATATTCTCTTTTTTATTATCTCAATAGTCTTTGCTGTAAATTGTTTACAAAACCTTTTTCTTTCTATTTATTTATTTTATTATTCTCTTTGGAATTAAGTAACCATGTGTTTAAAAATAGTGGATAAAAAATTTAATTTGGATATTCAAAAAATACTTGTGTAAAATGTGAGATTAGAAACGATTGAGAAACAATTTGACTTTCAAAATTGAATGATTCGTATTTCGTAATATTCCAAGGGCAGAATAAGATTAAATGCAATTAAAAGTACATTCTAAAATAATTAAACCCTCCAGACATTTGTGGATTCATCAAGTCTTTATGTTTGCATGTATTGAAGAATTATAATGGTAAAGGTCCACCAATAAAATGCAGGAGTATAGTATGTAAGATAAACTTTTTGGCTGGTTTTATTTCAGTGTTACTGTTGTAATTAAAGGGATTATGAGTAGTGAGATCGGGACTAAGTGGTCACTAACGTGAATTGTTCACAAGATACATCCACGGATGTCTTGTATTGATGTCCAGGGATGTAAAGATACACCTTGGGATGTCCAGATGTTTTTCTCCCCTATACGTCACATACAGTATTTACTGTTTTTTTTTTTTTACGAAATAAATAAGTATTGCAAGTTATTCTATTCATAGTGTCAATTCTCAATGATTTATCACTGAATTGAAAAGACATCATCATCTTTATATATTATTATTTTATATATATGTATTATTATTATTCTCTGAACAATATGTTCCAAATGAAAAAACTTGCGTGTTTCTTGAACCAAGTTCAGCAGTTTTGAGATTTCAGTGAAATATATTGAAACTGACTTATTGATCACTTCTGAATCAGCGAACAAAATGTGAATTAGTCTTGCTTATTATCGCACATAAAGTGCATATCATTAAAAATCACAAAAATTGATTTATTCCGATTAAAAAGCATTATATTATCTCATTTGTGTAAGAAACGTACTCCATAACAGTAGGTGGTTCTATTTTCAAACGTGCATGCAAATATAGGTGAATAAATGCACTTGTTTTCAAGAAACTTACACTCCATCTCTGGCTCAAATGCTCGAGAAGAAAGTATTTTTCGATGATCCATATCCAAAATTAAAAGTCATAATTTTAATTATGGACTTGTAAAGAAAGTGCCATTTAAAATTAATTGTAACTCTAGCGGTTAAATTCCTTCTCAAGAATTGCATTTAAACACGTTTCAGGTATTATCCATAGAAATTTGTTCGTAAATTATATTTTTATGCAAATATTAATTTATGAGAACAAGGTGGCGCGATGTTTAATGATTGGGATCAAACACTATGGTTGGCACACGCTGCGAAATTGTTATTACTTTAACCATGATTGTTTTTATTTTTAAACTCATCTTTTTTATTTCCAACAATAATAAAAAATAATGCAAATGCCAATTTGAACTTAAGAAATTCAAGATAACATTTATTGTTTTAAACCAAAAAATTTCTAATAATCCATGACAAAACAATGCGACACATTCAGTATACAATATATCAAGCATTTTTACAAGCGTTATGAAATTGACACAGAAAATTTATTTTCGTCCTGCCATCTAGGATGTCTGCACCAACAAATCTGGGCGATAACACAGAAGCGCAGTGTTTTATCTTTTCCGTCCACAAAACACTCAGACCATAAACAGCGGACATTATGTGCCCTGTTTCGAATTCGAAGCGGCAGCCATAAAACAGGATCCATCCAGTCGGCATCCACACACCCCTCCCCTCCCCCGGACTTTTCTCACCGTTTCGACAACACAGCAGGGCTTTTCCGCATCGACCTCCGCGCAGCAGTACATTGCCCAGTAATTCACGCGCATGTCCAGGTGCTGCTGACAACGCCTCGCGGGCCCATCACGCACATTTAGCACTGGTTGGAACCCCACGCTCGGCGCGCCGCACCTGTTGCAGGCGGCAGCCGGCACGCGCACGCACGCGTGCGCACGCGAGGGGTCGGCAGGCACGCGGCGGGCGTGACGCCGCGCAGCCGCCTCCCTCAGCGGGGGAAGGCTAAGGGAAAGAGCAGAGAGCACAGTGGCTGTTGGATGGGATAGCTTCTATGTGAGAGAGTTTGATCGGACAGGAAAGCCACAGTTCCAAGAGAGGACCTCTGAATGGTCTCTTTTATCAGTAATAAATACAGAAGTAATTGTAGGAACGTAAAGCGAATGAGAGTTTCTTTTTCACGTTGATTAGATTAGTCATGCATGTACTCAAACGGCTCACACCTATCACATTTCACTAAATTAATCAATTTCACATAGCATTGGTATGATTAATTTGACGAAATGGATTTATTGATAGAGAAATGGAAAAAACAATTTAATATGTTAGCATACATAACTTCTTTTATAAAGACATTTGAATGTACTCACGATGGTTTCAGAGGATAGTTATGGAGATTCCTTCGCGAGTCGTTGCCGGGTAATTTCTATCACATATCAAATGAACAGTGATTGGTCTTTACAATTATGTTGTTTATGATGAAATTGTTATTTAAAGTCCTGAATATGAGATCACATGGATTTCATTCATCTTTGCCACAAATTATTTTGTATTGAGGCCATGTTTAGAGAGACATCCTAAGGAGGTCGGAATCTTAAACTCAATTTTTCTGACATGTTTATTTTTTCTGGATAGGCATTCTGAAATAAGTCATCACTGTAATCGCAACAGAAAATATTTATGAAAGGTAATACAGAAATATGAAATATGAAAGAAATACTATGAAAGTAAATACAGAAAATCCAGTGACAACTAGTGGTGATTTAAACGCTGACATATAAATAACGTTTACTGACCTACACCTTTTGACAGCTTAGACAACAAATAGCCTAAGAAGTCAGAAGTTAAATGATGGTCCTAACGATGAAGATCAAACTTTCTAATTATAGAACAAGAGTTTTTAAATTGAAGGCACTAAATTGTAGGATACTGTAATAAATAATTCATGTAAATGACCCAGACTTGATGCAAAAAATGCAAATGAAATCCAGATCGCCCCCACGACAGCACCAAGTATGTCAACGAGCGAGGGTGCGGAGTAGAAATGCACAGAAAGTGGCAGCAGCTGCGGCGATGCCCGCGGACAGCGTGTCGAAAGTTTTATTTATGTTCACACACCGCCCGCCGCTCCCTCCTTCCATTAGCAGGCATTATTCATGGCGGCGGAGTGTCAGGCTCCGCGGGCTGTTATTTAACAAAGTGCTCGCGGGAAAAGAGGGCGGCTCGTGATTTAAACACTCCACACGGGCGGTATCACCCCGGGCACGCCGCGGGGCAGTGGACGAGTGTTGCACGCCCCATGCATTTGGTGTATTTTGTGTGGTTTTTTTTTTTTTTTTTTTTTTAATCAGTAATTTGTTCAAGTGTTCATAGCTTCTATAGGTAGTCTAGGTAAATAAAAAATATTGTAAATAACGATATTTTAATATTTGAGAACCGGGAGCGGTAGCTCAGTGCATCAACTGATCTCACTGCAACTCCTCTGACCGGAAGGTCCTAGGTTCGAGTCCTGACGGCGGCAGGATTTTCGACATTACCTTTCCAGCTAGGTTGAATTCAGTCGCAGTCTTTAGGACAATTCTAGCGGCCGGATGCTCTGATTGGTAGTTTCCCGTGGTTTCTCCGATCAACACCAGGCGAATGCCGGAGCAGTGCCCTACCAAACGGGCCACGGACCCCGCGCGATCTGTCCTTCCTCTTTCTTGTCCTATCCTCTCCCCTTACACACACATTTACACTACCACATATTCCGGGAGATCGGTCGGGAACTTAGAGCTTGTCCCGAGCGACGGATCTCGCCATCCAGCGGGGGATGATCACCGCCATCTCCCGAGAAAAAACATGCACTACACTAACGGGACTAATGACCAAAATAGTGGACGCGCCCGTAAACATGAAAAATCAATCAATCAATATTTAAGAATTTCAGTATATTTCAATACTTCTGAAATTATTAATTTGTTAAAAATTATTGATCTGAATTAATTAAAAGTTTGAAAATGCATCTTCGTGTGAATGAAGAGTACGTAATCTGCAAAGTACGTACGTATGATGTATGCTTGTATGTGCGTATTAGGCACTAAAACCAGCAGGTCTGTAGACATTGTTGAGCAACGAACTACGAATGTAAATGAGGTTTTTTACATTTATTTTCTGTTATTTATAAATTTTTAATATATTGCATTTTATAAAACGAAACATGGATTGTGTTTCCACAAATTCAATTTTATTTTGCGAGTAATATTAAAACAGTCTTAAATCTTTTTCATTTCTCGTTAATGAATATTTCAAGGTACTAGAATTTTAATAACGGAAAACATTAAATATAATTTTTTCGAAAAGTTCTATATGGAACATATTTTTGTTGTTATATTTTGAAATGATCAGTATTACTTCACCATGCGAGTTCTTCACAAAATTAAAAAAAAAAGATGAGAAATGATAGGGAAATGAAATTCCTAGCAGAAAATTTGTGAATCAAAATGAGGAAATATAACATTATAGCCTTCTGCAAAAGAGACACCAAGAAATATTACAGTATTTTTGACAATTTTTCAGCTCTTGGTTTATTCACAAACCTGTACCATGCACTTAATGTTTTGACACACTGGAAGTCTACTATCAATTTTTTTCTTATATGACATTTTGTAAATATGCATTTATATACTATCAGTGCTGAATTATTATGATGTCATGCAATTCAGATTGTACCTAGGCGTAAACCAAATATAATTTAGGAATGAAAATAACGCACAAAATATAGTCCTTAACATTACTGCTAGTGTGATGGTATATAGGGATGTATCAATCAATCTTAAATGAAATAACAAGTGTGGTTGTTCCCTTTTTATTATCACGTGCTTAGGAAATGTTAAGAGTTATATTAGACAAATAACATTACAAATGGGGAGAATGACATGTTTCCAAGGTATATTGTGAGTTTCTGGACATATCCATCTTCTAAATTTCAAAAAGTATTGAAAATATTTATCTCGTGAATGACATATTTGCTCTTAATTTTTGAGGCAGTCAGTAGTTATCAACATGTCTTGAAATTAAACATCTCTATCTTGTCGACCTACCCGCGTCTATTCAGCAACTGCAAACAAAGTGTTTGGATGAGTGTTGATAGTCTCATTTGCAATCACTATTCCGGTAGTTCTTTTTGTATTACATTCGCTTCTGCAGAGCAAAAGTAATGATAAAAGAAAACTTTTCTAAATTGTCACAATTACATAATGGAATCGATTCGAGAAAATAATTACCCGAAAATAAAATACTATTTACGTAATTTCCAATGATACTCTGTACATTACACTACTAGGAAAAATTCTGCTTAGGACTTCTTCCAGTCAAATCCTATTTGCATCTACCTCACAGTGAGGAATACATTTCGAACTGATATATTTTTGGGTTTTTTTGGGCGGATGGAATAAACAGAGGCCCTCTGAGTACACACCACACGAAGGTTAAAGAACAAAGAGCGGCGTATGAGACCACGACCATCTGGACAGAACTGTTCGACCTGATAGAAATCACACCGGCCACCCAAAATAAATGTATTTTTAAATCTTTCTGGCCAATTGCAATATTCTCCTCCTCAGCGACCAAGGTATGTGTCTCGGATGTTGTTCAGAAGAAGCCAGTCTATCTCCATTCCGTAGGGTATACTCCGCACTAATACACTTGTGCGCTTCTCCAATCTGAAATCAGCAGACTGGCTCTGCTCTCTAGCAAACAAAGGTTATGGAACGAACATGCCTAGGGCGATGTACGAGATCACGACACTTTGTACCAAGGGGTGTGGCCCGTTTCAAATCTAAACACCTCGGTCACCCAAAAAAAAACGCTTTTTCGGAATGTTGCTGGCCATTTGGAATGTTCTCTACCTCAGCAATCGAGTAATGTTTCTCGGGGATCGTTCAGAAACCGTTTTGTCTGAATTCCACAGTCATGGATACGCTAGGCACTAAAACACTTGGGAGCTTCTCCAACGCAGAAACAACAGAGCATCACTGCACACGACGCCCGAGGGACGAATGTTCCCCGGGCAATTAATACAACCGCGATCCCCTCGCTGTTGGGCGCGTTCCAACTCATAATCACCTCGTCCTCACAAATGTACATTATCCCCCTAAATCAGGCATACCAACAGCTACACCATCCGCCTGGTGGTGTGTCGTGGGCGCCGCTCAGAAGTGGTCGAGCGGCGGCGGCGGCTGCAGCAGCAGGCGGTCGGCCGGGGCGCCCAGCAGCGGGGCGAGGGCCGAGGCGGGCAGGGCTGCCAACGGCGCCAGCAGCAGCAGCAAGCGCGCCGCCCGCGCGGGCACGTGGGGCCAGGCGCGCGCCGCGTGCGCCGCCAGGGCCAGCGCCGCGCGCTCCTGCAGCGCCTGCAGCCGCGCCGCGCCTGCCGCGCACCGCACCGCGTCTGCGAAGGACCAGCACACACACACAGTCAGACCGGGAGCGGGAGCTCAGTGCATCAACTGATGTTACTGCAGCGCCTCTGACCGGGAGGTCCTAGGTTCGAGTCCTGATTTTCGACACTAGCTTTCCAGCTAGGTCAAATTCAGTCGCTGTTTGGAGGAGAATTCTAGCGGCCGGCTGCTCTGATCGGTAGTTTTCCGTGGTTTCTCCGATCACCACCAGGCGAATGCCGGAGCAGTACCCTAACAAACGGGCCACGGACCCGCGCGATCTGTCCTTCCTCTTCCTCTCCTATCCTCCCCACAACACACACACACACACTACACTACACTTACACTAACATGCTCTACACTACCACATGTTCCGGGGGACCGGTCGGGAGCTTAGAGTTTGTCCCGGCTGGGGCGGTGCCCCGCTGGTGGGAGAGTCCTGGTTAGGGGGAAACTCCACTAGCTGACTGTAGGTCAGCGCCGGATCTCGTCATCCAGCTGGGGAAGACCACCGCCATCTCCCGAGAAACAAACATGCAGTACACTAACGGGACTAATGACCAAAGCAGTTGACGCGCCCGGAAACATGAAAAAACCAAACCAATCCACACAGTCAGTCCCCTCCACTCCCCGCGCTCAACGACGTGTACTCCGATTAAAAGGTAAGGTGAATCGAACGTTTGAACAGTTGACATGCGGTTAGCAAATCGGGAGATTCAATATCAAAAAATGTACTTTAATGAAGCTGCCGATTGGATCAGTCCGTTGGATTGGATAAGCAGTTGAACCATGTCAATTCTCTCTATATTTGAATCGGGGTATATTTACATCGTATATACTGTTGATTATCTGGCACGCGGTTAGCCAACCGAAGATTCTGTGTCAAAACATGTGTTGTAACAATGCTCCATATTGGATAACTCCGCCCCAGCGTATCCCTGTCAATTTGAACTATCTATTAATCGGAGTGTATTTACAACATATACTTTTATTAAAACAAGGGCAATTGGACTTCTGATCAGCTCATCAAAAGTCAATTTGTCATCTGTTTTAGTTTGAGAATTGATTTGAAGGTGTACCTACCCACTCAGTACAAAGGGCCGCGGGATATATACCGAGGGAAGGTAACGCAATAATTACTATTTTCATTAAAGAAAATAGTCACATTTCATAGATTACAGAGATATATGAAACGCTGATTTCGTTTTTACTTTCATTAAATTTAAACTTATATTTTACTCTTATCTCAGTTTTTATCGTAACTAAGTTAAGCACATTATTAGATGCGTCATCATAGGGCCGATATATCTGTTGTGTTTGTTCAGTCATTTTCTCAATAAATGTAGCGCTGATACCTTTAGAGAGAGAAAAAGAAACATATCTCAAAACGTGCGGAAACACCATTTACCACACTCGGCTGTCTATTGAAACCGTATTTTCTACCGGCATGAGTTTCAGCAATATTTTTTATTCCAGATTTTGTTTAGTACTCACTTTGGGTATGTCGTTGGTCTCCAAGCAATGTCTGTAATAAATAAACTGCGTTTTGGACTCTATAGAAAAATGAGCCATGTGGAGTTGCTGTGTACGCGACGATTAAGTATATCCTAAATAGAGCATATTTGTTCCTTGCGCTAGTTTGCAGAAAGTTTGCAGCAAGTTTGCAGAAACCTCCAATGTACCAAAACTCTCGTTGTCATTGTAAATTCATGATTTGCGACAAAATCCTCTAAATTCGAACTTCGCTGCAGGATATCAATGGTTAATTTGAACGGAGGCCGCTGTAAAGCCAGTAGTACGCACCATAATTGACAAAACTAAATACTAACAGCAGTTTCACCACTTTTAACAGAAAATATTTCTTCTCCTACCTGCTTCTGCCGCCCGAGTACAAACAAATTTTACACAACGGTTTTGTCTCATATTAAAAAATAAATTAACACTGTACAAAAACTAAGAAAAATCCGTATCATTTTAGACGTATAAGATACATAACGTTTTAATGGCTCTTATAGTGATTTGGCCTTTTGACAGCTGTCACAGTTGTAAATTTTTTCTCCAGTTCTGCTTGAGCCTCGGCACAGTGCACATCGAGCCCCGCTCCGGTACTCCGTGTCAACAGTTATGCTGTGTTAGTGAAACCAGTACTTTAGTAGCTTGAAACCGTAATACTAGCTA
Source organism: Teleogryllus oceanicus (assembly GCA_964035755.1). Taxonomy (NCBI): domain Eukaryota; kingdom Metazoa; phylum Arthropoda; class Insecta; order Orthoptera; family Gryllidae; genus Teleogryllus; species Teleogryllus oceanicus. Next base: position 89,782,398 of record CAXIVR010000002.1, on the reverse strand, counting down.
GTTAACAGCCAAAATACTGCATCCCCTATATTATTAATCAGTGAAAAAGTGAACGAGTTAAAAGTGAGTCATACGTCTTTAATCTGGCCTCGGTCACAAGGGTTTTGCGCCAGACATAGGGGGGAGGCTAATGAAAAAACGTATAAACCTAAAACTATTGAATATCAACTACAAACTGTTATTCAGCAGAAGGAGCAAGAAATAATTTATCTACGTCAACAACCGCAGCAATTACAGCACGTTCAAGGAAACAATTAAAATTTCCAACAACAGCAACTTTCAACAAGCAAGGGCAACTTTCTCAATATTATGGTACGCAACTTATCGCAATTGACGGTGCAGCAACCTCAGCTTCAGTGTTTCAGAGCAGTAACTCTTCAACTCACCGGTTTCAGCCCCAAGAAACATCTGCTGTAAGTACCTATATCAATAACTACCGAAACAAAAAGTGATGCAATGAGATGAAAGCGAAACTGTGTGCAATATCTCGGTTAAATCACGTTATGCTACTCCAGAAAAGTTAGAACACGAAAAAGTGAATGTCTGCAAACTGTAACTGATTCAAATTAAAATTTCCCCTATAATCGTTCATGCGGTTGGTTATTATTCTAAAGAGTTAGAAGATATTAAAAATATAGCTGAAAACAAAATCAGTTATGAATTAATCTGGATCAATTTACTAGTAATTAAAGTATATGGATTACTCAAAGAAATATATTATACAATAGAAATAGAAAGAAAACCCTTTCGTACCTGTGCAGTAGACCTAATAGTCCATAGGAATGTATTCAACCTAAAACGATGTTTTTGTAGTGTAGTTTGAGTTCAACAAATCTAGGATTATAATGCGAAGGAGATGTCAACGATATGATCATTCACAAACTAACTGTGGTTTAGAAACCAAATGCGATAAATACGTAGGGAATCATCAATGTTTCGAATTCAAACTAGTTGTGCGAAAACAACTCGTTCTTTCTCGTCCGCACTTTTACGCAAAATTACGCGAAAAATTTTCGAAAAATTGTACATGACCTTCTTTCAAAATCTATCTTAAAGGAACAGATTTCATTAAGGGAAAAAATCCCTGTCTGGAATATTATAGTTGTAGTAAGACTACGAAAACATTTTGAACTCTTGCAATTTTCGAAAATTCAAGAGTTTTTAACGAAAATGAGACTTGCATTATTCTCATGAACTATCTTTACACTATCCAACAATAAAATTTAATAAAAAACGATGGAGTCAATTTTTTTAAAGTTTTGAAAAATATTCATTTTCATGGGCTTTATGTAAACGGTGCCCTTCAAAATTATAATGTCGGTTTCAAATTCAAGGGACCTTGCAATCAGCCAGATAGATTGAGAAATATTAATTTTGGACAAAATCGGCTGATCGGTTTAACCGCTTGTATTGTTCACGGACGGACCTTTTTGCCGTTATTCGATTTTTTGGTATCAAGGACCCACAAAACATAAATTCTAGGTACACCACGTATTAGAGGATTTTTTTCTAAATTTAGCAACTGGATGTATCCACTTTTGCGTTCCCAGAACCCTTTTATAAAATTTTCTGACGAAAATTCGCCGTTTCTTTCTCGCACCAATACACAACTTTGTCTCTACTGGGTAAGTGGTGTGGAGAAAGTAAACATTTAAAAACGCACGCCAACAGTGTGTAAATAGCAAAGAATACAGGCAGCTAACGACAGATGTTGCTTGAACTATGAAAAACATAACTTATCTTTTCTTCAAATCTAAAAAAATTTCCTTCAAATCTAACTTTAAGCAAACCAATTAAATATTACCCTAATTCTTAAAAAAAGTACCTCCGCCCCCAATACTCACCAACCCACACTTCACATCACTACCACGCCGTCCGTATTTACTAAAAACGACTCAAATAAGCACTGCCGGACCAAATACTGACCAGTTCAATATAATTTTTTCCATTATCTCCCAAGTTATTACCCTGATTATTCCACAAGTGCAAAATATGTTTGCTTCAATGGTTTCTGCATATCTAAGTAATGGTAAATAAAAAATAAATAAATAATACCTTAAATTGGAATTCCAATGGTTTAAAACGAAAGGAAACCACGTTTAGTGTTCTTATGCCAACGTTATAATCGCGTGCATCGCGGAAATACAAATAATGAATTGGCGTCAAGTTTAACATTCCTGGTTAAATCTCTTATCGCAATGGTGGCTTATCACAGGGTGACCTCCACCATAGCCTCAGACGGAGTGGCAATATTCATACCAAATAATCTTCACGAAATCCAACTGAGCTAACAATAATAGGTACGAGAATACCATGAGCCACATCACTAATAAAATACCTTCGCATTTTATTTGATAAAAGGTTAATATGGAAACCTCACATAAATGCATTAGCAAACAAAACTAAAATAAAAAATTCAAAATTATTTCCCAGCGCTTTACATTAAAAATATAATATCGACTGGTAGTATTTAAATCAATTTGTACCATAACTTATGTATGCCCAATCTGGAGATGTTCCGTTTCTAGTAATATTAACAAACTCAAAGTAATCCAAAATATATTTCTATGATATACTCTGAATGCTTCCTGGTTAATTACCAATGAACAAATTAATCGAGAATTAAAAATTCCAAAACTAGAAGAAACCATGGACAAATTAGCCATGTTCACAACAATTTGCACCCATCCCCAAGAACACAATTTTTTAAATATAAATAAATGCTGTCTATCTAGATATAAAATCAATATTTCCGAAAGATAGATTCTAACTCTCAACTCCTTAACATAAGCATTTACCTTCCTCTTCTTAATTAACAAAGAAATTGAATTAATAATTAATTCAGAGTACAAACCGCTCTTTCCTTATAGATGGCCAATCCAAAAATGACATTGATTAATCTTCTGCAATATTATTACCTTGAAATACTATTGTCCAACGAGAAAAAAATATTTTAAAAAATTGATGGGGTGGAAAATTGTGGCCGAATCGCAAATACCAATACAGCCAATATCTTAAAATGAAAAATGTTACAATCACTTAAATGTGACGCTATATTTTTGTAACTGCTGTCAGCACGGTACCAAAAATATTACAATATAAATACTACTTCAAATAATGTGGTAAAAATCATAACCGCGATTTCTACCACATTACATTAAGGCGGCTACACCTTGAACATTCTTGGCTCAAAGGGTTGAGGGTTCGAATTCCACCTCGGGCTTGAATGTGGTTGTATGAGGAAGCTTTCCCAAATATCATGTATCACTTTCCAACTCCCATTTCTTACTTGTCTGAGTGGCACAGGGGTTTCGGGCGTCAAGTACACTTGGCATCTGGGCTGAGGGTTCGAATCCCGCGTAAGGCATATACATACTGTGTTGAACCGTGATGTGACTCCCCCACCCACTATGTATCACATTTCAAATCCTATTTAGTTCCATTTCAAACACCAGCCTTCCAAAACCGGCTCTTCGCAGTCAAGATTGGGTACCTCGACGAAAGTACCTAGGAACTGGCTGAGATGAGCCCAAGGGTCACCTCCAGCAGTTGTGCTGGGGGAGGGTCCCACCCCGGCGTAGTAAGGAGCAAACGTCAAAATTTGGGAAAGGAGATGGGGCGGAATAAAGGGCGGTTGCAAAAGCTGAGATGAGTGGGTCTGGGGTCGCAAGGTCATAAATGCAACCCAACCAAAATATTCAATATACAAAAATTATTCTAGTAAAAAGAAGGCAGAAAAGATATATAATTCAAATTCGAGGATTAAATTTCACCTCTATTTCAGGAGCTGCATCTTCAATTGGTATATAAATACTTTTTTTAAATATAATAACAACTAAACAAAATTATTGTCAACTTAAATTTATGGTTTAATCTATTTACTCATAAATATATTGCGATCATAACGTATCAAAAAGTGACAATAATGTTTTGAAAGAAATATCTGAACATAGCTGGAAAATATCAATTAATAAAAACGATGTATTATACGTAGTTCAACTCTTAAATCCGAATGCCCAATCTAAGATATATTTGAAAATATATTATTTGTTATACTGTTGCACATAAGACATGTACTCTTTATTATTTCTAAGTGTATTTTTTATCCAATCAGAAATTCTAATTGATGTATTTCGTGGACTCTGTATAAACATTCGACATGGACATTTTGACAACCCAGTCTGTTTTAACTTACTTGCTAATATGAGAATTTTCATTCAATTTTATCCCGGATCTGAAAACGATAAATATATGAATTTGAAATCATGAAATATTTAGTTACTCGTTTGTTTAAAATCCCAGTAGTCATTCAAATATGTTATGTTATAAACTATTCTGCTGCAGTAACAAACAAATTATTCTGCCTTGCAGCCCGTCTCATTTATCGCTTGAATATCAATGTTAAATTGAGAACAACATGAAATAAGACATACACATTGCTCGGGCATATTTACAACTTCTTTTTATTGGCACATTTCATCGACACAATGCGAATATTGAACAAAATGTGTATATTTGCGAGCACTTCACTCTAACGCTCTTGACTGCCAAGCTATTGAGTGCTAGAATTTGACAAGATAAAACGTCCGAGAATATTTATTTTGCGTGAACCAATAATTTTCATCACAATGGACGTCGGCACATTGAGGTTATCGAGCAACGGATATTTGCCAAAAGAATTGCCTGTCATTCATATAACGAATGTTCCTCGCATGAAGTATCACTCGCACGCGACGGACATCCCCCGATGAGAGGGGTGGGACTGCGATCAGGAACTGGGCTGTCACTGACGGCCGCTGCGCTGCCAAAGAAGCGCCTTTTCGGCACGGTCAATCATTCTATAAAATCCAAAAAATAATTATTTCTCGTGTCCTACATGTTCCTCTGGTTTTTGTTTTTCTAAAGGTAGCTTTGAATTAGAATCGTGCTTGATAAGAATTGAATCATTTTCTGGAAACCCCTTCAGTTCATTTGTTACAGATTTTGAGATATGTTGATTGCACGATAATATATATCTATCTATCTATCGATATATATATATATATATATATATATATATATATATATATATATATATATATATATGAGAGAGGGAGAGAGAAAGAGACGTATCGACTGGTATAAATATTCTTCATGTGTGCCGCGCCCTGTGAATGTAACATCTGGCTGTTTTATTTGGTGAAGAATTGTATGTAAAGTTCTTTTTCCTTTTCAGTTTTTTTCCTTTTCCTGAAAAATCCAGAAGAGCAAACATAAGATGTTTCTGCACCCAGCGATTTAATTGTTTAACGGAGATTTCCGAAAGGAGTTCCTAAAATAATATTGAAAATAATTCGTGGACCTGTAAATATATTTTTAGTATCATCCCGGCATTGCAAAGGTGAGGAGGGGGACATAACATTTTTTCTAATGTGCTCAGAAAGAGAATTTTAGAGCAGGAAATTGCTTTATATTCCTTTCTGAAAATATTTAGTAGCTTAATTGAAGTATCCAACTGTAAAGTTATAATGAATAGGAAAAGACATATTTGTTTTTAGGAACTCAGCAGATACCCTAAGTACAGTCAAGAACCACTTTTAGTGAATTATTGTTTTATATAACAAATGAAGTAAATGTGATGACATGTCTTTATGATTACACGGGTGTTTGTATTGTTCCGTTCCACGGCATAAACCAAATATGAGCATATCTAATGAGCGGGATGCGATACAAGAATCTTGTCGAATAATAAATAGCTGAATAGTTGAAGAGAACTTGTATACAAGATCGGCTTTTTTTAGATATGAATACTTTTGTTTAAACATATTCCTTTTTTGCTATTAATGAGAACAAAAACTAAGTTTCCAAATAACTATTTCAATGATACATTCCAGTGTCATGGAAAAAATTCTGCTCTAGCGCATGTCGCCAACACATAGCAAATGCATTGCATCGTGTTGCCAGTGTTCATTGCCATTTTTATAAATCCCGTTCTTCTAAAAATATGGTTTAGCTAACAGAATAGACGCCTAAACATTCATTTCACAGTCATTTAATTTTGTGTTAGAAATGTTTCATTCAACACAAATCCTACTGAAGGAGTTTATTTATTTAGTTTAATATTTTGGTGGCTAGATTCATTGTAGCAAACGTCATGTTTCAAAAGTTATTCCAGGTTCCAGTTTATATAAATTTCTAAAAATGAATTTTTGAAGTCACAAAAAAGTCAAAATCTTGTGGTTTGAGGTACATTACATTTTACACACTTTATACACAGTAAGTACACCAACGGTTGTCACATAAAGGAAATGTCTGCATTCAACACTATACGAATCAGAAAATATATGACAAGGATTACACAAATTTTATTTTGTAGTTTATATTCTTTGGAGTTAGGTAGGTTCAACAAAATGCTTATTTGCAAAGTTTAAACACAGTTTCATAACTTTTGAAAATGACATGTATATTAGATAAAGTTGAGATAAATTTACGTAAACTACAAATGGGTATAACCCGGTCGCAGTCAATTACTTAAATAAGATGATATAATGACAAGCAAATAATGATAATAATAATAATAATAATAATAATAATAATAATAATAATAATAATTGTAAAACGTTTTTGCACCTGAACAAACAAACAAAATAGAACCAAAATCTGATCCAAAAATGATCCTGAAATTGATACACGGGAATTTGTCCAAATACTATTATTTATTGATTTAATTTATTGAAAAATAATCAAAAATGAGAGCTTATAAAATGCATTCATTAAAATTACATATAGAAATTACATTGAGAAAGAAGAGAATGATGATGATCATAAAATAAGTCCAATAAAAATGCGTAAAAAGAATATGTGGGTAAAAATAGTGCAGATGACAGGCTGATTGATTGATTAGTGATTCAACACGTCAACTGCTACGTCATTAGTCCCATAAGTGTAGAGCATGTTTTTTTCTGAATGGTGAAATCTGGCTCCGGCCTACCGTTGGCTAATGGGATTTACCCCCATCTCTCACCGGTGTGGTACCTCCCCAGCTAGGACAAGCTCTAAGCTTTCGACCTCTCTCCCGGTATGTGTGGTAGTGTAGAGCATGTAAGTGTAATTTTGTGTAAGTAAGGGCGTGAGTATACAAGAAAAAGGAAGGAAATACAAGGAAAAGGTTCTGCCCCAGCATTCGCCTGGTAATGTTCAGGGAAACAACGGAAAACTATCGATCAGAGCAGCCGGCCGCTAGAAGAGAAAAGAAAGGCAAAAAAAAAAAAAAAGGAGAAAAGAAAAGAAGAAGAGGAGGAAGGACAAGGAGAAATAGAATGCCCTCTGCAGAGATATAACCTTAGAAGAGAAAAGTTACGTATTGGAAATGAAAAGGAGGAGGAAGAAGGAAAGGAGGAAGAGGAAGGAGAACAAGAGGATGTGGAAATAGATTAAACCTTCATGCCATCAATAATCAATTCAATTAAAAATTCTATAATAGCATCATTTAACAATAATTGCAACAATGGACAGCGTACCACGCCCTAACAATCTAACGTTTCTAAATTGGAACAGTAACGGTATAGTACCTAAAAGACATGCTCTCATTCACTTTTTAATATCACATAAAATATACATAGCTTGTATTATTGAGACCCACCTTGTTTCTTCTCCAATACTACGCATTCCAGGTTTTAAGTGCTACAGAGCAGAAAACCCCAACAATTCTCCAGCAGGCGGAGTTAGGATCCTGATCAAAACTAACATTGGTAGTTGCCCCAGTTTCTTGCCTTTCACGCCAGGAGTAGAAACAATATCAGCGAAGGTTTCCCTCATGAGTGGTGACTTAATAGTTATCTCGGCATACAAACCACCGAACAAATCCCTCCTTAGGTCACATTTTTTTACACTTTTCTCTTCAAATATTTCCTGTATTTTGTTGGGTGATCTGAACGCAAAACACACGTCATGGAGTTGCAGAACCAATTCTTCAGACGGAATATATTTACACAATCTATGTCAAAATTACAATTTAAAAGTTATTGCTCCGGTCGATTCCACGCACTTTCCATACATCCTAGGCATAGCCATTACCACTTCAAATATTCCATTAGTCCCCTTCTCTATCTCAGAGCTGGATTCGGATCATAATCCGGTTATTTTAACTGCCAGCACAACTCGACCAATTATAAAAAGTCTACCAAGTTTAAATACTCACAAAGTTAACTGGAAGAAATTTCAACAACATCTCGCATCATATATCCCTCCTATTAAACAGTTAACAACGCAATCGGAAATTGATGAATCCGCCTTCATTCTGACCAATGCTATTATCAATTCTATCCAAAATTCTTCCCCAAGCACTTTACACTTTTAGCTTTCAACCATCCTCAGCTCCCGGAAGACATCCAAATACTGATAACAAGAAAGAACAAAGTAAGACGTTTTTGGACTAAACATAGATTAACTCACTTAAAATCAGAATACAATCACCTAATCAGACTTGTCTGCAACGCATTAGACTCATTCCACCTTGAGAAATACAAAAAATACGTCGCAGACCTAAATCCCCACGATGGCTGCAGATAAATTTAACAAAAACGCTTTTGGAAGCGATGTTTGTACGCCATAAGTTCTAATTGAAAGTCTTAATACTAACTTTGTAAGGAAGAAAATGTACGTATTCAAGGCTTTACAAATTTTCTATCCACCCCTCCCCCCAAAGTTAACCTGAAAAATCCGCACTTTTTTTTTATTCTCCTCCTCGAGTTAAGTCCGACTATCATCCGTGCCTGTTTTCTTGAGAACACTTTCTGCAAGATGGCAGAGTAGGGGGAGGTTGTGTTGGTTATTTAGACGACAGGAATATTGATTATTATCTTATCAAATTTTTAGCTCGTCTTTAAATGCAAAAGAGTTGCTATTACGCCGGGGCGAAATCTCTAGATAACATTTTTGTTATTACTTCGTAATTCAACTAATGTTGACGAAGGAGTGGGGGCAAAGTATTACGGAGCTCAAGAATGCGACCGCTATGTGTTAGTCAAATGAAAAATAGTCTAAATCACTTTCACCATTGCATTTTCAAAATTATTAAACAACCAAATATCAACAATTATTCTGAATTGGATCCGATTCTGATAGCATTTTTAAAATTTGAAAAAGTATCCTAACTGCACAAGCAATACACACAAAGTTTCCTACCCCCCTACACACAAAGGCTCCTTGTGGAAAGCTACACGCAGGTTGTTAGGAACTGTTACTACACGCAGGTTGTTAGGAATTTCGGGGGTCTACAGTACGTGTTCAGACTTTGAAATATTTCGTGTGGTAGAGCAAGAATCGGACTTGAGGGACATATTGGGACTAATTTCCGGAACCAAAATTACTTTAGGATTTGGGGAACGTGTCGAGTTCTGAATATTTTGCTGTGCATCAAAATAATTGGATTTTTCGCGAGTGAACTCTAATCATTCTTGAACTTATAAATTTATGCTGTTCACGAACGATACCGGACTTTGCATATTTTCTTGCTATAAACGGAAGAAAAAAAATTTTTGCTGTGTAATCATAAAAGCACTGGATATTTATACGGAGAGAACGGGCATCAGACATAACATAGTGGAGCTAGAACAAATATTTGAGTGGTGCGAAACGGTGAATTGGCAGTGTTCGAAGAGAAGAAGATTCGTGGAAATTGGATTCGGGACATCGGAACCTCAAGAAAGAAGGAAAGGCGTTTCTTGGAGGTGGCATCGAGCAAGAGCACGCGAAGACCAGAATCACCGTATAAGGTTCGAACCAGGTCATGACTAACGAAAGTTTCTGATTATAAATTTTTACATTTTAATTTGCTACATTTTAATAAGAAATAAACATTAAGTTTCTCTTTGAAAGAAAGATAAATGATTTTCATTGGCCAATTCAAGCCAATAAGTAGCTAGAGAAAATAATCTCTGTTTTCAGATTCCTCGCCATTCTGTATAGATGGCAGATCGTGTAATCGGCTATTAATAGATAATAGCTATTATTTCTAACGTGACCCATCGACCCAGCTAGCGGGATAATATTTAGTTTTTATCAGAGTAATAATAGTTAAAAGATTATCGTAACCTTTTTCCTGGCGCCCATGTTATTAGAAATTCGGAAACGGGTTACGACGAAGCGCTCAATAATTGTAGCAGTTAGGGGTATGTTTCAATATATAAACTAAGAAAACTAGGTATACCGAAATATTTAATCAACACCATATCCAATTTCATTAAAGACCGTAGATTTATTGTACAAGTGGGCTCAACCTCTTCACCACGAAATAGTTCAGCAAGAGTTCCACAAGGTTCCTCGTTGTCGCCAGTCTTCTTTAATATATTCATTTCAGACATTCCAACGCACCCTAATGTACACACCGCTCTTTTTGCAGACGATACTGTCATTTTTGCTTCTGACCAATATATCAATACCACAAGGAATTTAATTCAGACACACCTCACGACTATTGAAACATGGTGCAGAAACTGGAAAATCAGGATAAATCCAAAGAAATCCACATCCAAAGTTTTCACACTACGATTTCCAGCCTTCCCACCCCCACTACAATTTGACTCGGCAGTAATACCATGGTGCTCCTCAACCGCCCCAGGCCGTTATCTAGGTGTCCTAATGGCCACCAGATTGACTTGGAAAGACCACATCACCTCCAAGGTGAACGATGCTAATAGAAGCCTAGGTATTCTTCGACCAGTAATCAACCGACACTCATCATTAAACCTCCATTCTGCTCTCCTTGTATATAAAGCCATTTTACGTCCATTACTTACGTACGCTGGCAATGCCGCCCCTACAACCATCAACAAAATCCAAATATTCCAAAATAGGTTTCTCAGAACTGCAGTTACCGCACCTTGGTTTATAAGCAACCTTCACACAAATCCTTATTACTAACCTTCCTTATTACTAACCTTCACAAAGACTTAGCCATAGAGCCCGTCCTAACATACAGCATTAAACTTTCTTCATCATTCTTCCAAAATCTACCCTCAGTTACCGGTGCTTCCCATTACAACAAAAGTAAAGAACATCCCGTAGAAACTCGTCTCCGCAACCGACTCCCCTTCCACATCTTCCTCCGGAAACTGGCTGATATAAGATAATGAAATAAATAGTCCTCGCATAAAAAGTCAACAATATGTATTCCTCCACGTTATCATTCGCAGTACTTCAATCTATGTTTAATGGGAGGTGGCCGTAGCCACCCCCTTCGCATATTTTCGTCTGAAAATGCTCGCTCCTAACAACTGAAAAGCCATATGGCTGAGCGTTGTATAATCAGCTCACTCTGTTAAATGAATAAATTAATAAAAATAGATGAAATTGACCCTTGGTTGATTGATTGATTGATTGATAGTGATTCCAGGCCCGTCAACTATTATGGTAATTAGTCCCGTAAGTGCAGTACGTGTTTTTGCTCGGGAGGGGATGGCCGCGTCTCCCCCCTCTGGATGGCCAGATCCGGCGTCGATCTACCGTCGGCTAAATGGGTTTTCCACAACCCCGTATCTCCCACCAGCGGGGCAGCGCCTCAGCCGGGACAAGTTCTAAGTCCCCGATCGGTCTCCCGGCATGTGTGGTAGTGTAGTGCATGTTAGTGTAAGTGTGTGTGTAAGGGATGAGGATAGGACAAGGAAGAGGAAGTAAAACACGGGCGGTCTGTGGCTCGTTTGTTTGGGCACTGCTCCGGCAATTAGATGTTGAATGGAGAAACCACGGAAAACTACCAACCAGAGCAGCCGATGACCCTCGGAGGTACCCAGTCTTAGCAGAAGAAAAGCGACCCAACGCTACAGAAGAGGATGGAGAGGAGAAAGGAAGAAGTGTAAGAAGAGGAGGAAGTGCCAGTAGAAGAGTACCTGTAAATGATCTTGGCTGTCCAGGTGACGCCGCGTCGAAGGCTGTGTTGCCGACGTTTCGACCATCTTATCGTGGTCTTCTGTGCTAAACACAACAGCCCTGTGGAACAACAGCCCTGAGGAAGACCACGACAAGATGGTCGAAACGTCGGCCACACAGCTTTCGACGCGGCGTCACCTGGACAGCCAAGATCATTTACATGACTCTGGCCGCGGAAGCGTACGACTTCCCAGAAGAGCACCTGGCCTGCAGAGCGCGGCCGTCTCCAGCAGCGCGGCCTCCGCGGCGTCGAGGCGCGCGGCCTGCGCGGCGTCGAGCGCGCGCCGCACCTCGGGCGGCCCCCCGCAGCGCCGCAGCAGCGCGGCCACGTCCAGCGCGGGCCAGCGCGCCGCGCGCAGCACGAACAGCGACGCGCAGGCGGCGCGCAGCACGGCGTCGGCGTCGCCGCGCCCCAGCCCGGCCAGCGCCTCGCTGCGCCGCGCCGCCCGCGCCGCCGCCGCCAGCACCTGCGCCGCCACCTGCCGCGGCAACGCAACCACGCATTTGTTTCTGTGGCATTTAATCGTGTATTCATTAATTTATCATTCATTTTTCGTCCCCCCTGCCCGGCACGACAGCCACCCTGCCACGCGCGCACGCACGATCAATCACCCACTCACTCGCTCGAGCAGGCTTTTTTATTCAATCATTCACCGTGCAATTAATCATTCATTCGAATGGTAATGTAGTACTTAATCATTCATTTGTTTCTGTGGCATTTAATCGTGTATTCATTAATTTATCATTCATTTTTCGTTCGATTGCTCATTCAATCTCATATTCAATCGCTCATTTATTTATTCTTTATTCACTCATTCATGCAACCTACCACATACTCAGACTCTCGTGCGTTTAGTCATTCATGCACTTCAATAACCAGTCACTCACGTATTCATTTATTCAATCATGTCGTTCGTGTATTAAATCATCTATGGATGCAATTAATTATTTATTTAAATGATGAAGTGTTTCATCATTATTTCATCATTCTATATTTCAATCACGACCACATTAATTCTTTTTTATTCATCTTTCATTCAATCAATCACTCAATCTCGCATACATTCAATCGTTCATTGTTATTAGCTTCATCCACACATTCATCCAACCTACATATTCCACACTCCTGTGTTCATGAATTCAGTCATTGATTCATCATTCTATCATACATATCTTATATTCATAAATAAACCTTAGAATTCACTTATTTAACTTTCATTCCATCACTCAATTGCTCTTGCATTCAATCATTCATCATTCATTCCCATATCGACCAAAAAATTAACTTTCAACTCGAAAATCAAGAAGGCATAAAAAGACACTTAAGACTTCTTTATGCCCGACAGTTTGAGACGCGACAATGGTAATGCATACAACTCCTTCGACTTCGGCAATGTAACGAACAATATTCGACAAGAAGTAGCTGTGTACTCATTTCCCCAGGGCATAGTTTTTTGCGCACAATCAAAAAGTTGTGCAGTGCAATGCCGACACCTTCAGGGCGCCGTACTTGCGTTTCCCTATCCTTCATAACTGGGTAACTTCTGAAAAAGTTTTATCTTTGAGTTTATCATACGTGGGTTTTCTCGCTGCCACCCGGCCTACGTGGGCAGACGAAATAAAAAGCACCCAATTTACGCAATCCAACTGTTTTTTTATTTTATTGTTAATTTATCTTTGTGATATAATATATTTATTTATTTTTCAAATAATATAGAATTGATATATTTCTGGAGTGTTTGTATGTTTCTGAAACACAAATGTTTGCATAGAAAGTATTTTTTTACACCAGGTTTTGAATGCTTATTGCGGCTCAGCCTTTCGAAATATCGAAGGGGTTTATGAGACAAAATATGGTTAAAATTGTCGTTAGAGCTTATTTTCGAAGTTTCGTCGTTTCGGCCCTGGACATTCTGTATATATAGTATGTAAAACTCACGACACTTGAAATTAAAATTATCTTTGCAATTAGAAGGGGTAACGCCAAGCTTAGTTTACTCCCAGGGCAATATGGAATAATTCTGACGTAACCCAACCATAAACGGCCAAGTATCTTGACCGCTTGGATCCATACGAACCAACATTAGGATCGACAGCCAACCACAATATCATTTCTTGCTTTCGTTTATACCAGAACAAAGGTCTCTAATGATCAGTTCTCAAACTAGATGCAACAGGGAATGTTATGTTTGAAATGTAATGCCCTGCTGGAAATAATAGTGGGCGTCATGTCAGCGGGCTTACGCAATGATACCCATGTTTTGCTCTCTTCCTTGTCATGTACCGTTCGTAACTTCGCGCACCGTTCTTCATATGTTTCCAACCGTAACTGAGCACATTACAATGCATTCTAAACAAGCGCGTTTTTAATACAAAAGAGTAGTAGACAAAATGGAAATTTCAGCAGTTCAGCAGTGTGTTTGTTTCCATTGTTATTCTGGGAGACAAATTAAACACTGAAATTTATCACAAACTCAAAGCACATTATTTTAACTAATCTAAGAAATTTAAGTTTGATTCAAGAGCACCATAACCAAATTTGAAAGTAAAACTGATATTGGAAGTAATTTATAATACCTCGGGATAATAACACCAAGTTAAAGTTTGCACAACTTTCATGGAGAGACCATTCAACTTTGTTCCGATGTAAATCTGTAAATTAAACATAGATATTATACAAATAAAAGGCTTTTAAAAGTATATACATACTAAAAAAATAATCGACAATTTTATACAAGTTTATCAAGCTAATACGATTATTCTACTCCTTGTTCAGAAAACTTAGAGATGGCTACTAGACTGGACGGAAGATAGTTGTACATCAAAGAATATTTTAGAATACTTCGAACTCGTTGATATAAGAAGATAAAATAATTAATTTTTTCTATTATATAAAATTATTGATTTATTATTACATCAGACATGTGATACTATCTCATAATTTTAATTATATTTTGATAAAATTTTAAATTATTAACTATAATAAATTTATTTTCTTACATAGATATAATTCTAAAGTCAAGTAGTTTGTAATTTTGTGTTAAAACCAAATAATATAAATTAAGTAACTCATTCAGACGCATTATTGTAGTAAGTAAGCAAAAAATGGCAGCTGTCGCCTCGTCTGACGATTGAAAGAAATCGATTTGAAATGCGTTGTTGCGTTTTCCTGCATTTCCAGTGCTCGCATTTCGCGTGGTTCGCAAACTTCCTTGCCCACTTGCGCTCGCCTCTAATTTTCCACAAAGTAGAATGCTGGGTGAACTTTGGAAAATTACTATATACTCATATAGGAACAAGATATATCCCCTCTTTCGCTACCAGGGCCCGGCAAGAGTTTTCCTCTCGAAAATTCCTCATTTTCCGGTGCATGATTATAACACTCTCTTCTTACAAAATAAGGGCGAGAAATTAAAAATGAACAAAAAACAACATTGAAAATATTATCCGTATCAAGAAATATATTCTTCTTTTGGGGTTGAGCTCATACATTATAATTCTATTTAAATTACGACCTACAGTGGGATGAATATAAAAAATAATATATTCACGTCATAGTTCTTCTTAAAAAATATAGTATTATATATTACAGATTACTTCCCCTTTCTGAAACTGTCAATGTTTAATTATTTGAACAGCGACTTATGATGTGCAGCAATAAAATATTATATCAGAAGCTGCTCCTCTCTCTCTTGGGTCGTGCTGCGCCGTGCGGCGGGCGCACTCACCTGCGAGGGCGTCGGCGGGCGAGAGTAGCGCGGGCGGGGCGGGCGGCGGGAGCGGCGGGGCGGCGAGGGCGCGCGGGGCCACGCGGCGGAAGGGACTGGCGCCCTCGGCGTGCAGGGCGAGCAGCGAGGGCGGCGGCGCGGGCGCGGGCGGGGCGGCAGGCAGAGGCCCGCCGCCGCGGGCCGCCGCAGCGCCGCCGCAGCCGCGGACGCCCAGAGCGGCGCGGGCATGGCGGCGGCGCGGCCAGCGAGGGCAGCAGCGCCGGTGGCGCGGGCGGTGCGGGCGGCGTGGGGCGTGGCCGGGGGCGGGGCGGCCGCGGCGCCGCTCGCGGGGGTGGTGGTGGCGGCCTTGGCCTTCCGCGACTTGCGGGGACCCCGCTCCTCCTGGACCGCTGCAACGCGTCGGGAGCAACCTGCGTCTCACTCGGCTGGCGAAACAAACGACTGCGGTTTTGCAGTCTCTCGCTTCTTAATGCAATGTGGATATAGAAACCTTGAAACTTAACTTATTAATGAAATTATGTTTTTGATTGGTGATCACCAAAGCATACTTTATAGTTATTTATGTTACTAGTTCTCCAAGTGAAAACAAGGCCGGTAGGTTAAGTACGAGTTGTAGCGTCAGCGCAGCCAAATAGTAAACCGGCCAAGCATTTTTAAGTCTCAGTTAAAGGGCGAGAAATGTACAGTTTTGTTTGTTAATTTAAAATCACGACTTTTCAACATATCATTCATAACGAGCATAATTTGAAAATAAATATTTTGTAATGACCACCTTGAAGTTACCATTGATCTGTGGCAATGCTACTTGTAGGAGTGGCGATTGTCTGTGATCAAACAGATGAATGCGATTGTGGATAATTATTAACACGAATTTCAGGGAATTTCTAAGCAAATAAGTTACATTAAATTTTCGTTTCAGACGGCATGCATCATAGCAATTTAAATAAACAATGAGAGTGAAAACATCCTGCCCCGCTTCTTTAATGTCCACTGCGTACCGCGGACTTCATTCTGGATTTAGATACTTGGTCGCTAGGACGTAAATGCATATTTATATACTGTATTGTGGCGATGTCTTTGCCAGTTATAGGAAAAAATGTCTCTTATGTCTTTGCCAGTTATAAAAAAAAGAACATTAATTAACATAGCATTTGCTAATGGCGTTCTCCAAAAATCCTTTAAAAGGAACTTCCTTTAATGATAAAACACATATGTAACCTTGAAAAAAAATCATTTATGGTCACTTTTAAAAAAAAATTAAAACATCACGAACCAAAAAAAAAAAAACCCAAACCTAACAACTAATCTAATGTAAAAGACACTTAATGTTTGTGCACATATTTTAACGATTTTAAAGAAAGAACTTGACATTGCCTTTTCACTCACAGCTATTATCTTCAATACTCGATATCATAATATTGTCCTTGATATTTTGTCGTATTGATATTTGATATCTTGCGGATTCGGTTGTTAGCGTACCGGACTGTTGTACCCAAGATTGCGGGTTCATATCCGATCAAAGCCGTGGATTTTTCAGGGCGAAAAAAATTCTTCGTGCGCCTTCCTTCGGATGGGAAATAATGCTGGCTGTCCCATGTAGTATATTTACTACATGTAAAATATCCTCAAGCCTAAAAGAAGCCTCTGGGCTAAATTAAAATCACCTGTTTTGTCACCCAACATAATACTTTCTTTCTCCGCTAGATGCTGAAAGGAGCGTAGCGACATTTGCGTGGCCAGACGGAAGAGCGGCCCGAGTCTCGCCATGTAAAATAAATTTACTAACAAACAAACAAACTAACTAACTAACTCCAATTCTTCTATTAATATTGTTTCTAAAATTACCTCCTTTCCGGACGCTGCTGTTCAATAAATATATTGTATTGCGCATCCACAACGCGATCCGCATACATGCACCCTCGCTGTTATGATCGAAGCTCTCGATCTCTGATGTGCGAAGTGAGCGAGTCACTTTGTGAATAATTGTTCAACCTTCTCTAACGAGCAGTACATTTGATGCCATGGAAACTCTCCGGATATATATTGGCGCATGCTTGTGTTTCCGTTTTCTATGGGTATTCGGTCATGTCTTCACTTATTATCAGTCCCCCACAACAAATGTTTTGATCATGTGCATGCACATCCTTCATGATTATACGGATTTTATTAAATCAATCTCTTCCTTTAACTATCACAGAATATGATATGTCGCAATTAGTGAATAATACATACGAAAACATTTAATCATATCAATTTCACAAATGATAGAACTCTTAAAAATATTTTAACGTATAAATTCATGGTAAATTATTAACTCATATAAATGAAAATTAAATGCTATTATTAATAATGAAATTCTTTATTTTCATATATTCGGATGCTAAGTGCATCGCGACGTAAAGTGGATCTTATTTCGAACTCCGTTCAGCTTTTAGCATACATTTCTTTTATGCCTTAACTAAAATCACTTCTCTAATATCTTTGCTATTTCGTCTACTTGCTACGTTCATAAAACTTTCATTCTAATTTGTAAGTTACTCCATAATATGTCCAAAGAGGTTGATAGAGTAATGATAGCAGAGAAATGAAGATACTAGGTTAGACAACTTTGAAAGTAAGAGCGAATCTACTGAATCTTTCTCGCCCAATAAAGTGTTTGCAAATTCTCCTTATTGAAATATTCCATTTCTTTTTGTTCTGATGTGTTGAGTGCAATAAATTCAGTTATTTTTGGAATCTTAAAGTATCCTTTAAAGTCATGGCTGGTTTCAATTAAAGTAATAAGATTCTTTTCAGTCAAGTAAACTAATTTTTCATGAGCAGTTTTAATTTGAATAACTTCATTAATCAACATTTTTAAACAAAACCGCAGAGCCGTCATATTGTTGTAGTCCATACCTTCAGCATTCTTGAAGTCATTCGTTCCAATTATTGACTATTGCCATCGGTTTTTGATCTACCTGTTGGCTTTGACAATGACATCGCGACATGGGCACATCCCGCGTAGAATTGCGAACCTACCTGCTGTATTCATCCGCACAGCGAAGCACTTCTGCAAGCGACAGTGGGGACACCAGTTGCGTCGGGCTTTGTCGACTGGGCAATTTCCTCTGCCTGCTGCAATGAACAAGTGTTAGTACTCGTTAGCTCTACGATTCAAATCATTAAGAATTTTGGGAGGTATTCATATCAATATGTTTTTAGAATTAATTTACACGCCTTTGTGCGATATTTCCAGTAATGCCCTGTCTGGAACGTGCTTTTATCAAAAAATTGAATGGAAATGACTGAATATTCTATACATTAGTGCGTAGACTGAAATAGAATGAAAATGACTGAAAGACTATTCATTCCCTGCGTATGAATAATGGGACGAATGTATATTTTATTGACCTCGCGAAGTCGTGTGAAAACGGATTGAAAAGAACGCCACTATACTCTGAGCCACGTCGAAAACCAAGTGTTACAAAAATAGATATGAAGTACAATTTATTTGAGGATCATACGGCTATTGTTCATATTTACATAAAACGGAAAGTTAGCCAAATGCTCGGCCTTCGGCCCTTGTAAGCCATAAATCGACGTAAATCATAACTTTCGATTGTCTCAATAGGCTGACTTACTACACGGCCATTTGGTTGTTTCGCATTACGTGTCTCAAGACCAAAATCACACTACGCACACGTCAAGTGTGTCAATAAAAATGCAAATGAATCCAAAAACATGTCATTTATCAATTCTAACGCATAACTTACGTAACGTCACGAGAATAGAGATAATGGACTAAACAAATAATCATCTTATCGTAATTAATTTGAACCAAAGTAGTACTATATTACTCATTTGCATTAAGCATTAGGGTGTAAATTAAGAGGAGGGCAATTAATATAAAGACGTAATGAGGATAATCGCGAAGATCAAAATCTAGCGGCTGTGCTTTTGATAACAAATTAGTCCAAAATTGTTTACAATTTATTTCTTAATGCCTTAAAGCTCATAACGATTCAAGGTGTTGGTGACTATAAATGATAACTTCAGAGTTTAGATTAATAATGATCAAACTCCTTTTAGAAAAGAGAAAAAGAACTGCATATATCCAACGAAAATTTAATTTTTATCATATCACAGTTTATGTAATTTCACCTATACAAGAGCTTTGCTCTCCTATGTATTTTTTCATTCTGAAGATTGTATCTCTCTATTCATTTCGAAACAAATTAACGGATTATTTAAAGTTAGAAGAAACTCAAGATTTCCATTGCATTTCCGTTTGCTCAAACACCGCTACTAGTTACAGAATTTGCGAACGATTTCCAGGAACTTTCATTTGTATTTGCATTCAGGTTCGAAATACCGCTTTGCCAGAAACTCTTCTCACAACCTGAATTGAAAAGTCATTACGACACGTAAAACTTTTCGTGGTCTCAAAGTTCTTTCTTTAGTAAATTGGTGGAAAAAGAATGAAGTTGGTAACATTCTACAAATTTAAAGTGAACATTTTATTCAAATTTTATTATGGAAAGCAACCTCTCGAGAAAATCAACTTTTGACTTGATTATTGAATATGTGGTTTCTTTCACCTCTTGAGTAGAAGTATACTTGAAAGTACGAAAAGTGGTAAAAATGAAATTGCAATATAAGTAATGTGGAAGAGAAGACATCTATGAGTGGAAGTACTCACTAGATTGTGTAGTCATTTCAATAATCTAAAACTACAAAATCATTACATACGTTTCTAGTCTTTAAACATATTTATAAAGGAATGTTTTGTTTTCGTTCGTCAACGCAATTGCGGGTTAGAAAATAAAGCCCCCCGTTCCTTAAATATTTCGATCGAGCTAAAATCTAGACCTTAGATACAAGTAGATCCCGAAAATGACGACATAAAAATCATTAACATGAAAATAGCATAAAAAGTATTATGAATATAATTTATATATTCGAAAAGTGCCACATTTACCTAATAATGCACGTAGTTAACATTGCAAGAAGTTTTTTTCATTACTTGACATGTATTAAACTTATTTCATTCCCGTTTGTCCCTTATAGTCTTTCGGGGTTTTGTGTTTACATTGTCACATTACAATGTGAACAAATCACTAAAAAATAACATCACTAGAACAAGTTATTAAATCTCACTAGTTCTTGGGTTTTTCATACACATCTACTTTATACATGTAAAATATACAGTGCAATAACACAACATTATACAATACAATCTTATTAATCGAAAAACGACTTAACTCACTAATTAATTGGACAGAATATTAGAGACTTCAAATAAACCCTAATAAATCTCAAACAAAAAGCTTCTCCCTCGGAAGACCTAAAATCGTCCAGTGTTAACTATTAACAATACACCAATTCCTTGACTTAAGAATAACGTAGCGTACCAGTTGCGTAACGTTCTGGCCCGCAAAGCCCGCAATTCAGGCGGGCCCAGGTAAGAGAGGTCCTATTTTTAGGCTGAACAAGGATATTTTTGTTATTTAAGGTACTCACACTAATTGCGTTTGCTATATCGTACACATGTATAAAGGTGGCGCGGATAAGAGTTTTGCGGGTGGGTCCGCACTCATTTCGTTACGTTACTGTGGCGTATATAGAATGGAAAGTTCTGTGCAATGTCCATCCAAAAGGGTGTTGGGAGTATCGGGAGCGGTAGCTCAGAGCATCAATTGATGTCAATTCAACGCTTCTGACCGGGAGGTCCTAGGTTCGTGTCCTGACGGCGGCAGAATTTTCGACACAGCATTTCAACTAGGTCGAATTCAGTCGCTGTCTGGAGAAGAACTGTAGCCGCCGGATGCTCTGATCGGTAGTTTTTCGTGGTTTCTCCGATCAACACCAGGCGAATGCCGGAGCAGTGCCCTACCAAACGGGCCATGGACCGCGCTCGATCTTTCCTTCCTCTTCCTTGTCCCATCCACACACACTAACATGCACTACGCTACCACATATTCCGTGGGACCGGTCGGGAGCTTAGAGCATCTCCCGGCTGGGGCGGTGCCCCGCTGGTGGGGGAGTCCTGGTTGGGGGGAAACCCCACTGGCCGACGGTAGGTCGGCGCCGGATCTCGCCATCCAGCGGGGAAAGATCACCGCTATCTCCCGAGAAAACCTGCACTACACTAACGGGACTAATGACCAACGCAGTTGACGCGCCCGGAAACACGAAAAATGCAATGAATGTGTTGGAAGTGGGCGCTCACCGATGCAGGTGTAGGTCATGCGCCGCCGCACGGAGCGCTTGAAGAAGCAGGAGCAGCCGTCGCAGCAGAAGACGCCGTAGTGCTTCCCGAAGCTGCGGTCCCCGCACACGCGACACGCCACCGGCACCGGCAGCGTGCGCCCTGCCACACACACACACACGCACTGTCACACGGCACTCTGGCAGGCGGTGTGCAAGGAAACATACAGATACTTTGGGAAAAAAAGTCTATCTTCCACTTTTAAAGTACTAAAATATTTAAGGTTTTTTGCTTATGTATTAATATTGTTTGGGTTCCTCAAACGCTATTAATGCTCACATCATACTTTTACTAAGTTCTAATCGAAAACAACCAACGTCATCATTAAGCTTTTCTTTCATAACTTGAATGAGAGTATTGTTATACATGAGTCTGTAAGGAATTATGTCTCAGTAAGTCACTTTTTGACTTGAAACTCCAATTTATGGCTTTTATGTGACTTCACATCAAACAAACTAAATTATATTTTTTTTAAATCTGCGCGTTGGTACTTACCCATTTTATTTTATTTATATCTCAGTTAAAAAGAACTTCATGAAATAGAAAAGCAAAAATATTGATCTTCTTGGTGTGTTGAAGAAATTTCAAAAATGATGTGTGAATATTAATGTTCCTTTCTGAGATCCAACTAATAAATCCTTTTTCTTAAGCCCTACAATGAAATAATATTTTTCAATTAAAGATAAACATATTTTTATCCAATATTTCTTATACACACACTATTCAAAAGGGTCAGTGGAAATTTATGAACATTTGTAATTTTATACTTTAATTTTTTAGGAAACAATTTTAACCGGAGGAATGAAGTCTAGTAATACTTCTTACGTACTATCAACTAATTATTCCCAAGATATGTTTTAATCTTTATAAAAATAAATCATGAATCAGTTAGTTCCAGGAAATTCCTTAACCGTCGTATCCGAAGTTTCCGGTCGACCTCTTCCGACTCCACTGACCGTCGTAACTCAGAGCGTCGGCGTCGGCGGCGGTGGCGGCCAGAAGGTCGAAGAGCGCCGCGGCGCCTTCTGACGAATGGCGGGCGTCGCTGGCTCGCCATTGGTCGGCCGGCCAAGGCGCCGGCGGGAGACGTTTGACGAGGGGCGCAGTATCATGGCGCCGCGACGCCTCGCAAGCATTGGGCGAGGGCGACTGTGCAGGTGTCCACTTCAACCGTCCCCCTCGCCCCCCTTTCCGCCTTTGCCCTCAGGAAGGCGCCGCCTTGCGCCAAACATCGTTATCGACGCCCGGTTGCGGCGACCACCTACTTCGACGGCCGCCCGCCACCCGTCTCCCGCCTCCACGTGCCCGACATTTGCGATGTGACGCGGAGTCTCTTGTCCACTCCGTGCGTTCCTTCCGCGTCGCCGCAATCATTCACTTTACTTTCTGTCATCCACAACCTACAACTAGCCAACAGTCGTCATCTCTTGTTCTCTATTATCAGCGTGCTCAACCAGAATTTACCAACCAACCGCACTCTGCATCGTGCATCAATTTGCTACTCACTACATCAGCAGAACATTTATATATTCTTTCTCATCTTTTTCACTCTTCTAGCCGCGTAATAATAACGCTACCCCTTCTTCTCGCCGTACCGTTCGTCATTTTTACCATATTTCGTTCCCCCATTTCCGTAATTAACTGATAATTAACATGGTTTATGCATCATTCATTTTTTCACTACTGTTTTCACTTTTCTCATGCTGCCACCAATACTACGACTCTCGAAACCATACTAAAGTTCTCATCGTCTGCCTTCTTATGTACGAATATAGGTATACCACTGGCCTTCTGCAAGTAGCTGCGACTGAGATGCTACAACAAACAGCAATAGACAAATCGATAACCATTTCAAGAAAAAAACTTCCAATAGGCGAGTACTTCTTGTAATTTTGGCGCTGGCAATAATATATAGAGATTGTCAATGAAAATGTCTACCCCAAATATATTCTAAACGGTTCAAGACATTGAGATAGAAAATTCATCAACCTATTCGGATCATAGGTACTTATCAGTTGTACTTTTTAATTTTTTTATGGCGTTTTTTACTTTAAAGAAATCGGTCAAACATCGTTTTTTAATGGAGCACTAGACTTTTTCACACGTACAAATAGGTCTTGACAAGACATGTTCTGCAATACCTCGTATGTAAGCATTTGATGAATGAGTATAAACACAAATGAGTTTTAAAGCACGGCATTAGAGAAGGTGTGGGAGTTTCCAGAACGGTTGCCAGTTCTCGGCTCCAAACTCCGCTATGATGTCTAGCGCACATTGCGGCTTCTATACGACAATCGTCGCCGCGGCACAGGAGTATATTATCGATATTAAGACAGTATATACATTGCGACAAATAAGTTTGTGGCATGCAGAAAGTGAATGAAAGGAAGCACAGAGCAGACGATTTGTGACTCTGCGTCTCTGCTACCACAGTTGACGTAATTATCATTAGAAATTTTACAATCTAGTTGTGTTGTTATTAATAGCATAATAGTTATTTCGACATAAAAGTTACTTCGTTCTATTAATGTTCAAGCCAAATTCTTGAGAATATACGAGAGAAAATTAAATAGTTACGTTAAAAAAAAGTCTAATGGATATCTCTCTAACTCAAGAAGTTGCATCTCCGTTGAATGCACTTTTGCCAGGGAATAGCGCGATTTGTATAGTGAATTATATATTACGTGAGACTTCTGGGAGGGTGAAAAACGCAGCTCTTTTTCCATCGCGTAAGGCGTCTCCCAGCCACCGCCATTTGCCCATCGTCTCCTCCCCCGCGCCGTCTTCGTCGCCGCCGCCGCCGCCGCCGCCGCCGCCGCCGCCGCCGATGGCGGGCGGCGCGGGCGGCGCGCGGCGGAGCGCTCTGCTGAATGTTGCATGAGCGACGTGCGACGCCGTTCCCTGAGGTGAGGCCGACTTGACGTAAAGGCCTGGAGGCGAACGCGCTCGCCACTCCATCACGCGCACGCCGCCCGTGTTTTCGTAGGACGCAGCTGTTGCGCGCCAACATGTTGCAGGAGATTGGACAAAAGCGAGCACGTAGTACAAATTGTTGCATCTGATTTTGTGAAATGAAACATATTTTGTTCGCTTGTCTTCCAAAATTGTAGCGGTGAGGAGATTTGTTTTATTGAAATCGACTCGATTATAGCAAACTTTTGTAATAAATACATATTTAAACTATCTACAGAAGCAATATCCTACTTTTGTTCAGAAATCAGTTACATATATACTGTCTATTTCAGCCCAGATGTGTTTCTAAGAAAATAACAATAACTCAATTTAATAATCGTATGATTAAGAATATATCAAATGAATATGGACATCGTTCTTTTTGAAAAAAAAAACAAAAAAACAAAAACCATGATACATTCTACGCCTGCATGTTTCTATGCCAATAGAAAGAACGTGATATGCATAACCATTTTTGTCCTCATTCCAGATCGTATTCCTTAGTGAATCTTTAGTACACATGAATCGCTCACAATGAAGTGAATCGTTTCTCTATTTCCAACGAACTCTTGAAGTGATTTTCTTGGTACGTAAAATTAATTGGTATAGGAACTGAAAATGATCATGATGGAACAAACTCGTAGATTTTTCAGTTATGGAAAATTTTAAACTGTACTCCATATCTAAAGATGAACAGAGTTCAATTGCATTTTTCTCAGAAAAAGGTGTATAAAAAAAGGTGCCGACGTATAAACGTATACAATTTTAAGACATGGTTTAACACTATCAATGTTTTAATGTGTTATAGTTTATAACAAGACTAATATCATTGTAGGCTGATGAAAATGATTCCGGAGGGTGATGTCCATGCTAATCTTTTTTTAATTCACTCATCTTATGTTTCGTAGCGTTATTGTATGCTAACGATATGGAATGTATGGCATATTTATTTTGCGTATCATCTTGAATGGAATCAGATGAAGTGGTAAATAGAGATGAATAAGTTGAATGCTTCAAAATATGAATACCGTAGAAATGGGCTACGAAGAAGTTCTGATTTGTATTTACTACCTTTATTTACATATAAGATGACATTGAACTATAAGTCTATATGGAATGTAGCGCCTCTGGTGGCTCGTGGATAGCATGCTAACTTTCTGAGAGGCGGTCCTTGTCTGCATTCCCGGCCGGGGCAACAATGATTCTGAAGCTTTCTAATAATAATCGTATCGGTTTCAATACCTGACGAAAGAAAAAGCTCAAGCAGGCCAATTAAGTTAGTTATGATGACGGGAATACGTCATGCTCACCACATGGCTACTTTACCCCCAAGCGTGGATAATAAATGAAAACGAGACTCAGGACAATGAGCACCACTACCTGCCAAAGGTCGGATTCATCCGACATATTACTGAATATAAGCTAACTTATTGGTAAAATGTATTTCTCAATTTAACTATCATGTGAAATATTAATGGAAATAAATCATTTCTCACAATATACTTTCTTTTTAAAGAACAGACCTGTGGAGGTGTGGTAATGTAAGTTCATGTGTATGAAGGTGTCAGCCCTCATTATAGTATTACAGTATATAAATCCGTGGGTGAACGATTCTGCTGCTAGAGGGGCTTGCGTCAAACTTAGGCTTTCTGCAGGAAAAATTACGATCATGCCCAAAAGTTTTCATGCAGAAATCGTGCAGTCTGGACTGCACATCCAATCTGCTCGAAAACTGTACCATGTATACCAGCATTTAAAGACCTTTACTCATAATAAAAATTCTAAATATTATAAATGAATATTTGAAAATAGTTTCCGGAATGATAATGAATATGCTCTTTACGTTAGTAAGAAACAGAAAGGAATTTTAGAGAATTCATATATTTCGGTACATGGTATACAGACATACCCATACCGAATATTTAAACTGATCTTCCATGTTGCACACACTGAAAAGGTTTCTAGATCCCGCGGTACGCGAAAGACAATTGAACACAGGCTCTACTTTCCAAGATTTTAACAGTTGCCAACGCACTTTATTGTGCCCCAGAGGTATTAAAACATCATTTTCAAAATTTGTGCCCCCTGTACCCCGCGACGCATGTGGAAGATTTTTGGATCATAACTTCTTGCTACGTTGCCATCCCAAATTCAAATTTTCCAAAATTTCACTTCAACTTTTTCTAAAAAAAATAAAAATGCAGTTTCTTTTAACTTGATTAGAACAATTCAACAGTACAGTAGTTAACACTGTAATAAAATAAATGTTTAATTCGTATGTCTTTATATGGAACAACATATCAGCTTTCTAATGAGATAAAGATTTTTGCTGAATGTTTGTGAGAATGGAAGATATTGCTAATTAAATGAGCGCTTGCTAACCAAACTATACGTAATTTTCGACATTTGAAAGCATGTAAAATTCAAAGCAATAACATTACTGTTCTAAAAACTCACAGATATAGTTTATGTACGAGTAAGATGAAAAAGATGTGCCCCAAGTTACATCAAAATTACAGGTGAAGGTAGAAAATGTGTCTTTTCTGTGAGGATTTCACATGGAATGTCCCTAGAAATAAATGAGAAGATCTTTCGGACGTTTGGAGTTACATTTAATGGTTTTCAGATTGTAAAATCATTTTGACCATTTCAATAATAGCCACATCTATTTTTGAGTATGTCAGTAATGGAAGTAATACGTAATATTTGAAGTATCGAAACAAAAAGATTAAAAATGTCTAAGCTCAAAGAATATTTAAATACGTTTCGTGGTGTTTTCCATAATTATTATCTCAATAATGTGCATTTTATATTTTATTAGTTAAGTAAAACAACTGATTATAGATGACCACGCAATCATTGTGAATGTGGATGTACTTGACTACATTCGTCTCGTATTAATTACTCAAAAAAAGTGATTCCATAATTACTTGTATCAAACATTGTGTAAAAGCAAATGATCGAAAATGCAATTGCCATTTTTTCTTTGTAAAGAAACCCTTAAACAAATTGATAAATTTCTTTTTGTACGAAATGATTCAGAGAGTTGTTTTGTCACTTACTTTTCTTACTGTATTCTTGCATTACACAAGTGTTTGCTCATTTAAGTCTCGTCGAATTGTGAACGTGTGTATAATTAAATTCATTATCGCCGCTCGGCATTGGTCGATTCGCCTCCGCGATGGACTCGCGCGTTGCCAACAGCGACGTCGCTCGCGGCGACGCCGCCTGCAGTGACGGCGTCAGCGTCGGCGTCTCCTAGCAACGGAGGCGACAACAAACCGCGGGGGCCGGCGCGCCCCGCCCACGCGGCGAGGGCGTCCTTAAGTCAGCCGCCGTTCGCGCGCCGTCCCCGCCCCTATCGTTGCGACTCCGCCCCCCCACCCCTCCCCAGCGCAGCGCCGGCCGACGGACGCGTCGCGACGAGCACAAACAGCGCCTCGCGTCCGCCAAGAACGCGCCACCCCACATCCACGCCGGCGGTGGCGTCGCGGAGAGGATAAACGCTGTCTCCATTTCCATCACCCAATCCGCCCCCACAGACACCGCTTACCTCTGCTCGCATATTCGCCAGCGCTCTCTTCTTCACCCAAAGTCGGCTTCTCGCCTGCCAACACGCCGCCTCCACACGTGCCACCGTTTCCACACTCGTCGACTCCACAATCGTCGACTCCACACTCGCAGACTCCACACTTTCCGACTCCACACTTTCCGACTCCACACTTTCCGACTCCACACTTTCCGACTCCACACTTTCCGACTCCACACTTTCCGACTCCACACTTTCCGACTCCACACTTTCCGACTCCACACTTTCCAACACCTCCGACTCCACACTTTCCGACTCCACACTTTCCGACTCCACCTTTCCGACTCCACACTTTCCGACTCCACCTTTCCGACTCCACTTTCCGACTCACCTTTCCGACTCCACTCGCCGACTCCACACTCGCCGACTCCACACTAGCCGACTCCACACTAGCCGACTCCACACTAGCCGACTCCACACTAGCCGACTCCACACTAGCCGACTCCACACTAGCCGACTCCACACTAGCCGACTCCACACTAGCCGACTCCACACTAGCCGACTCCACACTAGCCGACTCCACACTTTCCGACTCCACACTTTCCGACTCCACACTAGCCGACTCCACACTAGCCGACTCCACACTAGCCGACTCCACACTAGCCGACTCCACCTAGCCGACTCCACACTAGCCGACTCCACACTAGCCGACTCCACACTAGCCGACTCCACACTAGCCGACCCCACACTAGCCGACTCCACACTAGCCGACTCCACACTGCCGACTCCACACTAGCCGACTCCACACTGCCGACTCCACACTTGCCGCCTCCACACTCGCCGACTCCTCGCGCCCCGCCTCCATACGTGCCGCCTCCAGTCACACTGCTTCTCTAACTGCTGCAATACATCTATCCACATTGCCTTAACATACACGGCCTCCACTCACACCGAATTCATCCACACTCCCCCCTCCCCACTCACACCGATTTCACTGACTCCTTATCTACCACGCCGCATCAAAATGCCACCATCTCAACCTTCACCGCTACTTCTTCACCTTCCACCCATCGCTTCAATAGCTGACGCTCCTTGCTCTCTGTTTATGCCTCATCCTTCAACGTCCCTCTATCTCCCTTGAACAACTCGCCCTCTTGTTGTTGGTCCCCTCTTCGATTTTGCCTCTCGCTTTCTCCCGCTACTAAATGCGCTCTGAGATGTCATTATTCGGTCAAACGATCAACATTTCGTGTCGGCTGCTTCTCTTCAAAACAAGCCGCCACTTTGATACCTGCATTTTACGCTTTGTCATGTACTTCTGTGTTGAATATTTTAAACTAAGACCTCGTTTTAAGAAAAACGAACTACATGTTAAGCATGAAACTGTAATAAAAATACAATATTTAACCCAAAAGTAGTAATTTGTAATGTGTAGTTGAAAATAATACGAAAATATTTCTGTCCTTCTACATTACCCTATCCTAAAATTAGTGTGTTACTCTGTAAATATTGTGAAATTGTGAATTTGAAACAAAGTGTATTACTCAACAATACTAACAATTCTATCTTCTCCTAGTCTCATTTCTCTCCGTCAATTCCATCTTTCTTCGATTCCGCACTGTCGTTACTTTTTCAGTTAATTTCAAAACATTAATATTGACTTTATTTAATACTTTGTAGCTGTGGAGCATGCCACCTTTTCACTTTCTCGCCGTAGTACGTACGTAGTAAAGAAAAACTCTTGCAATTGAATGGAGGAAATTACCGATTTTCCAACTCTGAATTTTCGAAAACTGGAAAAAATTCACATTGCAAAAATACATTGACGATATAAATTTTTTCTTAAAGAAAATGTTTTAAAAATCATCATTACATAAGGTCGTGTACAATATGTCGAAAAACAGTATTTTTTGCTTAATATCTTTTAGATTACTGCAATTTATTTTTTTTCTCAAAAACCGCTTAATTTTTTTAAAATTTTTGCTAGAATGTAATAAAGAGCTCATAAAAATGACGCAAGTTTCATCTTTGTTTAACTTTCTAAATTTTCGAAAACATTATAAATTGTGAGAGAACGCATGTGCTGTTGGAGCACCTCTAGTTACTTCCGGATTGACAACTCGCAAATTTGTTAAATAATGAAGGAGTAAAAGTAGTTCGGTCTCGAAACTTCGAAATGTATAAAAATGTTCTTTCAAATCCAAGATTTCTGGTGTTCATCAATTAGCTTCAAAAATCACCACTTGATAAAAATTATAGATGTATTAAGATAAAGATAACAGAAAATTAAATTAATTAGGTTCTTGCTTATTATGAAGAAATAATAATAATATGAAATGTTATCTTCCAATTAACGAATAAACTTGAGGGAATTAATTGCGGACCAGCTAATAATTTTTCTTTGTGAACATTTTGTTCTTGTGCCCTGAACAAATAATGTTTTGTTATCTTGCATTATAAAAACTTCATCCATTCGGTTGGTATAGAAGAAGCATACCTTCCCCTCTATTTTAAGTAAAATGTGATTGCTCATAACCTGTCGAGAGAGCACTTTACGTCAAAACCAGGGCACGTGCGTCTGACATTTACACAAGTCTTATTGTGGGCGTTACTTACTCCATCGAAGCAGCCCTCCATTATTCCTTCAGGCGGACACTCCAGCTGTCTGCCGCGTGAATATTCCAGAGGCCTTTGAGCGATTGCGCGCGCTTTGCCAAAGCACCCCTTGGCGTCTGATTAATCGAGCGGAGAATTAAGTTAAGAGTCTCGCCAGCGACAGAACAGGAGGCCTTGGTGGAAAAGGCAATTGTGAGTAAAGAGGGGGCGGTGGCGATTGTTATTGTTGAAGAAAAGACAGTTGCGCGGAGAGGGTGATGGTGATGGTGATGGAGAAATGGAATGTAAGGAGTAGCAAGAGGGTCAGGGAAGAAATGGTTGTAGAGAGAATTGAAGTTGAGACCGGGCAAATTTTAATGCATCAAATGAAATCAAACGTGAGAGTTATAAGAACTAGTCACAATGTTCGTATTGCTTTTTGTAAAATATCAGTGGATAGGAGGTACAGGATACTATTTACTAAATTTATTAAATTTTACAGAATATCCGTTTGAAGATGTTTTACTTTGGACTTAGAAGTGGAATTGGTGTTATTTAAAAGTACTTTAATGCAAATTCTTGATGTATGACAAAATGTGTACCTCTGGATAAAGTACAAGAAACCCATATGAATATGCCAATAACCTCATTTCGGCCAAACATGGACATAGTGTTTTTATACCTCCGACCCACAGATATAATTTACAGCACATTTTTTCCGTCAGCATTTCTTCACTTGGGTTTACATTTGGACTCTATAGGAGAGTACTGTTCAATTTTTGATAATGAGTAAGACTAGGGAAAAACATATAGCATTCGAACATAATAATATACTTTGCCACAACACATTTACCGACTGTCACAGTTTTCGAAATAACGTATGGCTGAGAATACAATATCATAATTTTCTAAAATTAATTCCCTGTCGTGAACTTTATCGTACCCAGTCGACTCTGACGGCGCGAAGTAGGTGAACGAAAGTGAAAAACGAGTAGCAGGAGCGAGGGCATTCTGTTTACGATGACCTCTAAACTGTGCGTCAAGGCCTGCCACGAAATATAAATGTAAAAATCCGTTACCAAGGAGGTGAAAATTTGAATTTGCAGTTGTTCACGGTGACTTGTGGTAAAAGTGTAGATTTGTTGTAGTGACCATGGTGGTGGAAATGCAGACTAGGTCAATGATATTGCATTTAAATGAAATTCTCTTAAAAGTGAGGGAGGTTTAGAAGCGTGAGTGCTGGAGCGGGAGCGGAGTTGTGAACCACGTCGCGAGAAAGAGTCAAAAAGTTCTCGTGAACGCAGCATGTTGAATCCGTTACGGAATATTTGATATCAACATGAGTTGGTTCTAAAATTGCTTTGATTAAAATTAGCATACTCTTGAAAAATACATTTGACAGAAAAAATTTGTCATCATATGGGAGTCATTCCGCTGGTAGTAGTGTTGTCTTTTGCCTTGCTATGGCGGAAATGTGTCTATTCCCTCACGTTCGGAACGTTAAGAGATAAGAACATAATTTGTAATAGGATACTCCTATTTACTATCATTCATTATTCTCATCCCTATTTTGATCTAATCTCCATTCTCTCTAGACTTTTTTCATGGTCACGGCTTTATCAAATGGCTTCGCATCTTGTTCCTCAGCAAAATTATTTCAGCCGTTACTCAGAAAGGATTTCCTCCAAAGAACCGCCAAAAAGAACTTCTGTATTTCATCAGGCCGTTGACTGAATAAAAAACCCTCGGAATTATTTAATTCAATGAAATTATTCATTAGACCAATGCA
This sequence comes from Teleogryllus oceanicus, assembly GCA_964035755.1. NCBI lineage: Eukaryota > Metazoa > Arthropoda > Insecta > Orthoptera > Gryllidae > Teleogryllus > Teleogryllus oceanicus. The sequence continues at coordinate 89,749,648 of CAXIVR010000002.1, read as the reverse complement.
ATTGGCAAATTACATAAATAAATAAATAAATAAAATTACTACTAAATAATATTTAGCTACATATATTTAACTTAGAAAACGCGTGTTGTAATGAAATATTAATATTAATTAATAGCATTATTTAAAATTAATTCATGTTAATAATTAATGTGTTTTGAAATGCAGAGTTCCAAATTTTAACGAAGGCATGAGTATAACCAAAACATACAATGGCAAAATTTTCTGAGTTCTGATCACAATAAACCATAGCACAATTAACAAAGCACACATACGTAATACAACCAGGCATAGCACCGTAACATACAGTAAACAGTTACATACCGATTTTTTTTAAACAAAAGGAAATGTGGTAAGTTTATAGTACATTAATACTATCCTCGGATAGAGTAAAGATCGCTTAAAAATGGATCATATTTAATTTTCGTTGAAATCTTTAAATATTCGTAACTTTCAAAAGTTCAAGATGTTTCAACGTCTTCCGACAACTACGATATATTCACGATCGAGGTTTTTTACTTATTGAAATCAGTTTGAAAAAAGATCTTGAAATAAAGTCATGTACTAATTTTTGAAAATATTAGTCGAGTTTCGGTATTTTGCGTGAAATATTGGTAGTATTTTTTAAACAATTATTTTCTCAAAAACGGCTCCAACATTTTATTCGGACAGCCACTCGAGGGATATCCGAATAACACGTAGCCGCATACATCATTATCCATCAGAGTCACATTTGAAGCTGATTGAGCGGAGAGAAAATGTGTCTTTTGCTGTCGCCGTTATTGTCGAACGCGGGCCCGACCAGAGGTCGTTTTGAAGATAACCTCTGCCTCCTGCAAGGCCGAAAACATGACGCTCGGGCAGAGTCGACTGTTCCCTCAAAGACAGGCACGTCACACTGCGCCTGCGCGGGCTACTTGCCCGCCTGGGAAGTGCGGCGCTCCTACGGGCACGGGAGCTTCCCCTCACTCCGCACTCATTTCCCCTTTTTTAAGAGGAATGTCATACAGAATGTCGTACAGGAAATCATACAGAAAGGAGTGAACACCTCTCCGCACCGCCCTGGGTGCAAGGTTTTGTGCGTTTGCATGAGGTTTTCACTCAGCGCAAAACCCACCCCCGCTTTTTGCGCTCTCGCTTATATACCTTCCAGACCTCGTGACACGCAACGCCATCTTGCTTTCGCGCAGCAATCCATGCCACGTAACTGTCGCGCCGCCACGCATTTTGGGCATTCCTTTCCCAAGAATTTGTGGAAGTTCCCAAAATACCTCGGAGTGCCTCCGCCCCTAGTTACCGCCTATTCATTGTATTTGCCTTTCTCCACCCAGCATTGGCTGGGCATCTGGCTGCCCTAATCCTGCGACGCGGTGCCTGGAATATTTGTCCGTTATATTGTCTAACCTGAGCGTAGAATGTGCATGTTTTTATTTCACTCTTAAATAAACAGGATTGCAAAATCAAGATACTTTTCTTAAATTTTACTCTCAATTGAGAAATTTGATATCTGATCGATGTATTATTTTATTTCGATAGGTTATTTATTTGCTTTAAAGAGAAAATGGGAGTTAATATTGCTATGCATGTGACAATAACAGTCAAGAAACTTTTCCCAAAGACTGTCGTGGGCCAGGTATCCAGTGGCATATCGCCAGTCCGTGAGCTTCGTGTACTACAACTCTCACTATTATATCTCGTGCAAATTTCTCTAGACCTTACCCGCGACCTTGACGTGCCTGCTCTAGAATATTCTGGAAGATTTCTAGAAAAGCACGTGTTTTTGATGATTTGAATGCATCTTTGTGTACGACTTAATGTATCAAACAGGCGATAATTATACGTAATTTTGTAATACAACAATAAATTAAACAAGTGTTTTAATAGATTCATATTATGTAATCTTCCGTGCCAGAAATACATTTAAAATTAAAATACGTTGAAAGTGTAATGTAATATGAACTCTCAAAGTATAAATAAAACATTTTAAAATGAAAACATTTGCCATAGGCGTCAGGCAAAGCTAGTTCCCATTGTCCTCTCACGGTCGTATTGGAAATACCTCACGTGTGAGGCTGTCGATCGGAAGGGGGGTTGGGCACGTGAGAGGGGGCGGGTGCGAGCGGAGGCGCGTGTGCGGTGGGCCCCGCCCCCCGCGCCGCCGGCGGAGGTCGGGTGTTAAGTCGCGGGCGCGCGTCATGAATTTTCAATGGCCCTGATAGCTCGCCTGGCTGCGCACGCGCACGCGCCTGGGGTTGCGTGCGCGGGGGAGGCCGCGCACCTGCCCTAATGACTTCGCCCCCCTCCCCCGCAACGAGGGGGTCAAGAGGGGCCATGCGGGCCACGGAGGGGCCAACCTAGCGTTTTGACCTCGTCCAATGGTAAATCACGAGATCGCTCATCCAATAAAACAATGACGAAAGTGCTAAATTGTGCGAGAGAAGGTAAATATGTTAAAACTGTTGCAGAAAGTGAATGCATAATGAATGAAATATCGTCAGAATTGTTATGCTATTCTAGTCCGCGAAGGACCAATTACGTCGTTGTTGAAATGTCACATCATTGTAACTCATTTGACAAGAACAACAATGCATCAGTTAATTGTGTGGAGTTAGTACAAGAAGCTCTCCCGTTTTCTATAAAACATAGTCGCAGCTCTCTTGTATGGTATTCTGTGAAGAAAAACGTAGCAATTTACGCCGTAATATCGCCGTAAATGTGCATTTTTTGTTGTTTGGGCGAAATATTCAATGAAATGCTATGATTTATTTGTTCTTTGTGACTCTGTTTACCTAATTGACTGATCGAAATCTTCTGAGTCTTAATTATTTCAAAATGCTTATAAATTTCTGGGGAACAATGATACAATTGTAAGAAAGGGAATGGATGCAAAGATGAATACAATGAAAAATTAATTAAAAGTAATACTTAACACTTTAGAGAGAAGTAAGTTTTGGCCAAGAAACAATGCATCAGGACCATTTCTGGGTGTATAATGTTGGTTCAGACCATTTTATTTCAGAATTTTGCTTCACCTGTAAAATTCTCTTTTCTACACTTATGTAACTGTTTCATGTAAGAGCGATATAATAATAATATAACTGAGTAAGAACGGTGACTCTGGAACTACCTTAAGTAAAATAAAAAAATGACAATAAAGCTCATATGAACTGCGATTGTACCTGAGAAAAAGTATGTCAATTGAAATAGAATTATCATGCCCATAGTTCTCTCCATTGAGAAAGAGCAAATGAGAAAAAACGCGAAATAAATAGCATACTGCTAAAAATGTTTAAAGAATAATTGGTTTAAGGAACATTGACAAGTTAATTCAGAGCGCCAGGAAAGTCTCTCTGCATCAAGCCTGGTCAGAGCCTCCAATTAAAAATTGCATTAATGTTGCTAATAAGCAGAACACTGGGGAAAAAGTGAAGGGAACAACCCTTCCAGCATCTGTAATGGTGGTGAGTACGCAATTTACGTTGTTTGTTACAGGTAGCACCTCGTGCTACCAACATAATTTCTGTTGCTAGCACTCTCACTATCAAGGTGTCACTGCGGATAAACTTTCCTCGTGCAGTGTATAAACAGCCAAAAATGAAAGGTCGGAAATTAGCGGGCATCTATTATTCAGCCTTAGTTAGGGTCCCGGATTTTTTTGCCGTCTGTGACGAAAGAGGCGTCCGGTTGGGGACGGAGACGCGGTGATTTCCACGCCCCAGTTGCACTCCGTTATGCCTCACCAGCGGCGCAACAGGACAGATTGCAAGGTACAGGCAATGGGCGTATATTCAGTGACACAATGGCTGAATGGAAGTGAAAACAGTTCTTCAGAGTTACACGGTACATTGAAAAAATGATTTATTCAAATACAATGATACAAAACTGTGAAAATTTTCAAACACAGAAGGAAAAATTACATAATCTACTCAGAAAAAAATTACAAAGTTACATCACTAACTTTAGAAAACAAATGAGTGTGCTGTACCTTTTACAAAGATTTTGTGAGTCACTATACAACTGTAAATGAGTAATGTTACATAATGGCATACTAGTTAAGTTACTATTCTCTTGAGTTTGTTCTAGATTTCCGGGTTTGCTCCACCCTCTTCCTAGCTGCCATTTCTACAAAAAATGTTATATAATATAATATTTACAGCACGTATGAGTTAAAACAATGATTTTGTTTCTTCTCGTGTTATATTAGACAGTTTTTGCAAGACGGGAGGTCAATTGCCGTAGTACGTAAACATTATGTAAAAGAAAAATGTCGTGCAATCGAAAATGTACGTTAAAACTAACAACTAATTGGAACTGAATACCTCTAACAGGATCTAAAAGCGTTTATGAGACATCTGTGTATCTCTCACTCTATTTTTGCTTTTATTAGGATTACAAGATTATAAATACATGATAATACATGAAATCTCATTGTATCGTACGAATATGTAATACTTGTCTATCTCCAAAAAAACTATAGCTACCTAGATAACCCCGCTATTTTACTATAACATTTATATTTTTTGTATTAGAAATGGGAAATGTTTGGCAATTAGAACGTCCTATGGGTAAATAATAAATTTTTTGTGACTGTCAATGTGGGCTCACTATATACATAACCTCCGAATCCTAAACAGTTACGTTAGTTTATTCCTGACCTATTTGAATTAACTTGAAAAAAAAATTAACCATGAAGTTTCTGCCATATTATATTGGTAGTATGGATATTCATCTCATTACTTCCATGCTCATTGTGTGTTAGTGTTTAATTCGTGTTTAGTGGGGGTGGCGAAAGCTATGTAAAGTGGTCGTAGATGACAAAACAGGGAGAATGACGGGACCCGACAATCGAAATCCCGTCATTTGATTCCTGGGCATGCGCAGTACAATTTTCCCCAGAATTGTTGTGCTACGTCTTTCAAAGCCACGACTTGCAAAAACTCACTATTTATTATGATGAAATAGTGTTTTACAAAATAACGTATACATTTTTAAACAATTTCTGAACTTTCCGGTCCCTTAATAAATGAAATCATGACTTTAAGAGTAGTATTGAAGACTAAAATTTGGTGCTATATAAAAATTTTGTGTGAAAAATGTTGATACTTTTTTAGAAAATTATTTTGTTTTTTGAATGCGCAAATTAGAGCTCATTTTTACAGAAAATGTTAGAATTTACGAGAAACTTCATGAACATTAATATGAAGCGCTTGTACTCACAAATAGAATAATGTATCAATAACGCCAATAATGAAAATACGTAAAAATGTTAAAGGAATTTAGTTCAAAAAAAAAAAAGTAATTCAGAGCATTTATCAGTTATTGCGCGCTAAACTAATCCCAAATTCATAAATTGAAATATTTGTACATGATTTTATTTAAAAATTTATTTTTGAAGAACAGATTTTATTACAAAAAGTATGTATCTTCTCCGTTGTATATTATACAATGACACAGAAAATTTCTACACTTTTGCAATGTTTGAAAATCCCGACAATTCAACTAAATTCGAACCTGTGCCCTTTTTATATGAATAGTTTGCTTTATTCTAGTAAAAAAAAATTAAAGAAGAACTGTTTGAGAAAATTTTGCAAACGTCTGAGCTTCGTGTAAAGCACCGTTTAGCACTTAGCATTCTATTTAGCCGTTAGCGTTATTCACAGATGGAAAGAGAGACGGACTGACGAAAGGACAGACGTTTTGCTATAAACCATTTTTCAAGGACGAACTAGTATCAAGGACACACAAAACATGGATTCTGACCAAAACAACATGATAGAAGTTGAATACTTCTATACGTGATAGAAGTTGAATATATGAATATGGGTTTTGCTGATTTTAATTTTAAATATAATATTAAGTTCCATGATCTTAATTGTATTAAAAAGCTGACATGCAAATGTGAAGATTGAATATTTCAAATATGACACACTAATGATCAATCACAATGATTTCAGAAACTATTTCAAATACTTAGGAATAATAATAGATAATAAAATGACTTGGAAAAATCATGTAATAAGTATGCAAAAATATTTAGGGGGAATTAAGAAAATTCTATTATCTACGAAATTTTTGCGATACCATAGACTTAGAATTCTATATTACGCATAACAATTCAAAACTGCAATAAGAAACCAAATATGGGGAGACACATTCAAGACGTATATTAAGAAACTAAGTATAAGTCAAAACAAATTTATCCGTATTATCTATAAAAAAAGATAAGACTGCTTCTTCACTTCCTCATTATAAACAACTAAATATTTTACCATTACGACATCTTTTTGTATATAAAGTACTACAAATATGTGTCAAAAGCGAAAATAATTTAACTGAGAGAATATTTCACAATTAGTACACGCAGTAAAGCCACTAATCAAATTAAAAAGCCCATAATTCATAAATCTCTAATATCAAGAACCTTGGTGTTCATTGGGCCTCAATATAACCTCCTAATATAATTGGGCCTCTGTATAATCAATTACCATTAGCTCTGAAAAATAGTAAATCCTTAAATATTTTCAAACACAAGATAAAGATTTGGATTTTAAAACATGATGATAATGATATAAACAAGTTAACTGAAATATGCAATAAAAACTTTTTTGCTGTATAAATTAAATATAAATTCATTTATGTAAATATATATTTTGTCTAATGTCTATTGTATCTCTGTAAATCTTCACTTATTGTATAATTTAAAGCTAGGTTTTTTGTTTTGAATGTTCACAAAAACTTATATTGTAAATGGTAAAAAAATAAGAATACTGTAAAAAACACGCCACATAAAAAATACTATACAGATAATAGTAGACAGAAGTAGACAGATAATAAATTATAAATTCAGTATTGCTAACTATCACAACTGGTTATCGATGGTTAGTATTTCCAAAAAAACAACTATGTACATTATCTCTGTAAAATAAGTTGGGAATAAATATTGTTATTGTTATTATTATTATTATTATTATTATTATTATTATTATTACTTTATACTCGTATAAGGAAAGGATTATTTGCCACTTTTTCGGCATTTATGTCACTTTTTTTGTGTACTCCGGGACTCCAAAAACGAGTTTGATATCGAATAGTAGCATGTTTTGCCTTACTATTACAATAATTTCTCAATACTTCGTAAGTCGTATACGAAAAAGTAAAAATATCTATCCTCAACATCGTAACTGTAGGAAGACGCCGAAAAAAGTAAACTTAAAAATTTACAATTTTCCATAATTCAGAGAATTAAATAAATGTCGGATCTACGGCATTCTTTATAAGCGTACTTTGTTCTATCCAATACAAGTAATTAAAAAATTGTAAATATTTTTGAGAAAATTTCAAAATATCGTTAAAGCTTCATAGAAAGTACCTCTAAATTCAAAATATTCGTTTCCATTTCAAGGGATTGCAACATCAACCAGATCGAAAGGAGAATATCAATTTTGGTGAAAATTCGCTAATATCATGTTATATAATATAATATTTACAGGCGGTTTATGTGTTAGGGTCACAGAGGAACAGACGAGCTGTCAGAGAGACTGACAGACAACAAACTTTTTACCATAAACCAATTTGTTTTCGTATAAAGGACCAACAAAACATTGATTTTGACTATGGTAGATACTGGAGGAAGTTATTTTTAGAAATATATTTTATTCGCGTTTTCGGTATCAGGAATTTTAAATACAAGCTTTTTCTGCTAAAAAAATTGCCATTTTTCGTTGCAGTATTCCAATACTTTCTCTTTACTACGCAAGCAGTAAAGTAGTAAAGAGAAAATGAAAATTATTATTATTAAATAATAATAATAATATATTATTATTATTATATTATTATTAATATGCCAGTTAATTTAACAATAGGCAAGTTATTTAGATAGTCGTATTAACAAAAACCAGTCTGTTTGGAGCACTGAAATTTGCAGTCTGAAAGAAACCGTCAAAGAATGTTTAACAACTACTCTCGTTTATAATTTTTTGTGCCTAAGCGTATGAGCGACCTGGAATATCAGAATACTGTTTGCCAAAATGGAGATTTTCCTTACACTTGCTAAATACTTCTCCATATGTGGATCTCAGAAGCTACTTTTACTACAGGTGTGAGATTCGTGCTGCCACAGGTGCGAGGAGAAAAGGAGCAACGCTAATTTTGCCAAGACGACGCTTACCAATATTGTACTACAGAAATACGCATTTGTGTTTCACTTCTAATTTTTTTGCAAGATGAACGATTGGTTTATTTGACTAAATGATATATGACTATATCTTATCGTACTTAATTAGTACTGACAATCATTATAGTGCTACGTGCAAAAAAAAAAATCAAGACCACTGTAGGTTGTTTGACCGGTGAAGGTCTAGCTCTTCACAGCAGATGGTGTTACGAATGGTATATTAGAGCACTCTTGGATTATTTTAAACACTAGACTTAAATCTAAAGCAATGTTCAATTGGTGTGCACTTTTAAAAACGCCTGCTCATTAAAACATTCATGTTAAAACTGATTTATTTTGGTCGTAATTTTGCCTGATTGAGCCTAGTTCAAAATTTAATTTTTTTTATAAATAGCGATTTTGATGGTGAGTTGCAGTAATTTAAACAAATTCTGCTAAACTTACTCCTGAACTTATGTTAGATCGTGCTTTCATAATAGTGCGTGCTTACTCGAATTAAAAATTCAAGCAATTTTAAGCGGGCAAGTACTATTATGAGTCTGACAATAGAATAATAGAAATGATAATGGGAAAATCATGTTTCTCAAGGAAAGGAAATTCGCAACCTTGAAATCTTAAATTCTTTAATAGTATTTGAAGGTTTGTCTATATTGCTGTTCCCTGTAACTAGTACTTGTTATCTATCCATAGCAGAGCAATAAATAGAAAAGTGAAAATGCTAAATTTTAAAGGGAGAAAAGAACTTAAATCTACAATTCTGCAGGGAAACAAAGCTAAGATGGGAATCTGAAAAGCTAGATGCACGAACATCTCAGCAGTTACGATGAACGCACAGCTGCTCTCGGAGCAGAAGTTCCGAAATAATTAGCCATTTCTCTGAAAAGCGTGAAACAAACCCATGTAATGGAAGCGGCTCTTATTTGGCGAATGAGCATGCAGTTTCTCTTTATGGTTGTCTCTTCCCGATTTTAAGTAAAACAGCACCTCCCCGTCCCGTTTCTTCCAGAAGCACTTTGCATGAAATTTGTTTTCCGTTACGATGGCGTACGTTTTGTCACTTTAATGCCTTCTTTCCGAAAGTTACTCCATTGTCATTCTTCCTGCCTTCCATTACTTTCATTTTCTTTATTATTTAACTGTAGATTCACTCAATCCCTTTAACTTCATAGCTTTCATTTTCGTTATTAATTTCCCGATTCTAAGTTTACCAAATTCTGCATTCGTCAACACTTTAAAGTAATTTTTGTTTAAGTTCTTCCCATTCGCAATGAGGTGATTCTTGACTTGACGTAAACATTATATTTCCTTGACATATTTCTTTAGTTTCTATCATATATTCATAATTTCATACATCACCGTAAATACCTATTTTACATATTAATTTTATAAATATTTGTTGCCCTACATAAGTATGTTGTTAATTTCAATTTACAAAAATTGTTTTCATTCACATTAAAATAATATTTCTTTCATTTTCTTGAAGGAAAGGAAAAAGCAAGAAAACCTTTAATGCTCAAATCTTGCTACAGACAACCTTCAAAGGCTATTAAAGAATTTAAGTTTTCTCTCCTGCAAAGTTACTAGTTCTATGAGAGTCTGAATTTAGTTTTACACGGGTATTTCAACCCTATACATATGAAATTGATGTATAATTTATGTATATTTTACTGCATTAATATGAATTTGATTGTATGATTTCCAATATTCTTTTATTTTAGATTTGAAAGTTACGAATTCAATTTTCTTGAAAAATATGATTTTCCCATTATCATTTCTATTATTCTCTAGTCATAATCACAATGTTTTTTTGTTGTTTTTTTAAAATTTTATTTTATTTTATGTCGCATCAACTGGAAAGGTTATTAGCGACATCTACACAATCACATTAATATTTTTGTACATGGGAAGTTATGACATTTATAGGAACATTCACATCACATTAATCACAATGTTATATACCCGCTTAAAATATGCTTGAAGTTTTCATTCAGTAAGCAAGCACTATTATAAAATTATGTTCTGACTAAGCCTCTTGGTTCGAAATACCAGTAATTCTAGAGTTTAAGTACGTATTACATATTATCTTACAATGTATAATGCCTTTCCTTTAAAACTAAATCCTTGCTTTTCTTTTTCAATGAGCTTCGTGAAGATAAAATTCCCTGTAATACCAAAATATAGGGACAATATCATAAATTGTTTAAAAACTGTCACCAATTCTATGCAAAACAACAGAATTCTTTAATTCAAGTAATTCCGTGTAATAAAAGTAATCCAATTTATTTGATACTTCATTTATGTGTGCTGTTTTTATAACAGAAACTAAATGTACAAGGAGAGAGAACAATAAGGTCACTTAAAGGAAATATCCTTCAATCTGATCGTCATGCGATGCTTACAGCACAAAAACCGCAGATTTAATGGATTCGAGACTTATCAATAAGCTAATTTCTTCGACCACGCAGCTGTAGTAGGCAATGACCTCATTCTACTCTCTTCAGAACCGTTAACTAACTCTGAATGTAAAGCAGAAGTTGAGAAACCACTTTCTCCACAACACAGCATTTCGTGAGGTTAGGCTCTGTCCAGCCAACAGTTATCCATCAACAGTTATCAACAGATATCCATCGGAAACAACAGAGCAATTCAGAGCAATGAAAGGTCGGTATTGTTAACTTGGTTCACACAATCTTGAGGTATCTCGAAGACTTCACTTCCTTAAAGACAGGAGAACAGCCGCAACGTGATCACGAGTTATAGAGGCAGTGGGCGGTTGTAGCAGCCGCATTAAACACAGTGATTCACAGTACCCTTTTAGATAGACAAACATAAAAAATCAAATATCTGTTCAATATTCGAGCAATATTCTGTTACCATCAGCGCTGTCTTAAGAGTCTGAACGTTACTGTAAGATTAGATTAAGTGAATGTAATGAAATGTTAAGAATAATCGAAACAAGAGCAATATCAACGTGAGTGGAGATATTTCATATTTCTACCGCCAATAAATAAAACAAACAATTAACATTTCTAAAATAACGCGTCAACTGGTACAGTTATTAAGTGAACATTCTAGTTTAACTAAGAGTAAATTGTTCTCAATAAATGTACTAGATTCTCTCACCTGCGAGTACGGAGTCGCTTCGCGAGGTTTTGGGTGGCCAGCTGCCTATCCCCGAAGGGATTCTTGAGCTGATGTTCCTTATGTTGTGGTTTTCCTGCCGATGTTGGTACCTCCACTCCCCCGTTCAGAGGCGGGGATTGGGAGGCGGGATGGGGATGATGAAGGGAGGGTTTTTCATATTGTTGGGGGTTTTCGGTGTTGGGATAGAGGTGGGAATAGGGATAGGGAAAGGATAGGAATGGGGATAATATATATATATATATATATATATATATATATATATTATGGTTTTTTATTTATTTATTTTTTTATTACATGAGTACGGAGAGAAGGTCATTCATTGATTGCAAATCAATTGAAGATGGAGGCAGCTGGATCTCAAAATAGCAGTGAAGTAGGATAATGTCCTAGCTTGATTAATTTTCTCTCCACTATTCTTTAACAAGTCAAACCTCAAGCAATGAGGTTCATGAAGTCAGCCTCCCAGAATGGCGAACCTCAAGGAGCGGCCATGTATGATGAGTCATATAATGTCCCATATTTGACTTCGATCATGTGATGAATCTTTCGTTGGTTATTGAGATGTATTTTGTTTGGGTGTAAGAACGTTTTTGTTTGCATGGAAAGAAGAACCCAACATGGCAATCACTTGTGTCAATTTTCTCAAATTGACGTGTTGAAAAAAACACTTTTTCGGTATCAGAGGACCCCCAGAACGTGGATTTCCATTTAAATCTCGAGAAGCACGGTAAACCCGGGATTAACCAATCGATTTTCCGCAGCATTACATAACTTTCTCTATACTGCGAGAACATTATTCCATATATACATACGTATACGAGAGGAAACAATGTCATTTTGATAAATATTAATAATTTACAACAGAAATGACAGAGAATGCAGTTGAAAAGAAGTTAGATAGAAACAAGACGGAAAAGGTATTTACAACGAATAAGAGTATAGTAGAGTAGAAATAATATTTTATTATATTTTTTTTAAATTTAAAGTTTTGTTGAAGACTAACTTCTATTTTCATTTGTTTCATTTCATTTCAGTAAACATAGGAGCATATTTTATAGGTAATGAGTAAAAGTGCTTCTACAGTTTAAAAATAGTTGTAGTCTCCAATTACGAAAATGACATTAATATTATATGTTATTATTGTTGTTGTTATTATTATATGTTGTTATTTTTTGCCTTGTATTTTAAAAGGTTTTCAGTATAATTTTGTGAGTGGAAAAGTCGCAGTATATGATAAGAGGCGGTACTGCAATTCATGGTGGACAACCGCACTATAATTGAAAGGGAAGTAGTCTATCATTTCTGTTGTCTGTCTCCTGTATTCTTTGACATAAATATGTAATTAAGTACGTTCGCAATGCTTTATACGAAACGTTCTCTGTACGAAATGGATCACGATACCTGGATCAAGTAAATTTCTGAATCCACCTCATGAAGAAAAACATTTGTTGCAGGAAAGATTGAAATGTGCTAATATTCGGTTGTGACTTACTTAGCACAGGGATATCGTTGGATTATTAGGGTGAATAAAAAGAGACGCTCGGGGAGGAACTACTTCAATACCCCAAACAATGATTTCGCCACCGGATACTGAAACCAAATTCCAAATTATTAATACTATAAAGTTATAATTGATAGATAAATTCGTAATTAATTAAAACATAATTATCACAACTTAGTGCATTAATACCAAACTATCAATTATACAAGTCAACTAGCTTATTACCGGCGTTTTCCGTGTATTTATTTATGAGAATCGTGTATTAAGCAGTTTTATCCTCTACTTCCTAAAAATTCCTCTTCCAGCTTTATCCGTCGCTGTTCCTTGGACCAATTTCAGTCCGCTAGGTCTTCCCAGCCCCTTTTCTCCCACACCCATCAGGCAATGCCACAGCATCAAACGCCGTCTCGCGCCGTCCAATTTTCTAAACACACATTTACTATATTCATTCACTTACATATTTTATTGAAAGTTGACGTTTGAAATTTCTTTCCACGATCTAATTATATTCTAAATTGTAACCCTCAACTGTATGGCGGCGGCAGGATTTTCGATACTAGTTTTCAGCTAGATCTAATTTAGTCGCTGTCTGGAGGAGAATTCTAGTGGCCGGCTGGTCTGATCGGCACTTTTCCGTGGTTTCTCCGATCAACATCAGGCGAATGCCGGAGCAGTACCCTAACAAACGGGCCGCGCGCGATATGTCCTTCCTCTTCCTTGTCCTATCCTCTCCCTTACACACACACTAACAGCACTTGCACACTTCACTACCACATATTCCGGGAGATCGGTCAGGAACTTAGAGCTTGTCCCGGCTGGGGCGGTGCCCCGCTGGTGGGAGAGTCCTGGTTAGGGGGAAAGCCCACTATCCGACGGTAGGTCTGCGCCGGATCTCGCCATCCAGCGGTGAATGATCACCGTCATCTCCGGCGAAAAAAACATGCACTACACTAACGGGACTAATGACCAAAGAAGTTGACGCACCCGGAAACACGAAAAAATCAATCAATCTCACCTGTAAGTATTCATTAGTTGAAAGATTGTTAACTGCATTTACAACTAAGTCAGCCTTCAGAAGTAATCAATTACAACAATTATTTGTATACAACTATACAAATACTCAATACTAACAGTCATGGTTCTGAATAGAGAAAACAGAACAAATCACCTAATTCCCTGAAAGTCTTAGGTAACGGATGTATACCTAAATCACGATGTTTGTACGGTGCAGTAACAAATTTCAAATTAATCAATATCAATTAATATTAGTGCAAAGAAAACCTGGAATTAGAAGCGTAATGTTCTAGTATGTGTTGCTGAGGATTGATCAAAGGCTCAGATAAGGGACAAACCCAGCTCGTACGAGTATCGTCACACAGCGTCATTATACAGAGCGTGGAAATCAGAGTGCATGAGTCTTTTAGATTTACGATGATTGAGTCTTACAATGATACAATAATCGAGTCTTTTAGACATAGGTATTTATATTCTAGAAGATTATTCTTCAAATTGAAGCTTTAAAAATAAACCGTAAAAATGAAAGATAAGATTTTCATATAAAATTCACGTTCATTAAGTAATTAATTCGTCTGAAATGTATGAGTTGGTCGACTCCTCATAAATTCTAAAAGAGTGTTATTATGTACGAATGGGGAAATTTCAAGTGGATATTCTCCTCCGTTGAGCAAGCAACAAGGCTGAACAAGGTGCAATTTGCTTGATGAAAGTAGTACCATTATTTCTTGGAGCCAGGAACGCATGGCATAGCATGTGTCTATCATAGTGCGTGCTCAATTTCAAAAATGTGGAAATGCAATTGGCATAGCCAGAGAGTGATTATAAGAATTGAAGATACATAAATATTTTGATTTTTAATTATGTGTTGTTCCTTCAAATAACATGTGTACACATTAAGCAAACATTTAGTTTTGAAATACAAAGAACGTGTAAGTTGTTTCGTAAAAACAGTCCTTTTTGAGTTGAAATATTTAATTCAGCGGTTGCTATCCGTGTGTTTAATACTCGCCATTAAATGTGTTAGTGCAAATTGTTACTATTTTATTTTATAAAACAATGTAATGTGAAAAGTAGAAAATAAAGAAATATTAACAATAACAATTATTGCTTTTGTATGTGTTAAGCTAATCACCTTCACAACCTGGTGACTTCAACGCTCGAACGTAGAGTAAGGGACACGTGTGACCTATGATATAAAAGAAAAGACAATTCAATGTCGTATGTACTTTAATTAAAATCTTCATGCAGTACAATCTCAAAGTTAACCATACATTTGTGAGTATATACATACAAAGTTTACGAAAAATTATCATGATACACTGAATGAGAATTGTTTGCCACACAAAAAGAAGTAGCAATTTCTTTGTGTGAAATCGATAAATGAGTGTAGATCAGGTTTCGAAGGACAGCGTAGAGAAGATGACGGTTGCAGCCTCGCCACCCTGCTGGTGCAGGGGCAGATCCAGCCGAGGGGGTCATCTCAGATTTTTGTTTAATAAATATTTGTTATTATATTGTATATTATGTTTGTAGTGTATATATGACACTGTACAATATTCTTTTTTTAAATAATGACATAATTGTAACCCGACTAAATATTTAAATCAATTTTCCAAAATAAGAGAAGCTACCAAAAGGAACCCTTCGGTCTTCTGGGAGGGCCATGGCCCCCTGGCTCCGCCACTGCGCCGGCGGCTGGTGTCGCGCAGAAGAGCGTTGGCGGCCACTGCGCCGCGCAGTCGGCGTCTGCGGCGGCGGCGGCCGCGACTGGGCGGGGGGGAACCCGGCCTTTCCCCCCGGGCCTCCCCCGGCCGGGCCGGCGCCCCCGCACGCCGCCACCCGGCCACCACCGCCAGCGCGCTCGCCAGCCGGCTGGCAGGCAGGCAAGCAAGCAGGCTCACAGTCCGTCGCGCGAGCAGCGCGCGAGAGTGTGTAGTGTGCGAGCGCGGGAGCCAGCGAGAGAAAGAGAGTGCGTGTCTGCGCGCGCGCGCGTGCGTCGCGATGGCGGCGACGGCGGAGCAGCTGCGCCTGGCGCAGGTGGGGCTGGTGGCGCGCAGCCCCGAGGGCCACGCCGCCAAGGGCATGGCCATCAAGGGCCAGGAGGACCTGTGGGTGGAGATCCAGGCCAACACCTTCCGCAACTGGGTGAACGAGCACCTGCGCGGCGCGGGCGCGGCCGAGGTGCGCGACCTGGCGACGGACCTGCGCGACGGCACGCGCCTCTGCGCCCTCGTCGAGGCCCTGCAGCGCCGCCCCATCCGCCCGCCCTGGATTCGACGCCCGGCCAACCAGCACCAGTACCTGGAGAACGTGGCGGCGGCGCTCGCGGCCATCGCCGCCGACGGCGTCAAGCTCGTCAACATCGGTGAGTGCGATGGGCGTGGTCGCGCCCCCCGCGCAGCCCTAAACCCTCCTCCCTCCCCCTCTAGCAGCTGCCGCTGCGGGCCGGGTGGACGGCGCGAGTGGAACGCACACGGTGGGAAGAAAATGGCGGAATGTTGAAATTCCTCCTCGTACACATAGAAATTGTCATGAAAGACACAAAAGTATTTGTAAAGAAAGTGTCTTGTATCGGGAGAGGAGAATCCATAACTGAGGCTTGACATAAACCTCGAATAACATTTTGTCGACTCAGGAAGGTCATTCGTTCTCTCTTTCTCGTACATCTGTGGAACTTGAATCCGTAACAAGAAGAAATAAAACACTTTCGTGCAAAGGTCGTATTCCAACATACACGATTGTCTCGGTTTTTTCAGTTCTCATTTTAGCCTCAGTTGAACAATTTGTTGAGATAGCTCTCGCTCTGAACTCGCTAATGAAGATTCTGGTGATGTCTAGAGTCTTCATGAAGTTACAGGGTGCGGATCGAAGTTTACTTGACAGCGTTGAGGTGTTGCCCGCTGATGTCATTTCCGTGACGACGCAATCCCTATCTGCAAAAAATGCTTTTTCGCGTCGTTAACATCCACATTTCAGTTTCTAGCTATCGTATAATGCTTTGAAATGACTTGTGTCAAGATCTTGAAGACGAACAAGTGGAGTATTCCAGTATTTTTAAAGTATATTGCTTGGTGCATACTTTGAGCCCAATCATTCTATTGTTTTCATTCGTTCTTCAGCCAAGTAAAGAGCCGATCATTCAGATACACGTCAATTAGAATTTCAATAGTCTCGTCATGTTTTAGTCGAATACACTTATGAGCTTTGTATGTTCAGAAATACTATACTGTACCATTCACAAAAATATGTAAAGTTTTCGAATGTTGGTAATGCATGATTAATTAATGTGTTTTGTAAACATAACTACAATTTACGATCTTACGTATAATGAAGTCATAAAAATGAGTTGAGATTAGTCAATATAATTTATTGTTTTGTTTATGTAAAATTATACTTTAGAAGTGGCCTTAAGACAGAAATTACCATGGTCTTATCAACACGGGTGACAGGTCTTGTAGGAGTATATTTAGAAAAATACTGTTCACAAAGAACTTGGGAATTATTGTAGATACTCTTTCCTAAGAGTAATCATCTTCTCCTTTTGTGAGAAAGTAGAAAAGCGTATTATTGCACATGCTGAACAACGTTGACGGGTCCCAGCGAAAGATTTTATCGTACACTGCTCTTTTTAAATTCTTTAGTGGGATATTCCTGCTTTTAAAGATTTGTTTGATAAGTCTAATCCGCCGACTGTTGACAGTTTAGATTGCGACAAAGGATTATGCTAATCATTTTTTATGAGCCTATAACACTTTGGAGCCATTACGAGTTCCCTTTTGTTTTTGTTTGACACCGATGAAATTTATAGTCCAAATATTTATTTCTCTGAAGGGGGGAAATTAGAATACTTACATCCAATATTATAATTTAAACAAACCAATATATACTATTATTTTGGATGCTGGCATGTAATTTATTAATGTTTAACAGCTTGCTGGATAACTGTAAAGTAAACAACGAAACCATAAAGTAAACAACGAAATTAATATTCATTCCACTCCTTTATCATTTATGAAACACAAGGATAATCATACCTTATTAGGAAGCCTAACTTATCTATAAATTCGTTTATGCAGTCTTATAATTTATTTTTGGAATCAAATGTCAATGAAATCACAAAATATTGTTAGTTGCAATTGAAAGTATAAATCAATTTCCGTAAATTAAATCCCCATCTAAATCATACATAATCACAAAGTCACTTGCCCAATTTATGAATTAACATTCCATTTGTAATATTGATTTTATTAATAGGAACGAATTAACATTCCTCCTTCAGTGCTCCTTTTCAGTTGAATGAAAGTAAAATTTACGATTTCCAGTTTTACGTTTCTCGGTGAGAGGCAATGAAGGTGATGGTTTTGTGATGTTATTACTTTTGTAATTACATCGGTCATCACCATTAAATCCATTTTACAAGTTTAGGTACAATCATACTCTCACGTTCTTTCGGTAAGCCATCGGGTTATTTAATATTCGCCTGCGCATTTCCTTCCTATGAATCAGCTGCGACTCCGCCAACTCCTAAAAAGGAGAGCCCCAAGTCATCTCCACCTAGACTGGTTCCAATGGCTCCGGTTTAGCTGTAGACACGCCCGGCAGGGTTCGTGCGCGGAAAAAGGAAGACCGGGCTATGCACCAGGAAAATGTTGCAAAATAATATCCTTTCCAATACTGGGGTGTGGCGTATGCGCAGACTTTTCCGAATTTGATTACCACACGTAACTGTGTTGATGAATTAGATGGACCATTTGATTACATTCAGTCGTAAACGTTAATCGAAACAACGTACCATTGGAATTTGTAAATTCAAATGCATATTACGAGACCAACGATTTTCTATTTTGTGTTGCGAATTATTTTATGTAGTATTTATGAATATTCTACAGGGCGAACACTTCGTTTTTATTGAGTGGATGACGCATGTTTTGTACAAATGCATTTAAATAGTAAACTCGGGTACCACATTGTTTTTACTTAACATTTTGCGATATGCCTAGTTGACCTAATGTCGTAAATTACGTTGCAGTATTCGCAGAGCTTCTTGTTAATTGTGCTCTGAATTAATGAGAGAAATGTGTGGGCGGTAAACCGTTAACCGCGAAGTTCTGAGAGATGAGTGAAAGAATGGATTGAAACAAAAGTGCCGTGCTTTGGTTTAACATTCCCTTCTGAATTAGAAAGTATTAACCTTTTAAAGCTACTTAGTTTTATATCAAAGTACCTTTCAATGCTTACTTCTCAAACGCATACATTAAACGAAAATTAAGCTATTATTCGCTTAAAATGTATCTAATTTTTTTAGTATTTTATAAGCTATCTATCGTAATTTCAGATTAGCATGTTAATCTTAATATGTTCTAAGGGCTTCATTTAGACCGCACGGCCTGAACCGTCAATAAGAGTCCGTTCGCATTATGAACACGTAGTGGGAGGCCTCCAATAGCAGGCGTGGCTAATTTGTTAGTGTCTCAAACTTTTCAATTCATGTAAGTTTATTGGGGAGGTAGTTTTGGCATTTCAGATATGAGGACAATCTTACTGTATTTTATTTGTTATTTCCACTCTAAATTTTTTTCATTTTCATTTTATTCTGCGTAGAGATCACAAAGATTACTGCCTGTAGTATTAGGAAATTGATTTATCTCTCCATTTTCTTTTCTTTCAATTGCTTTAATAAGTTATTTACTCCTACTTAAAATTAAAAGTTTATATTTACTTAAGTTTCCTATTATCCATTTATATTATTTCATTGCTTACCGAGTCTTTTATATATGTTTTGCCTCGGATATCTGATGATCAATTAATTATCAAAAGCTGCTATCGATAATTTAATAAACAAAAACGCCCTATTTGGTGTAATGCCTCTGCTACCAATCTTAACAAATTTCAAAAAACTCAAAATAAATTCCTTCGCCAAATTTTACACGCTCCCTCGTTTATATCAAACAAACAATTACACAGAAAACTTAAAATTGATTCTTCAAGTGGTTTAAATTACTTAACTTCACCAAAAAATTCCATAAGAAATTATCAATTTCTACCATTTTTCAAAACCTTACACTAGGTCGTACACTAACTTGCTCATCCTCGAATTCAATCACGCTTTCCGAAATATATTTTTCGTCCTCCGTCATTTAAAACTTACTTTATTTCTATTTTTAGTTTTCATAATTACTATTCAATTACGCCATTAAAGTTAGTGATAGCACTTTTATTAAATTATCGGTAACTATTTACCTGTCGGTTAAAAACGGTTTCTTGCCTCCACATTAAGTAGTATTATATTCAACTCCCTGAAAAATTATTTTATATATTTTTTATTATAATAAATTATATATTATAATAAAATTTTATAATTATAATAAAATATTAAAACATTATAATATAAAATATTATTATTAAAATATTATATTAATATAACGTTATTTACAATAAATTAAAAATAAATTAATAATATAATTTTATTTTTATTATAATACGTATTATATTAAAATATTATATTAAATATTTGTACATTATAATATTTTTAATGTTGATTATTACACCTTTTATCCTCGTGTTTGAATTCGTATTTAACTCCCGAAAGAGAACCTGGCGCGAGGTAAATGACGCGTGAATGCGCGGGCGTTTCGGCGTGCGAAGTGCGGGGGCGGTTGAAGGCCCGTGCTCCCACCCCCGGGGGGCGCCCGCGGCCTCCCAATGCCGTCGTTGCCGCGCGCTTGCGCGGCGCAGTGGAGGCGGCGGAGGCTGGCAGAGGCCCGCTTGGCAGCGCTGCCCGCCGGAGGCAGCACAGCGGCAGCGGCGCCCTCGCATGCGTTCACGCGGCCTCCTCGCTCCGCTGCCGGCACGCACACGGCGCCGCGCGCTTCGCGTCCCTGCGCTGCTGCAGAGGCTCTGGCGGATCCATGCCCCCCTTCCAAACACCCTTTATTTGGAAAAAATTATATTTGCTAGAATTATGTAATTATTTAACCAAAAACATTGTATTTCTTTACGACGGTTAAATTTCTTCGTATTACTTAAAGGACTGCCTTTTTTGATATTTTATAAATTCTTGGAAGGTCCTTTGGTTTAAGGCAGATATTAATATTATATCAATTTTTATTAATTTTTCTTGGAGACCCTGAAGATGAAAGCCAATGACCAAAGAATCTTCCAAGAATTTATAAAATATTAAAAATATTGTGTAGTATCATATCTACAGTACATAAATAATATACAATATAATAAATAATAACATTTAACAAAAATCTACGATCCCCCCCGCCAAAAAAAAAAGATCGGCTGGATCGGTTCAGCGGTAGGGTCTTCAGCCGCTGTTACAGACACGCTTACCGAATGGCATTGCTCAGCGGCAACACAATTGCTTCTGCAGCATCGTTGATGTCCTAGGGTTCTAGGGGAGGGACGACGCCACCTCCGTCGCCTCCTTAAACTACAGATACGAAAATCAAAAATATTTTTTTCGTTGCTTGTTGCCTGAAATCCCTAGCAAGGTTGGCATGCTTTATCTTATTCTCCCTATATCATTTCTTCAAAGCATACAAGCATACAAATGTAAACATCATTTAATCACGAATACTTGTTTCGCACTCATCAATATTTCTGTGAAAGAAACTGTGTGTAGTTTTTATCACATTGTCGCAATGTTTTAGATGAGGTATAAAACAGTTTAGTTAGTGAGATATTTAAATTTCAGTGATGTATCTTCCGTAGTGTTTGCAATACACGAATCATGTCTGACGTAAAAGTTATCTTAATTTATTTCTATTATTAAACATGATTTCTTACATCGCTAGAAGTGCTTAAAGGTTATCCTACTGTTGAATAATATGTAAAGCTCAAACACAGATAACTGGAATTTTTTTTAGAATTGGAGGGGGTACTAAAAAAGAAATATTAGTGTAGCTCGTAGTATATTTTAGGAATATGAAAAGCAGACCCATTATTCAATGATTTTCAATCACGAACTCATGCTCTTCTTTAGAAATTTTCAAAAGTATAGACATTTATATATTTTTAAAATACAAATAATAGAAATATTACTGTACAGTTTTAAAATAGTACTTCTTTTAGCTTTGAATTAAAGTAAATATCGTTTTAAATGTATTTGTTAAATAAACTCTTGCTACACTTGACTAGTAGCCCAATGATTTGCTGTAGTCATGATTCCATGCCACATTCAACTTATCTTCTCGAGAAAGTTTCTGAGAGGTTGGTCATCCACAGGTGGATGAGGACTTATTAGTTTAATGAAGGATTAATACAAGAAAAAGTGAATGTACAGTGTACTACGTATTCAGAAAAGATTTTCCAGAAAAGAATTGTCAATCTTATACTATCATAATGAAAGACAGAAAAAAATAGAGAAGATAAATCAACATTAAGCCCCCTAACTTATGAAGAACATTTTAAACTTTCTACAACTCTATAACTTAATGACGATTGTGTATTCTAACGTTCTTTTGGTTGAAACTATTAACAAATTTGCACATAGATTTATGAATCCATAAAATATTAAAAGTATATTTCGGATTGATCTTCTTTATTTCGCAAGACTCGTTTTTATTATATTTCATATTACTCATATTCTTTGTTACCATTCTGCAAAGCGTACGTTTCAGTGTTTCTTTCTGAAAATTGACTTATCCCCTTTATTTCTCTCTATGCCTTATGCTAAACAAGACCACCTTCAACTCGCGAAAAAAACTACTTTATCCTTTTATTTTAGCTGAGAGTCCATTATTCTATATTATTCATACTTCTACGCGGACGTAAAATATCAGTTTTTAAAACCATTCTGCTGTAGAGAATTTTCAATCTGTCACAAAAACCAACGAAAGAAAACTCTCCGACTGTTGAACAATAAACCGACTCCGATACACATTTCAAATGCTAAACGAGTGTACTATCCAGCAGCATTTTCACTAATAATCATTTTTTCTATTTCCCTTACGCCAAGGAAATTTTTAGTTTTCAAATGTAGCTAATCAAGCTTTGTTAGTACCATTTTTTACATAATATAAAGGGTAGTTCTAAATGCAAGTAAAATTGTGTCTTAGGAATCTTGAAACTCAAGCATATGTGCGCTAATTTCTTTTATCCCCCATATGTCACATACCGTTTTTTACTCTATAACAATAAATAAATCGAATAAATCAAAATATATCATGAAAACATTAAGCATGCATAAACTACATTTTGGAGCCATAAAAATACAAAGGATTTTCTAGTTTCGGGAATAAGATCGCAACTAAAAACACCGTCAACAAATTAGTAGGAAATATAGGAAGTCCCCTAGTCTGCCTGCGCCGCGACTGCCGTAGCGGCTGCAGCGACCCTGGCCTGTATGTTCCGGTTGGCGGCGGCGCTGTTGGAGGTGGCGGTGGCGCGAAACAAACTGGCGGAACATCGCGGGCGGACGGCAGCCAGCACTCACCGCCTTCTTCGCTCGCCCACCTCCACCCGCCATCCGCCATCGCACCGCCACTCGCACACGCCCACCCCACCACCCGCCACCGCTCCCGCCCCACCGCCCTGCCCATCACGCCTACCACTCACCACCATGACCACCCCGACCACCACCTCGACCACGCCACCGCCACCCACCACACCACCCGACCACCCGACCACGCCTCCACCACACCACCACCGACCATCACCACCACCACCACCACGACCACCACCACCACCCCACCACGACCACACCACACCACCACCCGACCACCACCACGACCACCACCCACCACCACCACGACCCGACCACCACCACCACCACCACGACCACCACCACCACCGACCACCACCGACCACCACCACACCACCACCCGACCACCACCGACCACCACCACGACCACCACGACCACCACCACCACGACCACCACCACGACCACCACCACCACGACCACCACCACGACCACCACCACTCTGTCCACCTCACCGCCCTTCCAAAGTCTCAGCCTCCTCCTCACCCTCCGTCGCTCGGCCACGCCTTCTCTCCGCCACCGACACCACCGCAGTCTCCATCACCGCCACCGCTGCTTACGCCAGCTGTCCGGGTTCGGCCCTCTGCGCTCGTTTCGCGCCTTGGGCCGCGCCTGATCACAGTTTTTGCTTACCTTTCACGCCGCCTACGTTGGCTTTTACGAGGTCGGTAATAAGGTTTTAAACAGCGTTGTCTTTTTAGCGCCGTGGAGAAGGAGACGGTGCGGCCGGAAGCCGCAGAACTTCATCGGTCTCGGCTGTTGCGGAAGAGTGGGATTGTAGTTTAAATTGTACCCGTGTTCGATACTTTAACCGACAATTACGAAGTTGCTTGCATCTGAATTTGGGGAATGTCGCTGGCATAAACGCGCCAAGGCACGAATTAAATTTGACGCACTAAATTTCCTAGAATGTGTTTAACCGAACTGTGATTCGCACCGCTTTCAAAGTTCGCCATCATTTTTAAAGGTCTCTCTTTTTCTCTTGGTTAATAGTTATTTTAGATGTTTGGAGACGCGCAATAAACCACCTTTTAGCATTACAAGCATTTATTTATTATTAAGGTATTTTTTGACTGAACATTATTACCCTCTACATCTGGAAGTACTATACAGTGTTCTAGACAGTAAAGATCTGCAAACATCATGTAAGATCAAACAATGGAGTTATCCCGTTCAATTTATCTCAGGTAACACATCATTCAATCGTAATGACACAACAATACATTATTTATAAGAATTATTTACCTTGTCTTCTCAAGTTCTGATGATACTTCTTACAATGTTAAACAAAGTATGTTGCATGAGATTAAAATTCCGACAAAAGTCGGGGAAAAAATCCGGACAAAAGTAAACAAAATTCGATGTTCTTGCTGAACTTTTTTTACGCTGAACTTTGTACTTTACTTTTTGAAGCTTATTTTTATTTGCGTCTATTTACTAGATCCTTACTGGAATAAACTCATTTTAAATGTTATAAATATGAAGTATGCAAAGCATTGCTCGAAAATGGTTCTAGTACGCAAATGATGTATTTCGCTATTAAGAGTTAATAAATTCCGAAGATTTTTTCCAGGGAAATGAGAGTACTATGTTTTAATGTTCTAGTATTGACATGAAATTTTAAAATTTTAATTTTGAAGTTATATTAGTCTTATCAAGTTGTTACTGTACCCCGTCACCCAATTTTATAATGATTTCACATTTTACATTCGATTCTTTGTATGTAAAGCGTCGCAATTCGAACTAGTAACTTAAAAACGGTGTTTAAACACAAAATTCAAATATTATGTGCAAACATAGAAACATATTATATTAGAAACATATTACGTTATATTATTCTGTTTATTTGAATTTAGTGTAATTTATAAAATAATGATTGGTGACATTTTTACAAACAATTTCAGTAGTTGTTGAAAAATTGTAATACCGTTATGCATGCCAATTATTTGTACGCGTAGTTTAAATGCTATAACGTTTGTTGCCTCCATTAGTCTGATATCCGCGAGTCATCTTAGAATGTCTGAATCAGTATGTCTGTCGCAAGACACTCTTTGATACAAATCGTCTGTTCGCGAGTCGTTACTGCTCTAAAAATCCTACGAGTGACGCTATCTTGTAGTGAGTCGACATATTCTATGAAAGGTAAAACGGCCTTGGAAAGCGTCGGGAAAGTATAAAATGAAATCGATCCAAATTATAACTATCTTCTTTTCGTATTCATGATTGCAAATAAAGAACAACAACATTTCAATTGTTTAATAACTATATTTCTTTTAAGTACCAAAAATGTCCATTAGTACTTCTCCATTTTACTTGATATTTTTTACTAACCAAGGTATAATATTATACACATCAATTTTGCGAGAATCATAATTTTGTTTTTGTAAGCTATTAAAATACTGTAGCGATATTGAAATTCATTGCTGCGCTCTGAAGCACACGAATTTTCTTACTTTATTTAATACGCAACTAGGAAATTGTAAACGACCCAGAAGGCGACTTCCTTTTCCAACAACACTAAAATCAAATTTACCCGTGCTTGAATACATTCATTACATAATGAGAGAAGTAAGTGGCGCATGAAACGCTCGTTAAAACTACTATGCGTTCCACGTGACGACTCTGAATTGTAAGGAAATACATATTACTAGGTGATTAAGGTACTGCAAGATCCCATATGAAAAGTAGCATATTATATCGAGCTTATTCGACTGGCGACACTCAAGACATTCTAATTTCAAAGTAGTTGGGAGAATTTCATACGTTGAGTTGTTTCCCAGAATTGTCTAGCGGACACAATGGAAGCTCCAGAACTACGAGTCTTAAAGGTTAGAAGACAATGTCAGAAAGTACGATTTTATTTCTGTATTTCAATGGAAGACCACTTCTAATTGAATTGCTTCACGAAATGAGTGTGTGTTAATCACTACAAGATAATTGTATCAATTCTAAATACGAGAAAAAAGGTTCAATTTAATCTCGTAATACAATCAATGCAATGTTCTTTTTCCCTAAATCTTCGCTTCTTCAACGCTATTTACTCTTTCATACTTACAAAAAGTCGTTAAGTATCTCTTTTCTCCGGTACCTTGTCTTCATATAATGTTAAGTGCTCTCTTCCTTGTGCCTTCGCGAAGTTCTTGTAAGAGTTTTTTTAGAATTGCTTCGCCGAATGTGACTCAGACATGCTAGACTTCGTCATTCTGAGAATCTCATTATACTTCAATGAGTTCCATTTCAGTGTTAATTTCTTCATACAGTCTGAAGTGCTCTGCAATTTGACATGGCCAGATACACTCGTGAATTTCTCTTTTAAATTTTTTCAGGTTTTTTTCTTTGCAATCATTTTGCTCTATGTATTTGTTCCAATTATAGATAAAATTAATAATAATCTTATCTCCCATACGTCGTATACAGTTTTTACTGTTTTTTGACCAAATAAATCAAATGAAATCAAATCTGTCTACCATGTTGGAGAGGCACGGTAACAGAGTTTGTGGTGTTTGCAAGTGGGCAACTCTGTCCTCTAAATTCTGCCTTCAGAGTAGCCGAGTAGCCCCGTGGCCGCTTTCTCGATTTGCCACGTGGCCCACCGCCCCCGCAGGCCGATCCCGCTGCGCCCCGCCCCCGCCTCGCCCCACTCCCTCCGCCTCCGCCTCCGCCTCCGCCCCGCCATCGCGCTCCTCCAGCCTGCCTGCCTCCGCCTCCGCCTCAGCTTCCTAGCACTGACCCGCCGCCCCCCATCGACGCGCGCGAGTGCTCCACAGCGCTCCGCAACACTACGAACAGCAACAGTAGAAATTGGTTACGCATCCTCAGCTATACTGCACAGAACATCACGTGAGACTACGTATATTGTTCGTTAGCAGCAAACTCGAAACATCAAATTTTGAGCTAAATATGTTTGAAGTTTACGCTGGCGGTTGAAATGCCCGAATCACACGCTTAATAATTTAATTGAGGTTATGAAGTAAATATTGTTAAAAGACTTCACTGAGCTTCTGTTAATATTTATTATAATAAAATGTAATTAAATAACTATATTAATTCAAAATTCGAGTTGTGCAAGTGTTCGAATTTTGTTTCAGTGTCGAAATTCGAATTTTTCGAGCTGTGCCAGTACTGCAGCCGATGAACGATATGTACGAGTATTAGCTCGCATTTGTAAAGTCTACTACCTATCTTTTCAACCTCTTTTCCCCTGTAATTACGTTTTTGTAGTCCATCATTGCCATAAACATTAACTGTGAGACAAAAAGTTTATGTAAAGAAAATTATTCCTTCAGTGATGAAATTTGAAGGTGAAGGGTGAGCACCTTACCTTGACCTTGTATTCATCTAAGAGAAAAGCGGAAACTGTGTTATTTCATGTTTATGAGGTAGTTAGAGCACAAACTGAATCAACAGTTAAGTTTCAAGTGTCGCAGGTTCTAATTCCGTCCTGAGCATATGTGATTGACCCTTGTCTTACATTTGGATTGGGTCTCAGAGGGCCCTCCGTTTGACGCCTCATTCGAAGAGTTGTTAGCGTCTTGCGACTAATTCGGAATGTTTCCCTTTGTATTGTAACGGGCAGCCTTATTCGGTTGGGAAATGTCTTAAGAAGATGTGTGTGTGTGTGTGTGTGTGTGTGTGTGTGTGTGTGAGAGAGAGAGAGAGAGAGAGAGAGAGAAGGGGGAGAGAGAATAAGAAAGAAAAAGAAAGAAGTATACGTAGATATACCAGTAGGGGACTATATTGCCTTTACCTCAGTGATCTGCATATGATCATATGAGAGAGCTGTATTCATCTATTTTTTCACCGTCAATTAAGTTTTCAAATATGTGTACTATATGTCATACTCATGGCTTGCATTAATAATCTGTACAAGATCCTGTTGTTCTCACATTAAAGAATTGCAATTTTTTATTCTGCAGCTCTGTTGCGATATGAGTTTGAAATTGAGTCATGAAAAATATCTTATAACGTAGTTGTGAATTTCACTGAAATACATTCGGTAGTCAATATATTACTGATTTAATGCGTATACCCCCATTAAACTCTCAATGATACAGTAATACTATAAAAATATTTTACCCTCTTAAATTAATAACGTTCAAACATGCAATGTTAATAAATACTGATATTGCCACAATGGGATTGTATTCAAGGATTCTGAAAGTATTTACTTGGTGTAAGAAGGTAAGAAAATATACTATTAGAAAAGATGTAATGGAGACTAAACGTGCTGTTTTACGTCAAATTAACTAATGAAATATGTGAGTCATTATCAATATAATATAAAAAGTTACAAAACTACAAAGCGAACAAAAAAGGAAAAGCATGTACCCTCAGCGTAAAATTAGACAAAAGGTGACGGAGAGCGTTTCAAGTCCCTGAGTCACGCTTCGCTGCGGGCATATCGAATACCCGGGATGAGACCGTAAGCGAAAAGCAACACGCCTGCAAATTGCCATAATAGCGCGTGTTCTTCACCCATAGAAAGCAATCAATCGGCGCCCCTGATGGCGGGCCGCAAGTAGCTAACATAGTCGTTACGCCACCGCCCGCTCCCTGCCTGGCGGCGCTGGAGGTCGCCCGGGTGGCCGAGCGGCGCGGCCCCGGCCGGTTGCGCTGGAGCAGCGCCTCGCCGCGACCCTGCCCACTCGCCCAATGGGCCACCGCCACCGCCAGACGCCCCGGCGCCGCGCCGGGGCCACGCGGCCCACGGGGCACTGAACCGGACACACAGAACACACAACCGGGCTTTCCACATCTATGACAGATTTTGGACTTTGTTAAACAGTAAACCCATATTAACACGAATTTCAAGGGACCGAATGACAGATTTTTTATCTTTATAAAATTCGTTTATAAAAATTCGTGTTATAAATTCGTGTTATAAATTTAAAAGTGATCCGAAATTCTTTATAAATTCGTGGTTATAAATTCGTGTTATAAACGAATATTCGTATAAATGTTATAAAAATTCGTGTATAAATAAAAAAATTCGTGTTATAAAATTCGTGTTATACGAATTCGGGTTATACGAATTCGGGTTATACGAATTCGGGTTATACGAATTCGGGTTATACGAATTCGTGTTATACGAATTCGGTTATCAATCGATATGAATTCGGTTATCGAATTCGGTTATACTGAATTAGTTCATATACGAATTCGTTATCGAATTCGAAGTTGTTATACGAATTCGTGTTAACCGAATTCGAGTTATTCGAATTCGTGTTATCTCTTACTTAATAAATGTTCATATTACCGTAATCCCTTGCAGGGACCAAAGTTTTGTTTATGTTACGGCGAAATTCGTGTTAAGCGAGTTCTTGCAAACGAGGGTTTACTGTATATATAAACGCATTTATTTGATTTAGATGGATTACATCGTTTAGTATAATCCTGGGGTCTTCAAACTTTTTTGTCCACAGCCCCTTGACCCGAACGAAACTTTCCGCGGCTTCTCTGTAACTATTAGTTTCAAATATAAGGGTTAATATAGGGCTACTAAAGATTCAACAAAATGAGTAAGTGATATAACAGGCTATTTTATTTCTCCATTCTAATTATGTATTAAAATAACACATAACACATTGTTATGTATTTGTGGATACTCTATTTTTGCCAAGCTTCAGAACTCAATAAGTGGTGATGAATCGAATTCGATTTTAATCTGGAGTCAAAAGAAATATCGATGAGTTGCTCTTATTCTTCAATGTTTAATGTTGATGAGATTTCTGTACTGAAGGGATCTTTGATCCAATAATGGTGAACAACCACTTCTGGAAAGTACTTTCTACACTTGTGGAAAATACCTCCACTGGAAAGTATCTAAAAATCATTTTCAATAAGTCACCGCTACGCCCCTACCATATGCCCGCAACGCCCCTGGCAGAAGCGATGCACAGTTTGAAAAACCCTGCTATAATCATTTACAGATGTTTTTTCAGTCTTATACTAGTTAAAATATCTATGGTGACTTAATCTATACATTGAAGAGGAGAATCTCGGGGTTATGTATTATGGTTGACTAAGATTTTGAGAAAGGCTTTAAATGGAAATTTATTTTTTTCGGGTATGGGTTAGGTTTTTCGTTAATTTGAAATGGGATGTTGCTGATATTTGGTTTTGGTAGATATTGGGTATTTGCTTTATTATTGTATTGATGTTTAAGTCGGAATGGAGCTGTTTATAACTAATGAAGAGGGGACATTCGTGATTAATCTGATACATTTATTTTGAATTACTTGGATTTTATTGTCATTTGTGGGGGCTGCGTTTGTCCATATTGAATGAGCACTATTATAGTTTTATACATTATTGTGCAGTTTGTGTATGACAGGGATTTACGTTTGTAACGTTCGGGGCTGGACAGGGAGTTGCGCTAGTGGCCGGAGTTGAAATAAGATTTCGAGCTAGTTATGGATTTTATTATTCGTTTCTCTGAGTTGCAGAGGGGGAGGTGGGGGGATGTTTCGCTGTCAGTTTGTCTCACCGAGGGCAACGTGGAGCAAGCATCCCTTCGGTACGCATGCTCAGAGCCCACAATGAAGCAGAAAGGGGGGAATTAATGAGAGCGATGTTTTATTTATCGTATAGAATGAATGTTTGGAGAGACGTTACATCGTTCAGAATTGCGAAGACAGATGTGTCAGTAAATTTACTCCCGGTAGGCATTTGTGATGAGATGATTGTTATCATCAGGAGTAAATAGAGAGATGATATTGAACGTACAGAAATGGAAGGAGAGAGAGAGGATTTTTTTTTGTAAAATTACTTGACCACTAGAAAGTCCATTGGATAGGACAGGGAGTGTCCTATTGTCGACATGAAAAGATTCCGGCGGTGGAAGCGGAGCAGCCTGACCACTACACCACGGGTCGCCTGCCCGGGCTATAATGAATGTATGAACTAGTTAGTGGAAGGAGAGAAGAGATGAAAAAAAAACAAGGTACACCGCAAGTCTCTTTTTCTCACCGCAAATTCCACATGGATTGTTTAAGTTTGAGCACAAATACTTAAAACATACAAGCGCGAGCGGCATGAGCAAAGAAATTTTATTTTATATCCTTTACTTTTAAATGTTTCACATTTCCCCCCTTTCGGACCATTTCATGACACACATTTCTAAATAAAGAGAAATAAATTGCAAAATCTTCAATATTTCACATCGCTGGTTAGTTTTTAGAATATAGAACGAAAACTTTCGAATCAAAATATAATTTCTAATGAAATGAAACATTTGATTTCAAATGAAAGTAGATACAAAAGTAAATTATTCAGGACAGGGGAAGGAGGTCAGGGAGGGTACAACTCAAGTGCAGGAAAATCATTATTCTAAAGTAATTTATTTAGAAAATAATAACCAAAAAATTAAATCTTCAATTAAAACTACTATAAATATCGAATACTAAATTCATTTATATTTCTGTAATTTATTGGTGCCATATAGAAATATTAATATAGAAAAACCTTTATGTCACATTATTGAATTGTGGCTATAATATTTTATCCTTCAACAGAAAGACACGATTTGGTGATGTGTGTCAGAGTTTGAGATTTCCAAAAATATATTATTTCTACTGTGATCTAATTTGAATATTTTTATGATTATTTGTCCGCCCGTAGTATGATTAGAGTAATTAAAAAAAATGTCAGGCAGAACAAGTAACTGAAACGACCAACATTGATTTTCAAACGATCACAATTTTTCTGATTTACTCACATTTGTTTATTTCGTTCTTGACTTCCCTTTTTTAATAGATTTTACTGAAGAAGTGTTAACGAAATACAGTAGGAATGAGTAAAAACACCAAGCACAGTCTCTTATCACACCGGTTCTCACAATCTCAATGAATTTATCTAAAAAATTATAAAGAAGGTGAGAGGTTTCGGGAAACCGGAACGGAAATATTTATTGGTAGACAGCGCTTGAGGACAACCTGACCCTCAAGGACGCCTCGCTTGCAAGATGACACACTCTAACAAGAGGCCCACTCGCCGACCGCGATGCCGCTTGGGTGTCCGGAAAAAGCTTTAAGCACTTCTGTGACCTGCTTGCGTACTTTTCTTCGTCCTCTCTAGACAAGCGGTCGAAAAGGAACTACTGCACTCGATTTTCACATCACGATGGAAAGATTAATTAAAAATGCCCAATAAATAAAGGCCCCAAAAGAAATTAAGAAATGTGTCGAATAGGGATTTGTTTTTGTCTATTTAAACTACTTTTACTTTTTTAAGTTTAATTATTTCTTTAAATCCAGTGATCAAATTTTTTCAACTTCATAACTATTTCATGAAATTACCAATGATTTCTATTGGACGAGAGATATAATTTGATTGTAAGTGAAACTGAATGAAATTAACTAAATTAATAATGAATATTGTCCGAACTACACGGGCGGGATTTCGGGGCATAGGTCAATGTCATTGGCATCATCAGTGTCACATCTATTATATTTTTCCACAAAATACCATTCAAAATTTTATCTCCTCTATTATCAATAAATGTCAATGTGGCTACGTTAATAGACATTTAATTTCATATTAATTAAACATTCTATCTGATAATGTTTTCCTTATTTCTTCGTTACATGTTCTAAAGATTCGCGAATAAACTATGTAACAGTGTAGTGTGTTTCAACTTGATCTCCTCGAATATAGTATGATATGCTAGAAAAACGTCCTGCAATCAAGATGTGGTTTGACGGTAGATGTGCCTCATGTTTCCAGATGAAAACTTGTGTGTTTGTTGGTGTTGTAGACATTTTAAATATTATGCAAGTTGATGAGTTACAAGAACAAGTTCAAACAAGAACGGCAAGTTCAAGTACGCTTAGGAAACTTCCTCCATTCCCAAAAGCTTTTTAAGTACTTTCCGAAGTTTTATTCAAATTTTATTTTGTGCTATTGAGTTAATTAAATATTATCTAGACTAAATCTAAACGTTTCGGCGCTGACAAATTAAGTGGAGCTTTATCTCCTTTTAAACACTGAAAACGTTCTAAAGAATCAGCATCACCCATTGAATAATATTATCATCAGCCCTCTCATCACAGTATCTTGGACCTAGACGAGTTAGTATCCAGATTTATTCCAGACAGATATCGTCACAGGACAATGTTTGGTTCAATCAGCATAACGAAATTGGCAGTAAGGAATTGTTTAAGATAACTGAATATTGCTTACATTAATATTACTGTAACTATATTTGTATAGAGTACTTTTCTAAGTTTATAATCAGAGATTATTAATGAATTCATGAATAGCAACCATATGATTTGATATTTTTTACAACACTGTTTGTACATGTCTAGCTTCAATAAATCCTTAAAAATGCGTCTTAGTAGAGTTTATTAGCATTTAACTCGCTTTCTATCACCACCACAACCCTGAGTGTTGTGTGCCAGAGGTGCCCATGGGTCCAAGGCCTCCTGTGCGGGCGTGGGGCGTCGGCCTTGACCGTGGGCGTTGGCGTGGCCGCCCCCGAAATGCGGGCAGCGTGAAACGCGAGAGCGCGTGGGCGCGGGCCAATTGCCCGCAGCGCCCGCCGCCCCACCCCCACGCCGCGCTCTCTCGGAACCGCCAGATTAGGGCTTCCGGCATGGCGCCACGAACCACCAAACACTGGCCTAATCAAAGAGAGGTGTGCACTAAATGGCATTGATTACTTATTGATGTTTCGGGGCACCCAACTGCTCCGTTTATTAGTCCTATTAGTGTAGGGAATTGTTTTTATCCCGGTAGCAGTGTTCCTCCCTCGCTCGTGGTGAGATCCGGCTCCAACCTACACGTTGGCTTACAGGTGATTTCCGCCTCCAGATATCTCCCCAGTCGGGTCAAGCTCTAAGCTCCTGACTGCTTTCGCAACATGTTCGCTAATGTAGTGCGTGTATGTGTGTATGAATATGATCAGAGGATAGGATAAATAAGAAGGAAGGGTCGCACGCAGTCCGGAGCCCATTTGCTATGGCTGTACAGCTAGTGTGAAAAAGCGCCACCATCGGGACTCGAACTCTAGGATCTCCCGGTCAGAGGCGCAGCATGGACATCGGCAATGTTCACTGTGAGATAAATTCAGCCGGTGAGAGCCACTTAAGATTAGTCGCTGAAGATAACACGTTTTCCTTGTATGCGCATGCATTGCTTGTCGCCAGTTGTTTCAAGTACGAATGACGTGCTGGAGGCAAAGTGCCAAGGCGCCGCTTGCATTGGCGTTCTGTAAATCTTCAACAAATTCACAATAAAACGTAAATTCAAAGCAAATATTAAAAAAGTGTTATACCCAACGATTCCAAAACTTTAAATGATAATTTTTTAATATGTTGCATTAGCGGCGATTTTTGTCTGAAATGTGAACAAAATATCAGCTACCATCACTGTTCGTATATTTATTTTCATAAAGAATATTTCGTAAAAGGTAAAGTTGAAATAGCTTGTTTAAATATGAGTCATATGAAAATTTAAAAGATAAGGGAAATGTCCATCAATATTATCATTAACTGTACAATGCTATTTGAACGTGGAAATTATTGTGTTATTCTATCACATTAATTACATTCTTATACAAAATAAAGAAATTAATGAAACTTAATGGAAATTTAAGAACGAATTCTAGGGATAACTATAGCAATTAATAGGCAACGCATGTAGTCGTTTTATTAATTCTGTGGTGTTGGTCAGAACATAACTCAAAAATCACATTCAGATACAACTCTGGCTATTCCACACCGTTACATTCTTAAAGGGGTGGGAAAGTAATTTGATAAAGTTCAAACAATTACCTCAAGAAATACAACTTCCAAGTTAGTTTCTAATACGTTACTAATAAGTTGAAAGTGTAATGATAAGAAATATCCAATGTTGCATATGAATGTGATTTTGGAGTTGTTATGTTCTGACCAAACCCCGCAGAATTATTGTACTCATGAATGCGAATTGCGTTATTGTTGGTATGGATAGCTCGGAACTCGAACTGTACAGTACAGAAAACTAGCAGTTCAACCAAGGCGCCAACGATACCCCCTTTTCATCGTTCCAGGAACTGGATAAACGAATACGATTGAGTGATAATTAGTGATTCCGGGCGCGTCATATGAAGTCATTAGTCCCGTAGGTGTCGTGCATGTTTTTCATCGGGAGGTGGCGGTGATCTTCCGCCAATGGATGGTGAGATCCGGCGCCGACCTACTGTCGACTAGCGGGGATTTCTCCAAACATGTATCTCCCACCAGAGGAGCACCGCCCCAGCCGGGACAAGCTCTAAGCTCCCGACCGGTCTGTGGTAGTGTAGTGCATGTTAGTGTGTGTGTGTGTGTGTGTGTGTGTGTAAGGGGAGAGGATAGCACAAGGAGGAGGAAGAATCGATCGCGCGCGGTCCGTGGCCCGTTTATTAGGGTACTGCTCCGGCATTCGCCTGGTGTTGATCAGAGAAACCACGGAAAACTACCGATCAGAGCAGCCGGCCGCTAGAATTCTCATCCAGGCAGCGACTGAATTCGACCTAGCTGAAAAGCTAGTTGTCGAAAATCCTGCCGCCGTGGGGAGTAGGAACCTAGGACCTCCCGGTCAGAGGCGCTGCAGTGACATCAGTTGATGCACTGAGCCACCGTTTCCGGTAAGAATCCAACTTGCTGCAGCGTGCGGCGGGGGCGGTGTCGGCGCCATGCTGCGCGCACGCGCCGCGTCCTCTCCACTCGTGCGGCCGCCGCCGCCGGCGTCGCCGACGCGTGACGTCAGCGCTCGCGTTGGCAGGGCAATGCTCCGGCCCGCGCGGCCCCCCGCGGTTCCCCTGCGCCCCTCCCCCACCCCAGCGAACCCCCGGCGCACCGTCGCGACGCGGCGGCCAGCGAGCGAGCGAGCGAGCGAGCGAGCGGGCGGGCGAGCGAGCGGACGGCCGCGGATCGCGCGACTCGGCACTCGACATCGCACGGAGCGCGGCTCCGGTGAGATGGAGGCGCTGCCCTGCGGGCGACGATATGGCTTGTCGCGCCTGGGACAGTGTTCAGTTGGGGGAGATACCTGGGAGAGGAAATCACCTGCAACCCGGCGTGAAGGGCGGTGCAGGAACCAGGAGAGGTGGCTCAGAGCATCAATTGATTTCGTTATAGTACATGTGTCCGGGGAGTCCTGGGGTTCGAGTCCCGACGGTGACAGGATTTTTGACTCCAGCTTGTCAGCTAGACCGAATTCCATCGCTGTCTGGAGGACAATTCTAGAGACCGGCTGATCTGATCGGTAGTTTCCAGTGGTTTTTCCGATCAACAGCATGCGAATGCCAGGGCAGTACCCTAATGAACGAGCCACGGACTGCGCGCTATCTTTTCTTCCCATTCCTTGTCCTATCCTACCCCTTATTTCTACACACTTGCATGCATTCCACTACCACACATGCCGGGAGACCTGTCGGGAGCTTGGAGCTTGTCCCGGCTGGGGTGGTGCCCAGCTGTTGGGAGATATCTGGTTGGAGAATACTCCGCTAGCCGATGTTACGTCAGCACCAGATCTCGCCATCCAGCGGGGCAAGATCACCGCCACCTCCCGAGCAAAAATCATGCACTACACTCGGAAACTCATCACCTTAGCTGTTGACGCTTTTGGAACCTTACTAATCAATCAATTGGTGATCATCCAGCGGGAGAAGAAGATAATCACCTCCCCCAATGAAACATTCACTGTACTAACGGGACTAATGAACGAAGCTGTTGACGTGCCTGGAAACATCAAGGAGGCAAGCAAGCAAAATGTCTTGGAGGATGAACGCATCGAGGGCACGAGGCCTTCACCGCCCTCAGACCCCCACGTTTTGGATTTAAAGGGCCGGAGTTAAATGTTCAAGTGGTGCCAAACAATGGCTGTATCAGGCAGACAAATGTCTCTAGAAAATGTTTATTGTTCTTCAGTGTTTCGGGGAGCTTCAGCTACTATGGTCTTGTATTCTTAGTGCGTCTATATCTTTGAAAGAAGTAGTGTTCCTCACCCGCAGGCAGTGATACGTGGTGCCGACCTAAAAGTCCCTTTAAAGGAATTTCAAGTGTCCACAAAGCAGAAATTACTTATCAATCATGATAATGCATAATTTAATTAAACTGTTTATTAAAAACAACTTGCCGAACTAATTGGCGAAGTGGCTAAGATATTCAACTCTTCGGTCCGAAGGGTCGCCAGTTTGACTCCCCGCTTGGGAATGGTTGTTTGTGTCTTGTCTCTCATGTATGTGTTGTTCCGGAGGCCCTCGCTTTCTACTGACCCCAGACCAGAGGAGATCATGATGTCTAGTGAGTGGTCGAATATGCGTCCTTTGGGGACGTAAAGGCTAACCGGCTGTTGGCTGGATAAAAGCTCTAGGAAAAAATAATTAAAAACAATTTTAAAAATAATAAAATTTAAAAGTCCAGACAGGTGGAATTGGTTAAATATAAAAACTCTTCTAATTTAATATCTGAATTATTTCTTTCGTAGGTACATTTGTGACAATTCGAAGACCGTACCTGCGCCTAGTTATTCACTGTTGTCGCCTTCACTTGAAATCAGTGGCAGCGCTTTAAGACTCCAGAGTAAGGGACCAATCGACAGAAAATAAGTCTAACTTAGCTTCTGAACATTTTCCGTATATCTTTACTCAGGACAAGCGTATCTGTCAGTTGATTGAACACATGCGGCGAGACATCACGACGGGAATACTTTGAAGTAGTAACGATATGAAACTATGCTTTTCGGTAAAAGGAATTATTTGGGGTATATAATATTAGAGAGAATGTTATGTACTAAAATAAATATGAACAGTAATTGATTAAGCGACAGAGGAATTTACAGAGAAATGAAGGGATCGAACATATCGTCACGAAAGCTGAAACACTAAATGCCTTTCACATAAAATAATTTGTACAATGTTAAGTTACTTTGAATGAGAGAGTGAGACTAGGTTACCGTATCCCGTAATGAACATGAAAACAGTTCCTTGAATTGAAAATCTAAGATGGAGAAATTCCAGGGACTCATCGGGTCACATCATTCGTATTCCCAAGTTTCTCATTAAAAAGGAGTTTTAATGAGCAATTCAAGTTATGTAAAAGTTATCTTTCAGACGCCAATTCCGTTTCAAATTGCCATTCAGTTTTAGTCATAATGGAAACACGACGACCCGATGTAGCTTGAACTTCATTAGTTGCCATGATCAAGGAAAGGCCTTTCCCCACAGCATTGATTAATGCTGCATATAATTGGAAATAACCTATGTGAATGATACTAGATGAGCATTAGATTAAAATTGCTTGTCCCAATTCTCTTTTCTAAAAAAAACAGCATTTGTTAAAAAATGGAATTCCTCACAAAAAGAAAAAAATTGATAAATTTGTAGTTGGAATGATTATTCGTAACGTTTCAACGTATATTCTGCTTTAGAAGCACTCAGACCTATTTTGTACCTGAAGACGTTCATTCACAATAAGTTAAATAATCCTTTGGGTTGAGATTCAAATAGTGGGTTTGTTAGCAGGTAGAAGAACTAATAAAATGCGAATTGTTCGTTAACCAGTACAAGAACTATCAGACCATTAATAATACCACCTTAGAACAGAATACTTCAGAATCCAATATATTTTCTATTATAAAGCAAACTTTTAGGAATTTACGCCGAACTGAATTTGAGAAAGGGAAAATATTATTTTGAGTGAACGGATTAAAATTTAAAGTGGCAATTTTGCGTGTGAATTAAAAGGGCCAAACCTTCCTTCCAATTGATTTGAAGGGCATTTGTAAACACAAAGACTTGAATAATGGTAATAATGACGTTTGATATTTTCTGAGTTTGATGCAAATCTGGAACATGATAATTTTCCATAATGGTTGGTTGCGGAATGTCTGCAATGAGCTAAAGTGCGTTTGGGTTGATTTTCTTTTCGTTCGCCTCCGGCTGTACGTTGGCGGCAGTGGGAATGCGCGCGTGGCAGCCGTGATGCTCGTGACCAGGGGGCAGGGAGGATGGGAGGGGGAGGGGGAGGGCGCGGCGTCGTGAAAGTCGATAGGGCCCCTCCGCCTCAGACGCAGGAATTCAATCCGCTCCGCCCGAGGAAGCAACGTCCGTGGGGCCGAAGACGATGGCCTCTGGAGGAATGATCTGGAGGCTGCAGTAATGGCTACGTGGGCAGACACGTAAAATTGAAAACTACTCCTATCTTTTGCCAGTGAGGCAGATGCTTCTCATCGCTGATTCGCGGTTGCAGTTTGCTTCGTGAAATTGCGTCTTACGTAAGGAGCGGGTAGTTCTTGCGAAATATCGGAAGTATGTGCTCGAATTTCATATGCTGCTTAGATGCACATGATACAATCGTATGCACATATTTTCAAGTTAAAAGTAGTTTATAGAAAACATCTTCCCCTCATACGAGTACATCACAATTAAATGTTAATAACCTGAGAAGATTCCAGATGAAATTGCTTATTACGAATCCTCTAGAATACGTAACATGTTAGCTGACTTTATAATTCTATTTTAATTCTATTACGGTCGTTAATCAATTGAAGGGCACCTTTAAAATGTTATGTTTATTGTATAGTGTACGTATTATTTATGTATAAAAATAGTTGCTCCCAAAGTGGCAAATTGTTGCTAATTTTGGGGTTGAATGTGAAGAATGTTACCAATTTAGACATGGTTTTGGTCCTTCTGTGGAGTGAAAAGAGACGCGGCGACAGTAATCTCTGTGCGAATTCCCCCAAACAACAGGAGAAAACCGCAACCTTGGGACGACGCCGCTGGCATGGTTCGTTGCTTACTCACGCGTTTGGATCTCCTCCTCCTTTGCGGCAAAGCAGCTCCCTCCGTACTTTAACCATTTCAGCCTTAGTGTCAAAGTCTTGAGACACGTTGAATTCAATTATTTA
This sequence comes from Teleogryllus oceanicus, assembly GCA_964035755.1. Classification (NCBI taxonomy): domain Eukaryota; kingdom Metazoa; phylum Arthropoda; class Insecta; order Orthoptera; family Gryllidae; genus Teleogryllus; species Teleogryllus oceanicus. The sequence continues at coordinate 89,709,453 of CAXIVR010000002.1, read as the reverse complement.
TCCTACTAGTTAAGATTTTAATCTCCACTAAGGAATTGGGTGATTTCTCCTGCTCCGGAAGCAAGCAGGTAAATCCGTAGCATCCGTCGTCATCCATGTCTCTCTTTCCATAAGGGATGTACTCATTACTTGCTTTTCAAAACTTTCCAGGAACCCCTCTATATACGGTGGGTTTGCTAAGAATTTCGGAAGGATTTGATTTTATCAGTCACTGAAAAGATTTGATTCTTCAGAAATCTTCACATTTCTGATTCAATTTTCCTTATTTTAAAAATAAGAAACATTTTTTTCATGCCTGCTTTATGTTAGTTTTATTCTTTGTAAGCACTCTAGTTTCAGAACTGTAGAGGAGAGTAAGGGCGAAAATTTCTTTCTAAAATTTTAATTTAGTTTCTCTTTCAGGCTTTCTTGTCAATGTTTGAATAATTTTTCTTTTTATTGTAGTATCATTGTCAGATGATATATCTAAGCACAAATATCAAAAATGAGAGACTTGTTTTATGATTTAATCATTGATTACTTTTTCTGATTTAACACGTTGTTTTCCCTTGAATATCACATTAGTTTTTTACATACATTTTCATGTTATGTAGGTCTGATATTTTATTTATTGGGTGCACATCTCTCTGCAGATAGCGTCCGCTTTTGTGAATAACAATTTGGTCATCTGTGAAGAGTATTCTGTATCTAACAGAAATTTCTAAAACCGCTTCTAGTAACCAATTTCTAATTATGTCATCAAGGTAAATATTAAAAAGTCTCGGAGATTGACCGCATCATTGTCTAAAACCTTGATTACATCTGAAATTTGTTGTTCTCAAGACAACTTCTTTTGCATTTTATTAGAGATTTCTTATGCAGATTAAACAATACTTTGGAAAACCTCTCTTTTTAATAATGTTCCAAAGCAATAGCCTATATACTCTATGAAAAGCCAAGAAGATCACATGTGTTTTGTGATCGAACACACTTTTTTCAGTTACTAGTCGTAATATACAAATAGTATTGAAATGCGATCGATCATGTTCAAATTTCGCTTGCTCGTCTAGTACAATATTGTCAGATATAGATCGAGATCTCTTCTTCGGGCTTTTACAGTCAACTTTATAAACATCGCGCATTAGACTGATTCCCCTATACTTTGATACGTTCTTCTATTTCCTGTTCATGTTAATAGAAGTTTTTGTTAGATGAAACTCGACTTTGATAAAATGCCCTTTATATTTTTCTGTCTAAAATACCTGTGGTATTCGGTCTGTCTTATATTGGACATCTTAACATGCAATTTCATGTATTTATAAATTACAGAATTAGTGTATTTATTCGTTATAGAATCACATCAGATATTTCTAGTGTTAGAATGTAATATTGTCTTTCCAACATATCGGATATGCACTAGATAATAGTATAGGCCGACAATAAAAGTAATGTAATTACTTTTAGGAGACGAAAAGTAGGAACAAATATGTGTATGATAAATTGAAAACCAAATGTTTACGTAACCCATGAGCCAATAACCATTCTTCTCGTCGAGGCGCGTGGGTCATCCTCCAATCGGGACATGACGCCCAGCCGCGGCCCACGTCAGCCTCTGCGCCATACTTCGCCCGCGCGCGCGCGCGACCTTGAGGCCGAGAGGATGGGGCGCGCCGAGGCGCCTGCGCTCGCGTTTGCGGTTGAGGCAACGCCGCCGCCCCCCTCCCCCCCCCCACGGCCCTCACCACCATCGCGCTCCCAGCGCCTTAGACCCTCCGTAGCCGCCATCGAACTCGTGGAGTGTTGAAAACACGATATATTTCATTTACAAAGAAAAAAATGTTTTATTGTATCTCATCCGATTGCTGTACTTGCATTTTATGGGAAGTCATATTCAGTTCGATTTATTTTTCGGTAAAAGACTCTCTATACCTCGTGATTCTTTTCGAAAGGGACTAAAATAGCACAATTAATATGGCTATATTTTTCTTTTTTGAAGGGTTTGCAATTATGGAAATAACTTTATTGAAGTCACTCCACATTTAGCGACCCCACTCTCCATGATCAGCCAGGGTTGCCACGATCTCACCCATACTAGAATTGCTGTTGCATCCCAACTACGGCATCTACCACTACCGCAACTCGTAGTCACCGTCTGCTGCTGTCGCCGTTGCAGCCTCTTCGTGCTGCGCACGCAATGTTTGGCTCCGGGGCAGAGGGGGCATATTTGCACGGCAGCCTAACTCGTTTAGGTCCAATGCCGAGCAAACAGACGTCAAGTGCAGCACTTAGAACACGTTTCGTAATACAACTTTTTTTTAACTGTTCAATTTTTCAGCATAGAAATAATTAGTGTTTTTGATAATAATGTTTCTAAGGATACTAGTCAAAAAGAACATTCCAAGTAAGCATTCTTTACTTGTAATTAAGCGACGCATGTGATGTGAAAAAATTCGGTAATTAGGTCAGTGGAACTAATGAGACTCTTCCGTTACTAAGTTATTTTAAAAACCTACCGTATACATTCTTAGGAATTTTTAGGTAGATTAAAAATAGTTTTCAATAAAAAAAACTGTTTGAAAATGTTTTCAACACAATACGTTTTAGAAACCATGCGTATTCTCTCACGTACTTCGTACCATTTTTTAAGTGCATATTTGATATCGTTGAATTGTAATTACTATTTTTGATCAGACAAGTATAGTAATAATTTTCAAATTGGAAAGTTTTATTTTAAATATTGTTCAAAATCTATTTACTTTGATTCTTATTAACATTTGAAGAAAAAGCATAGACTAAGTTATCATAATTTCATAAGTCTAAACATTTTGTCCACTGAACAGATTGGAGACGCATGTCTAGAAATAGAACATCCCACTAAACGTGAATTCGGACAATATTACGTGTTAGAGGAAGTAATTTATGACATGCAGGAAAATATTTAACCACTTTTTGTTAGCAGGGCCCGACAAGAGTTTTTCTGTCAAAAAACGCCAATTTTCCCCGCGGTTACAATACTTTCTCTTTACTAGATAAGTTCCTAGTAAGGCGAGAAAGCAAACATTAGGGGAGAAGTACAAACAGTGTAATAAACATATGAAATAAAAGAAATCAAATTTTGACAAAATGGACATTTTTATCTAAATAATTGAATACACAGTCAACTCCAGTTATAGTTAACTCGGATATAGTGAACTATCGTCACTGGTCCCGTTTCACTTGCATTTCAAATAAGCATAAGAAAATTCGGTTTTAATGAACATGAACCTCGGCTTTAGTGAACGTACGAAATACGTTCTAGAAGGTAATTGGATCTCAGATGTTATTACGAGTAAAGTTAAGGCGAGCAAAAGGGTCCTCAGAGAGTGGGGCTGTTTTCCAACAGTGAAAGAGACTTTGAAAGGTGTGAAGACTGCATTAGGATACTTACATACAGAGGATAATGCAGAATCAAGCACGGAGAGAGCACGAACTCTGGCTAGAGAAGCATCTAGAGAAATTACAAATGCAAATTGTACGAAGCAAACAATTAAAAATAATTGACTTTTATGGACAATTGAACATATTGAAATTTTCAGTTCGTGCTGTTAATAAGTTTTGCTGTATCTATATATTAATAAAATCAATCATTGTGGAGAAATTCTATTTAATTTTGATATCATCGGATATAGTGAACCTCGGTTATAATGAACCAAACATGTGGGTTCCCAGAAGTTCACTATAACCGGAGTGGACTGTATAAGCATTCTATTATATTAATATAAAAGCATTCTATTATATTAATATAAAAATGGTTATATCCCTATCCTTCTTTAGAAAAAATACTCCCGTCTGTATAAAAAATCTTACCCATCCTAGCGCAAATCTCGGTACGACAATGCACTACTCCGTGTTGCTCTTCTGCGAGGCGTGTGCATGCCCGCGCCCCGTCTGGGCGATGAACGCACGCCGCGCCGGCGAAAGGCGCCAGCGCCACCCAGACCCCCAGCGCAGCGGCCGGAGTCCCGTTCTCGCGCCCGCGCCCACCCGCCCTCCTTATCGCGGCTGTCGCGCCGATTATTCTTCCGGGACAGCCGCACGGCTACGCTTCGTATCCGCTTCTAACGCTACATGATCCCTCAACAGCTATGATGACGTGGCGCTCGCTGAAAGAGTTACCGAACACTTTAAACTAGAATCAGAATGCTGGATTAAAAGTGTACGAACTTCCGATTTCAGTGGAATTAAAAGAAATAAATATATTTGCTTCTTTATTCGTTTCCTCCCTTCACAATTGCTTTACAAAGAAAACGTTTAATTAATTTTTATTTTTTTTTTTCCACTACTAAAAGATTTAAAAAAGGTATTTTAAAGACAAAATTTAGCGTTTTTCTATATTTAAAAAGGAAACTTGTTAATGATTAAGTTGTTTTTTTTGTCTTTCATTACCTTTTATTTTAGATTATTTTTGTTGTGTTTATGCAAAACTCAATATTATTTATGACAAATATTATTATTTATAACGAATGTAATTACTTATAATGTATCTTTTTGTTTCAGGTAAGCTCTACTGTTTAGAGTCCGTGGTCTATGCGATGGCCGGATTGTGAGTACAGAAAACGACTTTCATACCAACCTTTTATTATTTCAGTTTGAAAATGTATATGAAATTTTGTCAATCTAGAGTCTGAAACAGATGTTATTTATCATTTAACTCGTTCGCTTTCACATGCAGGTCCCAATATTACTAAATTTCTGAATGTACATAATATGCACCGTGCAAACCTGCAACAGACGATTGCCGAAAAATACTACACTGAGAATTCAATACCAATGCTTCATATCCTACTAATCTTATCTCAGAAGAGAATTTAGGCTTTTTTACTCGTGCTTTTCCTTAATGTGACAGGGTTAAAAAAGTAATGAACATTTAACTTGTACAGTTTCAACCAGAAATAACTTTTCATTTCATAAGTGGAGGTCAGTACGATCAACTAACGTTCACCAGAGAATATACGGAAATTGTTAAAATTCAAATATACACAGGAAAATTCGGTTTACAACTTCTTCACGTTATGACTTATTATTGGATTTAACATACGTAGAAAATATTTATTACTCTAGGGTCTAGACAAGAAGCTCTTTCAGCATTTTCAACGTGAGGTAACGTCTAACCTACTAAATAAACTTTGCAAGTAAAATCCAGGAGCTGAATAAAAACTAACAATTGATTGATGAAATTAATTTATTCCGTTATAGAGTCGACGCCAAATCTTAAGTGAAATTATTCTTAGGTATTTTTAGTTATTCCTTTGTTAGTGACCTTTCATATTTCGTTTATAATTTGCGGTGAAAATAACAACGAAATCACAGCCAGATCCTAGTTCTAGCTCGTCGGTCGTTTTCGAACTCGTCCAGCGGCTTCAGCCCGAAGACGAGGCGACGTACGTCAATGTTGTGCTAAGTGGATGAGTATGTATAGAGTCAACAAACGCATGGCGCCCTCTACTCGACCCGTCGGGGCTGCTATACCAAAGTGACTGAGTTAGCTGAGGGCAACAACCATTGCCACTTCAGCGCCTCTGGCGGGGAGGTTCTAGGGTTCGAATCTCGAAGTTAGCTGATTTTTGACACTGAAGTATGATTTATGAATGTGTAATGTAATAAGTGATTTGTAATGGGAAAGGGAAAATAGTATTTTTGTGTAGTAAAACTGCACGTGTTACTCCACTGTAAACATGAAATATTCTACGCCCAATTCCAAAGGCGTTAGTCGCTTGACGCCCATAAATAGATATCAAACATACAATTGGAAACGGAATTACTGATAAGTGAAACTGTGTTTATAAACAATGTTTATGAAAAAGAACATCGTAAACCCTTTTTTAGAGACGGTCCAATTGCTCTATTAGGCGCATTTAGACTCCTGGAATTCATTTGTTCGAGCCAGATCGAATGTAGTTGGCGAACCGGATCGAAGGTCGTGGATCGAGGGTCCAAGAGCGAATTGTTGGGATCGGATGATCGTTACAGACCGATGCACTAGAATGCTGTATTCATTCCTAAGTCCGGCTCAATACCGGATGCCTACGGTTTTCAGCTATCTGCCCAGACCCAATAAAGACACACCTCTCATCAGCCTGGGCGAGGCGAACCCCACGAGGCAGATGTCTGCAGAATGCAAAGCAAAGGCCGTTCCGCGCTTTCGCGTGAACGCGCGTCGGCTCGTTACGCCGTGCCGGCTACGCAGGACCTACATCCTCGGCGAATGCGGGGCATGTGCGGCGTGGGCGGTGTGAATGGCGCGGACGCCGCTACGGTGGGGACGGCGCGGATGGCGCGGGCGGCACGGGCGATGAGGTCGGTGGTGATGATGAGGGTGGTAGGTGGAGGGGTGAGGTGTGAGGCGGGAGGGATGGGCGGAGGGATGGGGCGGTGGGATGATGAGGCGTGGTGGCGAGGATGGGGCGGTAGGATGGAGGCGGTGAGGATGAGAGGGCGTGGGAGGGCGGGGGAGGGGCGGTGGGGAGGGCGGCGGCGGAGGGGCAGGAGGCGAGGGCGGCGGCGAGGGCGGCGAGGGCGGCGTAAGTGGTGTGGATGATGGGGGTGGCGCGGGCGGCCTAACTGTACGGCGCGCGCCGACTTGCTCCCGCGCGTCGCTACTAAACGGAGCGAGGGGCGCGCGCTCCCACCGGCGGCGGTGGGAAGGAGGCGTCGCGCGCCGCTAAGCGCCGGCCCGCTTCCCACCCACGCGCCCCCGCCCCGCCCCGCCCTCGCCTTCGCTCCCACCCTTCCGACGATCGACGGGCGCCGCGCCGTCTCGGCGATTCCCGCGCGGCATGCGTGTTGCATCGATTGCACCGTTTAACGTGCCGATGTTTTCGATCATTATGTGTTACACCTCTGAATAAATTACATGCGAGATTAGGTGAGAGAAAATTTCGAACACTGGATGGTGATTGGGATGTTGATGTATTTTGATATCTAGAATTATGCTCACGTTTACGATTCCTTTTAATTACTAAATCTTATTTATTCCGACGATTTTTTTAAAATTCTCAAATATTGAAATATAGTGTTGTTTATAGCTAATCCTCATTTGGTCATTACATTCCAGTCTCTATGATGCAAAACGAAATACAAATTTCATGTAAACTTAATTGATCCGAATTTATTGCAACTTTTTATCGATCATTAAAATGTATATTTATTTTAATAAAAGTAACAATACATTACGCTTTCAAATATGGAATATTTTAAGAATTGATTACGAAAAAATGTTAAGTTAACACATAAAAAAATCGTGAGGATTTTTTTTAATATCCAAATTATGTATTTATAGATACAATTGCTACATCGAAGTACTTAAAAGCATTTTTCTCTTCATGGACTTGTGGATATTCTGTAGGTTTCTTGGATTCGTCTCTTCGCTTCGAGCGAGCGAATTCCATGTTATGAAGACGCACTCCAACGCGGGGAAACGTTGACGCGCTCTGAAGAGAGTGGCGGCAGCGGGTCGCCGTCGCAGGCGCGGCCGCTGTCGCAGACCCACTTCTCAGGCGCGACGCTAATTGGCCGCGACGGGCCAGGGGTCGAATCTTCTCCACGCCCCGAGCGCACTCCGACGAGGAAGTGCTGGCGAACGATGCAAGTCTTGTGCCAAAACAGACCCTCAGAGACTCGTTATAAGGCATCCTACACTTTTTAATGATAGAGTATGCGATGGGTTGTTAATGATGGAGTACGTGAGGGTTCAGAAAATTTTAAGTTAATTAAAAATGATTTGAAGTTATGAGAAACAGGAATCGCGAAGAATATTAAAAGCATACATCCAAAATTATGTTTCAGATGGAAAATATTTTATGAATTTTATAGCTGATTTATTTAGAAAATACTAGGTATATTAGTGTCCAATAAATTTGCATTCCCGTTTCTTGAATAAGAAAAGGCATGAATGTATGATGCATTTATTGACTTATGTTGAATGATGAAATGCCTATTTCGATGCGAGATAAAGAGATGTTGATGTATTACAGTGTTTGTTTCTGAAAAAATGACATTTTATTGATCTCATTTAGCTATCTTTCACAGTAACAAAAACTAAAAGGGGTCTAAAGAACTTTCACTACATTTTCCTACAGAAAGTTGATCGTGAATTTTTTAATGTGTAATTTACAATTACAGAAGGAAACAAGAACGAGATTTATAAATTTGCAAAAGTAATATTAAACAGTTTGGAAATGATTCAGAATAGAGTTTAAATGTGTATACTACGAATCATTCTTTAATATCCTGTCATCAGATTTTACATTTTATTCAGCAAGTCCCCAAGATGGCTACAAATGAATGGCGGTTCTCTGCTTATATAGGTCGTAACAGTGTATTGGGTACTATACATTATGACCGAGTCATATATCATATACTATAGCTCACTATATTTTTTGTTTTCAATGAAACGCCGATTTACGCGAGGGTTGTCTTCGGGGTACTTACATTTTTATGCGTGCTAATTTGGAGCACCACGGATACTTAACAAAAGGGGAAAGAGTAGATACATAACCATAAGCGGGTATTTGAAAGAAAATTTAAATTGTTTACACCTAGATATGTGATGCCATGCCTCTGGCTCACGGGCAGTGTACCAGCTCCCTGGGTGTAGTGCCGAGTTCGATACCCGATCGAGGCAAAAATTGAAAAAATTTCCTTTAAAATCGTCTCAGTTTCTGTATCTGCATGGCAAAGAAAAGCTGAGTTAGACGTAGTTTGCAAGTTACGGTGAAGGGAATACGTCATGTTTGTCAGATGGCTCTCTTACTCCTCAAGCATGGGAATTAAACTTGGCCTAGCCATGCGGGACCTAGCTCACGGCTAGGCAGGCCGTTAGCTAGTCGGAAAAGTCGGACAATCATTCCAAAACGCCAAATACATGCAAACATGTGTACCTTCCTACAATACAGTAAGATTCACGACACGACGAGCATAATGGAGAGACACTGGAGACGATAATATTCCCTCAAGAAGTATATAAATGTCTCCTTGCAATTCTTCACATTAGGAGTTTCAAGTCTATGACCTTAAGCTTTAGTAAACTTTTGGGAACTTGGCTGCAATTAACTAGAATATCGTTAAAATATATGTATTTATTTTAATCATATATATTATATTACGTTGAATAAAACTTGCTGCGTTTTTCATTATTTATATTTTGATGACCATTCCAGATTTCTTAAATTATGTTTTATTCTTCTAAAATTACATTTTAATAACAACCGGTAAATTAACTTAAAGCAATAAAATTTGTTTACGAGTATAAATCCTATGATTATTACTTTAATTTTCATGATCCATAAGACATATTTTCTCTTGTTCGCTATTTTTTTTAAATACCGTTCTTATGATGTTCCTAATTTTTAAAACGGAGTACGTCATAATTGTACAGCTTGCAGAACTGCACAATGACGCTCAAAAATTAAATATTTCTGGTAGTCTCCCTCTTCCATGAATCTTTTCGAACTCCACGACGACACGAGCAAGAGATAGACGCCCCAGGGCAGACGGACATCCACGGCAAGTTCCTCCGCGAGGCGGCCATTGGCAACGCTGGCGAGTCGGTACGGCCCGCCGCCCGAGGCTTGCGGAAGCCACGTCGCCGTCGCGCACAGCCAACCTGCAAGACGGGTCCTGCAGGCCGTCACCGCCCCGCGCCCCGCCCCAGCCCCGGCCATACCATGGCCCCTACCCGCCCTCGCTCCCGCCCTCGCTCCCGCCCTCGCTCCCGCCCTCGCTCCCGCCCTCGCTCCCCCCCCTCGCTCCCGCCCTCGCTCCCGCCCTCGCTTCCGCCCCCTCTCGCCTCCCCCCTTCTTGCATCCCTCCACATCGTCAACATGAGCCATCCCCCATGTCCCGCTCTACCAGCCCCCCTTTCTGTCACGTCATTCCGTATCCCTCGAACTCTCTCCTTTCGCCCAGGCAACCCGCTTCCTTTGCTACACCTTTCTCTGTATTGCAAGGACCCGTCTCGTGCTGCACCACACGCGTCTTCTTGCATCTCCCACCCCTCCCTCACATTGTATCGCCGATCAGGTTTCTACAGCTCCAGTCTACCGCCGCGCATTGAATCGCAACCCTTCTCCACGCCACCTGCGGCGCCTGCCTCTTGACCCCACGGCACCTCTTCAAACAGGCTGCGATGTCTCTGCGGCAACAACTGTTGCCAATGCAGAGTCTCTGACCGGGTCTTAAGGTTCGAGTTCCACTGCGGCGGATTTTCGACCATAGCCTCAGCGAATGGCGGAGTTGAATTCAACCACCGTATAAAAGAGAATTCTGGCTGCCGCATGATCAGTAGTGCCGCGTGATCAGTAGTTTTTCGTGGGTTCTCCGATTAATGCCAGGGGAATGCCAGAGGAGTACTCTAACAAACGGGCCACGCGAGACCTTTCCTTCCTCTTGCTTGCCCTATCCTCTTCCCTTTCTAACACATACACACACACACACATCCAACATACTATCACATGGGAGATCATTTGGGATTTTAGAGCTTATCCCGGCTGGGGCGGTGCCCCGCTGGTAAGAGATACCTGATGCGGAAACCCCCTCAAGCCCACGGTAAGTCGGTACCAGATCTCGCGGTCCATCGCAGGAAGATCACCGCCATCTCCCTAGATAAAAAAGTATGCACTACACTTACATGACTTATTGCCTTAGTAGTTCCCGCACCCGAAATCACTAATGAGTAAACAATTCCGCAGAGTGCGTGTGCTACTTTTTAGAAAACTACTTTGTGTAGTTTTGTTCAGCAGCATTTTTCCTCCTCCGTGCCCACTAGTCAATACCCTCTCACTCCGCATGCCCCATAGCGCTCGAGAGCTTCTGAATGTGCGCGTCTGCGCGCGCTGACGCGCCGTTATCTCCCGCCGCCATGCCGCGCCGGTGCCGCCGCCACTGTCGCTTGTTTAAAGGCTCCCATAGATCGGTGCGGTAGATCCGCAGCGGGTGCGGTGCGGAAAGTTCCAAGATGGACGCGCCCGCGGAATTCGCAGGACCGTTGACAAGGGAGCGTGAATTATGAGTCAGCGTTTGGTGACGGTTGGCAAGATCGCTCGACCCAGAGGGGAGGGAAGACTCCCGTAGACGGGTGGACTTCCGCGAAACTCGAGCTGCAGCGGAAGAAACGCGTCTCACTGCGTTACAAATTTCGCCGCCGATTAAACGATGCCAATCCGTTGCCCCGACGCTCGCCTGCCGCGCAGGTCTGAACGCCATTAGGCAACGTGACGCGAAAATTCCGCTGCGGTGAATCCGCGTATGCTGCGGATCTTCCGCGTCGGTCTGTGGGAGCTTTAACGCACGGCCCGCGTGCACCAGCTGCGCTCCGCGGCGCCAGGCTTCGTGAGCAGGCGCAATGTGGGCCGCGCCCAGCCAACTGCTGGGTGCGTAAACGAGTCTTTTTGCGTCCCCACCCCCACGACGAGGGAAGCTCGTAGCGTTCCGGTAGCTTGACCCCGCCGGCGACCTCAAAACCACGTGTGGTGGGTGGGAAAATGAATATATGTGACTAAGCGGTTTGTATGAAGCATCATACACGTTATTCTGCATTTCTAACTGGTCGCGGTATGGGTCCACGAAACCGCTTGGTCACGCCAAGCAACCCAGTGAGCGCCGCAACTAGGCTGGGAGGATGGGCCAGTTTTTCTGGCGCCTTTTTGTTGCAATGTTAACGAAATATGGTTGTTTCTGCTTACTTACAGTAAAATTCTGAAAATCATTTCCTTCGCGTCAGATATGCATTGGTTCAAACTCCTGCTCGAGCATTAAAGTCCTAACAACAAAAAATATTTGCGTTTAATTTATAAAATGTTCGTTTGTGTTATGTTCGTTTTATCAATGCAATTAGAAACTTTGTTCTTATGATCTTATTTCTAGTCATATTTTGTAATTTTTAATTACAATATACGCTTTGATATGTTTAATTAATAATAATGTGTGTACATTGGAAACCGCTTATTGTAATCACAGTTATTGTCATCATTCTTCAGATGTCCAACTTGGTATGATTTTAAAACATGAAGAAAAAGTGTTTATTGTAATCAGAATTCGGATTATGTTGTCATTAGTTTTAAACAAGACTAATCACATACCATTTAATGCCCCCATAAGACAGAAAAAGGATTTCGGGAATAGATGACTGTGCAATAGAACATTACGACGTCTGCTGGACAAACAGAAGACTGCAGTAAAATTGTTTCTTCTACAGAATTACAAGTGATACAGGAGTATGGAGAAAAAATAGGATTACAATGCTATTGAAACGTCTCAACATCTGTCAAAGCTGAAATGAGCCACGCATTAGAAATATTGAAATTTGTTGTTTCGTTGCTCATAATTTAGGACCAACAATATCATTCAGAAGGAAATGGTAAAAGAAAATTTGTTTGTGTGTGTGTGTGTGTGTGAGAGAGAGAGTGAGAGAGAGAGAGAGAGAGAGAACAAGAGGAAAGGGAGAGAGAATAATGGATATCTTTGAGAAATGCAATGGGAATTTCGACACATCATTCTTTGTTTGCTATTACCGTGAAAGAAATTCACTCGAAATGTTTATTTGAAAAATTGTCATGAGAAAATTGTCAGGTATGCATGGTATAAAGTAAACGTAATGCTCTGCACGCTACAAAGCCACGAGAGGTTCATATTTTATATAATTCTATGGTCTTTGTACAATGCATTTGACGGTCAAAGTAGATGAGTATTCTCATTTTTCTTCTTTATTCCTTTTTTGACAATTTAAGACTGCGAAGGTAATGGTCTCTACGCTAAATTACACTTCGGAGCAGATTCTTCACAAGATATCATGAGCAATTCTCTGCAAATAACTTTAGAAATTGCCAGGGGAAATGCAGAATCAGATAAGCAGGTCTTATAATTTTCTTTATTTACCCCTCTCCCCAGTAAATAATCGTTTCAAAACAAAGACTAAAACTTCAAATTCATCATTACAGCCGTGCTGTACGCATATTCCGAAAAAAAGGATATTTAACGCATAAGTGGATATGGTCCTAAAATCGAAGAAAAAGCTTTGAAGAAATGAAGTTTCGATTATTCGCATTGGTTTGCATCCCAGAATCCGACGTACTAAATACCCAAATGGCGGTAGCATCGGCTGTGCGAGAAACGTCGTTAAGGGTCCGCGAAGTCATTGTGATTGTGGTGTGCAAGGCAATGGAACCCTCTCCCACGTGTTCCAAAATATCATCTAAAATGTCATCTCTCATTAATCCAAGAAGAGACGCGTAAAATAACTAAATAGCTGAGAGACCAATACATGATGATCAACATCAAAACACCACGATGATTGATTCGTTATGGATGATTGATTCGTCTGACTATTGACTATTTTCTTTCCAGGCGCGTCAACTGGAATGGCCATTAGCTCCGTAGTAGTTCACGCTTTTACTACGGAAGGTTGCGGTTTTCTTTCCCCTCTGTATGTTGAGGTCCGGCGCGTATTACACGTGTATTTGCGGGTTTTCCTAATCTAGGTACCTCCCACCAGTGGGGCACCGTCCCAGCCGGGTAATCTCTGAGCTCCCTACTGGTCTTCGAACATTTGTAGTAATGTAGTGCGTGTAAGTGTAGGTGGGTGTAAGTAAAGAGTGAGGATAGGACAGATAGTAAGGAAAGATAACATGCGTTCCGTAGTCCGTTTGTTAAGGTACTGCTTCGGTATAGGACAGGTGTTGATATGCGAGAAACGTCGGAAAGTTACCGATCAGTGCAGCCAGCTGCTAGAATTCTCCTCCATACAGCAACTGAATTCGATCTAGCTATAAATCTATTAGCTAGCGTGTCAAAAAGCCTGCCATCATCTGGATTCAAACCTTAAGACCTCCCTGTCAGAGCACTGCAGTGATGCCCTGAGCCACGTCAGTCGTGCTGCCAGCTATGCCGTGTGCCAACCATCCCGTGAGCCACCTCGGCCGAGTCGTGCTGTAATACTGTTTTTGAGGGTACTTGTGCGTACGCGAGAGCACAGGTGTTCTCGTGGCTCTTTGCGAGTGGCGCAGCCGCAAAGAGGCGCCGTGCCGAGCAGCGCCCCGCCGCCAGAGGCGCGAGGGCGAGCCGGCGCTTTCCCCGCACATGGCGCGAAGGCGGCGGTCGTTACGTCAGCGGAAGCGCCGCCGAGCCCCCCGCCGAGCCCCTCGGCCCCTCCCAAGTACTGGGACCCTCCCACCGTCGCCCACCCGCCGTTGCCCAACGCGCCCCTCCCCACGAGACACGCCCACCCCGCCCCGCCCCGCCCCCACTCCCCGCCACCCCGTACTCTCCGCCACGCGCTCCCCGCCACGCCCGGCCCGCCCCCTCCGCACGCCACCGCCACGCCTCCAGCCACCGCCACGCCCGCCACGCCACCCCACGGTCCCCGCCACGCCCCAGCCACGCCCTCCCGCCACGCCCTCCGCCACGCCCCCCGCCACGCCCCCGCCACGCCACCGCCCCCCGCGGTAGCCCCGCCACGCCCCGCCTCGCCACGCCACGCCACGCCACGCCACGCCCTGCTCCACCCGCCCCACGCCTCCCGCCATAGCCCCGCCACGCCACGCCCTGCTCCTCACCTCCGCTCTCAGAGGCCGCCGCCTCCGCCACTCCGCATCCCACGTGTCCCCCAAAGTGAATGGGCGCCTCTTCTGGGGACGGGTGACTCCTGCTGTTGTGTGGAGTGACCCTCCTTTCTTTTCCTGCTACGAAGATTTGCTCTGTGGGCTGTTCTCATCTTGTCGATTCACTCATCTGAAACGACTCTTGTTTCACTCGTATTTGAATTTTCTCTGACATTTAAATAGCACTGTTTTCTTGGAAGGTTTCTATATGTTTATGCTTTATATAAGCAATGAGTACTATTATTCTTATGAAAATTGTTATTCCTATGTTTATTATTCTTATTCTGAACTTCAATTTTATTTTATTTTTGAGTTTTTCATAACAAACAGTTTCGTAGTTTTAGAGTCCAAAATTACTCATTGCAAGTGAAATGATGACTAATTTATACTTATTGACAATATTAGTATAAATATGTATCTGAAAGTTCAAAATTGATACTCTTAACCTTTGTTTTAATTTCTTTAAGGTCATGAAATGTTGGAAATTTATGTTGCGGAACAAGACTACAAAGACCACTTTCATTGATAAGATTAGGCGAGCGTTGACTTTACGTTCAAATCTGTGAAAAGCCGGTTCCGGTCACACTCGTTTCTCAACGTCTACGGCGAGTGAGTCAACAGCGCCTCAACCGCCAAACGCCCTCCGACTCCGACGCACGCTTCCGGCCGGAAACCGGCCGGCCCCCTCCGTTTCCGGTCACAGGTGCTCGGCGGGGGCGGCGACGTTCGTGGGATCTGGAACGGGGCCTTGGCTTCCCCTCTTGCGTGTCTGGGCGCGCTCTGCCGATGGCTCGCTGTTTTCCTCTCGTTTGGTGATTTGCCTCGTTGAGGTATACATGATATCGGACTGCAGTTTTGACCAACTATTTATTTTAGATACTATTTCCGAATGATCACGCTGAAGTCCCCCCCCCCAAAAAAACAACTTTAAGTGTGTAGCGTCGCGTGGTTCGGCGCCGCGGCGTCGGGCCGCGCCAGGACGCTTCGGGGAAACCCGCTCTAAGCCGGATGCTAAGTGGGGGTGTGAAAGGCGACGGCGCCTCGCCGCGCCGGCTGGAAAACCCGTAGGAATCCAGGCTGGAAATTCCCTGAAAGGGACGCGCGCGGATGCGAGGCTAAGAGATGTCGGTTGCAGCCCTGGAAGGGCTGGCCAGCGAGCCGTATGACGCCCGCTGCTTGTAGGGTGGGGGCGAGCCAACGGATATATAAGGCCGCACCGACAGGCGCCTCGTGGGATACGCTGGGTGTCGAAAGACGAGAGGTATCTCCAGTGCATTCATTGCACGTGATCTTCGGGTCGAAGATCGGTTTGGCGACAGGCCATGTAACTGGTATAGTTACGGGACTCTATGTCCGACAGCTTCGCACCGCGTTGCTTTTTGCTGCTTTCGAAGCAGTGGTTCTGGGGGACGGTCGCGGGGTTTCGCGGCTAAGAGAACTGAAAGGTTGCCAAGGGGTTAGTTTTTTGTATTGTAATCTTTGTACATTAACTGTAAATATACTGTAAATATATTGTAAATATCAATCAGAGCAGTCGTCTGTGTTTTTTCATCCTAGTACGTCACAAGTGAAACTAAACTCTGATCTTCAAGATGATCGGGAAAAAGTTACATTGCCAGCCTATTTTTTTAATAAAATAAGTTTAAATAAGTACAGGCTGTTATGGAGAAACTTTTGCTGGCATATGTTTTCTTAAGATAACGAAGAAGCTATGCCGCAGAAGCACCTTTTTATTTTTTATTTTTTTTTCGATTTTAATTTTTTTGTGGGGAACATGATATTAAATGTAACATACTTAACTGAACCTTCTGAGGTTTATAAAAAATACTGATTCGAAATTCATCGTAATTGGAAGTACAAATCATGCAATTGTCAGCACTGTTTTTCGAGTACAGTCGAAAACTGCCCTAACTTAAAATTTTGAATCACACATAATTACAAATTACTTGGCGATAATTACTTGGCATGGCAATGGCAACTATTGCGAACTGATTTTCAACTCTTAAACGAAGAAAATTGCGGAATCTACGTCACCCTAGCCTGTATTAGTATTGCCAACTTATGAAAATTACAAATCATATGAGCTTCTAAATTTAATAGTAAACATTGTTTTTCAAGAGCTGCAATTCAATTCTTCTCTTTTTACTGTTAATAACGCATTTACAAATTATTTAAATGTTCCATGGAATTTACAACCACTCATTTATATGGGTAATTTATAGATCAATTAAATGGTTAAGTTTTTGAATGGCACTGGCAAGAACCTACCTTGAATCTGGACAGAATGATTCTCAAAATGCTATTAGTATCTTCGAGACAAGTTCTTGCGGATGCATACTGATCTTGGAATTCATTTTCTCGAACTTTGTAAGTTTCATTAAAATTAAACATTCGAATGCTTTTTTAAAACTTCTAAATTTGTGCATAGTATTAAGCTAGAAGAAAATGTTGAATTTCATGAAATTTTATTAATACTGAACTTTACTCTCACTGTCAATTGATAATCTCAAAAACCTTGACGGTAAGCATTTACGCACGCGTGTTTTTACAAGGTTGGATTACAGAAGGATGTAGTTAACTGTATTCAATTACTTACTTAATTCATTTACTTCCTCAGTTACGTATGTTTCATTAAAGACGTACATGTAGATTGTTGAGCTCCTTAGTTATATGTGTCCTTCATCCTCAAATAACTATTCATAAGAATTTAATCCATTTATGTTCACTATTTCCAGAAAACAGGAAATTTTTCCTTTCGTTTCGACGTCTTCAAACCTTTAGGATTTCTCTCTAAGAATTAATGTTTAAATCATGGTCATTATTTTTATAGAGCTTTATGAAATCATGTCATGTTTTTTGTGCTCGTTGTTAACTCTGAAGCATGTCAACTCATCGATAATCCACGGAAACATCCATGTTCAACACAGGATCGAACACACAGCCCTTTGAGTTTGCTCCAATGTCGCAGTCTTAGCAACCTTGAATGCCCAGATTGGCAAAAAATACTCCTTTATTATTTTTATAACATGCATGTAACGTCGAGATACGTTGAAAGCTTCGGGTAGAGAAGAATTTAAATCCACATTGTTTCTTTTCAAATTTTAGAGTGCAATTTAACTTTCGGAGAAATTACCTCAAGTTACTATGTGTTTAAAAGATTAACATCTGTTACATTTGATCTTTAGAGTTCAATACGCAAGTAATCTGACGCAACAATGCTCGGAACATACTGAATAGGAGCCTGGCCACTCGCCTATTTCAACGCTTTTGTGCGAATCGAAGAGATGGTCTTTACAAGGTCTTCATGACGCTGAGCGTACGTCATCGAAGCCTTGGGAGCCGTGGTCTTCGCCGCATCCTCACAGCCACCTCCGTAAGCGCTGCAATCTTCGCGATCAGCACCGCCGCTTCCATTGTCATCACAATTACCTCACCTACTAGCGCTCTCCTGCGCCCCCTCCTCGTCACTCCCCTATCCCTGCCATCACCGTCACCGCTGCCCCCCTGCCACTGCCCTCCATCCTGACACCCCGACGCTGCCGCGATCCCCGCCTCCTTCGTTTGGTTTGGTTTGGTTTTTTCGTGTTTCCGGGCGCGTCAACGGCTTTGGTCATTAGTCCCGTTAGTGTAGTGTTTTTTTCTAGGGAGATGGTGGTGATATTTCCCCGCTGGATTGCGACCGGCGTCGACCTACCGTCGGCTAATGGGGTTTCTCCCTAACCGGGACTCTCCCACCAGCGGGGCACCGCCACAGCCGGATCAAGCTCTAAGCTCCCGACCGGTCCCACGGAATATGTGGTAGCGTAGTGCATGTTAGTGTAAGTGTGTGGATGGGACAAGGAATAGGAAGGAAATATCGCGCGCGATCCGTGGCCCATTTGGAAGGGCACTGCCCTAGCATTCGCCTGGTGTTGATCGGAGAAACCACAAAAAACTACCGATCAGAGCATCCGGCCGCCACAGTTCTTCTCCTGACAGCGACTGAATTCGACCTAGTTGAAATGCTCTGCCGAAAATTCTACCGCCGTCAGGACTCGGACCTAGGACCTCCCGGTCAGAGGCGCTGCAGTGACATCAGTTGATGCACTGAGCTACCGCTCCCGGTCCCGCCTCCTTCGTCGTAGCCGCCACCCAGACAACGCCTATTACGTCAGGGTCGCCGCCGACGTTGCCTGGAGCTTTGCGATGAACACACTTGGCTCGCCTTCCTGGGCCCACGCCATCGGGCGGGCGTTAAGGCCTGCGCCTCAGCGTGCGTACGCGATGCTCGTGCAAGGCCTACGCTTTGAAAGGAATACAGACACGATTTCCGAGACTTTTTGGATAAGTAAAGGTCTCTACTGGTATTGAATGTGGTCGTAACGAATTAGACTCTGAACTTGTTTATCACCCTGAGAAACTTCGCTCTTTGAATATTTTGTTACGATTCCAAGAAACAGACATTTGCGTAGTTCGTTGGCGTTCTAGAGTTGAAAGCGTAAACAAGCCGCATGCTATTGCGAATAGTATGATAACTTTTTTCCGAGACTTCTTGGCATTACATGCATTGACTAATAACATAAATATTGCTAGTTACAACATTTTCCCAATGGTTAGAATGAAAACTATTCCCTCTGTAATCAAACTAAAATAAACCTTTTAGAACATTTGTTGTAGTATTGCCAATTCGGAAATACTTCCTATATCTACTGATTTTGTGATCGATGTTCACTCATGCTATTCACATGATGTTGCACTTCAGAAAATAAATCCATAGGAAGCATTATCTTGAAAGATCTAAATGTAATGTAAATTTTGAGGGAGAAGTTTGCAAATCTTATTTCTTTGATTCTTTTAACATTTTCTACAGAATATTCTCAACCAATATTATCGTATCAACAACTTCCGAACAAAAAACATAGAAAATCTTTGTGCGTCTCGCATCCTCTACATTCACGATACCACATTCCTCAGTAGGGTTAACAGTCTTGGTGCTCATAAAATGTCCTTTTATCTTAAAACAACACATACATTTTATGTCGTTTGAAAGTCGTATGGTGTGTCTCTGATTCCCTCAACTGCGCGATCCATTTACTGGAATCAGCACTATTAAGATTCCGCAATGTGCATTTACAGTACAAAAGAACATTCTTTGTCGTGTCTTCTATGCAACCAAGAATGGTACTGAAGACTCTCTGTCTCATTGTACAGTCACACATGGCCGATTGCCGTGATGCTTGGCAGGCGTCACGCCCGCATTTCTTTTTTTTTAAATTTATTTTCTTCCTGTTCGGCATCTTTGCCTTTCAGGGGTTTGTACATTTTTATTTGTAATACATAACGTTTGGGCTTCGTTTGAGCATAAAGACATACAATACACAAATTTTACATACATTATACATTCTTAAATCTAGATACATTCTATACATACATTATGGAGGTTTAAACATGTCTTTGGGATATCGAGAGCGAATTCTTTTGGGATTGTTTAAAGTTTTTCCCATTGTGAATTTTGTACTGCAAGGAGAGGATGAAAGAAGAGTAAAAAAAATTGTTACGGTTTTTTCTTATATGTTCAATTAGGGGTTCTATTTAAAGTTCCTTTGAATATGTGTATTTGATATGAACCAAGGGGCCTTTGCACATTTTCGTAAAAATTTGTTCTGTACTATTTGGAGTTTTTCAATGTTGGTTTTAGTTGTGTAATTCCAGACCGGCCAGGCATATGTGAGTGATGGTCTAATAATAGATTTAAATATTAAGATAGCACATTTCAAATTTAAGGCTGAACGGAAGTTAATTAATGGGTATAGTTTTGATATTTTGACGTATGTTGCATTGGTTATTACTTCAATGTGCTTTTTCCATGTTAACTTGCTATCAATATGAACCCCAAGATATTTTACTGGTGTATCGGATGGAAGCCATGGGATTATAGTGTTATTTAATACTAGTGGGTGAGGTAACTTTGGTTTACAAAGAGTAAAAATTTTGGCCTGTGTTTTAGTTGGGTTTATTTTTATTCTCCACTGTTGAGCCCACATCCGCATTTCATAAGAAGGAAAAGAAAAGCACATGCGAGTTGGAAGCCGACCGCTTGGCGGAGGCATGGATGATAACTCTGCATGGAAGAGGGAGGCGGGGTGGGGGAGGTGGAGAGCGCTGGGCATGTGGGTGTGGTGGAAAGGGCGGGGAGGGTTCGAGGTCGCGGCCGTCAGGGACGCAGCGAGCCGCGTCGCCGCTTCTGCCGCTGCATTTCCGCACATGACGTCAGCCTATCACGTGGGAAATCGAAATTCCATGAGAGTAAATACACCAGCACCCTAATTACGAAGAGGCAAGCTATTTTTGCAGGGTCATTCTATTTCCATGATAAAAAAATTCCTTACGGCTTATAATACTTAAATATTATTTAACGAGTAAGTGAAAATGGTTATATTAAATAATGTATTAATTTTGTTATTATGTAACTAATTTTATAATTATACGAGGTAGTTTTTGTTCTCGTTTGATGAAAACTAAATAAGATCTAAAAAACAAAGGTTCGTTTTCTACACGCTCGTTGAAATCACTTCCGATAATTTCTTGGAGTAGTTTAGAGAGAAATCCATATGTACGGTAATATATTTGACGTAATGATGATTTAACTTTAATGATAAAAAATAATTGTATTTGACATTGAAAGTGATACTAACATTATTGCACACACAAAATGCTGAAAATATTCAGAGGGAATAACTAGATCAATTCAAACAAGATGAGTATATTAAATGTTTATTTACAATCCTTTTGTAGCGATGGAATAAAAATCGAAAATGAGCTTATAATGTTATAATGAGAAATTAAATTTATATTAGAGCAATTTACGCGAATGTCATTGTAATTATGGACCAATTAATTGGTGTACTCGTTAAATGGCCAGAAAAACATAAGCATTTTATGAGATTTGAAATGAATTGTGATTGGTTTCAAGGAGAAGTGTTGACACTGATCGAAACTACTATTATTCTAACATTTCTTGAGTATTTAACAATTAATAAAACAAATTATGTTACGGAATCATTTTTGTCGACATTTTAATCAGCCACCTGATAAATAAATTTCACCTTCGTTAATTCGTTCGAGAGCTCAGGTCTTGTGATCTTTTCGCATCGAGAGATAATTTGAAAGCTCTAAGTGCACCCCTCTGCTCTCTAGTTGCAGTCAATGTGTTGACTTAGGTTATGACGTTAGTACGTCGCACGACGAATCACTGCCGCTGCTCTTTGAAAGTACCTGGTTCTTAACTAACTGCGAATGTGCAATGAATACCCACGAGACGACACTGAAAACGACTTCAACGCAATGGAAATAGAAACATTCCGAACTACACGACACAAAACACATCTCAAATTGGAATGTTCTCAATTTAACCAGCTTGTCTCTTTATTATCACAAACAACAATAAACAAAAAAACACAGATTAGGCTCACAGCCTGATACTAAGAAACGACTTGACGTTCACCATGTTCACGTTACACTCGTGTCTACCTAATCTAAGATAATCCTCACGCAGTGTTGGTGCTATTCAAATTATCCTCGAGGACGTCATTTGAACGAGGTTATGTATCTTTAGAGATTATGGAAATAAATCCATATAATAGGATTTATTTCAATTGTGTTCCTTTGCAGATCCATTTCATCCTAAATCTAGTAGATCAATGATAGTGAAGAGCGTTTTGTTATAATAAAATAACAACAATAATAATAATAATAATAATAATAATAATAATAATATAGTAAGATGATGACGAAAAACGTACGACTAAAATAATACGGTAACTTGCAGACAATACACCAGACGAATCCTAATAACAATGTTCCGACTATTCGTTCCCATTCCCCTCGTTACTTTCGCTTGTACTAAAGCCCTACTATTGCATTGAAAAGCAGATGGCAGCGTTTGGGGCCGCGCGGGCGGGGCGGACGAGGACACGTGCGGTGGGCGGGGCCGAGGCGCGGTGTGCCACGGGATGGTGGCATGAGGCGGGGGACGGTGACACGGGATGGCGACGTGACATGGCGGCACAGGGCGGTGGCACTGGTTGGGGTGAAGGGAAAGGGAGGAGCGGGGCGATGGCGCGGGGTGGCATGAGTGGTGGCATGAGTGGTGGCATGAGTGGTGGCATGAGTGGTGGCATGGGCGGTGGCACGGGGTGGTGGCACGGAGCGGTGGCACGGAGGCGGTGGCACGGAGCGGTGGCACGGAGTGGTGGCACGGAGTGGTGGCACGGAGCGGTGGCACGGAGCGGCGGCACGGAGCGGTGGCACGGGGCGGTGGCACGGGCGGTGGCACGGGGCGGTGGCACGGAGGCGGTGGCACTTGGTGGGACGAGGGGGAGGGGAGAGGCGGGGCGGGGCGAACGTGCGAGGCGGCATGGAGCGGTGTCCCGGGGCGGTTGCACAGGTTGGGACGAGAGGGGAGGGACGGGGGGGGAGTGGGTGGGGCGGGGCAGGGCGATGGCGCGAGGTGGCATGGGAGTGGCAAGGGATAGTGGCATGGGGTGGTGGCATGGGGCGGTGGCGCGGTGCGGTGGCACGGTATGCGGTGATGGCGGACTGCGGCGGATGGCAGGGGGTGGCATGGGGCGGATGGCGCGGGCAGGTGGCAGGGTGGTGGCATGGCGGAGCGGTAGGGCGGGCGGATGGCGGTGCAGGGTGTGGCAGGGCGGTGGCGCAGGCGGGTGGCGCGGGACGGTGACACTGCGCGGGCGGAGATGGCCCTCGCGCGTGAGTGCGACCTCGCCCAAACCCCCCGTCTACCCGCCTCCCGCCGCCGCCCGCGCCCCACGCCCCGCGCCCCGCGCACCGCGCACCGCACTTCTCACCACACGCCCACGCCCCTCACCCGCGGGCCAATAGGCCACGGGAACGGCGACGCGCCCGCAATATTCTAATCGGGGCGTTCCCTCTACCTCCAGACGTCAATGGCAGCTGTACTTAACATTCAAGTCTACGGGTCTATTTCAATTGTGACAAGGCGATGAAAACCGTGAAAAGTGAGAGCAATGAAAACTGTGATTGGAGAGGACAAGATGTGTGGATTGTCTAATTGTCAGCCCCGCTGATATTCCTAACATCCCAACCAACTCTATACACTATTGGCAACAGTACTCTAGTTCCTAGTTGTTACGTTTATTTTATTTCCTATCAAGTATAATTGCAGACGAATATGAAGGCGTTGATGGTATTGTTATTGCTTGTTTTGGCGAGCCCATAAATTTATCTTCATTATCAATATTACATCAAAATTTTAATCGAGTTGATTTCAATTATATTTAGCTAACAAACGCGATGTAGCGACATTTTTGGAGAGCATGTGTTGGAGGATGACAACAATCTCACTTCTCTCACAGTCTTCTGTCACTGTCTCACGGTCTCGGACGAGTTGCTATTCACGGTGTCTAGGGCGACCTGCCAATGGGCGGGTGCGACTCGTCCATTGAATTCTAACTCGAGCTTAAAGACTTGAATGGAAGTGTTACCTAATATGCAAGTAAAAGCGAGTATTCCGCATTTTGTAGAGTATTATAATGATATTGAGATAATGAAAGTAGTGTTCCCGTACGTTTGTGAGAGAAAGCTCAAGTTGCATTAATTTAACAGAATTTATAATTTAAATTATAAGGTAAGTACAGTTTTTAGAACCGGTTACTTTCTTAGAAATCAGTGTACATTGTGTCAAATACGTTTGTGAATAAAGTCTCCCAATCATTCAGAAATGGAACGAAAACATCAAGTAACGATGCAATATTTAAAAGTATAAAACAGTGTTTACGGCTCATTAACTTCTTCATTGAAAGCTCTAAATCTTGTTTACAATTTCCTATTAACACTCGAGATCTTTAGAAGCAATAAACAAAACTTTGATTGCAGTGGGTACCTATCCTCACCTCCATCTGTTGAGCAAAATAAAACGCGCATTTCTCCATAACTGCGCACCACCTTGCTCGCTGTAGGGAATTTCGGAATCCCCCGGTGGCGTGCGCGTGTGCGTGCGCGCGTGCGTGGGTGCTTCCCGTGACGCAACACGGCCTTGCGGCGCAAGCAGGTCAGGGCGCGGCCCGGCCCGGCCAGCCCGGCAAAGGAGCGGGGCGGGGCACGGGAAAGAGGCGGGGCGGGGAGACGTGCCGCACGCGGCCCCTGGAAGCGCTGAGGCTCCACGCGGACGTTTTCAGAAAGCACGCGCGTGTGCGTACGTGACGCTCCAATACGCGCAAGTAGCGCTGGCACGCGAAAGCGCGGAGGAAGCTGGAACTAATCATTGAAAAGCGATGAGCGAAGAGGCGACTCTAAATAGGGTTTCTAGCATCGAATGCGGTATTTCTGCATATAGGGGCAATTTCCACAAGTTGTAAAAATTATAGCAGAAAATGGTGGTAGAAGTAAGAATTTAGCCTAAGTTTTCGAAAAAGAAATTAATGAGGAATAGAGCCCCTTTATGAATTGTACTTTCATTGTTGTTCATCAAATAACCCTCTATGTTTGATTTTGAAAATAATACCTTCAATTCTTGCGGACTTGTGACGTAATGGCTAGCGTATTCGCCTGTCACTCATTCCATTGTCCATTCAATAGACATCCATTACATTCATGAGCAATATTTTTAAGGATGCCACAATACTTTTTTTTTGTTTTTGCGCAGAAAGGTTTCGTCTCACTTAACATTCTTACTTACGCTCACTAGACAATATCAGACATATTGCATTAAGTCAACTTTCCTGGTTATTAATAGAAAACAAAAAGAAAAGGTTGAAGATAAATGCAGTGACCTTCAACGTACTTGGAACTGTGAAGTCATTTTTGATGTGTGATGATGATCACAATGTTGCATGCAATCGTTACCTCATCTGACGTTAAAGATTTATGCGCACGTCACGGATTCAAGTCGTAAGAGCACTGACACCTTTCTCTCGACCCGTTTTTTTGACCCCGACATCCCGCATCAGCACGCCCACATCCAATTTTTCTTGCGACATTATTAAATCATGATGGCCTTTTTATGTCATTTATAGTCCCCCACTATTGAAACGTTCAAGATATCTGGGTATGTGTACTCTCAGAACAATTGTTTAATCTTAGAAACCATTTTTGTCAATATTAATTGGATTTATTAGATATTTCTCTAAATTTGGAAATAGAGGGCGGTAGAAGTGTTTTATTTTTACTTTAATTTATTTATTGTCTCAAAAATAATGACACTATTGAATGAAATCAAATAATATGTGTAAATAATAGATGAAAATTTCTGGAAAGAAAAGCGGTAGCTTTAACAAATCAATAATGTGTGGACAAGTTAATACCTTACAAAATTGCGATATAGTCCTTCAAAATCGTAGAGAAAGTATCAGTAAAAATGGATTGAAACTCAAGTGAATAATATCACAGACGAATTTTAGCGGTAATAATAGTATTACAAATGAATGCATTTACCAACATTACCACTAACAAAATAGCACTTACGGCAAATATTCGTGTGCACGTATGCAGAACTCGACTCCGACAAACACACAATATATACGTACGTAAAGTTCGTACATTCCCTTACCTTCTCGGGCACTCACAGAGAAATTATAATGCAGCGCAATTTCTCTTTTTCTCTTCTATTTATTTTGTAATTTGGGCACTTTACCCAGTATTCAACGATATCCAATTGAAAGGAGTTTCAGTGAATTAAGCTCCCGAAAATCTCCGGTACTACAAACGTGACCGGAATCTGTAATAATCACCTCGAATTCCACCACACATTCGGCCTACCTGCAAGTAAAATAGCAGTGACAAATACCTCATAAATTATGAAACAGCATGCAGTGCCCGTGCCCATACAAGCACAAAACATCCTTACGTGTAAGGGTGGTGCCTGCGCGACCCAGATCCTGCGGCGCTGCGCAGCGAGAGCCAGGCGGCGCGCGCGGCCTGCTCAAATGGGCACCCGCGAGAACTGGCTATTCATGAGCCTAAAGCCACCGCTGGAATTACTCCAGGGATTGAGGCTAGTTTGCAGGGGCGGCCTTTTGGGAACATAAGCCTATTTAGAACTTGTAAATTTGCTTTGAGGAACCTGGACAGAACCACAAAGCTAGAATCATAAAAGTTCTTGTTTTACAAGAATAAATCCGTGTCATTATCTTTTATAATTTCGCATAGTATTATGAGTCATTAAATTTCCTACCATTTCATATTTACTATTTTCCTATTAATTTCCTTGTTCCTATATATTTTTCTCGACTTTGCATACACGTAACCCTGCATCTGCTAATCCAAAGAATACAGGTATTTTGGTGCACAAGCTCTGACTCAACACCTTGTTTACTCCTAAACAGTTTCTTACTTACACGAGTACATAAGATACCATCTCATATACTGTAAAACGTTGGAATTGGAGATACAAAAAGAGCTAAACATCTGTTGATCCAGTGCATTTTAAAATCAAATTCCAAATATGGGGTAGATTAATTTTGAATAACTCTAAGTAAATGTCATTTTCACAATGGAATTGAATAAACAACTTACAAAAGGCATAATTTCACGCAAACACTCGGAAGTAAATTTTCATAATATGCACGGAAGAAAACTCGTATACACGGCAGAGAGAAACTTTTTAAACTGCAGTGGCTTCCTCCAACGACAATGCATCGCAGATCCTGCTGTAGGCCAGGGGACTGTGCGGCTTGTACAATGCATGAATGAGTCCGCGGCCGTTACGTAAGAGCACTTTGCTCGCTTTGCGCCGCCCACCCCTCGCGCGCCTCCTTCCGCGCCGCCGCCGCCGCCGCCGCCGCCGCCGCCGCTCGCCGCCGCGCGCCGCCGCCGCGCCGCCGTCTCGCTGCGCGCGCGCCGTTCTTAGCACCGCCGCCCCGCCACCGCACCGCGCCAACGAGCCTGCGTCTCCGCTGGTGCCGAAGGCAAACTTCACACCAGGCATCTGTGCACACGGCTCTCCGTCAGAGAGGAAGGAGACGGTTACACCGAAGACCGTCTGAAAAACATCAACTTATTAGTTTTTTTACCGTCAGCGAAAACAAATTTTTGGGTGGTTGCAATCCTTAGATCGTATTGAGATATTCAATGTTTTCTGAATTACGGATTATAAGAGTGCATGCTAACTGCACATGTGTAGAGTGTCCCTTCTCATGTGTCTCGCTCGAGCTTTAACGGTTACCGTGCGAAGATATCTCGCGCGGGTGGCTGGCGCCATGCAACGTGATGCGACGCCAAGTACGCCAAGCGACGCGATGTGCGCGATGCGGCGCGATGTTTGCGATGCGGCGCGATGCGCGCGATGCGGCGCGATGCGCGCGATGCGGCGCGATGCGCGATGGTTTGTACTAGGGTTTTTGTACTCTCGACGGATTTTCGACGCTAGATAAATAGTTGTTCGAATTTACCAGCGGTCAGGCGGAGAATTCTAATGGCCGGTTGCTCCGATTGATACTTTTTTTCTGGATTCTCCAGTCAATAACAGTCGAAGGCCGGAGCAATATTCTAACAAACGGGTCTGGGGCAGAGATCTTTCCTTCCTATTTCTAGTCCTGTCCTCTCCACTCGCGTGCGCGCACACACACACACTTACTTGCTCTACACTACCATACATGCCGGGAGCTTAGAGTTTGTCCAAGTTGAGACTGAACCCTGCTGGAGGAGATACACGTTAGAGAAGTACTATTTCTCACGCTGTGCTCGAACAAATAAACTTTGGTCTTGAATAACGAGCACCGTCTCAGCCAATTGTTGCTTGTTATACGTAGCAACGTCTCACCAGGATTTTGTAAGTATCAGAAAAGTAACTGCAAGAAAATTGAAACGGCAAACGGCTTGTGTACATTTAGGGATTGAATTGAAAATAAACTACATGGACTTATAAGATCACTTTATTAACAACTTGTAACTTACAAGAGAACAGGACGTTTAAAACTATTGGAATTAGCTGCTTTAATGCCTGGGTAGATTATTGTAGTGAATACTAGTAATCCAGTTATTTGAGTTATTTACTGATGCTATTACTGCCCTACTAGTTAAATAATTTTATACGCTCAAGATTTTTCTCTCTTATAAATGTAATCCAGAAGTTCAGGCAATAATTTTACTTAAAATAAGTATGCAAAATGATATTTATTCCGACCGAAATAGGGATACATGAAAACGCAATGAAAGATCTCCATTACAAGGAATTATTGTAAAAAAATAATTATAAAAATGATTCAAATTCTAATTCTAATTTTAGAATTGACATCAGTACTTATATGGAAAGAACCAAATGGTCTTTGTAATATAGATTTCACAGGACTACCCGTTATGATAACTACGAATTTGTTTCACTCGGGACATTAGTTCTACGAAATACTATTGGGGTCTCCTTTTCGAATCTTGAAATGACGTAACTGAAAACGCGATTATAGCTTTCATTATTCGCATTTGTGTAATTGCCAGCTGAAAGCTGAAAAGAGTCGCATTGTATATCAAGTAGAGAGAGATCATCCCTCAAAGGGGATCGGAAGCAACAGAATGGGATTACTCGTGAGCGAACAAAACATTTCGGCATCAATTAATGAAATCCAAAAATATTTATTGGTATCATCTTCTATTCTTATTTAGATTTTTAAAACTATCTGGCCGTGGAGCCTCCTCATGCAGATGACACATCTGTCAGTTTCTTCGTGTTATCCAGACTTGCCACCTTTCAGCTTGATAAAAATTCCGGCCTGGATAGCCAAGATTGTTAAGGCTTTAGGGCCGTAACTGCCTCGGCTCAAAGGCTCGGGGGGATCGACAGCCGCCTGGAGCATGGATGTTTGTGTGGTCCATACGTATTCTCTCTGCAGTTCCTCTTACAGTTTAAAATTCACAGAAGTCGCTATACAACCAAGATGTTGAAAAGCGACCATAAAAAATAAAGATTGGTGTCAGGAGAAAAAGGAAAATAATGACAAAAAGGCAAAAATTAGGTCAAATATTATAAATTAGCAAGAGAAGTTAAAATTGGTAAAAAAGGCAAACTACTAAAGCAAATTCAGAAGTACAATTAAGTGATTCCTATTGTTAAAAGTCATAAAATCGCAACAATAATAATATTAAAAAGTCCTTTTTCCAAACTTCTCGGCTCTGCTTATAAGAAAATTATTTATTTGGTGAAGTATGCGTCATATTTATATAGTATAAAAACCCCCAAAAGCCGGATCAACGATTTGTCCTACTCTTCATTATCTTGATGTTCCCCAATATTAAGTTTTTTCTGAGTGAATGAAAAAATAGTATTTTGTTAGTAGTGGTTATTAAGTAGTTATTAAGTGAAATGAAGTTTTTAACGTTTTACAAATGAAAAATTACGTAACTTCAAAAGTTAGTAATTACACTTTCCTTGCAGAAACGCATACTATTTGAAATCTTGTCATCAACAACTGCCTTCCAGGTATATGTAAAGAGAATAAAATGTTCAAATGGCTTTCATTTTTATAAAAAATATCTTGAGTTATATTTTCCTGACATTTGCACACAAGTCTAATATGTCTCCCAACATGCACGTTTTTCCCCTAAATAATTATAATAACGAATTTTAGATAAAAATTATATTGCATTGCATGAGTGATTCGTACCAATCACTAAAATTTGCGTCACACACTGTATTAGGATTGCAATTTAATTGCAATTTTGCTACTATTTGCACATTTATTCTGTTAGTGCAAAAGGTAACGATTATATTGTTTTCATTCAATTCGATTTGTTCAAAAATTCGAAATGTTCGATTTGTAAACGAAGGTTCAATTTCCAATAGTAAATTAGAAATTGACAGCCTTAAGCAGAAGGTCTTCTGTTATTTGCATTTCCCGAATCTCTCCTCGCGACCGGCGACTAAACGAACCACGAGACAAAGCAGACGGGGCGCCGCGCCTGCATAACAGCTGTCGCTGTCCATTTCTTCAAAGACGCGCGGAACACAGCGTCGATTAGGAAGCGAAGTGCAGCGTTCCGAGAACAATTTCTCCTTCTTCGCCTGACTTTAAAGGTCTCTTGGGGGCGACGGTGCTGCGTCGGCGGCGGCCCACGCGACTAACGGCTACGAGGCGCTCCCACGCGGCTGCCAGGTACAAGTCGCGCGCGGTTGTTGGCAGGCATCTCAGCGTGGGCAAAATCCCCAAAGTGAATGGTTTCGGAAGCATCTTTGCTAATTTGTTAATGATTGACTTATATTTCAGGTGGGTGAAGATATTACTTCTGAGTTAACGCGTGTCTCGCTTTATTCACTCTTGGTGTTGCACACACAAAATAGACACGAATGCGGTGAAAATTCTTCGAAAAAATACTTTTTGTATACAAGCACTGTAAACGAACTTTTTGTTGCAAGAAATGGTTCATAAAATAGGATCTTACGGTATATATAACGTATTTGTCGTTTATGGCACGAATAATTGCGTCATCAAACATTCGACCAATCGCAGGGAGCGAATAGTGGAGTGGTGGCGGTGAACTGAACTGTAGACCACAGTTTTCTTGCACAGACGTGAAATACCCGTGTCGCCGTGACGAATTTCTTTCCAGCAACTAATTGTCTTTCTCTTATAAATGTACAATGCAAAAATAAAATGTTTGCAACTATGTTATGTATGTAATGTTGCTTTATTGCATTCGTACAAATTTTAAATGACGCTTCTAACGTCGCTCATTTTCAAAACATCACATTGTGCACTAAAATTCAACATTCTAAACTAGGCGCAAAATATAATATTACAGCAATAAGGCTAGAGTACCTTAAATATTATTGTAAAACGCATAAACTTTCCAAGAATAACGTAATTTTAAAAATGGCCAACTAAAAATCCCGTTAATATGCTTTTACAATAAATCAACTTCAATAATTCAAATGGTCAAGCCTCATAGTTTCAAACCTAGCTAGTTCTAAAAATTGCGCCTCCCAAATCTATGAAAGCATAGAGAATTCGATGTAATGGAACGTGTTCTGAATTTCAATCACATTTGTGCCGGAAATACGGCATACGTTGCAAACATGAGATCGTGCAACCGCAGCAGTGGCCGCGGCAAAGCCAGCGGCAAAGACCTCGCGAAGCCCACGCGCCTGCTCTCGCTTCCTCAGCTCGTCTCTCATCTCCGCCCCGAGAGGCTCTGAAGCGCAGCGTCTCATGCAGCTGCCAATGGCGCCCCTGTCTCTTCCCTTACCGCCTTCGCCAACTAGTTCACTCAACGGCTCGCTTAGAACGTTCATATCGAGATCAAAAGAAGCAGCATTTTGGTGAACTAATTTTGTTTATGTGCATAAAGAACTTAACCGGAAAATGACTCCTAAATAACTCAATTTCTAGAATACTCTTTCTTGACCTATACATATTTCCAATAAGCCTAAACTGCTTTATTACTAATTTCCAATGCGTCCAGAAATTGAAATGAATATATACGGCCTTCGGCCGTGTGAGAGATGTTTATGGTTTCGGGTGGGGAAAGAGACTTTGGAAGGATCACTGTCCATAGCCCATCGTTTAAGATACTGTGCAGGTATAAATCTAGAACTAACAATACAACTATTGTATACTTCAAAAAATAGCACAGCTATGCATGTGTAATAGGGTTTGGTATTTTATATTCAAGAATGTAAAAGGAATGCTGTTCCACAATGCAACACCTAAGCAGCAAATATTTAATGGCAGGAGGCATCTTGCGTGATATCAGCTGTGTCCTAAACAGTAAGAACAGAGTAAGAGAATTCAGTTGGGGCACGCAATATGAAAATTGAGGGAATAACTCAATCAAATATTTAAATTTTCGATCAATATCGAAACTGTTTCATTGGATTTTTTTTTTTTTAGTTTCTGGGTATCTAATGCTACAGAAGACGCCTCTCACATGGACGGTGGCTCCATAGTTTCCTTTCAATTTCTGCGTGAAATGGAAATTGGTATTATAAATCATTTTATAACATAACCAGACATCGCGTATACTATTTTTCAAAATTTGCGATTGATAATTAATTTGTCATCAATATTTAATTAACAATTAAATTAATCAACTCTTTTATATTTAAATGATATATACATTAAAGGGAAAATTGGTAGTTTTCTGCCTGCAGACTGTGTACAATTTTGAAGATTTTGCGCGTACGTAGCTTCAGGATACTTATGCAAGAGAAATACATTTCTTGCGCATTTACAGCCACCGAGATCACTGAGGTCAGCGGTGTTGAAGTTATAACAGTAAAAGCCGCAGTAGTTGTACACCACTTGCTTCACATCCGGGCTGCACCAGCCGCCAGTGGTGGTGATGCAAAGTTACTCAGGTCGTGTTGACTAGCGTGAGACTCAACAGAGAACTTTTCCTCTTCCGAAGAATGGCAAATCAAACATACAGAAGGCATGTCAAACCTATGCATTGGATCGAATTTCCGAGTGTAAAAAGAATGTTTTGTTTCGCAACGCGTTTTTTCCGTAAGCCTTTGTCCATGCCAGGGTGCGAAATTAAGAAACCTGGCATGTCAGGGACACGTCGATTCCACAACACTTTTGGCGTAACTTCGTCATGGTCCTCATTATGCATTGTATTGCCATTCCTCGCTCTGTCTTGTAAACTAGTGTCAATTTCGTGTTTAAGCACGAACTATGCGAGAGAGCATTACGAGTATTTGGTCTCATGCGAGTAGATCACCGACGCTGTAATTTACACAAATAAAATATTATAAAGAAAAGAAACACATATTAGGATGGATTTAGTGAATATATTTGGCTTCATGTTTTTGTCTATAAGCATAAACATTCATTTCAGGTTGAATTATGTTGCTCTTGCTACTCTTATCTGGGAAAACTTCATGTTTTCAGTTATTTCTGTGATTGATTTTCTCAAAGTAAAAGCCCTTTCAACACTATCCTGAGTATTGTGCTATTAATTAAATACAGCATATTAAGATATTTTGTTTGGTTCTTTCTGCCACCATCTGAAAATGAGAGAAACTAGCGAGATATAAAGTAAATAAATTCATACATATGTGCATTTAATATGTATTTTGAATATGTCCATATTTTACGCCTATTCAATTTCTTTATTTATCAGAAAAAGCACTGATTAAGAATCGGAAGCAACAAAATGAACGTTTCCGGGAATGTGCATATCATATAAGCAAATTTTACTCTCATTTAAAATATCCAAACATAGTTTGCTTTACGAGGAAATACATTTATTAATTAGTTTGAGACTTTCGAGAATGGATTTAGAATTTCCATCTCTTCAATAGAACGTATATACCAATCAAAATTTTCGAATTAGAATTCTGAGTCCTCACAATTACCATCATACGAATATTGATCACCTACTTCTGTTTCTTCCGTTCACATTTCGTGCCCACAAGAGCGAGTGAGCGGGCGGTTAAAAGGAGGAAACCTCATTATCCCCATCTCTCGCAACATGGGTGTCGCCCACGCCTTTCCGACCGCGGCCTTCGCGCTTGCGTAATGCGCCGCGTGGGGCGCTGAGGGCGGTGCCGCGAGACGCACCCTCTGCCTACGAACTGGCCTTTATGAGCCGCTCCCATATCGACACGTACTCGCAGAGCACCTGCTGTCGTACACTCGTTCAGAACGTCGCACGGATTTTAGTGGCCAGGAAAGTGCTGTTTTCCTTGCCACTTTATCAGTTGTAAAGGACAATGACGAATGTATAAAATTCAGCGTCTCACCGGGAAACGTAGATACCGTTGAATAGTTGCCAAGGAATAAACAGATTGTTATTAAAATAAGAGCTATGTTATTTAATAAAGCTAATGAATAAAATAGGAATAAACTTCCATTCAGTAATGTTTTGAAGACACTTTAAGACTTCATGAAAATCAATACGAAGTTCAACATCTTAAATGCATATGTTGTAGTTTTCCAGAATTTGTATGGAAACTACATATTTTAGAAACTGTGATTTTTTTATTGAAGCCCTTGGAACCTAGGCGGTGAGATGTTTCCCTAACGATTAACTGATTTAGTGATTGTAATATAGGACAGCGGCCTATTTCACGATAGGTCGATATTTAGAATGCCCAACGGAAGTCCGTCAGAATTAGTGAACGTTTCATGTAAAAAATCTAATTTCTACTTGTTGCACCAGAAAATTACCATCCCAAAAATCAAATTGAAATTCAAAAGAATAGTTTGTCATATTATAATCGTAATCTTAATAACCAGCATTTGAATATAATTACTCTATACTTGAATTTAATTAAATTAATATTGCCTTGTTATTGGCTATAATTTTCTGTCCAGTTCAGACTCTATTCCAATTGTATTTTATATATTTTAGACCTTCTTAACTCTTTCTTGATACGCAAAATGAAAAACATCAGATTTTTAACTCGGTTCATTGGTATTATACTATGACTATAAATTAACTATACATTAATGTACTATAAATTAATGTACTACAGTTTCTGCACCCTCCGGAGCATTACTTTGTTGGTTACCTCTTCAAAGACACCGCCTGCAGCGTGCTCGAAGGGGGTCTAGATTAGTTTACTCGTAGTACGTATTCCGCAATTAAAATTCATTAAAAAATGTTCAAAAGTATCTGCGACATCTACGAGCAGAGATATTTTGAAATCTAGTTGAGACCCATTGGTAGAGAGCTTATGTAATTTAAATTATCCCTCCTAGGGTATAACGTCATACATCTGAATGTAATAACAGACACATCAATTATCTTTCTACACGCAATCATTTCCACTCTTTCAGAGAAATTCTTTAAATGCTTTTTAATTAAAAATACATAATAACTTGTTTTTACAATATAGTCTCAATGTCTTACAATTCCCATTAATTATGATTTATCTCAATCCTTTTACGGTAATAATATTATCTTGTGTAAAACGTGATACGTGTATTCTTTAATTTTAAATGTTTTTGTATCTAAGAATTGTGCATGCATATTACTTGTCATTATCGTGTATAATAGTACTTGATTGATTAAATTGTGCGTGTGAAATTGCTTCTACAATGTTCCCTTACAGCAGTTGATATCAGTGAGATTTTGCGTCCTGATGACATGAAAGTGATGCCGTGATGGGAACTCGCGGCGTTTGCGTGTTATTACGTTTGCTGCAAATTCTCCAATTGCGTG
The DNA here is from genome assembly GCA_964035755.1 of Teleogryllus oceanicus. NCBI lineage: Eukaryota > Metazoa > Arthropoda > Insecta > Orthoptera > Gryllidae > Teleogryllus > Teleogryllus oceanicus. Next base: position 89,673,727 of record CAXIVR010000002.1, on the reverse strand, counting down.
TTACCCAAGCATCTTCTAATCCCCTTCCCTCTTGGGAGAGGAGAAATGCAGCGTGTACACAATTCACAAAAATTGCACGATTTTCAAGGAAATTATTTCCTCAAAGACGTTGTGCAATATTCTTATGGCACCTTTTGCTATCATAAGTATATCGCGCGGCAACTTCATTTCTTCAAACTTGGTTCTGCGAAAATCGTAGGCAAAACTGCATGCATTATTTTTTGATTCATTTTCTTCTTTATTTCAGTACCTTGAAACACTTGTATTTTTTGTCAACGTAGAGGGAATTGGAAAGACTGAGTTTTCTTTCTAAGTCAAAATTATCCGTGCGTTATGGAAGTCATTGCATGGATCATTTACAAATTCAATAAAATACCCTAACAGCAGTCTTAAAACGTGTTATATTAACGAAAGTGAATACTCATTGTTTATATTTTCACTATTTACTTTTATTCGGTTTCCTCGCATTTAGTAATATGAAATTCAACGAGTTGAGAACAATTATTTTAGCTAATTAATAATATTGCTTTATCTTTCTGTATCATTCTGTAAGCCCAATAACTTTTGAGATTTTCTTGCAAAAGTTTGATTTGTTATAAGTTTAATGTATAGTCACTCATTAGTTTAGATTTCATCTCATCTTTTCGTTGCGATGTTAGGTTCAATTTCACCTCTGTTGAAATGATAGCTCATTTTAAATTAGTCCGCTGATTAGAGAGCAGATACCAAATTTATCTTTTTATCGTAGAAATATTCTTCTGCCTGTTTCCTATTTCTTAAGATTTACTAGCTGCAGCACTATCTAAGTTAAGCGCTGCAGATATTTTCTCAATAAGTGAATTAATTAAAACATTACTTATATACGAATAGGCCGACATGAGGAGTCGAAATTGTTAAGGCGGGAGCGCATTGGTGGTCTTAACTTGAAGGATTGCGGGTTCAAATTACCCAAAGAGTTCAGAAGTATTTAAAAAAATATCGATACGTCGTATACGTGCGTATTTTAATTAAAGAATTTTTTTGACATTTTTATTAATTATTATTTGAGAGTTAAATTATGAGCAAAAAACATCCCCAAGACTATACAAATTTTTGCTTCTCCTGATGAAGGTAAATTTTCTTCCAACTCTGACAAAATATTAAAAATGTTATAAAATGAAAACAATCCTCTCCAAATCATTTTTATTCAAAATTATGGTTCTTTTCCGTATTTTGTTTTCAACTAACAATGAATAAAGTCAAATAATTAATACTATAGATCTAAAAGGTGACACCTAAGGTAGTGGGACAAAATTGTGTGCATTCATGAAGACTGTAAGAAGGAGACTCAACAGCTATGTAGGAGGCATGGTGGGGATAGCACGAAAAACGTCCGAAGCCAATTGGCTCAACTGAACTTCGGCGACATCACGCGATGAACGAAGGAACTTATCTGGGCTTTTCTTTTTCGACCAGTAACGACGCGTCTACACGTACTTGACCAACGACATCTACACTTTAATGTGTGTAAGTGAAGATGGTGTTGATTTGGAACATGAGCTTGATGACCGAAAATGCCTTTAAAGGTCCTCTATCATTGAGCACGTAATGTCTCTGAAGGTCAGTTGAGAAAATTAGCTGCAGATACATTCCATACGTGCTCGTACCCCCACCCAGAGTTGAGTCTCCTTCATGCAGTCTTCACGTAGTGAACACGTAGCGAACCCGTGAGCCGCACCTGAGAGCTGCGTGCTAAGCGCTTTGATTGATTTATTGATGATTCCGGGCGAATCAATTGCTAAGGTTATTAGTCCCGTAAGTGAAGGTCTTGTTTCTAACGCGGGATGTAGTGGTGACGACCTTCCCCCGCTGGAAGGAGAGATCGGTGCAGACATACACAACAGCAAGTAGGACTTTCCCCAATCAGGCATCTCCCACGAGTGGGGCACCGCCCCAGCTGGAGCATTCTCTCAGCTCCAGACAGGTCCCCAACATTTGAGGTAGTGTAGTGCATGTGAAAGTGTAAGTTAGGAGTGAAGATGGTACAAAACAAGGAAGGAAAATCGCGCGTAGCCCGTGGCCCGCTTGTTAGGGTACTGCTCCTTCATTCACCTGGTGTTGATCGGAGAAACCACAGAAAACCATCTATTAGAGCAGCCGGCTGCTAGAATTCTCCTCCAGACCACGGCTGAATTCGATCTATTTAGCTAATGTCGAAAATCCTGTATCCGTCGGGATTGCAACCCCTAGGACTTCCCGATCAGAGGCAGTGCAGTGACATCAATTGATGCCCTGAGCTGCCTATCTCTCCCGAAGAGAACTGCGGGTCCGGAAGCGCTTACACAAGGCGCGCACCACCGCAGCCGCTGCCCGCGCAGCCATTTAAGGCCAGGGTCGCTCTGCTCGGCGCGGCGGCGGCGGCGGCGGCGGCCGGGAAGTGCCTGCCCGGCTGCCAGCTTCACCAGCCCGCCGCACAGTGGGACTAGATGGCGAAAAAGTGGACGAATTATCGAAAATAAAGTTTTTTGGGGGAACTTTCGACCATCCCACTTGAAAGAGGATTATTTTGCACTCGGTTGAGAAAGGTTGAAGACTAATCCCTGTAGATGCTGAACGGTGTGAAAGTTTTAACTTGGAGTATACTGCCAATGTTCTTGTAACGTTAGAGGAGAAGGAATGCTGAGGGTTCCAGTATTTATAAAAATATGCTGTAAAATATTTTACTCAATTTTCAATTGTCGATGTCCTTTCGTGGAATATAAAACAAAAATATTTCAATTTATTATAGATTACATGATAGTAATCATGATAGTAAAGTGTAAAATATAATTAGTATAAAAGTTATATTAAAAACACCATGAAAAAACATGCACTACACTTACGGAACTAATGACCTTGGTAGATGACGCGCCCGAAATCACTAACAAACAACCAATCAATCAATATGGTGTCATTTGAGGTTTTGGCCACGTTTCCGCCGTGCGCCGCCGCCGCCGTCGCCGCGCCGCGCGGCGGGGCGGCCCGCGCGCACCTTACGTCACGCGGCGTGGAATTCCGCCGCGCCGAGCTCACCGCGCTTTCCCCGCTCCTGGACGCGGCGCTCCGGCCATCCCACGCGCTCCTTTTGAAGCGCGAGCGCCGCCGGCCGCCGGCTTCGCTCATCGTGGGCGCCGCGAAGGATGACAGGCTGCGGGGTTCGCGACAGTTGGCAGGTCTTGTCTGGGTTCTCCCTGAATGCGTGAGGGCTAAGGGAAGGTAGGCCGCCTGAAGCCTATCCTGAAAAAAAAAACTTTCTTAATATCGTGATCCCTGTTAATGTTACGTGAAGTAACCGTAGTTTGTTGCAACTCGTTGAGATGGAAGTGAGTAAAGTTTGTAACCGATGTCGAGAATGTTATGTGTAAAGTACTTAGTGAGTTTCGAGTTGAATGTTCATATGTCGGACACTTCCGTTTCGTGCAGATTAAAATGAGTCGAAATTTTTAATCGAATATTGCAGAATATTACGCAGAAACGTTTTTTTATTTTCTTTTATTGGTCTTGAATTTAATACGAAATTCTGGAGTGTTCGTGAATTTCGCCTTGAATGTTTATCTGTCAAACATCGACGTTCCCTTAATACGAAATTCTGGAAACCTCATTCCTGGCAAGTTTCTGCTCTCTGAATACAATCCCAACTGTGAGGACGGCTCTTTGAAAATTCAGGAAGTCAACGAGTAATAATATTCAATAAAGAATTATTTTTATTTATGAGGTTATTTCTGAGATTTATAAGATTTGCAGGGTTTTGTAACATGCTTTTCTTTCACAACACTGTGTTTCCAACGAAGGATGATGGAATTATCTTCGCTCCCACTCAGTGTCATTGACTACTCCATAAATTGTTCTGAAAGGTGGTTTTAACTTTCCTTCTCACCAATCGTCTTGCTTTGCATTCTGTTGTAGAATAATGATTATCAATGAATGCTAATCACACATCTCAACTAACATTTTGGGAAGACAATTGAAACCTTGAAATCTTGAATATTATGCGACGCATAACGATAAACATTCGACTGTATTTAACATTTCAGTGTAGTTGGTTTTCATTGTCTCAACTGAGGAAATCGCTTTTATACATAAAGGTATAATCATAAGCGAGAAACAGTCTAGCACATTGATATTCGCTGGAATTCTGTTTATAATGCCTAGGCAGAATAATTGTGAAATGTTCGAGATGATTTGTAGGAGTATGTAGGAGTATGTCAAGGGGTTTTAAATAGATTCATTTTATTTTCTGAAAATAATTGAACAGTGGAAAACATTTACACCAACACTTCGGACTTTGTTATGTGTTTTTTTAACATTCAAAAAATAACTGATACTGGTCAAAACAATTCAAGGATGTATGTATCTGAGATGACGAATCTAAGAGACGAGAAGGAAGGTGTGACAACGATAATTATAATATTTCTCATTCCATTTTTTTCTGCGTTTAGTATAGCAAGTAAGCTGTTTTGTGGCATCCTTATATTTAACTTTTGAGGGACGTCTGTCAATATCTTCGCAGGACCTACCAAATTGTATCAAGTCATGGACCACCTGATGGAATTCCAATTAGGTTGAATAACCTGCTCTGCTTAGTTTAGGAAAGTCGGGTCAGTTACGAAACGGAGACGTAGGCGGAAGTATACGCCCAGCACGTTGCGCAAGTTTGTTTTTACAATGTAAGGGGAGGTTACCTTGTGGTTGATACCGGGACTGGACAGATTTTGTCATTACGTTCCAAAAACGGAAATGACAATTTCATTTTCCAATCACTTTTCTAACAGATGGTTTAAGTATTTCTACGGACTTCCGTGAATCTCTTTTGGTATTATATTATTATGACCTTGTCTGGATCGGCTTTCTTTCAAACTACTTGAAAGTCACTCCTAAAAATTCCGTTCATTAACCGCTTTTCTTTCACTCATTTCAACATTTCCATTTTTGAAATTATTTTATTCAAATTCAAATTTTGTATTAAAGATTGAAATGTATAATGTTCCGAAATTAACACTATTTCAGAGTACGTTTTACAAGCTGTGTATACTAAATTAATATTTTACTAAAACCCAATTAAACTTTTAAACCATGAACAGCATGTGAAATTCTGGTGTTATATTTTTTCAGCATAGGATATTCACACTACCTGTCTCTCATAATGTTGCATCGATAATTAAGCCACTTTCTCTTCCTTTTGAAGATCATTCAAGCATGACATGCATCACGCGACAGCTGTCACGTTTTCCTTAACATTTGGCTGAGTAATCTACATCTCAAAAAAAAGTGCTCGGTCCAAACTGAAGAACAACAGCTGTAACTGTGTGATCAATATTTCACATTTGAAAAGTGGTATTCGGAAAGCGGACAGTTCTCATACATAAAAATAATTATCAAATGACCGTGGCAAATGTAGAAACGAGTTGATGGAGAGCTTCATTGACAATTTTAAGATTCTTCATTCTCAAATTCATTTTTCAGATTCATTTTTAAATCTCAGAAGTTGAATTTGGTGACAAATGTGTGTGTATAAGTCATTCATTGACTTTGATCAATATCTGTATATAAATTAACAACATAAATGAATATTACTTATTTTGTAACTGATATACCTTCCTTAAATGTATGCCGTCATTTTGTAATTTTCTTCTTTCGCACTTACGACAAACATTTAGTTCTCAGATAATTTTTGGAGCATCAATTTATCAACGTAATGACATGTGAAGCATTATTAGTAGAAGCAACGTCTTGGTATTTTGCACTGATATTAACAAAAATATTAATAGGAATATTTCAAAAATTAAAATTTTAATGCATATAATATCATAAACCACTTTTTCGTTTTATTTTTGTTATTTTCTTCCTCACCCGTGAAAGGATGCGAGCGAGGAGGAATAGGGGGAACTGATATACAAATGTTGCTGGCAATTCTGTAATGATGTTAATGAAGAAAAACATCAGTGATATTATTAAATGGATTGTAATTTTTTACGCTTTAAAACAAAAAGGAAAAACACCAAGATTCAGTCGGGATACAAATCCTCACCAATTGGATTGATACAGTGCATCTTCCGTCCAAGCCTCCATTACCTGAATCAGTTTCTTCACATAAGAAAGCCAAATATTTCTCACAACCATTATTCACACAATAGTTTACAATAACCTCTCTACTCTTCCCACGTGCACTTACATCACTTAACTACTTACTAGTCATTTACCAAGAGGTCTGAACTCTGTCAAGTCTTAAAAATAAAACTTGATGACACCATCTGTAAAGAGCGGTCACAAATCATGGTAGCTTTCAAACTACTGTGTCACGATGATGTAACGTTGCAAGTGGGTGGATTATTACACTGTTCTCGTAATAATCGCTCCGAAAGTGAAGATTGAGTGAAGTGGCGGGCAATGTAATGAAGTCTTTTGTCAAGAAATGAATGACCAAAGCCGTTTCTGTAGCATCAAAATTATTTTGTAGAATTTTTCTATGGCCTAATTATCTACTATATGTGAATTAATAGTCTTTGGGTATTTTGGAATCCCAGATACAGTGAATGATCGATGTGTCTGTGTTGTGTCTTCCAGTCATTTTCGAAGAATTTCCTATGAGTTAAAGCAGGTCTATTGCACTATCAGGAGATACAGTGGTAATAAATTATATTTTGTATGTTTTCAACGTTTATGTTGAACTCAACATCTCTTCAACATAGTGTTTGCATTATGTTGAAAACCATTGTTACCATAGTTATCATAAAACTAATCATTATGCAATTTTAAATCTACCTGTCCTTACCTTTTAAATCTGATTTTTTGATCTATGCCTTTTAAATGATCCTTGCCTTTTAAATCTATGATGATTAAATCTACGCCTTTTAAATCTATGATTTTTTTCTACGTGTTTTCATGATTAAAACAACGGCAGGTATCGCGGTCCCAACCATGAAGCGCAAACCCAAGGCATACTGGTTTTAAACCGGTGTGGAAAACTCGATTCTTTCGTCATTCAAACGCAATATGTGTATTGTATATTCAGTTAATACCTTTATTAATCATGTCTTACTATAGTATTTCTGCCTAGAAAATAATACAATTCAGCTAGCAACCATTAACGCACATGACACTTCCAGGCGCATGACGTGCCGAAACTCATCAAGAGAGTTGTCAAGAGAGTGTGCCAACATTTGGAGGTGCTACGTCCATTTCAACTAAGCTATCTTGATGCCGTGACCTTATCTGTGTCGCCGCCAAGGGTGAGAAGAGCCCGCAGCGTGGGATGGGCCTTGAACGCCCACCGTCCCTCCCCCCGTCTGGTCATTGTCGGTCCGCACTCAAGAGATTCACACTATTGTGTTCTCGCTTCAAGCTCAAGTCCGTGGAACAAATCCGTGGAAACGTATCATGACTTCACATAATCCGGTTTTTCTGTGGACTATCTTGGTTTATGACGGTATTCATGTCCTGCAAAATGTTCACGATAATTCATACGCATGTGGTGTGGAAACAAACGAGATATTTCAGGCATGGAAAGTGAACAAAGTAGATCTTACAATCTTGCACGAACCCTTATACAAAAGAAAAGCACCGCTTTAACGGAATTTTAAGGCGTTTAAAACAAACTGGATCGCTTTCTTGGTCCCGCTCTCACCCATGAAGCCGGTTTTTAGTTATCCTGACAGGAACGTTTACCACAATATAGGCTTATTTTGTACAATTTTTGCCTAATTGTGTTTTTAAGATTAAAATATCTAATGAAAATGAGCTGTGTAATACTAGAATAATATGCAACTGGTTTACAATGACAAGCTTTATTACACGAGTACATGTTTTGGAATCGAGCAACGTTAGGAGAGAGTTTTCAAATTTGTAGTAATATGTGCAATAAATAAACATTATATACGACATTATAAGCGAATTGCTTACATTATTTGTTTTCATAACGTAAGTGACTCAAAGTCCATTTTTGGAAACAACTTCAAGGTGACGTCACGGGTGTTCGACATCTGTGCGAAAAACGATGGTCGGCTGTTCAGTTCACCTCTACCGCTGCCATTGACTTAATGTGAGATGACGCAATTATTCGTACCATAAATGGCAAATACATCAAAATCTGTGCCGTAATATGTCCTTTTGTGTACTGCTTCTTGTAACGAAAAATGTCGTTAATAATAAAGCAATACAAAACAATTATTTTTTTCACTCAAGGATATGATTCAATATGTGATTTGATAATACATTTTACGATTTCTGAAATATTTTCCATATTATTTTCTGAACACTAAATTTATAGCTTAATTTTCTGCCTTAAATGAAGTTAACCACAAAGAGCCTTGAAGCTGCTCTCTTTGGACAAGGGAGTGGATTCAAATCCACGAAAAAAAATTTTGGAACTTAGTTGGTGAGTAAAGTAGTTGTCCAACATTTGATAGAAAGAGAAAAAATGAACCAAGAAGTTTAATGTGAAATGTTATTACATGCAGAATTTTATATGTGCCAAAATAATGATTCAGCTGCAAATCAGAAAAATTAAGAACATTTAATTTTGCTGTAATTTATTCCATATTAACACCAATTTTTATACGAAAATTGCACCGTTTATAAAACCTATCAAAAATATTTTTTTGCTATTTAACTTCAAAAACCAATATTAAACAAGTCATAGCACTCTCTTCCCAAACATCGTTGAGAACACTGCCACAATGACACAAGAGAAAAATCTCTGGAGTTTTCTGGGGCACTCAAACTGCAACGACGTCTCTTTCTAGGAAAATTTGGCTAGATAAATCATATCTCGCTTCAAAAATGGGGGTTAGAATGTCTTTATGGAAAAGTATAGGTGCTTGGTGCTTGTATGCAAGAGACACAGTTTTTGCAGAAACGTGTTATTCATAATGTTAGATTGTTGTAGCGACTGATTAGAAGATTGACCCGATCCCCAAATTTTCAAATGGTCTCAAACCATTCCTGTGTCATGTTCTGGAGGCTTCAAATTCGGTACCGAGTGTTAGGTGTTTAGATGTTTATAAACGAATATTATGACCCATGTTGTTAAACATTGTACATTCATTAAAATTCAAAGTGATTAACAAAGGCTTATTGCTACGGAAATTCATTGTCACTTACTATGTGAAAGTTGTGGAATTTGTAATGCACAGATTAAATGTCAATTTTTCTTTTTCCTCAGGAAACGTGGATATAGTCAATGGCAACCTCAAGCTGGTTCTTGGTCTCATCTGGTCGCTTATCGTTCGCTACCAGATTGGTCGCTCAAAATTCCCGCCCAAGAAGCTTATGCTTGCTTGGCTCAAGGTAAGCTGTTCATAAATCTTAAAGCTATATAAATAAAGTCTGCCTGTGATTTCAAAATAACTTTTATGTCCTTTTCTTATCTCATAAGCTCATTTATATTTATAAAAAACAAATCCATATTTTTTACGGGTTTCGCCTGTCTCTTTGCCTATTTCTTTGTTCCCTGCCTAGTTCTTTGTTTCTCTGAAAAGGCTGAACCGGTTTCAATATGACTTTTACTGAAAAGTAGTGTGTTGTCGGCGTTACGTTTGACTACTATTTTTCAGATTATTATTCTCTCTTACATAAAGAGAAACGTTTGTTTTTTATACAAATCTACAGTTTTATGTATTATCAATTTTTTACGTTGTATTTGTAAAGAGGCAACATACACTGCAAAAACAAATAAGCTAAATAAATACTTCAATACAAATTAATTGGATATATTGTTTCATACTTCCGCGACAATGTTAGTATACCAACTAATTATATTCTCTGAACAATCGCAGTAGTCCCTTCATCTGTTTCGATAAGCAGGCAAAGCTCTTGTATCCACCCGCGGCATTATGACTGGGTCGTTAAAAGGCAGAAACCTTGGGCAGAAGATAACTGTGACAATCGCCGCAAGTTGCAATAGCAAATCTTGATATTAGAAGTCCTTAACTCCCAACAATGGAAATGCTAATCTGTGCAGTAAACTCACTCATTTAATTATCAGACTATTTTGGAGAGAAATGTTTTGTTGTTGTCGTCCTTTTCAATTATACTTTCTCGAAATGTTCAAAATACAAAGCATGTGTTTTATTACAAATTGCTAATGAATTTCAGTTGTAGCAGTTTATTTTAGATGCGAAGTATTTCTTTACCTACCTCTTATTGCAAGTTAAACAGAGACAATAATTGTTCTTAAACATAACTTACGTCACCTTGATTCAAAAAGTAAACAAGAGTTTTTTGTTCTTTACTCATGATCAAATCATTTGGCTATATCTACACAAAACATTGTAGAACTACTATTTTACGTTATTAATGTTAATAACAATGTCCGCCTTAAATTTAATTCCGCCTAATAGTTAAGTGAAATAGTCAACTTTCATCTTTCTATTTTAATTTGTCGTTATGATTCCATGTATTTACGTTAAAAGTTCTCTCAGAATTACAGATCCTGTTCCTGTTTTTTAGTAATAATTATTTTCGTGATGTTACTGGAAATGAAATTATTGTATTTAAATGAAGAGCAGCTTGTTTGAGACAGTGACGGTGCGTTTTGTAGGCTGTGCTACCGGAATGCAGAGTTACAAACTTCACAACGGACTGGAACTCGGGCGTCTTCCTGTCTGCCCTGTTGGACTACTGTCGCCCGGGTCTCATGCCCCACTGGCGCGACTTGGACCCCCGCGACAGGTGAGTGGACCAAATTCTCACTTAACATTCAACTCTGGATATAGTGAACGTCCGGTTATAGTGAACCAAAGTCACTGGTCCCGATCATCATGCATTACAAAAAAACGTCTTATGATTCAGTTATAGTGAACTCTTTAAATCAAATACTGAACATAGAAAATACCTTCAAGGAAAACAAGATTACTTTAGTGAGCGTCTGTCTAAATTGTATGAGTTATAGTAGCTTTTAATTATAGACAGTCAAATTCGTAATATATTAATTACATTAAATGACATTTAATAAATATATTTCGAATTTGATAGTCTATAATTAAAAGGTACTATAACCATAAATTTCAAGGAAAACCTACTTCGCCTCAAGACTGCAAATTCCAATAAACTAAGAGCTTGCAGGCGGAGGGTCTCGTGAGTTATTTTTGAAAAAAAGAAAACGCGTCTAATGATCAAGAGAATACGAATAGAGCAAGTGCTCTAGTCGTGCTAGACTTATTCAAGCAAGAGTAATTATTATTATTATTATTATTATGCATTACAAAAACGCCGTATGATTTCATTGATATCAGAACCAAAACGTTGATCTCATAGTTTTTTTACTAACCGGCGTCGACTATCCTAATTATTAGGAAGTTGTAAAAACTGTACAGGATTGTCTCCGATTAAATATTACAGCTTCTAGAGCATGTCGAGGGTCGAAGAGGATTTCGCTTGGCTAATTGAAATGTGGTGGGAAATCTCATAACGAAATTACTCACGTGACATTTATCTCTGATAGGTATGTATGTATCTATGTACTTTGGCACAACAGCTCCTTACAGGCAAAGACCAACCAGCGGCGTTCCGGCCTTGCGGCCATGGGTTATGGGTTACGTGTGGTTAGCACAAATACATCCCTACCCCGTATTCTAATCTCAACCTGAGAAGAGAGCTTTCTCATCGTCACATAGCAACAGATACTAGGACATTGCAAGGAAAGCGCACCCTATAATCTCCATCTACCGAGAATTGAGCCCGGGATCGCGTCATGGAAAGCGAGGAAGCTGACCAGTGAGCTTACTTGAGTGGCCTCCCTAATTGCTAAGCATCTCATCTTGCAGGTACACGAAATCAATGTGTAAGAATGTGCACCTGCGAAACAGCGGAACACAGAGAATCGTCGAACAATCAAGTGCAAATGCCACGCGCGTGACGTTGTTAACGAGATTTTCCATCATATATGAGTAGTCATTGGTAAAAATCTCTCCCTTACATACCCTGGACGTTTGTAACATATAGTCTGAGACATCCTGTTCAAGCGATCAAGGAGAATACATATTCTATACATAACAATATCAGAAATGTCATTACATTTAATGTAGATTGATTTATTGAACATGAAACGTAATGTTATCTTGTACATTAAAAAAGCTTAAAATGTGTGTACATTAAATTTAATGCATACGAGTAAGTTAGAATCAGGGTAGATTTAATATAGAGGTTCTCATGTTTCCCCTACTATTCATCATTAATCCCATACAATCATAATCCCTAGTTCATCAAGATCATTCATTCATTCATTCCTTCCAGACATGATCATACAGCTTTGACTCTTACATCTTAATGAACATTTCATTAAAGTAAAGCGAATATTTCTGAGAGTGTAATTTAATTTAACATCATTTTATTTAACATCACAGCATAAGCCACTTTCAAAGGATCGCAGAGCTGTCATTTCACAAAATCTCGGTTAATTTGGTGCAGTACAGAGCGTGTGTTCTCTTTGCAAGTGCACACACTGCTCCGCCAGACGCAGGAAAGGCGGTGAGACCGGAGTCAGGGTTACTGTTTTATTGCAGGTTGCGTTCCTGTTGTTTTGTATCTCAGCTGAGATTAATGACGCGAAGTATAATGAATCTGTGCTGAGAGCTAGGTTCGTTAGAAAGCAAAATGCGAAGGGAAATCAGAAGTAAAAAGACTTTGTTTTGCATTATACATTAGGATTAAATAAATACATGTCCTGAAATCTTGATCTAAATGTCAAAAAATTGTATTGAACTCTCAGTAGTACTAATACCTCGTAACGATACTATAAACGGAAGGAAGGTCATTTTAGCAGGCAAAGTTAATAAGTAAAATATCGACAAAACAAAGAATATTTTCATTCAGGAATTTTTGAAGGGAAGATTGCGCGTTGCTCAAAATAGTTCAGCAGCTGAATCCCACACACGGTTAAATTACAGAGCTTCGCAAAAATTAACCGAGTTGATAGAAATAAGAAATATAGTTTTCTAGAGCTTTTAATTTGCCATGAAATAAAACATAAGTGTGCCTTTTTAGTCTTAAAGCGCATCATTCGTTCATTTACCTACTAGTGCGATATAAGTTTCCATTAAAGAACTTTATGAGTGATTATGGTCTTGGAAATATATTATCAGTTTCACATTTTTTTCTAGTTATTATTTTACGATATCTTGACCTAGAGGGGTCTTACAACGAGTTCATCTCAATCCCTGTTAATGTGAAAGTCAGAGTAAAAAATTACTTTCGCCATTAAACCGGCTTTTATAGATGGCATATCTGTTGAAAAGAGTACTATACACCACGACGACCCAGTATAAAGTGTCCGAAACTGAAAGCCACGCGAGAAATTTTAACAAACAAACCAGAAGCACGAGTGCCAAGAAAAGAAACCCAAATTCTTCTCGCGGTTTCTACCCGCTGAAGTGGCGCTCGCCCACTTGCTGTGTCCGACCCCCTCGTGCGTGGGGGAGGGTGCGTGAGGAGGGCTGCCAACTGAGATAGCGGGTCGGCAAAACCGGGCTCGAATGGTGCTAAGCAAAGAGGAAGTGGACACTGTGTCGCCGCCGCCGTCGCTGCGAGCAAACAGAAGCGGCGCGGCGGGCGACCGACTGCAGCATATCCGGCCTCGGCGGCCGCTGCGGCCACTTTCAACACAAATGTTTTCCTCCCTCCTCGCGCAAAGCAAACAGACACCGTGCTTTATCACGAAAAATCAAATACAATGACAACAAAGAGAAATGTTGGATCAATGTTAGTGAAAGTTAATTATCTGCTATCGCTTTCCAGCATTCTTGCTGGAGAAATATCTTTAATGTTATATAAACTTTTTAAGCAAGTATCAAAGATGTTTGATGAAAGTGTTCCTCGATATATGTTACCAATAATATCGTAAGGGAGAATGAATATACTTTTTTAATTGTTTACCTATCTCTATTGTTGCTCTTAGATCATGCTCGTTTTTATGGGTACTCAATGATTTTATGAATATGATCTTCTCTCCGTTTATATCCAAAAAGCAGACAATAAAAAACAAACATACAATATAATAGTTTATTTCAAAGATATTTTTGTTAGAAGTTGTTATTAGTCAGAGAAACAAAAATGTTAAAATACCCAAACATTCGTTTCGTATCCTTTCTAACATTTCCATCTAACGATATTAAAATGTTTCCATAAGATCCCATATAAAAGAATGTCCCGTAAGATCTAAGAATCTTCTCTTTTTATTCTTAAATACATGAAAATATTTTCAAACGGACTTTAAAAGCATTTTGAAGCGAAAAAATTATTCGAAAAAAAATTGAAATGAAAATGTATAAATATTTGATTGATTTGCACACGCACTTTAATTCCAATTGTTCCGCTCCTTAGTAATCTCGGTTAGATAAAGGATTGAGTGAAATGTTTAACGTCTTTGGGAGAACAATTTTCTTGGTCTGAAACATTCAAGTTTCCAAATTTCATTTAATTCTGTATAATTAATTGTAACAAATACCTAAAGGATATTACAATTAAACATTATTAAGAAGTAATGTGAACGTAAACAGAAATGAATGCACATGAATAAATTCACAAGAGAATTTAAATTGTACAAAATTATAAAAATGCACGAGGTTTCTAATCGATGCCTTATTTTTTTCCATCTCTCAGTATTTCGCTTCGTGTATAGTCCTTAGACACGAAAGGAGTGGTCTTCTTAAGTATTTCCTCGCCAAATGTTTTACACTACAACTGAAGATTTGTATTTTATGTCATATTTTTTTCATAAATCAGAATTGAATTTCTTCACACAATTGAATATTACCCTCTCATTCGTCTTTTTACATAAGCGCATGGGGCAATGTTAATTTTGTAGTGACATTTTATGTGTAAGTCTTGACAAAGCTTTTTTGTGCCTACTGTCAAAGCATTCGGAAGTTTCCCTATTGTTATTTTAATCCTCGCCACTTTCAATATTTACAATGAATCCACGATAATTGCATGCGCCTATAGAGAATTACTTCAATTGAATCTCGCTTGTGAATTAAACACATTAAAAAAGTAAAATAATATTCTAGAAGTGGTTCCACAACATCCATCACATACCAGTGGTACACCAACAAAAGCAGATGCAATGTTGTGAGTACCTTTTGAATAGTATAGAGACAGATCAAAGAAAACGACATATCGTCTGGGAAATCTACCACAAATTCGTTTCATTTCTGAGAAACTACCAGAACTACCAGGACTTGAAACCTGTGATACAGAGATCGAAACCAAGAATGCTCTCCGATACATTATGAGCCGCCCACAGTGAAAATGAAAATCCACAAATGCCTATGTTGAGAGAGAATCATGGGCATCATCGCAGTTGCAACTGGCGCCTTTCCAGTTTCGTGACCAAGGACCATCGAACTGGAGCATCTGGCAGATCCTTGATTGCGCGTCTGTGCGGACGCTCTGCCGCTTTCCGCCCAGATCTCGCGATGAGATGAAGAAACTGGAAGAGAAACCCGCGCATCTCGCCAGCACGTAACTTCCTCGGATGCACAAGACGCAAAGGGAGCGTGCTGACGAGACACGAATGAGCTAAACGTACCACAACTCCATCGTTTCTAAAGGTTGACACGGGATTTCTTTCTTTTGAACTCTGAAGAAAGGTTAATGTTTAGCATAATATTTTATCACATATTAAAAAATTTAAATTAAAATTTTAAAAAAATTTAATTATATTTTAAATTCGCACCTTCATTAAACTTACATTACAAAGAGGACCTAACTATAGGAAGCCGGTTAATTAAGATGAACCTTCCACACAAGAATTATAATTTTATTTAAACGTAAATCAAACCAATACAAATACTAAATTGGATACCTAATATACGATGAATCTATCCCGAATTGGCCAGCACTCTAGGAAGAGGACCCAAATATCAACATTTGGACGAAGTATAATGAAGCTGTTATTGAGTGTGCAAGTATCGTAGAGGGCTGTAGGCCTTCATCACTCATTGCATTTAGTCAAAAAAGCTTTTAAAATCCTGATTTTTGAATTTGAATCATAAATAATATTCCAGATATTTTTTAACATCTGGTTTCTGTAGAGTGTAATTTTTATTTTATATTTTTGTCAAATGGAATATATTTTCTTAGTGTTACTATTAAACGACTAAAAGTGAACATTTATGAAACAAAACAGAGATGGTAAAGAGTGAACACAAAAGTACTCAATGAATGAAAGTACTCAATGAAGTACTAAATGAATATTGTGTAAATGATAGGCTATAACTCGAGACCCAAACTTACTAATTTGCAAAAAGTTTTATTAGAATCTTGAACTGGGCACAAGAAAAGTGAAAAAAAAAGAACTTAAAATATCATTAAGGTTCTTCTCAAGAAAAACAGTAACACAAATAAAACTTCCCCACCCTACAGTACCTTGGGAAAATGTGATTTATTTAGAAAATCTACCAACTACTGACTTATGAGCTGAATTGAATGATTTGATTCGTGTTTATTTATTATGTATTAATGTTGATACAGAGAAACTTTGTAGGATGACTGAGAGTCCTCGTTACAATTTCCTGGAAATAGTATTGAAGGTGTAAGAATAAATTTAGTTTGACGGGGATGAAATTGGAGCGATTGATTAATGTTCAGGTATTTATGTATACACTTTTTCAGCGTGTTTTATATTACACAGAGGACAACAGGAAAATGATAGATTTCATTTACAAACAGTTTTCCTGAATAAGCAACTAACATTTTGTAAATATTGTCAAAGCTGCCCTACAAATGACATTCATCTTTCTTTCCGTTCACGGGTAATTTTCAGAGCTTTGCTACACAACGAGTGACAAACTTTTTTGCAGCGTAACTTCACAATTACAGTTTCGGTGTCTTAAGTCATGTGTTACAAATTTGAGTTCATTTTCTACAAAAACAAATGTAACATCTTTAATTTTGTCCGTGGACTCTTCAATTGTTTTGATTGTTGCCGTGTTTTTCATTATTATTTATTTTCCTTGTTCGACATGAAATGTCTTTCAAGCTTTTGAAGATATTTTACATAAATTACATTAATTTTGTTGTATAATAAATCACATTAAACATAATTAACAATCTTAGAGTTAGTTCAAGGAAGGAAACTCTGAACAGTTATTTTAATTTTTCATAATTCATTACTACTGTAAAGGTAATCAATGGAATTAGGGAGGACGTAATATTTTTTTTGAATGATGAGATCTAATTCGGGGTAAAGGATTATCTGACTGTCCTAATTGGAAAATTTGTGCACAAGCACAAGGCAGGTGCTC
Organism: Teleogryllus oceanicus; assembly: GCA_964035755.1. Taxonomy (NCBI): domain Eukaryota; kingdom Metazoa; phylum Arthropoda; class Insecta; order Orthoptera; family Gryllidae; genus Teleogryllus; species Teleogryllus oceanicus. The sequence goes on along the minus strand of CAXIVR010000002.1, from coordinate 89,656,469 downwards.
TGCACAAGGTAGGTGAAGAGTAGATTTTTAAGACAAGTCGATTATCAATTTTTGAAGGCATTCAATAGAAACTTCTCTCTGTATTTGATAATTTCTAACAAAGCATGGAATAATTTATAAACGTCTAAAGAATGTATTTTGAATAACTTCAATTTTGTAAAAATTCGTTTTTGCTGTGCCATTCCATATTGGACATACGTATGTGAGGGAAGGGCGGATTATTGATAGATATTTACTTGATGATCGTTTCAATTTTGATGGAAGATATTTTTATTTATAAATAAATAAAATGTAAGTATTTTAATAATTTTTATATTTGCCATGTATATTAGATGATCTTTCCAAGTTAAGCTTTAATGCTCAAACTGTGATATTTAAAAGCAGACAAACAGAATTGTTCTTCCATTTTTAATAGATGAGGTCATATCGTTTACGTACAACAGAAAGAGAATAGGACCTAAGATCGAACCTTGTGGGACCCCATGTTCAATTGGCAAAGAATTGAAAAGATAAGTAAATAATGTCCTTTCGTGCCAGTACGGTATTTCTACTCTTTGCGATCGATGTTTAAGGTACGAGGTTATCCAATGTAGGGCAATACCACAAATTCCATAAGAACTAAGTTGTTGTAAGTTGTTTTGACATTGTAATAGATCATTATGTAAACTTTATAAAGTTGTGTCAGTAAAAAATGCGGTTTTTGATTTTCCAAATGATGGTAGGTCATAGATAAAAATATTAAAGATCAAAGGAGAAAGCGGGGATCCTTGAGGTATGCCGGCTGAAATTGGATATTCATCCGATAAGCCTAAGTTAATTTGCACCTTGAAGGAACGGGATGTATTGAGACAGTTAATTATGGATTGTAAATAACGTGGAATTCCCATCTGACAGAGATTACATAAAACAGATCATCATGCCTAACTTTATCAAAACCCTTTTCTATATCTAGAAATATTGCTACTGAATGTTAAAATTTTTGAAAGTCAGTAGTGACATAATTCGTTAATCTTCAAAATTGATGGATTGTGGAATGATTATTTCTGAATCCAAATTGAGTTTTTGGTAATATGTCATTTTGATAAATAAATTTTTGTAACCTGGAAAGTAATGTTTCCTCAAAGAACTTGCATGGCAAGGTTAAGAGACTAATTAGGCGAAAGTTGATTGGTAGTGAGTGATCTTTATTAGGATTAGGAATAGGATAAATAATGGCTAATTTCCAATATTTAGGGAAATAATTTAGTTTGAGACATGCATTGTAAATTGCTGTTAGTGAACTAATGATTGGAAAAGTTTAAAAGAATAACAAGACATCCTTATTACTTTTCTTTTCGTGGGTTCTTCAATTGTTTTGATTGTTTGCGTGTCGCGCAGCGTTGCCAACTGCCGGCGGGCGATGGAGGCGGCGCGGCGGGAGCTGGGCGTGCCCGTGGTGCTGCAGCCCGAGTACCTGGCGTCGCCGCACCTGGACGAGCTGTCGGGCATGACGTACCTGTCGTACTTCATGCGCGAGGGCGGCCCGGGCTACAAGGCGACGCTGCGCTGGGTGCAGAGCCAGCTGCCCGACATGCACGTGCGCAACTTCACGGTGAGCAGCCGGCGGACGCTGGCTTTCTTCTCACATCTATAGAGAAAGCAATAACACTAGAAAGGAATTATCTATAAAAACGTATCAGATATGTGAATTCTGAGCGTTCAAAGTTCAAAGATTTTTTAAATTTTTTTCCAATATTTTATATGCATTTGAATAAGATCTGTACATTAGCTTGCATTGACACAAATACGACTATTTAGTTTATTCAAAGGTACTAGAATTTAGTTTATTATAGGTACTAGAATTTAGCTTTATTCATAAGTTAAGAAGTTACAGCGAGGGGACGGTTCCCCAACCAGGTGTCTTCCACCAGCGGGGCTCCGCCCCAGGCGGGACAAGTTCTAAGTCCCCGGCCGGCCTCCTGACATGTGTGGTAGTGTAGTGCATGTGTGAAGATAGGACAAGGAAGAGGGAGGAAAGATCACGCGCGGTCCGTTTGTTAGGGTTCTGCTCCGGCCTTCGCCTAGTGTTGATCGGAGAAACCACGGAAAATTACCGATCAGAGCAGCCGGCCGCTAGAATTCTCCTCCAGACAGCGACTGAATCTGACCTAACTGAAAAACTACTGTCGAAAATCTTGCCGCCGTCGGGACTCGAACCTGGGATCTTCCGGTCAGAGGCACTGCACTGACAACAATTGATGCACTGAGCCACCGCTCACGGTAGCTACGTCGAATTCAACCACTGTGGGTGTGTGCAATTCTAGCGGCCAGCTGCTCTGATCCGTAGTTTTCCGTGGTTTCTCCGCCCAATGCCAGGCGAATGCCGGAGCAATATCCTAACAAATTGTCCACGGACCGCTCGCGATCTTTCCTTCTTCTTCCTTGTTCTATCCCCACCCCTTACGTCCACACTCTTACACTTACATGCATTACACTACCACACATGTCGGGACACCAGTCAGAAGCTCAGAACTTGTCCCGACCGGAGCGGTTCCTTCCTGGGGGGGGGGGGAAACTGGGAGGGAGAAATCCACCGCAAGCGGACCTGTAGAGTGTGCCAAATCTCACCCTCCATCAGGGATATATTGCCATCTCCCCGGATAAAGCATTAACTACACTAACGGGGCTCACGATCATAGAGCTGACGGGACCGGAAATAAGTTACAGCACCTTTCTGTCAAGAGCATACTCTTTATATCTTCTCTCTTGAGCACTCAGAGGTCCAGGGCGGTCACATTGAAATTCTTTTTATTGAAACCTTCGGTTTCCCCGTCATTCCCCGCACTCTTTTGGCTCGCTCTTCTTCACCCTATCCCATTCTATCCTGTACCAACCCCCCCCCTAACCTGCTCTGACCTGCTTCGTCCCGTTCACCATCACTGATTCTCTCCATTCCTATGCTCTCCTCGCCGTCCTCCCCGTCCGACCCTGCTGCCTCTCTTCTCGACCTCTCGCTTCGCCCCGTTCCGCCCGCCCTCTCCACTGGAACCCACTGAGCTGCAATCCGTCCCACCTCAAAGCTTTGCAGACTGGCAATAAAACTTACTACACTCAACAAAAATGGAAAACGATCACGTAGCTCTCCTACGGCTACCGGTTTAAGTTGAGAACCTAAGCTTGCAAATGATTCCTCTGTCATATCTGAAGGTGGACTAGAATCTTCGCAGTCGATACGAAACCTTACGGTCAGCTTAGCTCTTTATATATTGATAGCATAACATGTTCGAAAAAATATATGTAAGTATTACAAAATATTTTAAGATCGTTTCATTATAAAAATATTTCTTAAATTATTACCTAATAATTGAAGATTATGCCAAAATTTCACTTTTTATTGTTCATTATTTCCGCTTGTTTGAAGCAAATGTATGGATATTTAACTTTATTATCAGTAAAACAAACTATGAAAATACTTATTAGTCTTTATTGATTGTTATTTTTGCATCTTCTAATTTGAGACAATCATTGGTATAGAATAAAACGGAAACATATCAATTAAAACACATATATTTTTATTTTTTAAATGCTTGTGTTTCAAGAAGTAGATTTTCGAACTACAGCTACATCTCATGTCAATATTTTAAAATAATTACATAAATATATCGTATTCAATGGACTCACGAAACAATTGAATATGGTGTATTTATGTAATTATTAAAAAGATATTGACATGAGATGTACCTCCAGTTGCAAAAAACTATTTCGTGAAACTTCGTACAACACGAGCATTTAAAAAAGTCCCAATATATGTGTTTTAATTGTTGTGTTTCCGTTTTAATCTATACCAATGAGTGTCTCAAATTAGAAGAGACAGAAAATAAATAAAATATGAAAACAACGTCCATATGATCCGAGGACTGCCAGTGCTCCTCGGGCCTTCGGTTGGCCTGCGCCTGTGAGCGAGCGCGTGCTGTGCTTGTTGCAGCGCGACTGGAACGACGGGACGGTGCTGTGCTCGCTGGTGCGCTCCCTGGGCGGGCCGGTGCCCGGCTTCGAGCAGCTGCAGGCCGACTCCTCGCACTGGGAGGGCAACCTCAACAAAGGTGAGGTAACGCCACCCGTAAAAGGCGATTTCGGACGATTCGCCGATACGGTATCATCACGTGCGTGATGGAATCCCCGATACTGGATGTGGTCACATGACATTAAATGATCCAGAAAGTGAAACTGTCGCATACAATAGCTTTAAAGAAAAATAAATTAGTGCGCTTATAAATCTTAGGCTTTATTAGTCAATGCATGTTCATTGGCGCATGAAGTGGGTATTTGGTTTTACACAATATCATAAATGCAACGTTTTAAAAGAAATACATTCTAGAACTATGTAATCTATATTTAAGCGTTCTCTATTTTCCATTATACAAAAGAAAATGTTGTCAAGTTTGAAACCAAATACAAAAATTATGTGAAGCATGATTTAAGAAACAGTATAAATTCTCTAGAAAAAAAATATTAAGAACTGAATGAAGAAAGCTAACTAAAGTGAGCCAAAACATATCAATTTTATAGATAAAATATTCCTTGCATTCCTTCCTTCATTGCACCTCTTTTGATCACTGATTTGTGATCTGATCCGATTTCACTGTCTAATTAAAAGAGAAAATAATGTTTTGATGTGTGAGATCAGGTTCCCCACTCCTAAAAATACCGTACGGCGTGATAGAGTAATCGCCTTCTTTATTACGAGAATTTTGTATTAGAAGTAATGTGATTTGCATGTTCATTATATCTCCTTAGTGCTTCAAATTAAAGACATTAAATAATATCAATCAATACTATAAAGTCTCTCAGAGGAACATTCTTGATACACGTGACTTGGGCGGGAGAAATGCCTACACCGAAGCTGCGTTGTGACTCACTCTCAAATATTTAAAATTCCAAGTGGATATTAAATGCATGGAATCTTTAAATGCTTTCAGAGTTGTGCGTAGTGTTTAAAAGAGTTAGTTGAAAGAGCTTAAACGTTCCTTTCAGTATTTGAAGAGGTTCCAAAACACATCATGAATAAAATATTATCTTGTACGTGAAATGAAATTTCAAGTACTATTACATCAAACGAAATTAATTTTCACCTCGTTTCAGGAAACACGGCTTTAAATATTGTGAAGTAAGATTTTAAATTTAACTCAAGTGATGTACCCATGTAGCCTTCGTATTACAATGTAAGAAGTTACCGGATTTTTTCTCATCAAATGCATTACTCACTTGAAACCAAGGTACACACTGAAACAAGCTGGAATGTGTTACATCATCTTTCACCAATGTTAATGTTTACTTTGCAGTGGCTACATTGGTTAAGTGGCTACATTGGTAGCCACTTAACGTAAACCACGTGGGATTTGCATATTTTCCCTATCTGCCTGAGATTCCAACTAAGTTGTCAAAAAGTCATGTTCCACGTGTTTACGTTAAACTAACTGTTAGTAATTTAACGGAAGTCGTGAATGCATGCATACTTTTTTGTAAAACTACAAGAAGTCTGGAAGCTCATCAGAATGCTTGGGTCAGGAATGTAAACTGAATCCTTCCCTTTTCACCCAAATCTTTTGTATGAATTGCCAATGAATAAAATTTGTGAGCTCATCAAACTGTCAGCGCATGCACATTGGAAAGTTTTTTCTGCATAGTCAAACTATAAGACTTATGGCAAAATTTTTGCTATACGGTTCACCTCTATCATAAGATATCGATGATTTGCAATATCATATCATCGCAGCCACTTATTGTGTGACCCAGAAGATGCTGGGTCGAATGCGAAAAGAAATGGATTATCGAGTAGATGTGAGCAGCATGAAGAAGGATGGATATGTTGAACATTTGAAGTGGCGGTACATTTCGATATTTATGTGAATCATAACTCACTTCACTTATGTAACAGAAATATCTCAGAATTTCCTCCAAACTACAAACAGTATAATTCAAACTGAGTACAAATGGACCATAGAGCAACAATACGTATATAGAAATTGGAAGTGTACACAGAAAACTGAAAAAAATGTGGGTTTACATACAATTTCATATTCCCTGTGGCTTAAAATTACAAAAATGTGGTTTATCGCTATTGTTCACGAACCCTTTCATTTATAGATAGATATTTATTATTCTGCAGATAGGTATATACAACCTGGTGGCAGAACTCTACAATTAACATATTACTAATATTAACTTTAAATTAGAAGATTTTGAAGACTCAAATTGACTACTCTTCACTTTGCATTTTAATAAATTAATTTGCATTTTATTTAATCTTTCCCAGCCTTTATCCTGTAGAGTTGCTGATCGCGCTAATGTGTGTGTGTGCGCAGGGCTGCAGGGCGGGCGGCGCCTGGGGGTGGAGCCGCTGCTGCGCGCCAAGGACATGGCGGACACGCACGTGGAGCACCTGGGCGTGATGGCGTACGCCGCGCACTTCCAGTGGCTGCCCGCGCGGCGCGCGCCCGGCCGCCTCGCCCTCTCCGCCGACGGCCACACGGCGCGCGTGCACAAGCCGGTGAGCGCGCCCCCACGCATGTCACAAACCTCTAGGGCAGGTAGAGAAGTCGAAAATGATCACCTTTTGCCAATGAACATGTGAGAAATTACGTCTTCTTCACCCTCGCCTCAGAATAAATGTCACAAACTTCTAGGCATGTAGAGGGGAAATGATCACATTTTGTCAATGAACACGTTGTGAGAAATTATTTACCAAGAAGTTGCATACTACGCATTAATGAACGTAACATTTGCCCCTCGTTTTACGCAATCCAGTATGGACAGATGTTTGGCAGAAACATTAAATCATATTGACTGCCTCAGAACGCGACCTGCCGAGCATCTGGGCATAAGGAGTTGCCTAAAAATCATGTGTAAATGTCCATGTAAAAAAACAATTTACTTATATGAAAATTCCCTCTAGAGATTCATTAAAAAAAGTTTTCATTTTCGGCCCCTATACATGTCTTGGAATATGGTAACACGTATTCTGAGACATTCTGCATAAAACTGGTATAGAACAGAACGATAATTTTATGTATAGAGCTTGAAGGTTATAACAATTTGGCTTTGAATATATGGTAGGAAATCTCATATAAAAAAAAACAAATGTGTCTTGGCCGATTGGTAAGCAATTCGTTGTGTACTGATATATGCCACGTACACGTTTTGATTCAAATAAAGAAATTCGGAGAATCAGTTCAAGATGAGATCCCTACCAATCAGGAGCAATTTGACAACGTGTAACTTTGATATATATTTATCACCGTATGTTTGTAGGAAAAATGTTCATCATCCACCCTATACATTTCCTAAAGGTTTTCAACATTTATTTTGAGATATTTGTATACACAGAAGAACTATTCTCTTCAGCCACGATACCTTTGGTAGCAAGCAATGACAAACATATCGCAAATTACTCCCACGTGCTTTATCCAAAAAACACAGGCAATATGCTAATCTTATTTTTCAATCTTCAAGATTGTGTAAATATGTTAAAGAAATGGTATTGAAATTATCTAAAAATGAATTTTTTTTCGCACTCATGCATGAAAACGAGTATTTACTTGCCTTCTTTGTTAATTGATCGGAAAGTGTTAATTTGTGTTACGCATACTGTAAAATGAACTTTACCGTACGCGTACCGCAAAGAAGTAATGGCCATATAGAACAACCGCGTACTGCAAAGAAAACAAAACATGGTGCGTCATAAATCAATATGGCAGCCGCCTCGCTTAGTGAGAACGATCCCAAGAGTAAGTTTTCATGAAATCATACTAAAAAATTTTGTGCGCAATTTGTTCGAGAAGTTATTGGCATACTCATTTCAAGATGTCAGTCTCACCCCCTATATTCGATTCAACCAACATTTCATTCGTACGCCAAACTCTTACTTTTCGTATTAGTTACCTAAATAACTAACACCCTGTTTTATAAAACTGAATTACAGGTACGTTTTCCCTAAACACACAAAACGTTTACTAACGAACACGTAGTTTGTTGATTTCTGAATGTCATAAAAGCTATCTCCGGGTCTTTGACATCCCATTTGTGAGAGCGATAAGCGCTAGGCCTCTAACCTCACTTCCTCGTGCGCGTGCGCAGTTCCACTTCCGGCTGGAGCTGCTGTCGCAGGACGTGGACGCGCGCGAGGTGCGCGCCGAGGTGGTGTCTCCGTCGGGGCGCGTGAGCGAGTGCCGCATCACCCTCGGCCCCAACGGCGGCAAGGGCTCCTTCATTCCCACGGAGGTCGGCATGCACCAGGTGAGCGCACTCCCCTTCCAAGCACGCCGCTGGAGGCTCGCAGGTTAAATTTTCATTTTCTGTACAAGATTGTGGTAGTTTTTTCCCCTTAATTGTTAATGACACTATATGTACTAGCGGCTTACATAATATCGCCACTCCGGAATTCCATTGATCTATTTCCAAAACTCCATTGATATATCTGTGTAACTAGCAATTCAACAGAAGGAATTCTTTTTTCTTTCTTTCTTTTTTTTTTTTTTTTTTTTCAATCGGTGGTTCACGAGATCAGTTATGTTCCACTCTGAATCTTGATATTTAGTCTCATTTAAGTACTATTACAAATTATATACATATTATTGTTATAATTAGCGTTAAATACTATGCTATTACTACTTTTTTTAGTATTACTGTGTTCGTCTGGAGTGGTAATGTATTATTAAATTAATATTTCACTCATATGACATTAATTTTGCAGATTACAAAATGTTTCAGAAAAGTTCACAAATTATGAGAAACGAACTGTTCAATCATTACTGAATAAATACGAAGAAAGTTATGATCATCTCCAGTAATTAAATAGCATGTTCTCTGAGTTGATTTCTGAACATTAATGACAGACATAAATTGGACATTAATAACAGACATAAAAATTTATTACAATTTTGTCTCTAAATAGGCGGTATTATATAGTTTATCAGATCCCAAAAGTTTTGTCAGGAATAATTTAATAATTCCATATTTCTCCTTAACGTGAGCTTAAGGCTATTTCTTACATATTTGTAATTTTGAGTGTGGAACACCAAACTTTCTTGGAGAAATTTTCACTCATATTTGCTCTTCTTCACAAGTTACAATTTATGACACGTACCTTGTTTCAATCGAATAAAAAGCTTGGTTTCAAAATAACACGATGTACACTACAGTTTAGAAGATATTTGAATAATATAAAGTATATATTGTAGTTTTACGTATTTCAAAATTATTTTTACACGGAGATCCAAAAAAACAGGATTCATTAAATTTTAAGGAATTTATCCTCAAAATTGTACATGAAATCAACGAAGTTAATTTTACACATATTGTTGTGTGGAATGCTGTAATTTATGTAAAATTAGCTTAACTGTTTATTCAACATGTTTTTTTATCTTATTCATCTTTATCTTTGAGGATGGAAATACATTTTCCAAAACTCAAACAATTAATCAAAAGTATTTCCCATTGATTCAACCAATTAATCAAAAGTATTTCCCGTAGAAGTGAGCTAGCTGTTTCTATTAAAAATGTTTACATTAGTCATTTATATTACAAGGCAAGAAAGTGGATTTTTCCTTGACGAGACTGGAGAGTTTCTAGACGAGGTCGGCAAGCCGAGACGAGGAATCCCGTCGTGTCATGGAAAGTCACTTTTGCAATGTGATGTACAATATTTCATTTCAGACCTCAATTTTATGACAATTTGTCCATATGATATACAAATTTAGTTGACGATAATGAGAACGTATCACGTATGTTTCCAATGAGGGATTGGTAAGTACTTTGTTTTCTAATTGTACTTTCACTACCAGTACGGAAAATACTATCTTTACGTTTCCCATATGGTGTATTTTCATGAAACAAATACTGTGTAAGTGTGCGTCACTGTCTTCATGGTCTCGAATAAACCAAATTTCAATTTGTGTGGCTGGCGAGGGGCTGAGCGGACGTTGTGTTGCGCAGCTGACGGTGTTCAACGAGGGCGAGGCCGTCCGCCACTGCCCCATGCACGTGCGCGCGGTGCCCGAACTCTCCACCATCAGCTTCCCGGGCATGGAGCCCTGCGCCGTCGGCTCCATCGTCGAAGTCCTCGTGAGTGCCTCCAGACACATTGCTTCACTAGTAATAATTAAAAGCTGACGGAATAGTGATCTAACTTACAAAAAATAAAATAATTGACACCATTTCTTACCTAAGAAGGTGAAGTGAATTATATGTGTACATTGTTGGTTTGACCAGTTTAACTCTAAAATGTTAAGAATTAAGTCACTATTTTGTTTTCTTCACTAACTTTCTAACCACAACTATGTAACTGTGACTTGATTTGCCTCCGTTTTCTTAAAATGTGGCGTAGGTCACTATTGTGCTGACCCCTTCAATAGTAATACGTGCTACGTCGACAAAAACATTATGTTGAAAATGTCGCAACGTATCCACTTGGTGGGTGTGGGGCATATTCTAGGCACCAACACATTTTCAAGCTCATCGGATTAGGGATCAGTACAACCTTGAAGTCTGAGGTAAAGTACAGTTAAATCAACTACAGTGATTAATTGTATGTACTTCAGGAAGAAACGAACGTTGAAATTTTTATTGATATCTTTACCAACATCTTTAATTTCAATAATTGTAGACTCCTTGGTGAGTTATTGTTGTCATACAAGAAATATTTCTATTTTGTATAAAATTAATGTTTTGATTACATAAACTGTCTTCTAATTAAAGTCTTTCACACTACTCAATAACTCCTTTAGATATATCACTGGACACATCCTTTCAAAACATAGTAATAAAAACATATGAATTAGAAAAATAGAACAGTGCTTTGTATTATATTTTATAGTAGGCATGATATTATTTTGGTATTAATTCTTCTTCATTCTTTTAGAAAACTCTATCCAGCTCTTTTAGCCTCTACAACATGTTAAGACTTCAGAAAATTATTAGTGTCAGTTAAAGGCAAAAAAATTCAACTTACAATTAAAGTAGGTTTTGAAAAAAATATTGCTGTATATATTGCTACAAAGTGTATTAATTTAATAAGTTTAATTTATTTTACCAGCGAGTAAGAATGAAGGCATGATAACAATATGACCTTATTTTTATTGTTTCTGACATTTGCTACATAGAATGCTTTCAAAACTTCACAACTAATTCATTTTGTTCATATTTCTTGATGCCATACATTTCTTGGTGCTTTATTCCATAGGCGTTTTATTCTTCGTGTAAATGGCGTTGTGTATGTGTGTGTGTGTCTCTTCTCTTTCTCTCTTCTCTTTCTTTTTCCTTACTCTCTTCCTTCCTTTCTCTTCTCTCTCCTTTCTCTCTCCCTTTCTCTCTTCTCTCTCTTCTTTCTCTCTCTTTCTCTTTCTCTCTCTCTCTCTCTCTTTCTCTCTTTCTCTCTTCTCTCTCTTCTCTTCTCTCTCTTCTCTCTTTCTCTCTTTTCTCTCTCTCTCTCTCTTTCCTCTCCCCTTTCTCTCTCTTTCTCTCCTTCTCTCTCTTCTCTCTCTTTCCTCTCTTTTCTCTCTTTCTCTTCTTTTCTCTTTCTCTCTTCTCTCTTTTCTTCTTCTTCGTGTGTGTATATGTGTGTGTGGTGTGTGTGAGAGAGAGAGAGAGCATGTTGTGTGTTTTCCTTACGTATGCACGATCATGAATAATGCAAGCGCAAAGTGTTGTTTTGTGGCAATGACGCCTCTAATGGCAATGCGCTGTCGTTGCAGATCAACTCGAACGGCGCCAACACGCGCGAGGTGGACGTGCGCGCGCACGCGCCCACGGGCCGGTCGCTGGCGTGCCCCGTGCGCGAGCAGGGCGGCGTCACTCGGCCGACTGCCCCCCGCGCATCGCAGTCACCCACGGCGGCGAGCACATCCAGGGCGGCCCCTTCACCTGCTTCGTCTTCCAGCCCGACGAGCCCGGCGAGTGGCGCATCCAGCACCCCACCCCGGCCACACACACTCAGCCACACACACTCAGCCACACACACTCAGCCACACACACTCAGCCACACACACTCAGCCACACACACTCAGCCACACACACTCAGCCACACACACTCAGCCACACACACTCAGCCACACACACTCAGCCACACACTCAGCCACACACACTCAGCCACACACACTCAGCCACACACACTACACTCACTCACCCATTCACACACCCGCGAATGCATTTAATACTCTAGATTTCATGCAGATAGATGAAATTTCATTTATTAAATTCATTTATTCGTATCGTTTGCGATAATTAAATGGCAACGTTGTTGCTACTGCAACAGCGTGCCCCTCAAGCGTCGTTGACTTGGAGTTTCGACGGTGACAGATTTTCGTCACCAGATACGTAGCTGGATAGTAAATAGCCACTGTTTGGAAAAGCCTAGTGTCAGGGTGCTCTGATTGGTAATTTACTATGGCTTCTCAGAACAATGCCGGAGCAGTACCCTAAGAAACTTTAAAAACATATGATGTTTCCTTCTGCACCCACAAACACACAAGCGAGATTCAAAGTCTTTATTATTTAATCAGAAAAACTCACTAAATATTGTAATTTTAGTTTAAGAAACAAAGCCTATACCTTTTTTATTAAATTTATTTTATTCATCGGAAGTTGTTGCTTTTAAATGAATTACTGTTAATTTGTTAGTAGTTAGTTTTCTCATTTCACTGAATATTTATAAATTATATTACAAAAGTAAATTATTTGTTTTCGTTTACACATCCGTCTTTGTTTTCATAACAACCCTTATGTGTAATTTCACCTATTCACTTGTAATTTGGGCTGTCTGTAAAAACGTTTTCCGTGAAGGAAATCACATTGTCTCCGATAATACTTAGGGCCAAGAACTCAATTTAAATTTAATTTTTCATTCACTTTTTTTTTAGTTTTTCTACTCAAAACTATTCATAATTCATTGCTGCGTAATTCTGACTTTTTGAACTCAGAAATAAAAAGTAATTTGCTAGTTGAATTGTATAATAATCGTTATTGCTTAGTCATTTCTTTAGAACATTTATTTTAAGTACTTTCAAATTTTTATTTATGATTTTTTTCAGAACTCAATTTTTCATTGTTCATTTAGCCTGCGCAGTCATACTGGCTACTTCAATTTTTTTATTGACATTCCTTTGTTCTGGAAATTTGTAATCAACCCTAGTAGACATCTTAAAATTTACAACTCTTTACTCTTAAAAATCTATTGTCTAGTAACTTAGCAAGTATCTTCTTCCTCTTTAAGCTGTAGCAGTTATCCGAGCTACAATGTACGGCGTACTTTGTTGCAGAAGTTAACGATTCTCTTCCTCACTGTAATATGCAGTGAATTATACGTTGCCTCATTGTGGCTGTGGAAGGGTACAATTCTACCCAAAGCACTGCGGTTTCGCGCAACAGGTGCACTCCGCTTCTTGTAATAGCAACTCTAAAGGATCCGAAAGTTACCATCATATTTATCCTCATTACTTACGCCTAATTCTTCATGAATGAATTATAGTTTCTTCTAAAGAAACTACAATAATCAAGTTTCTAAAATTATTTCAGTAAACAATTAAAATGTAACTAATATTAGGAATTAAAATTTGGTTAAAAAAAAAATTTAATAATAAAACACTTAGAATCTTCACAGTTCTTTATATTTTTATCAAAAAATTTGAACTGGGAATGTGAACTATGTTCCATACAACAACTGCTACTTCCTCTTTTTTCTTTTTAACAAAAATAACAAGGTATTCTAGGAATATGATTCATTGAATATTATAGGAACTAAAAAACTCACTCTGATAAGACCACATCACCAAAACATTCTGATGACGTACTGGACATTTTCCGGCGCACTGTGTGTCGCAAGCAAAACGAACACTAACATTTTTGGTCTGTTTTGTGGTTATGATATCATGGGTCCAAATCAAGGCGATGTATTTTTATGGTGTGACGAGAGAACAGAAATAACATGCTGTATCTAAAAGAACGCCTAAATTTCCATTTTAGGACACCTGGCAAAATCGTTCTCGACTGTAAAAAAATCATTTACTGTAACCTTTAAGCTCAATTTAATTATACGCCAATAAGTGGCAGCACAAGGTCGGACGTCATAATAAGGAATTCAGGTCCGCCTTCGGATGTCAAGATAAAAACAAACCCACGAAACAGTTTCCGCAGTCCCAAACCCTGAAACATGAAAACTGCATAACTGTGTAAAATCAATACTGTAGTTCGTTTGACAATGCAAACAGATTTTCTCCAGAGGAAACATTTTTAGTTTTCAAATATTGCTTACCTTTATTCATCATTTAAGAATGTACAGTAATATGGGGATGGGAAAGGGGTTCTCAAGACAACGCTAAGACAGTGTGCAGAGTATACTTTCGTCCCATACGTCAATTACAGTTTTTACTGTTTTTTATAATAAATCAAATGAACTGCACGTTTACCATCGTTTCTCTGACCAACACTAGGCGAATGCCAGTGCAGAACCCTAACAAACGGGCCACGGACCGCGCGCAGTATTTCTTTCTTCTTCCTTGTCATATCCTCACTCTTTGATTACAAACACTTTCACTTACATGCATCTACTACGGTATGTATCAGAGGGCCAGTCGGAAGATTAGAGCATGTCCCGGTTGAGGGGGAGGCTGCTGAGGGGAGGTACCTGGATGAGGGAAAACCCTCAGACCGCCGTTGAGATCGGCGCCGGATCACGTCATCCAGCAGGGGAAGAACTCCGCTACCTCCCGCTATAAAAATGCACTCCACTTGCAGGACTAAAGACCTTATCCGTTGACGCGCCCGTAAACACCAAATAATATCTGCCTCCACGGAATCTGCTATCACCAATGAATTTACCAAATCAATCAAATGAACTATGTACAGTATTATTGCTTACTGATTTTGATTCTTTTTTTGTCCCGCCAGTTGCGCGGTCTGGACAACGTGTCGGCGTCTGCGGGGCAGCCGGTGACGTTCACCCTGGACACCACGGGCACCGGCGGCCTGGGGGACGTGGTGCTGGACATCGTGTCGTCCGGCCGCTCCCTGCCGCACCGCGCCGAGTCCCTGGGCGGCGGCCTCCACCGCGTCACCTTCACGCCCCAGTACGGCGGCAAGCACCGCATCTACATGTACTTCAACGGCCAGGACGTCAAAGGTGGGCCCACGCGCGGCAGCGCTCGCTGTGGACGGGGCGCGCTGTATGCAAACGCGCGCGCCATGTGCGGGCATGGGCCAGCGCGCACCCGTCCTCGGCGATGGATGTTGTCATTTTCTCTTCAAACGAAACATAATTAACGAAACATAACACGAAACGTATATGAAAATATTAAATCAATAGAATATTAATCAACGGACATTAAATTCGAATCAAACTATGTTTTGTTAACTAAACAAAAAAATTATACTATTTATGGTATAAAAGTATATTTTGAATTCAAATAAATGAATTAGTTTAATTTTTATTATGATATTGAATAAGATGATAAGCTAATGAAATGGATTAAACTATAATATGTTCCTTAATACAACGAACAACACTCTCTGGCAATTCACAAAAGAAATCTTAAAAAATAGAAAAATACTTATCCTACTCCTAAGTACTCAATCAAAGGAATGTTTGTATCCATTGAAAAAGCAGAAGCATTGGACGACCTTTCTCAGCGAACATTCACTCCTAACAATGCCCCGTCGCCTCCAGAAGATGATAACAAGGGAACGGATTTTCATGTAAATACATATTTTTACAGGGACAAGATATCTGCCTTCACTTATATTTTTACACTTAACACGACATTCTGAACTAATTGCCAAACTTTCGTTACATTTTAATATATTTATAGGTCGAAAATGAACATTTCACTTGTGATGTTCAAAATATATGTTACTTGAAAACTAACTTAGTTACTGAAATACTTAAAAATACGCAATGCGCTTGTATTAACGCTGGACAATCGCTATTAATTGCCAAACTTATCTCCCCCGCCCCACTGCTTCTTGGAAATAGCGTAGTCGGGATCAACGATGAGCGGATGTAGTATGTGAAGCAGAAGGAACTTCAACCACGTGCTTACTCGTGTTTCATACACCCCATGCGTAACTCGATTAAAAAGAATCAGATCATTGTCATCCCTTTTCTGGAGTTGGGTTGGGAGTATGCTCCCTTTACCCCCCCCTTCTATCACAGGCTTCACGGTACTATTCACTTGAGCTCCAGGTCCTCGTAAACAACATTGTATATAATACGAATGTATTATGTTTCGGAAGAAACTAGCGAATAATTGATTCTGTAGATGTAAAACTGTCATTCACCCTCTCTGAATCCATGTAAAGTTCTGATCGGCAACGTACTCTGCTCGGAAAACGCTTGAAGAATGGAATTGTTAACATTATAACGAATATTTATTTCACATATTTCCTATTTTTTCTTAAATATTTTTGAAAAAATAAGTACATATATATGTACATATTTTGCTTTTTATTACAATAAAGTCCGTTCCTAATGATAACATTAAATGTCTAGCAATATTCCCTAACTATAGTATTCCACACAGAATTAAATTTATCTTTTCAAACGAAATTTTAAAAAAAAGACATGATAAAATAAGTAAAAATTAAAAATTATCTAAAAATCCAGAATAGTTTACCCATGGAAAAATTCATACAAAAAAAAAACCCAAGTAGGTCAATTTATTAGTCTTTTCAATTTTCAAAAGTTCTCAAAAACATAATAAAATAAGAAGAATTGTCTTTCGGAATAATCTCCAATCCAAACTCATGCACCAATTTAACTAACACTAACATTAGTTGCTTAGGCTTTCAGAACATATCCATAGAGCTATTCTAGATTAAAAATATACAATAGCCACATTCATAGACATATCGAAAGACTTCCACAGAGTATGGCACCCAGGTTTGATATACTCGTAAAACCTACAAGTAATAAAAGACTTCATCACAGTCAAAACGTTTATGGTGACAGTTAAAAAAAACATTTCCAAACCGCAAAAAATAATTAGCCTTTCCAAAGGTTCAGTCCTATCTTTCACCCTTTCAATCTTCATACAGAAGAGATACTCACTACTTTAGATCCAGTTACACCACAATTCGCTAGAAATCTTTACGTCCCACCAACTAGCATTAAAAACAAAAATCCAACAACAGTTGTATAAAATAAAATTGGTCTAGTAAGATAAAAATTAACCCAACAAAAAAAATTTTTAACCACCAAAGCATGTAAACGACAACTCAAACACAATGACTCCAAAAAATAAAGTAACACATTTAAAACCTTTACTCAACAACAAAGACAGATTCTACCAAAAAATTCTGTGTGCATGACCAATATAATTTAATGGCATACAAACATAAACAAGATTCAAACTATGCAAAAAAATTCTTCCGGATAGCAACACACCTCTTGATTAATATCAAACAGACATTTATAAGGAATTAAACCTACCACCTACTACCTACCTCTCTAATAATTTGTATTCAAATATAAACTCAATAGCTCAAGTATTCCTCATTTTTCTTCTGCAACAACTGCTAAATTGTTAGGAGATCCGTGAGTCCCATACGTCATTATGTAATTAGTATAGTTAAATGTTAATTTAGGATTAAAATACAGTTCATAAACCATCACAAAACATGAGACAAAGTTAAGGAAAACTTTACAATGCGTACAAAAATAATAAATAAATAAATGAATTACAGTAATTAACGACGCGAGAGTATAAAGAGTGGGATAATTGCATGAATGATATGTTCAAGAAAAAGAGCGATGATAGGAGTGTATTTTCGTATATACCATGAGTGCAATTATACCCCCTTTTACACATATTACGTACAATATTTTTTCGCTTCCATTTACGAATAAATCAAATTTTAAAAAATTCCAGCATGGGTAAATCCTGGTTTAGGTGGCACGGTTCCTTTGGTTCCTTTTATGATTCATTATTTCTGCGATTCCTATGTTTATAGTTGCTCGGTTTACTATAACAACTGAATTATTTATGTTCAATGTTAAATGAGAACAAGTCACCTGATAATTTGTTGGCGTGGAATTGTGTGTATTTTCGCATTTCAAGTCTTCTTCAAATAGGTTTGTGTGTCTACTCAGATGGAAGGTATGCATTTTCTTAAAAGTGAGTGTTCCTTTAAAATAAATTCTCTTAAAAGTGAGGGAGTATATAAGACAACGTGAGCGCCGGAGCGACAGCGGAGGCGCGAACAGGTCTCGAGAGCGAGGGCCGGAAGGCCTCGCGAACGTAGCACGTTGGATCCGTGGAGCGACGTGCGGTAGCACGTCGCGGACCACTGGTGAAAAATGCGTTGGTTAAAGAATTGTGAACTTAACTACATGCGACTACTACGTATAAACAAGGATTCAGTTCATGGAGTCGATTCTCTTCTGATGAACCGAATCAGTGAATCAAAGGAACCGTGCCACCCTAAACTCGGATTTACCCATCTTTTCCACCCGGCATGCATTTCATGACGTGGTATTGCTTCTCAAAAATATTTTACAGGGCTTTGTATTGTTTTTGTTTCCACATAATATTTGCAAATGAAAGGAACTGAATATATGCAGATAAAATATTAAAAGCTGACAAAGTCATGAAAACATTACTTACCACGAAAAATAAAAGGTATGAGAGAGAATCCAGCATGTATAAATATTGGGGGAAAAACTAGTCACTTCTGACACTGTTTTGATATAGCATACTTTTTAGTACTGGTAAACACAATTGACGTTTACATTTTTTACATTCGTAATTCTAATACCAAATGTTTTACATGTACAACATTTAATATAGTCATGTTAAATTTATTATGTTGTTCCATAAGTCAGCTAGCTTCACATTTACTTCCCCAATTTAGTTTTTTTCATTCGTAGTTTATATGTAGTTGTTGTAGGTACGTAATATGTGATGTTCTTTTTTGTTCATGTTTCATAGCCGACTGCAAATGCCTTTGCTAAGTCTGTGTTATAGTTTCTTAACTACACAATTTCGCTTCTTTATGAATTCTGATTAGTAGATGTGAATTTTTATTTGTTCGGAGGAATTTTAATTGCACGCGTGCTATTAACATAGAGATAATCGACGATTTTTCACATAATTAATGACATATTTAGTTAACTAAACGAAATAATAATAATAATAGTAATAATAGTAATAATAATAATAATAATAATAATAATAATAATATTCATGCTTTCTATTGTAGACACTAATTCTTTATTTATTTATTTTACGTCAAAAAACAGTTAAAGTGTTGAAATATTAAAAGTAAACTTAGTATTTTTATATTAATTCATTTTACATGCTTTCTATTGTAGACACTAATTCTTTCTTTCTTTATTTATTTATTTTACGTCAAAAAACAGTTTAAACTGCTGATTTTGAATTAAATTCTTTTGATTTAAATCAAGAAATAGCGATTCAACTTCTGAATTTGCTCGAGTACTTACTAACAAAGGACTCTCTAGTAGTACACCATGGGTCCTGAACCAAACGTCAGACTTAAGTTAACCTTGTAATCTGTAATGTGATTGATAATGATGATCAATAGTCCCCATGTCGAACAATCATTTCCTTCAGTTTCCCTCGATCCCTTAGCAAATGGTGAGGTCGCTCTCTTGTGTGTGTACTGTAAATGTGGGTTTGCTATGCTCAGGTTTTGTTGAGCTCTCAGTTTACTAGTTGCGGAAGAAGTAGGGTAGGGGTTGTTATTTTAGCATCAATTTTATCAAATTAAGTATGAAGCTTGTTTGCCGATATAAATATACCTAACTTATGTTACTCGGCATGAAAATTTCTCGTTTTTAAATGTTGCCAACCTGATTTGCTGCTACCTTTATTCAACATTCACAATTCAACTATGTGTAGTAGATAGTGGCTACTGGAGCTGCAAAATATACATCTCCCGCATATGTTACATAACTTTCATTGTTTTTTTAGGACAAATACATGAATAATAAAAAACTTGTTGTTGCAGGCTCGCCGTACGTGCTTCGCGTGTCGGGCCCACGCGGACCGCGTGAGAAGTCGGCGTCCCCCACAGTGCGCCACAACGCCACGCCCTCCCCCCTGCTGCACCACAGCTCGTCGCCGTCCCCTCTGCACCACCACAGCGCCTCCCCCTCGCCCTTGCACCACCAGGAGTCGTCGTGGCGAGAGCGCAGCACCTCCGCCCAGTCGGGTGAGTCTCCTTTACTCTGCGCGCATTGCCCTTTCGAGACACTAGTTAAGAGGTCAACGGAAAGATTCAAACACACGCTTGGAATAAATCAATATCAGAGTACCTCGAACATTAAAACAAAACACAATTCAAATAATTTAAAAAAAATAAAAAGTTGATTCAAATAAGGTGGGATGATACTCTTAGACGTTTTTTTCATTTCCCATTACTTTTTTGTTAAATTTAAACACCAATGAGGTAGATCAATAAGTAAACACTATTACAAACTTAATTTTTCCCCTATATATTATACTTTATGACAATGTGTACCAACGTACAAAAGCTTGTGGTTCAAAAACAAATTTCGTGTTTGACTCGACTCTTTACAGCATTCAATGGCTACGCCCGCCGGCTGGACATGTTATACTTATAATACACTAAATCACAGTTTACCCACAACGCAGCATTAACTCTTAATTTGGTGCCTAACCACATGTAACACACGTGCAAATGCAAGCACATTTATTAATATTAGTTTTGCCCATTACTTATGACACTCGGTGCCATTAAATACTTATCCAATTTCCTCTCATGAAATATAATTTGTGCAAAATATGAATTAAATAATTAACACCCTCGGTATAGTATGCAACAAACTGCCTGATTTTGTTTGAATAATTTGGGCAGTTTGCTGATCTACCATGGTATTTTCTACTTCTGTGTTTTAATCATACTCTACTTTTAATTATGTTTTTAGGTAAATTAAATGTTTGTGTAACCCACTGAAAAACGTAAATAATAATTAAGATTGAAAATATCTTATGCAAATTAGAAAAAAAATTAATAATTTCCCATTAAAATCAGAGCATAAACTATAAATGAATAATCTCATAAACAGAATTAACCATGTAGGTACTTTTCTATAATATGTAAATTGAATTCAAATTCCTACAACAATACATTAAAAACACGTGTTAATTTATTTTCGACTATGAAATGGTTGTATGATATGCTCACCGTTTAAATACATGTAATATAACGTATTTAGTGCTCTATCCTACTGACATACAATGTTTTTACTGAAAATTTATCACACACTGAAACTGCAGCAGTTATCCATCGCAACATCCATACTTACCTACTAGTCAGTCTACGACGGTCGAAATATTCCGTTAAATATCATCAACAAAAAAAACAATACAGGGTAATGAATTCATTGTACAGTATTAAAATCAAAATTACATCAACAGTGTCGTATTGTAATGTAAATAATATATGTAATTACTTTCAAGCATGGAATGTAAGTATGGTATTAATTGTAATAAGTTAACAACAACTTAACAATCCACAACCAAAATGGTGCTCTGACCCTTAAATTCCGACGACAACATTTAACAAATCTAAGCCAGCTGAGGAGTGTGTGTGTGGTGCATGCCTGCTGCGTCGCCGCTGCCACTAACGCGCTCACTAAGCCACTAACGGGCGGGGGGGCTGTACGCGGCGGCGGCGGCGTGGGCGGCGGCGGCAGCGCCCGGGTTCCCCGGGCCGGGAGCGCCCGGCGGCGCCGGCCCGCGGCCTCCACGCCCCTGCACCTGCACTCAGGTCAGTGCCGCGCCCCTCGCGCCGACCACGCCCACAACCACTCCATCAAGAAAAGGACTGACACACCGGGCTCGAGGCTTTCTGGCGGGGGGGGGGGTGCACAAAACTTGTCCGTGTTCGACTTGGGGAAAATGCTTTGCAGATTGAAATGGTTCAAGTCACGTTTCTTTTTCTACTCCCATTGTATAATTCTGTCATTTGACGTCTGCAACCCGTTGCATAATGATTCTCACTACGATACATATTTCATTATGATACGGTTCTTGACAAATTACAACAATTCACAATCACATGAAGTTTACAAATTTAAAAACAAACACTCCAAACCATGACACAAACCAAAAGGTTGACAATTAATCATTGAGAATCGTTCTACTGAATGGTTCGTTTAATTGTGTAAATTAAAATTGCATTTAACATTATATTGTGCTTACCTGTTTTAATTTCTTTTATTATTAATAATATTTTTTTCGTGGAATATGAAAATAAATTGAATCGTAATTTCACTTTGATCCAACTTGACTAGAGCAGTGGTAAACAAAAGCCATCTGCGGCAGGGTGGGTAGGGAGCTGTCCGCTAGGTGGCCTTGGCTGAATCCTGCGTGTCATCTGATACGAAACGATTCAATGTACATTTTTAACTTATAAAAGTTATCATAAGTCGTAGAAAAATTACCGTGCAAAACTTGATGTAATGGATATTAATACACTCGCTCGTTCCTCGCTCGTATCGTAATATCACGCTCGTGTATCAATACCCATCATTGCATCATCGTTTCATAATGTACTATTTCTTCTAAAGCAGGAAACAAACAGTAAAATTATTTAATCCTCGATGTACTCACTACCAATTACGGTGTATTGGAAGCAGTTGAATGCACCAATAAAAATAACGACTAGATCAAACAATAAATACTTCCAGCAATGAATGTCGGATATTTCTGTGTGTAGCCATAAAGAAGTGAACTACTTGAATCAAGGAAATCCTTGTGTATACTGACATTTAAGTCGACTGCGTTATTTAGAGTTTTCATTATTCCTTTTTTACAATACGAATAAAATAATCATGACATCTTTTTACGTCGTACGACTATAGAATAATTTAAGAGACCAGCATTTGAGGGTTGCAAATCAGAAGTTAAAATTAGTAGCAAGATGCAGATAAAATTCATTTCTTAACTAATTTTAATTAAAAATAGAAATAAGAATTTGAATTTTATGGACGACTTTATAGGTTGATTACATTTGTTTATTTATTAATCATCTTCAAAAAACGTGGTTGTTTCTTGAAAGATTACATGTGACATATCATTTCAAGAAATATTTCTTAATTGATCGTAGTAGCCTTTTGTTTGTAAAAAAACATGTTCGTGTATCTTAGCGCTTTCGTACAATTTGTTTTTTGACAGTATATAGATTCATTTCGCAAATGCTTAGGAATAAGAACTAATTCAAATTATATTCCAATTTTGTAGTAATCCTACACATTCCGTTTCCTTAGACACCTTTGCAGTTATACCATTTTGAAGACCAATTGTATAGTTTTAAAATATATATATATATAATACAAATAAAAATATTATACACCGCCCATATACAAGACCTTTAATTAACTAAACCATTTAGACTAAAATAAGCCGATCAGAAATTCGTATTGAAGAACACTACAAACCGAATTGAAATATAATATGCAATTTTCTTAGAAATACAATTATACTATTCAACAGATTTCGACGAATGAAAAGATTTAAACAAATAAAATATAAGCAATTGATACACTGCACGAAAACTCAACATACCACATTATTACAATTATTGAAATGGACACGTTCCTAATGTCTATTAGCTGATAAAAAATCATACCCTATGATATATTTTTACACATATATGTTTTAGCTCTTTGAATTCTTTGTTCATGATCCTGACATATCATTAATTCGCTACCATCCTTAATTTCTTGATAATCTGGCGACTTCTCTCAGGATTATTTTTATAATTATTTTATATAAAGTATTTTTATAAAGTATTTTATGTATTTTCTTTAAAGTAACGTCATGAACTTTAAAACTTACGTTCCCTTATTGCCAAGAAGATAAAATATACACTAAAATTACATTATATAAATAATTCCTATTTATGTTCTATTTGAGAGAAGCAAAAAAATTTCAGGCATGATGTTATCAACCCTCTAATGTAAATAATGATATAGAATAACATTATATTATTAACAATTCTGTTTTAACTTGTACAGAAACAACACAATAGGTAATGCCCATTGCCCTTAACAGATCCTACGGATATCTAACGAGTTATTTTGATGCTTTATAATGATTCTATCACATCAACGTATCTGCTTTAGTGTGTAATGTAAATGGGAAAACCAATAACTGTTACCTTAACCATTAACTGCAATAACGTAATTATTTGGAATGGAGATCGCAATAGAAGTGAAATTCAATCCCTCAATTATCGTTCAAAGTGTTTAGTATCCATAATTCTCGCACGCCATGTTTGTAAAGCACTCTAAAACATGTTAGTCACTTGATCGACTGCATTAACGCTCTCATTGAAATTAGCGAGAGTTCTTTTAGAGAACGGCATGTATCATTGTATCAACCTAAAAACGTAATTAGAATGTTGATAACTGAACCTCGATACCTAAACCAAATTTTAATATCTGATATGACACTTAATCAGAAAATAGACAATCCTGAAGCAAGAGTAATTAAAATAGGTATTCCTTTTTTATCAAGTTGTTTTATGACCGAATTGTAATAAAAGTGAATATCAACATTATGGATGATTCTCAAAAGAACATTCCTTTCTCTGATTATATAAGATATTGCAGATTCAAAAATAGTTTAACAAGTTCAATATTTATTGATGTATTGTTGTATTAAAACGGCAACTTAATGTTAACCCTATTTAAGTAATAGAAATTATCAGTATTATTACTTTTATATTTTATAAAACTGCACAATTAATGCAGTCAATTTTTGACGATTTTTGTGCAGTTTAAAAGGTTTTCTTTCAATTTGAAAAATTCTAAATAATGAATTAAAGTATTATAATAAAGACACATAGTTATTCTAAAAAATACCATAAATATTTTCATTAATAACTGTAATTTCTACTGTGGCAAACAAATTATACTATTTATCAAAAAATAAAAAGTCCATATTCCCTTTATTAGAAGTTTTGTCCAATTCAGATACCCTAGCTCCAATAAAATATGAATGAATAATAACAAATGTACATAAACATAACTTGATACCCACCCTGTTATTTTCCATTGATATCCACGCTGTCTTCGGGTGAGGTGATTTCACTTGTGTGCGAAACCAAATGAGCTGTGTGCGCATGCGCGTGTACAGTGGAGGAGCGCGCGCGGTCGCCGACGCTGTCGCCCCCCTTCGTCAAGGTGACGCCTCCCACGCCACAAGTCACCACCAGCACCGGCGGATACTTTTCGGACGGTGAGTCTCCCTTCCCTATTCAAGTTTCATGGTTTTATGTGAAATTTGAAAATTTAATCTATACTCTGTACTGCTAACTTTTGTGCTTATTATGAATGCGTCAGAGAGAGATATTCATAAGCAACAATTTTGCTGTTTTCAAGTTGATCATACCACGATTATCTCAAAGCATTCCCTTGTCCATTCAATTTTGTGGGTTTCAATTTTCTAGCAATTACTTCAGGATAATACTTGCCTGATTGTTTTGGTCTTGCAATGATTTACGTGTTTTCGCCAAACACTAAAACAGATTACATCAATCCCGCTTGAATGTAGCTTACGATTATCTCTTACTGCAACCGTAATACATTGTAATTAGTCGATTATCAAGACATTATAGCGTTACTGGCGTCAATATTTGCAGCCAACGTTTATTGACCCGTGACTGACAACTTCAGTAGTTGATCTCAAAGAACGGCCGCAATTTCTTGATCGAGACGTCAGCCTCAACGCTTCCCGCAACGTACAGCAGCCTTTTATGATGTTATGAAATTAATGAATTATAAGTATTGGCTTATATGTCGAAAATTACATGTTACTGGAAAATAATGCTATATAACACATTAAGCAACTTGAGCGCGCTCTTTTCCGACGGTAGCTGATTTAATTTGGAGACTACAGCAGACTTTATACCACAACTTGCAAATCAACGCATGTGAATGCTAAAGAGAAATCTGCGAATACTCTCGGCTGCCCTACAATGTCACATAATAATATATCTACTTCCCCCAGCTAAGATAACACTACTTTTCTAGAAAAAAATTAAGTCAATACAAATGTTCGGTCTTCCCTGTTACTTTGTTTTCATAAAATAAGATACTGAGTACAAAATTACAATAATATTTATTGCATTACAATTATGCCGGTGTATAAGCAAAAATTTATATCGTGTAATTCGAAAATATTATGCGCTTGTAACAATTGTTAGATAGATATTTTAGATCTTTCACCGCCATTACGATCAAGTTTTTCCTCCATATTTCCTATTTTAATAAAAAAAAGTGCTGAAATCATATTTTTTTACTGGTTACAAAATGAAGCTTTTCTCAGCCCCCTTAACTTAGGTGTGTTTGTCGTTAAGTAATAACAACAATCAAGAACACAATTCCAACCGCTTTTATCCTTCAATCTTTCTTCGCTGATCCCATCTACTTTCATGACAATGTTTAACAGCTCAGTTCGGCAGAATAATTCAAATTGATTTGGTATTGTCTTCACGTCACGGAAGGTCGGCCGTGTTCGCTTTACGATCGGACATCTGCCGTAGTTAATATTTGTCAGTCACATACGAATACCATTCCTGTACCTGAAAACCCCCCAGACGAGATCCCAGAATAAATTCCAAGGCAACAAAAACCTTTTTTTTTTTAATGGATGTATTTAGCAAAATACTTCAATCATTTTCTGCTGATTTTTTGAAATATTTTCACTTTTTTAAGAAGCCAGTTTAATATTTATATATTATTCCGATTACACAACTGCTGCATACATCAATAGATACTAAAATAAGATTTTAATGTGATTATGGACAGGCGTGATAGTAAAAAAACACAGGAGTTTCGATGAAGCTTTTATGCATAATGCATGGCATGGCCTAATTTTTGTCAACATCCGTTAAACGTTGTGAAACAAAACAATCACTAGCGCTTCAGAAAAGTTATAATAATAAGAGTTCTAAAAGATGAAAAAGTAACTTCGTACCTAAATTGAAGTGAGACTCTGAAATAAACCTGTCGTAATCCACCGTTTTACCAGCTGAGTTTAGAACTAGCATTGCTGATTACTCTGCAGCGACTCGTACAGGGTAGTTCTATGATTCGAGTCCCGTTCGAGGTTGATTTTCGATTGTCTTTCGACTGTCTATTTCGCTAGGACAAATTCAGCCCCGTAACTGGAGGAGAATTTTAGGGGCCGGCTGCTCTGATCGGCAGTTTTTCGTGGTTTCTCCAATCAACACCAGGCGAATGGCAGAGTAGCTCTCAGACAAACGGGCTTCGGACCGCGCGCAATTTTTTGTGCCTCTTTCTTGTCCTGTTGTCTTGTTCCTTTATACACATTCATATACACAGACTACATTATTATACATATCGAGAGCTTAGGGCTTTTTCTGGACTGGGGTGATGTCCTGCGAGAGAGTGATACGTGGAAGGGGAAATCTCCCGCAAGCCGACGTGTATGTCGGCGCCCGATATTACTATCCAGCAGGATTGTATTGACACCACCTCTCGGAATGGAACATTCACTATTCTAACGGAAATAATAATTATTCCGGGCACGCCAACTGCAGTAATTAGATAGATATTTATTATTTCTGCAAATAATATATAATTATAGCAGTAGACGCGCCCGGAAACATCAATCAATCAATCAATCAATCAATCAATCAATCGTCCGTGTTCACCTGAACTCCAAATCGCTTATGCGAGGTGCGGGGCGCGTGTGTGTGTTTGCGCAGATCTGCGGTCGAGCTCGACGCTGGAGCAGCGGCTGTCGCGGACGCACCTGGAGGAGTCGCGCGCGTCGCCGCTGCCGCGCCTCGCCAACGGCCACGCGCGCTCGCCCGCCGCCTCGCCGCTGCACTTCCGCCGCGGGCCCAGCCCCGTCAGTACCCATGCACACACTTCTTTAATTTCTTTTTAATGCCAGGTACAATGTTCGCGGAAACTAAATGCTTCGCATCGTACAAATTCTTTGTAATTACAGGCTGAAGCATTTTACTTCAACTGAATTTTATGTAGTTTATATAATTATATTTTAAGCCGAATATATTTTTAAGGAAATACCAATATTCTTTATGTTCTGTATTAAATAAAGCGTCTGTAGACAATTGTAAATTTGTGTCTTAATGATAAGTAAATGTGCTAGCTTCGTACCTCTGCTCTTAACGTTACTAAGAGGAATGTTCCACGCTATCAGAAACATAAAGTTTTGAAAAAATAGAAACAATTTGAAGTGCAGTCTAGAGCCAATCTGAATTGTTGAATTTATTGTCTCATATGTGTGGCGATATGATCCTCTTATTACTGTTTCTTTTGGCGCTCTCCGTCTTAATCTGCCATGTATGTTTTGGGGGCAGAAAAAGTGACAACTTTTTAAGCATGTTCAGCTTTTTTTGTACAATAATTTTTATTTTGCCAATATTTCTCTCACGAAAAGTTAAAACTGGTATAATGTCTTTTAATAACAAAGTGTTAGCCCAACTAAGATTTTTGCAATTCTATAATATTCAATCTCTCGTTTATCGTTTTTGTTTTTCAATGTAAACACTTTTAACGAGTTTGACATTATTTCACTGTACCGTTCCACTTTGAATATTACAACCAACATTAGTAGCAACATGATAGTTGTTTAGATAAAACCCTTATATTTACCAAAATATAGAATTGAGAATGGCACATTCCTTTTTCTTTGTATTTTGTTCCTTAAATTCTATGTGGTTTCCCATTATTTTTTTCTCTTCATGACCAGAAATTACAATATTTATTCATTATTACAAAATATATGTTGATTACCTTTCACATCAAACGATACATCAGACTTTTCATAATAATCTTATCTGTAGCTATTCCACTGTTAACAGAGAAAATCAATAATAGCCTTTGAGGCCAATACGTCTAATGGTAATCTTAATTCCTGCAAAGTAATTCAAAAGATGATATGAACCGTTCGGATGTAAATAATGACATCTGATGTTTTGAACAAAAAGTGCTTTATTGTTTTTTATAAGAACGACGGATTATTCCATGTATATTCAAAAACATACATCAAATACCAATGTATATTCTGTCTTGTGCAGCTCGCTTCGTGTAAACAGAGCTATAAAACCGATTTTCTCTTCGAAATGTGAAATGTCAAATACCATTTCACCAAATTCATCGCTATCTTTTCCCTCTTCAGACAGAGAGTGGTGGCTCAGTGCATCAACTGATGTTACTGCAGCGCCTCTGACTAGGTTCGAGTCCCGACGGCGCGGCGGCAGAATTTTCGACACTAGCTTTTCAGCTAGGTCGAATTTAGACGCTATCTGGACGAGAATTCTAGCGGCTCTTGCTGCTCTGATCGGTAGATTTCCGTGGTTTCTCCGATCAACACCAGGCGAATGCCGGATTAGTACCTTTATAAACGGTCCACAAACCGCGCGTGATCTTTCTTTCCTCTTGCTTGTCTTATCCTCACCCCTTACACACACACACTTACACTAACATACACTACACTACCACACAAGCCGAGAGACCGGCCGGGCATTTAGAACTTGTCCCGGCTGGGGTGGTGCCTCGCTGGTGGGAGATACCTGGTTTGAAGGAAAACCCCGTTAGCCGACGGTAGGTCGGCGCCGGATCTCGCCATCCAGCAGGGTAAGACAACCGCCACCTCCCGAGCAAAAAACACACACTACACGGGACGAATGACCATAGTAGCCCGTAATCATTAACAATCCATCAATGGTGTTCCTCCCCAGTCACACGCCCGTCGCCAAGGGGGGGGGGGGGGCCGGGCGCGCGGCGGGCCCCGGAGGACACGGCGGCGGCGGCGGCGCCCCCCCCTCCAACGTGCGCGTGTCGGCCATGCTGGGCGGCCTCAACTCGCGCGCCGACTCGTGGGACGCCATCGCCAAGACGCGCAACCTGCTCTCCTACGGCTCGCTCGAGTCGCTCGCCAACCTGGCCGCGCGGTCCGAAGACTCCGCCGGCGCCTCGCAGGGTGAGTGCACGCGGCGCGCCTGGCGATGGCAAATTTCACCATAACATCGATACATCGATGTTTCGATACATCGATAGAGGGTTTTCGATGTCGATACGAACATCGACGAGAAAACATCGATGTTTTAATTAATGACTAATAAACATGCTATTTACAATTCGTTTTTAATTACAGTATGTAAAAGGGATATATTTTATTGTTTGGTTACCAGGATGTTAGTAGTATGTAAAAATTATTATCGAATGTAAAGAATAGAATTAACAATAAAGAATATCATGTTTTGCTATCGATTTTGTGCTTCACTCTCGATTTCTGCGATCAGTTTCTGCAGCAAACATCTCCATTTAGATCGACTGGAGTCTGTTCGGGTTTCTACTTATCCCAAGCGCCTACTAATCGCGCCCAAGAATCTACTAAATAATATCTTCTTGAACATTCGAATACATTTTTACTGACTGGACGCTTCTCAATTCTACCCCACCTGTTTAGAGCCTGTATAATCTGCAATCGATATAAACTATTAAATTAAACATTACTTTAAACGATTTTTAAACGTTGAATTAAGGATGTACCTCTCAGCACGGTAATAACGTTCAAATAGTTTGTATTGACGATGTGTATTGTATTGTTATCAATTACAAGGAGACATGTAGAACAACAGTCTTGAGTAAAAAGATACATCAAAGGCTTAACATGGAAGTGGAAAAATAGGGAAGTGAGAGGGGTTTAACATGCGAGAGTTCTCGCACGGGTATGCTAGTATGTTTATATTCAGATCATGTGGGTTCTATTTTAAATTTAACCCGAGTAATGAACAGTTTTTAAAACAGATTTTGGTATTCATATTGAATTATATTTGATCTATTGTTCAAAAATACTTAGCACACATAAATAAAAGTTAATAAAAATAGTTAATATAATTATTAAAACTAGTTAATAAAAATAGTTAATATAATTATTAAAACTAGTGGGTATGTTGTTGTTGGTTGGAGTGGTGCATTGATAGAAGTCTAAGTCAGAATATTTGACTCTGAATCTCTTCATTTATAATAAGGTTTCTTCATATATTATTGTACATTCAATATTTTGTACGTGTGTCACAGGATTCTCGCGAGTCCAAGAGTCGAGCTCCAGCAGCATGCATCACCAGACATCGACTACCACAACGCTTAACCACATGTCGAACTACACGAATCACCTGACTGAAGAAGTGGACGCAGTGCATCCCCGATTTAACACTGCCTCTCCGCAGCCAATCACCTCCTTCGGGGGACCCCGCGCGAGCAGCCTCCTTAACCTCTGTAAGTAACTGGGTTGTTCTTTGATACGCGGACTATCGAAACAGAGAAATGAAATTTATAGAATAAAAATAGAAGAGAACTCCTACCACTTGTCTTTATTTGGCATAGCTCCGTAATCGATTTTGATGCATGACGGTGGGAGATAGTTGTATTAGCCGCCACGTTCTGACTTTGCAAAACCAAATGCAGAGAGGGGATATTTAAAGAAATCAATTTAGACATCACTACAGTGAAATATCGTATATTTATTATAAGCATGTACAACCAAATTTGAAAATATTAAAATGTTCTTAATTATTATTTGAAACATGATGCTTTCATTTACAAAAATGTGTGTCTGCATAACATTTTGAAGGAAAGTAAAACTTTTTGCGCCTATGAAAATTGAAGGGGCAACCGCCATTTCTCAATACACATCAGTCCTGTGGGTTGCCTATGTTCAGGGGCCGACTGTCTTTTATTCATGCCTCAGCTGAATCAAACGTGCCTTCTTTATAAAGTAGTATCGTGTGTATTACTTCTGGAAAATGTGTTATTTCTCCAGTAAAAATCAATAATTTTCAATAACTCAATATATTTAAGCGAGGGAATAATAAGGAAAAAGAAGAAGAGCGACGTCTGGAATCATAATTCAAGTTAAAATTTTAATAACATCTGAAGGTGATTAAAGTGAAACTTAAGTCATAATAAATTCATCCAGGAAACAGACAAAGTCACTTGCACAACCCGGTCTTTCCGCTTGCCGGTTGTGTTGAATGTCCATTTACCTGCAGCCCTAATTACTGCAATTCTTCCAGAAACTGTGCCAAGTATGACGAGGAAAGCTGCAGCTCAAGTGTACTTTCTAAAGAACATTCACATGCACCAGTAAATTGTGGAAATATAAAGAAAAACGGAGTGCATGGTGATCTTTATTATCTCAACTAGTTTTAAAGAACTCCCAGCATTACAAAAATCACACTTGATCTGTTTCCTACTACAATGACAAGTATATCGAAGTGCCCTCCTTTGCTAAAAGCTTTCTGATTTACTTCTTAATCTAGTATTAAATGATTTCGTTCATAATGATATTTTTAAATTTATCTGGTGCTATAGTCAAAATATATTTTCTACCTACGTAATAATGTTCGTAATACATCAGTACTTGAATTTCATTTTCTAGACTTTTTACCCCAACAACCTGCCCTTTGAATACGTATTTGTTGAACTTCATTATATCATGGAGGACGAACATCAATGTGCCTTGTTTTTCCAGCGGCCTCTCGCGGGTCGCCTTTGGGCATCGTGAACGCTGTTGTGACAGGCGACGCGCTGAAGCTTGTGCCCGTCAACCGACAGGCGTCCTTCGACATCGAACTGCCCGACGGCAGCACAGACCCCCTCGACGTCACAGTCTCCATCACAGGTACCAAATAATTAACCTCTCCAGCGTGTTACTGTCCCTAATACTCTTTCATTCCAAAATGTGGTAGAATTAAAAATACTACGGTTTGTTTTATTCGGCAAACTTCACGTAGCTTGCTTGTCTTTTTCTAGAACCCAATGCGTAAAGAATTATCTTATATTTTAAATTAAAAAAATCATAATAGGTTATTTAAAATTTGAGAGCTTCTCGAAAAAAACAGCATTAGTTCAAAAATCCAATTTTGGGGAAACAATAAAAAACAGTTCCCTTTCTAACTCAGTATGTTAGGAATTTAATTAATAAAAATTTTATAAATATAACATTTACTATTAGGCTTATATCAGCATAAGAAACCAGAAACTTGGAAAAATTAAATTACATGGATTTTTAAGTATTACAATGTTATTCTTGCATACAATGAAAACAACTGAATTTCCAACAAACACGTTACCAAATCGTTTTTAAACAGTCTAGATTAACTATTTAACCTGTAATAAACGCAATTAAAATACTGGAAAAACTGCTGGAAGTTTACCATTAAACAAACTCACTGTTGATATCATCATTTGCCCATGACTGCTGTTTTTACCGAAAACATTTGAACATATGATGTTCTTCCAGAATCACCTATTTTTCTTCCCTCTTTTTTTTTCTCATCAACTCGATATTATCCTGTGATTCATAAAAGTTTACACTACAACGTGACATCACTAACTCCATTTTCTCAATTTTGGACTAATGCTGTATTTTTTCGACAAATCCTTCAATAGTTGAAAAAACCTGATAGTAAAAAAGATTATATTTATCACCCAGTTAATTGCTTCCTTGCAATATTTTTTTATGCAATATTATAGTGTAATTTCATTGAAATTAACTTACCGTGTAAGAACTCGTGTCAAAGTACACGTTGTAAATAGCCTGATAAGCAACAAGAATATAATGTTTTATGTGACATTAACAGCGATGTATTGACCTCTGTATATAAGTTACTCTAAGAAGGCATGAGTATGACAGGTTGCGAAACAAATGAACATCATGCCAGTTGATGACAATGCAAGAGGTATGGTCGAAGTCATTCACGAGTGAGCAAACTGCAAACAAATATATTGAAGAATTGAGCGCGAAATAACCTGCAATTTTCTTTGACAGCAGTCCTCAGCCACTGACTGTCAAAGTAGTCCCTTTTTGAGTAATTTCTACACAACTTTTAAATGTCCTGCCTCGCAAGACGTCGTACTATGTTTTCTGACACCCGATTCTGGGGCCAAAATGCAACTTTTCAGCTTTTGAAAATTAACTCTCTCGGCATTACAATGTATAGTAAACATTTCAAAGTTAACTGTTTTGTACCAACTGTGTTGATTGTTGGCTCTCATCTCACAAAGAATGCTTATAAAATCTGCTCTTCCTGTCCGGTCTCCGCACCGAAGTGCGAGCCGTCGAGCCAAGATGAAATTGAAAAGTGTGCTGTGTTTACATGTTTATATTTTTCCCTTGAAATTGGTCATTTTGTTAGCCTCAAGAAATATATTTTTCTTAGAAATTATTTTTAAGGTACTGTAAGTAGCTGTTTACCTGAAAAATGAAAATTAAAAATTTTTTTTTTTTAGTTTTTTCTCTCTATTTATTTATGAATATGTGGCCTAGGTCGGTTTTTACTTCAGACATCATAACTCCACAACAAATTTATAAATATTTTGATAATTCTCTTTTAAATTACTCTCAATTGCATATTCTAGTGAAATAACTAGAACGGTAAAGGTACTGTGAAAACTAAGGAGTCGAGATTTGATTATTTGAGAAAAAATAATTATTTGTAAATTTATTCTGCACATTTCAATTCATAAAACTAAAACTTTTTGTGACCCACGAACTATTCTAGTTCATTCACTAGACCAAATAATGGGTTACATGCTGCAAAAAGAATTATATCATTATCTTTTATATTTTTTAATGATTTATAATATTTGATATGCATGAATATGCTGAAAATTCCCAATTCGGGAAAATGCATCTGAAGTTCACTCACTAATAGCTTGACACTCGCCTCGAAAATAAAATATTTGCTCAAAAACTAAGAAACATAGCAAGAAACTGTTTGCAGTATTTCAAAAAGAATAAAACAGAGCATACGACTCAATAGAAATTGAAAAACATTAAATGTCACGATTTTCAACATTTTGAGGAAGACAGTTACCTTAATGCCCAATTAATTTTGGCTACAAAAAATGGGCCTCTGAAACCATAGTGCGCCGATGGCAAGCGTGCGTCCTCCACCCAGAATGTGTGCGTGCGTGTGTGTGTGTGTTCGCAGCGACGTCGCATGTTAATTATTATGAACGGTTTTGTATTGTGTTACTGTAGAATTGTGGTATTGCAACAATATAGTGTTATATTGGAGATCTAAATTTAAACTTGTGCAATGGATATTGTAATTGTTGTGGTCGCTAATGACCTTGCAGTTCAAACAACCGAAAATAAATATATTTTTTAATTGAAAAACATGAAATGTCACGATTTCCATAATTTATGGGAAGACAGCGCTGGCCAGCGCGCGTCCTCCACCGAGCGTGTGTGTGTGTTCGCAGCGCCGTCGCGGCGCGCGGTGCCCGCGCACGTGTTCGCACGCGGCGCCCGCCTGGTGGCGCAGTTCACGGCGTCGGAGGTGGGCGAGCACGCGGTGGACGTGCGCGTGCGCGACGCACGCGTGGCCGGCGCGCCCTTCCGCACGCACGCCTACGACGCGCGCGCCATCGCCGTGGGCCGCATCCCCGACGGCGTCGTCGGCCGGCCCGTCGAGTTCGAAAGTGAGTAGCGCTGCGCGCGCTGGGCTTAGTGAACAAGCGCCTGGGCGAAGGTGGATCCGGGAAGCAATTCGGGTCCAATTTTTTTGAAATAATATACATTTCAGACAAATAATACACATTGGTAAACAAATATAAAAATAATATGAACGAATAATACAAATTGTTTGGGTCTTGTTTGAAATAACATATTTTTTAGACAGCCGCTAGTAAAATCGATTCTTTCAGGGCAAGCATTGTGTGCTAAATGTTCAATTTATAGCACAACTACTAAACAATTCTTAAGTATTCAGATAAATGTGTGATTGTAACAAAGAAAACAAAATAACTTTCATGCGACCGCATCAGTTACTACTGATCTTGACTGATTTGTTTTCTGACATTAAGTGATTCGAATACTTGAATAAAAATTAAATTAAAGTCAGTAAGGCTGTCTAAAAACACACGTGGTAAAAATGATTTTATTTTGCTTGATTTTATTTGACGGCTTGTCGACCTTTTGTCACAACCTCTTCCGAAATAAAATGTCACTTTTGCCATTCGTATCATAATTTTTAATCATTATCCTGCAATTGTCGAGTATATTTACTGTGGGATTACTGCTTTGAAGAAATTATATCTACATGTGGTAGTTATTTTCAATGAATTTTTTATTATTATTATTATTATTATTATTATTATTTTTTGTTGTTGTTGTTATTGTTGTTGTAATATTTGGTATTAACTGC
The DNA here is from genome assembly GCA_964035755.1 of Teleogryllus oceanicus. NCBI lineage: Eukaryota > Metazoa > Arthropoda > Insecta > Orthoptera > Gryllidae > Teleogryllus > Teleogryllus oceanicus. Next base: position 89,620,235 of record CAXIVR010000002.1, on the reverse strand, counting down.
CACTGGGTCATACCCAATTGCAGTTCAAATAAATGTAAAAATGTACATGTATAAATTGAGTATAATTTCGAAAACAAAGTGGGGTTTGCGGGCGACCATTGCACCTCTGCCCCCTTCTTGGATCTGTCACTGCACGAATCAATATATGTATTTCCTTTTTAACAACTCTATTCTGCACAAGATCCAATATTGATTGAGAAATTTGATGTTCACGAACGTCTTCTTGAGTTCTCGTTATACTAGATGAGTGAGGAGTGGTGCAAATAGTAATTTAGTTGGCAGAAACAGTCAAATAAAATCTGTAACCGGCTTGAAGATGCAAATAGTTTATATTACATGAGAGCAAAAATTTGTTTCTATCATACATTGCCACTAGCGCTCGTTGTCTTTTCTCTTCATAATTTTCCGATGAACAGTAAAAATAAAGGAGGGATTTCGTAGCTCAAGAAAACGCTAGCTCTTAGGTTATTCTAATTAATTATTGTGTAGCAGTTTATCAAAAGTTAATAATCATTTTTAAAACGTTTAAGAAATTCAGGTTTTGAAAACTGACTCTGTAGAACTATTTTTGAAAACTACACTGTTCATGAGAATATTTACATTAACTGATATTCTTCAGCATAGTATTAAACAAAGATTTCTGTAAACTGAACAAAATATTTAATTTTACAAAATAAATGAATAAATAATAAAATAATTTTCTTCAATTACAACAAACCCATGAAAGAAAACTATCACACACAAGAAGTGAAATTTACTCCAATTTCAATACACTCGTACAAAAACTACATTTGGTCCAATAAATACAACCAAAAAATAGCGGATATAAAATGAAAACCAGTAAACATTTCTCCTTCTCTATAACTTTTGTAATTTAACATAACACATAACAATAGAATTCCATTTTCTGCTTAAAGATATGGGAACAACTAGGGCACGAACCGTCGTAGCTGTAATGATACTGAAGCAAATGGCTTATTCAATGTGACATTTTGAAAATTCCAATTATCTACGGATCTACGGATTATCTCGTACATTTAACCCATTGAAATCAAAACTTCAAATTAATTAATTGAGGCAATCATCAAGAATAATATATAATTATGTATCCGTTACTTTTTTTATACAAAGGTTGGGTCACCACGAATGTAAAAGCCCAAAATGGGGGTGTTCTGTTGATACGGACCTATGATTCTTTTCCGTATTGCTAAGAAACTGCTGGATTATTTTTTAATTATTATTTATTGTCTATTTATTTGTTTCACATCGTTCATATATATGTTCTTATGATGTATCAAATAAGTAAACATATATTTTAGTAAACGCGGAGAGAAAATCTGTTTTATTTGGGTACAAACGACTAAAATGCAAATTTATTATTCGTGTCTTGTTACCCAGTATCATATTTGGCTTTAACTTTTCGCACCTGAAACCGACTCATCTTGTAAAATACCAAGGAAAATTCTTACAATGTAAATAGTTGTTAATGTTTAAAATGTTAATGAAACTGAATATGCAGTTTCAGATATTTCAATGAAACTTTCTTTAAAAGAGGAGTCTTTAAGAGTTCTTACTATTAGTACTAACGAATACACGAATGAGCCACAGCTCATTTTTCTTCATTCTTCATTATCTCTTAATTCCAGATTATATGAGTCTGGCTTTCATATAGCAATTTAAATTGTCTTTCAGGGTAGCTTGGAAGGATAATTAAGTTTTGGGTTGTAGGTTTACGCATTTTAATTAAAATTTGAAAAAGTCTTGTAACACAAACAATTCCCGTAATAGAACATTTCTATAATGAATTTCTTAGGTCCTCGTGCCAAACAGAAAGTGAAAATGACGGAAAGTGCCACAACATGCGTTCTCAAAATGCCTACAGTTCCTTCCTTTCGAGCGAGGATTGATATTCTTCATTAGTTCATCTGCATTTTCGTATCTTCATGTGGTAGAATTTCAATACAACTCGTTCATAGCGCTTTTAATCGTGACTTGACATTACCAAGTTCTCGAGTTTTAGAAAGTTCTTCTAAAATAATGTAAATTCAGAAGAAAATGTTACGACCCCATATTATTAGCAATATGTAACCTTTATAGAAAATTAACTTATCATAAATCTTCAAAGTGCAATAAGATTGACAATAAAATTTTCAAAAATGTATTATAAAGAGTAATATTATTTTTAAATTAATAAATATCTAAGAATGTGCATGGGTTTTTTCTTGGCAATCGTATTTGCTGCATTTAACGAAATTAAAACTTATCGTAATATTTTTTAAATAGAACATTGAAAATCTTAAATATTCTTCTAAAAATTTCCATTGCTATAATTTTCCAGAATATTTACCACTTATCGGCCGAAGTTTCTGTATGGATGGTTGTCAGATAAATTATTGATTGCACGGCTTATAAAGGCTATAGGAGAATATCGCCTTTTCAATACTGCACGATTGTCATGCATTCACTTTATTACATATTTGCCATTCTGTTAAGTTAGTCGAGATTTACATTGTCCAACTGATGTGTGCGTAAAACATAAATACATAGGCCATTTTCGGCATATTTAGCAGCTCTCAGGAGGAAATTTCTAGCGTCCAGCTGCTGTGATCTGTAGTTTACCGTATTTTCTATCAATACCAGACAAAAGTCACACTATCTTAATAAATGAGCCAAGGACTGCGCGCGACTCTCCTTCTTTATTCTTATTTCTTCGGTAACATCTCAATTGACAGAGAGTCACTGGTATGTCACTGACTTCCCGTCGATAGCTACTTCTTATGAGAATATGATCATTTTTTCTCACCAACAAAAAATAACAATTTATTTGCAGCCTTTTAGTTTCACAACTTATATAAACTTTTTTAAACACTCAGAAGTTATCACTGCTATTTTCGTTTTCTAATAGTGCTAATAGTGTTGCATAAGACCCACAATTCATGAAATTAAGATGCTCTCGATTTCGCCTCGACAACCTCCGAAGCATTCTCTTTGTCGAGGGTCTTCTAACAAGATAATCCGCTGCCAAGTAGAGACAAATGAAAATAATACCCGGCTACCTTACAGTCCTCGTAGACACACTCGCATGCACTACACCACTTCACATGCCGAAAGACCAGTCGAGAGTTTATAGTTTGTCCCGACTGGGGCGGTGCCTCGCTGGGAGGACACATAGAGAAGACAAAGCCCCACAAGCCCCGACGTGAAAGTCGGCGCCGGACCTCACGTTCTGGTGGCAGAGCAATTCTGCCACCCCCCGGGGTATAACACGCACTTTCTATTTGTATTTAGCCTTTATATGTCCCGTAAATGGTAATTGGCCTCGGCGCCATTGGATCCCGGGGTTCCTAGTCAGTCACCCAACCAGAAACCCGCGATGTCTCCAATTCGCTTAACCTTCGTGACCAGTTTCGCGGTCGTGACCTTTCACTAGAACCATCACTGCATTCGCTCGGATGACCGAGGGAAACTATCAAAACCCCGGTCAGGATGGCCGGCACGGAAACTGAACCCAGACCTCCCGAAAGCGAACTCAGCGTGCTAGGACCTAATCCACTTCTCTCTATAAGCAGTGGGGTACCGGAATGAATCGCTAATGTAGTTGACATCCCAGAAGACACTATATAATCCAACGCAAATAATTTTAAAAATTGAAAATAATTCCAGCTGAGGGATGATGTTGATGATAATGTTGTATGTGTGGTATTAAGAGCAACATGTCAAGTGTACTAAAAGACAGAGAACATTGCAATAGGTTTCTCAAGGGCATAAACATGTACGGGAATATATAAGGCAAGTGTATAAACTTTAATAATGTGATATGAATGTTCCCATAAGTGTCATAACATTCCATGTACAAAAACATGAATGTTTTTGTGTAGATGTCACTAATAATATTTTGTAGTTGATGCGACATGAAATAAAATGAAATAAAAAAATGTGTGTGTGCAGTCGACGGGCGCGGCGCGGGCTCGGGCAACCTGGAGATCCTGGTGAACGGCGGCCACGTGACCAGCTTCGTGCGGTCGCTGGGCGGCCAGCGCTTCCTGGCGTCCTTCGTGCCGCACGAGGCCCTGGCGCACCTCGTCGACATGAAGTTCAACGGCGAGCCCGTGCCCGGTGAGTCCTACTGCACTTCTCTCTCGCGTCTCTCCGCCTCTCCTCACTCTCCTCGCTCTCCTCGCTCTCGCTCTCTTTCTCGTACTCTCTCTCTCTCTGTCGCTCTCTTTCTCGTACTCTCTCTCTCTCTCTCTCTCTTTCTCTCTTTCGCTCGCTCGCTCGCTCGCTCTAGCATCACCAGGGCCGGATTTACCTACAAGCAAAATAAACAGTTGCTTTGGCCCTCACGTTCAAGAGGTGCCCCACGCTTCCGAAAAATATGCAGAACATCTTTTGTAACATAAAATGCATTTAATGTTATAATTATAATTTATGTATAATTTCAGATAAACATTATTATTTTTCATGTGTGTTTGTACAGAAAGTACTTATGTTAAGATAAGTTTTTTTTATTTGATATAGATGGTGCAATTTTTAGGGGGCGCAACAACACTGTGCTTGGGGGGCCCGCAATGCTTAAATCAGGCCGTGGGCATTGAATGCCTTCTCTTGGAGCAAACTTCCTCTCCTAACACCAAGGGGGTAATAATTGTCTTCTGAGACCTACAGTTTTCACGAAGGAATTAAGTTTCATATTCAGCCATGCATCCTTAATTGAAATAATTCTCTCTCACATTTAATATTTCTTATTTAATACAAACTTCTCAAAATATTACTCGATTTGTATTTTGTAATTTGTAAAACGATCAATAAACAATAAAAATTTTGGCAACAAAGGAGAAAAGCGTTTAGAGTGAGATGTTTTCAAACGAGGTGAAGTAGGAGCCGAAGCCGGAATTTCGAAGCAAATAATTTAAACCCCGCGTCCATATGTCCGTTTACTTTGTATTCCATTCTAGATCGCTTTCTGTGATCAATTCAAGTTGAAGATAATCAGAGAAATTGTTATGATCGCCAGCATTTTTAAGAAGAATATACACGTACCTGAGATAAATTAAGATCAACAGAGTGTTTTCGATAAGATCGTTGGGTTGAAAATGATTGAAACAATTCATTAATACTAGGAGAAAAGCCGTCATTTTGACGACTCCATGGCTTTCAAATGATGTGTTCTCCTTTAATTTGCAAGGATATACTTTTATTCTTATGACTTTTACTTTTATTTATCTAAAAGGTTCTGGCTTCTTTAACATTTGTTTGTTCTCTTACGACATAGTGTTTCGTATAAACAGATGAATATTGCGTATAACTATACAAATATCCCGGAATTTTTTCTTTATTTTTTCTTGTAGACAGACATTAAATAAAAAGGATTAAAGTGTATTTGAGAGTGTGTGGACGATGATTGACGAGAACGAGTGTTGCAAGTGGACTCAAGCATTTTTCTTCTGTCACTTCTGTGAAAAACATCATGTACCACAAAAAACATTTAATTTAAATAATGTACTTTAATAGTTAACACTTTATGTGTAAAAGTGTTTATACGAAAATAAATTTAAAAGTTCTTATATCTCTGACATAAATATAACATTTTCGATATTCTATTCACATATTCGTTCTTTGATATTTTTAAAATGTTCTGTTTATGTATACACAGGAAAAAATGTAATCTATAACGTACAGGACACAATTGACTGTTTTTTACTCACTTCACTTCTTCAAAAGTGTAATTATTTTTAAAAACTTAACAAAAACCGGCTATAAAATCCTAAATAAATTCCCTCAAATATAAGAACCCCTACCGCCGATGAAAACCTACTTTCTAACCTGACAAACGAGAATGGCCTGCGCCATGTTACGAAGTCAAGAAGTCCTACGCAAAACTCCAGTTTAAATATATTCCAATAAAAAAGATCCCAAATGTATGTGTCATGAAAAGGTTCCCAAAATAAATATATACAATAATTATATAGTCCAAACAAATTGGTTCAAGTACCGAAATGTCAATTCTTACTGAAAGCAATTACTGAGAGAATTACAAAAGAAGTATAGATGCTGTTACGTAAACTATAGATCTGACTATTAAAAAATGCTGCGAGGTACTATCGTTTAAGTAAGTATATATCAAAGAACACAAAAACATTTTAGTCCAAAATCGTGTACTCGCAGGGTAAAAATTATATTAAAGATGTGTTGAACAAGAAGTGTGTAATTCTGCAGCAATTACATTAAAATACGTTGTAAATAGAATTTTTATTACTATTCAATGTATGATGATGTAATTTGAGCCACAGTACAAAACACACAAATACGAATTAAGCAATATCCCCGTGTATCATTTAACTGAAATTAAACAAAGGAGTAATAGTATCACAGTTATATATTTTTTGTTTAGTAAACTAAATATTCTCATTAATTCCATGAAAAATTGTTGATTATCTCTATGTTAATATCACGCAATTAAAATTCCGCCGTGCAATTAATACTCCACCCCTACCAATCAGAATTCAAAAAAGAAGTGAAAAGTTTAATTAAGAAACTATAACACAGACGTAGCCAAGGTATTTCTAGTCGGACATGAAACATGAACAAAAATGTACATCGTAGATTACGTACCTACATATAAACAATGAATGAAAAAATTGGCGAAGTAAACGTTAAGCTAGACTTGAAAAAATAATGAAAAAAAGAAACAATAAAATATTTAACGTGAATAAAATTATAAATTTTTTTAGACAGGAAAATAGATTTTTTCTTCTTAGAGTATTACAAAACTCTAAAACCTGTAAAGACGCATCAAAGTGTCGTGTGTTGTGCATTACTATCTTTACACTGCATTTTGTTTGAAAATGCATGTGCCATCTTTAACTAGATTTACTGGATTTTTGAACTGGAATTATAACACATCGACTTGGCAGATAATTGTGTATCGTTAAAGAAAAAGTTTTTTTGTTAGTTTGAAGTTTAAAGATTGTACATATTCGGGAGACGAGGACCTCGCGTCCGGAGACGGTAGTCGTTTCGAGAAAAAAAAAAATCAATGTGCAGTGAGGGACAGAAAGCGAGCATTTTCATCTAGGAAATAACGTAAAAAATCTTCAAATAGTGAGTGAACAATACCATACAATAAAATCTGCTTTCTGAATAGCGTTTAATGTGGGAAGTTAACTCTGGAATTTCTTTTTAGTAGGTTACACGCAAAGCATTAACCGAGTCATCTAGTGTGAATTTGCGCTTATTGCTACAATCATTTCTGAAACCGTGACATTTCAGTTGTATGTCGCGCGTGTAATGGCACTTTCTACAGGCAATACTTTGGGAAATAGTTCGTACAAAACTGTTTTGAGAAACGTTTCCGTCTCTCTAAGCTAAATGGTATTTTATTCAAAGTAATATGGCACACATAGAAAATGGTGTTCATGGATAATGGCCGGCTTCTATTATAGGAGGGACAATATGCTTCTTCTGTTTTGAAGCAAATATTACGGTTAGGTTGCTTTTTGGCATTGGCAAGTATTTTGCATCTTAGTTGATTTTCTTTCTTTAGGACCTTATATGAGAAAAACCTTATTTGCAGGCACATGACAAGAAAGTAAACAGATAGGGAAATTCCAACTGATGTAGGAAAGTTAATTTTTTTAAACTTTCACTTTTTCAAGGATACACTCATTTTACCTTTCGGTCAAATGTTTATGAAAGAACTTCATTATTGCTTTAAATTACTAGCACAAAAGAGAAATTAGAGAACATTTAATGGGAGCGCAAGGACAGTTAATTTCCTTTGAATGTTCTTTTATTTTCTTTTGCCTTACATTTGTTTTTGTAGCACGTTAGTTCGTGTTATCCATTTATTTCCTTAATGCAGCTAATATTCTGGCTTTATAACGGGAGCTATTTTTTGCCTCCTGCCTGTGACACGATTGCAGTTCGCCTCATTACTACTAGGTGGCGCGAGCGTAGTGACAGTGAAGGAAATCAAGGGCTGCTACAGTCGATAAATATTGGTGTTGTTATTGCTGATTAACTATTTATTAATGTAGGATGGTTTTGGGAGCGATCCTTCTCTTGTCTATTATGTTGTTTTTTTTTCTCAAAGATAAAATGTTTTTTGCAACTAATAATCGTTTTCAAACATACAAATGCTGATTTACTGTACTTTATTGGATCCACATTAAGAAATGTTTCCGACTCTTCTTGATTACTTTCATGAAAGTTGCTGGAGTGACAGGAATTTTTGGTTTGTTATCAAACTATGTTTTTTAAATAAAATTATACATTACTTTAGTTTTGTGTACATGCAAGATAATTTATTAAATGATTTATCACCTTAATATTAAACCTTTTAAAAAAGGTTCATATTTTCTTTCTTCAATGGTATCTAAAACTAAACTTGAAAAATTATATAAGGCGTTTGATATACTTGAATGGAAACAACTTTTAATGTAATATAAGTAATACGTAATTTGTTCATTCCATGAAATAAACTAATTTTACAAAATTTTGGGCAGATGCAAACTCAGGAGAGAAAAGAGGTTACAGGTATAGTGCCCAGACGTCTTGCGGTTTTCTTATGAAGAATGTTCAATTTATACTCATACAAAATGTTTTTATATTTGTTGAGTTAATATTTATATTGTTAGCAATTGATATATTTTAGGCCTATTGTTAGCATTGAAAATTAGTAAAAGCTGTATTTTTAATATGTATTATTGGCTATTTAGGGGCGGCAAAAGTCGTATGAGACCCCCACCTTGGATGCGCCACTGATTTTGAGGATTGCATTCCCTGTTTCAAAAGAGTACCGCAGGTTTGGTAACCAAAAAGACAAAATATGATAAAGAGAGCTCAATTTTACTAATATATCTGGATGAAAGTTAATGTATATCTGTTCTGCAAAATCGTTTTAACCGTTATCCCAATTTTCATGAAATATTCTATATTTATCTTCAGTCTCAACTGAAATACTTTAACTTGATACATTAGCCTTGAAATTCCATAAACAAATAGAAAATAAGTCACTCAAATGACAGTATGAAACTATGAAACTGTACCGGCAAAGTTGGCTGAGGTCATCAAGTAATGCCATTGCAGTGCTTCTGACCTGGAGGTCGTAAGGTTCGAATCCCGACGGTGACAGGATTTACCATTCTGTCTATACAGCTAGGTCGAATTGAGCCACTGTCTGGAGGAGAATTATAGTGGCTGACTGCTGTGATTGGTAATTTTCTGTGTTTTCTCCTATGAACATCTGGTGAATGCCGGACCAGTACCCTAACAAACGCGTCACGATCCGCTCGCGATCTTTTCTTCTCTTCCTTGTCCTTTCTTCACCCCTTACTTACAACTCTTACTTACACTCTCATGCACCACACTATGAGACTAGCTTAGAGTTTATCACGGCTGGCGCGGTGCCCTTCCGGTGGGAGATACCCGGTTGGGAAAAATTTCCGCAAACCGTCGTAGGTCGGTGACTGATCTCGCCGGCCAACTGGGGATGATCACCGCTACCTCCCGCGATGAAAACATGCCCTTACACCTACAGGACTAATGACCTTAACAATTGACGCTCAGCAATCATCAATCAATTAAGCTAGTTCTCAGCGATTTACTTTTTCAGGAAAGTTTTTGTGAAACGTTGAAAATTAGTTCCTACGTTTTCACCATGCAAGGTAGAAAAAAAGGCAACAGAAAGGAGGAGTTGGGCGTGTGGGCGACGATAGCCGGCGGAGCGCAGCGAGGTGAAGCAGATGTGAGGGATGATATTAAAATTACTTTCATTCTATCCAATATGTATTATTCCTTCCTTTCCCTGTGAATAGATTATTGTAATATATAGCCTGGCAACGCCAGGTTACATCAGATAATAGTAAGTAAACTTTGATTATTTCTTGTAGGCCACAATAAAAACTCTTTAAAGTAATTTTATAAAAACAAGATACACAAATATTGTTTGGGAATCAAATACGAATATTAAAGAACTGTTTTATGGAGTTATTCTCTATTATTATTGTTATTTATATTAGTAAAACAGCTTTTTTCGGATTATTCTTTTCTGCAGCACATCTGGGGAATCATTATTTATGTTACTCATCTGTTTCAGAAACACGGCCTACCGTGATTGCATTTACTTACGGAAATTGTTTACTATCCCTTAATTATATAAGTATATAAAATAGATAGATATAGAATATAAGTAGATAAAAATAAAATATTTAAATTTCCAAAAAAACCGTTTTAAAGGCATAACAAAACGCTTTTACGTATTAATATTCTCGAAAATAGAGATTTACATTACAATTACGTTAATGATATTAGCATTTTTCGAAACCAGAACTTGCTCATTATACTAGCTTTACGAGAAACTTTGTTGCGCCACGTACGTATCACATTTCATCAATGTTTATCATATCTATTAAAACATGCTCGCTAGGAAAATTATTTTTTGAAATACACGACAATTTATTATAAAAAGAATGCAATAAAGCAACATTATAAACGAGTTGCATACGCTATTTTTTTGTATAACAGCATTATAAATTTACAAGAGAATCAAACTTAATTTCGCGAAACAGCTTCCTTGTGACGCCTCGGGTATTTAACATCTGTACGAGAAAACAGAGGTCGGCTGTTCCATTTACCGCTACCACCCCACGATTCTCTAGTGGCGATTGGTTGAATGTGTGATGACGCAATAATTCGTGCCATAAAATCTAATACGTCATCATTTGTGCTGTAAAAGGCCTTTTTATGAACGATTTCTTGACACATAAAAGGTCGTTTATAATGCTGGTATACAAAAAAAGCGTTTGTGGATGCAGTTGCTTGTTATCTGCGTTCTATAAATATTTAATAAACTCCAGCGTACCGCTGCGCGTATTTTCTCTTTTAAATTCTCAAGTTTTACGATGTGCTTCGTGCTTTACCGCACGCGCACTCGCTCGCACACTTGTGCAATTCTATGAAGCCGGGGAAGTAACGACGATATAATTTTCTACGATCCTTCCACCATCGTCCGTAATATCGGCGGCGTGACGTCACAACACAATTACGAGCGCTGACGATCGAATTACATTTTTGTAGCGCCACTTACCGCCGGATGCGGGCGCGGACGCGGGGCCGGCGCGGGCGGGCGCGCGCGCCGCAGCGTGGCGCGGCCGTTGGCGCCGGCCGTTCCGCGACGCGCGCTTAAAGGGGCTCTTCCTGCCCGGGAACGAGCTTCCGCGGGGGCTGTGCGGCGCGGAACGATTCTCAATTGACTGCAAACAACCGACAATTGACCAACTGCGAGCGATTACCGACACCTGACCGCCAAGTTCTGACTGCCGATACCTGACTGCCGATACCTGACTGCCGATACCTGACTGCCGATACCTGACTGCCGATACCTGACTGCCGATACCTGACTGCCGATACCTGACTGCCGATACCTGACTGCCGATACCTGATGTCGATACCTGATGTCGATACCTGAGTGTCGATACCTGAGTGTCGATACCTGAGTGTCGATACCTGAGTGTCGATACCTGAGTGTCGATACCTGATGTCCTGAGTGTCGATACCTGAGTGTCGATACCTGAGTGTCGATACCTGAGTGTCGATACCTGAGTGTCGATACCTGAGTGTCGATACCTGAGTGTCGATACCTGAGTGTCGATACCTGAGTGTCGACACTGACCGCCGACATCCGACTGCCTGCCACTCCCTAACCGCCGACAGGCACCTGACCGCCCACCGACACCTGACCGCTACGCCAACCCCCCCACCCGACTGACTATCACCAGCCCCCATAACTGACCATCAACTAACGACATCCGACATCGACCTCCACCTATCGTTCAGTCTTGCAACTATTAAGTGATTTCCTACTGCTACTATCACCGACAACCTCTACTAACAATAATTACTATTCTTAAATATTATAATTGCTACTGAATATATGGCGCTATTTGAATGCTTTAGTATTATTATAAAAGTATTTTATTTGCAATTTATAGCAAGTTATACTGCATAGGAAGTGAATTGAGAGACTAAGATGTTCCTAAATTACTCTACTATTCCCATTGGTAAGGAATTTCTCTAACGTACGCGCGTAATTTTGAATGCTATCTTTTACTTGTCTTTTGCAGGTGCCCCTTGCTTGTCAAATTGGTATTTTTTAATTCATCTGTTAGTAGACTCTCACTGTGACACCCACTATAGTGAATGTATAAACATCTATACTGCATTACCGTGATTGAGTATGTGTAGAGATGTTTTGGTTTCTCTTGTTTTTGTAAAATCCTGTAATTAACGTAATTCATGGCAGGAAATTGAAAGCTTATATTACCTCAATATTTTTTGTTGTTTTTTTTTCGTTTCAGTTTCTTGTGAATATATGGATTTTTTGTGCGTCAAAACAGATTTGTACTCCATTTTGGTATTTTCACTAAATAATTACATTTTTACCTGTTGAGTACACATTCGCGAAAATTAATTTTCGCATATTTCTGTACAAAAATATTATTCTTCCCATTCATTTACTCCAAAATACAGCATTGCACGATTCAGATCCAATTTCATACTGACCCTTTGTAAACACGAAACTGGTTGCTGTTCTCCTGTTTGACCCAATTCCACACGGTCGTGGAGAGAAAACACCATTGTGTATTACAAAGTGACAGTAAACTAGGGTTTGGAAAGCGAATCTCTGAAAGTCGTAAGTGTAACAAAATATTCATGAACCGTAACAAACGCATTTAATGAGATTGAAAAGATAAATGTGACTTTGTTGTCGCCGCAAATACAGACAGGCGACATAAATATAATTGCTAATGACACCCTCCGTTAGAAAGCGAGCGAGCGAGCGCGTGAGAGCATGCACTTGGCACAGAGAGTAGCCTTTGTCAATGAAGGAATTATTTGAAGCATAAAGAAACGTACGTGCACGTGAATACAATTATTTCCTTTGGCGACAAAAACTCCAGTGAACGTCTGCTGGAGAGGAAGTAGAGATTGCAGTTTCCCCATCAGTCTTTCCCATCCGCACATAATTTCGAACTTGATCCTTGCATTTCAATTGAAAGCAATAATTCTATGATTAATAGTCCAGTATTACTAAATGTTCTGAAATCTCTTGAACTCTTCGATTGCAATGAAATATGCCTATTGTAATTTGAAATTTGACTTTAATGTCCTGTATTATTAATCAGTAATATCAGATACTTAATTTATAACTTGCCGCCACAAAATTGGGTTCTTACAAAGAAAATGAGAATTTTAACACCATATGCCTTTCTAATTATTTATTCCATGTGTCAGCGAAAGTAGCAGGGGTCTCCGCGTACCCAAATTCTTGCAGACACTTCTAAACTGTGTGCCCTAAACTAAAAGAAGCCCGAAGGCGTGTGATCGTCTCAAAGTCCGACCACGAGTAGCAATGTCTACTGGTAAAGTTACAGTTGCAATTGCATTATACCACATTACCAGAAAAACAGCATCGATCGAAAGAACAAACGTCGGTAATTATCCTCAAGGCTTACATCATTTTAACAGGTTTCACAATTTTGAAACTTCAACTTAAAGTTTTTCGGTTTAAAGAGTTTTAGACCGCTTTGGCTAGATACTGCTTTTGCCTCTGAGGAACATATTGAGGATAATTTGAAGCAATAACAATATAAGCCCCACCCGTCACATGAAATATCACGCTGTTTGGAAAGGTAAATATTTTCATTTTGAATAATGTGTTTATAAATATAAAGAACTTCGACCGGTATCAAACTAAGCAACTCTAAAGCAAATCGAGATATTAACATCGTTGAATTATGAGAGACTTCCAATGACTGGTATGGCGTATCTTGTTACCCCAATCCCTTCATGTAAAAAGGATTCATACGTAATCGTGTAATATTATTAGCCTTCAAGTACTGGTAAAAACAATCGTGACAAATGAGGAGTGTCTCGCGAGTGTCTGCGCGTTCTTTCCGCGATGGAGTCCCCGAGGGCGGGGCGACCCCGGCGAGATGGCGGGTTGCGCCGCTCATCAACGCAATTACCGCGGGAGGCGATTATGGCGGCGCCCCGGCGACCGAGGCCACGGGCCGGGGACGGCGCGGCAGGCGGCGGATGGGGCAACTAATTGAGCGGTAGCTCAAGGAGAGAGGTTGCGGAGGAAGAGAATTAATAGGAAATCAAAGGAACATCGGCTAATAGTAAAAACAAATGGACCTGTAAAGAGAGAAAATGGAGATGGAGCTTGAATTGAAAGCAAGAAATAATAATTAGCGAAAAGAGTAACAGGAAAGCAAAAAAATAAGTAAGAAGAATATCCGCTCATATCTCTCTTGAAGGTTACAGATAAAAGCAATCACAAGGAGAGGAACAGTATGAAGATTCATTTAGTTATCATTTAAAAATAAACTATAATCTGACAAGTCATCTTCCCTTGTCGTCTAGCTAACGAATGTTGAGTTTGAAAATACTAGTATTTAGAATTGCAATAAGAAAATAAATATTAAAAGACTCACTAGAACAAAAAGAAGAATAAACCGGGGACATCCGAGGAAACAAAGGGATTCAGTGGCAGGCACTAGGAGGCGCCGTCGGCCTCCTGGGGAGACGGGGCGGGACGGGGACTGAGCGCGCGGCCGGCCGCGGGCATCGAGCCGTGGACCCCATGGACGCTACTGCCCGCGCCCTGTCGCACCGCTGCGGTCTGTTCCACCAAATGAGCGTCTCCAGGGTCTGCGTCGTAGCCTCGTCGTCACATCTCCCTCCCCTCGCGCTCCTCTCGTGAACGGTAAGAGAGCGATGTTTGCTTTGGGTTGAATCGCGATGCTTTTCTTATGAATCTTCTGTGCGTAAGGAAGGGGAAAATAAAAATATAATGTAAAACTGCACGGGCGTCACGGCATTTTTACATATTCATACTTGATTCTTTTAAGTGTGATCAGATCTCACATGTCTCATTTTTTCCAATAATTTTAATCGTGAGAAATATAATTTCAATTAATATTTTGTATCAGAAGTTCATCCTTTGATTTCTTCAGTTGTCTCCCCTCTCTCTTGTATCTCTCTTCGCCCCCTCTTTTTCTTCTGTGAATTCCTCTTCTCTCTTCCATCTCTCTCTAACCCCTCTCTCACTCTCTCTCATCTCTCTCTCTCTCTCTCTCTCTCTCTCTCGCTCTCGCTCTCTCAATCTCTCTTTTAAAAATATATGTGACAGTTTATTTCAAAATAAAACTGTTTTAGAAAGAGTATAAACTAACCAGTACACAGTTTTTTCCCCTCTATATTCTGGTTTTTATTTGAAAACCGTTTGGATTGGCCCACATTGCTTAACACGAATAGTCGTTTCGTGACAGGAACATGAGATTTGTCATGAGATTCTCGAAACGGGTGCAGTTGTCCGGGGTCGTGGAATGAAAGCCAAGGGGCGAGGTTGTTGAGCAGGTCGTAGTAGAAGTGGCAGTGGGAATCTGCAATATGATTCCCTTTCCCAGTGCTGGGGCCGGTTATACGAGGGTTTTTTAATGTTTGCTCCTAATAGCATCCAGAAACGTTTTCCAGGAGGCTTTGCGTGATTGATACGAAGGAAGAAGGTTGGTTTAGTGGTGGAACCAGTGAACCTTGAAAAAAACTGATTTTGTCATGCATTAGAATTGATATTAATGCATTCACAAAATATAATATTTAGTTGACAAAAATATCTAAGTAATGTTTCTTAAAAATTAATTATAATTTATCGTAATTTTATTTATAAAAATGAAATATTATATATTTATTTAAATATGCTACATGAATTTACAAGTTTCATGGTGAAGTATCTTTTATCTTTCCATAATTAAATATCTTTTATCTAGTGAGTTATGAAAAGTAATTTGTCAATGGATATAATTAACATTCTGACAGGGCGCTGATTAGAAATCTGGATCACCATTGACCGGCTGACGTTATCGATAGATTAGACACGGCTGGTCTACGGTACCAGTTTCACCAACACTTTCCAAACACTTCCGAGATCAATTCGCTATCGAAACTCACGAATCTTGTAGGGTGATTTAAAAACGTTTCCAGCTCTTTCTTTGGGTCATATTCGGATAATCACGTTTTTCGACATTTTTGTCACTAGAACCACTGAAATAATATTCATGTTTTAAGAAATTCCTACCTACAACAATATATCTTCATTAGTTTCTCTCTTTTTATCTCGTTTACACACGATAGACATGAGATATTTATAACATTATTTACATACGGTATATTTTTGCACACGATACGCGTATTTAGCCCCATTAAGGACGATACAAATTTAAGCATTTTAAATCCAGCAGATATTAAGAACTGAATAACTTCAATATTTTTTATATAATTCAATTGAACATGTAGCAAATACATTTTTTACAATTTTTTTTAAAGTTTTAAACAAGGTTTATTTTATTCCGATAAATTTATCTCCATTGCCTTTAAAACTTCTCGTGATGTGCCGAGAAACACTGCTCTTTAGTCTTCACAAACTGTGCAGTGAAGCCTTATTTCACTTGTGTTTTATGTATTCCCTTATTTCACTTGTGTTTTATGTATTCACATTTTATTTCAGCTAAAGAAAAATTATTATTTTATCCTTCTTCCCTTTCGCTCTTCGATTCATTTTCGTGAAACAATTTCACAATTCCGTCATTTTTAATTGCTCATTCGCTGCCAGTAAGAGAGGACTCACAATATTGTCACGAATAACTTCCAAGGTTTGAAACTACTATTAAATATTGATCGTAATGTAGAAGCACTGTTACAGAAACAAATCCATAAATTATTCAGAACTGTAGGATCTAAAACACTTTATTTGTTATAGAGCAGTTTCTGTAACAGCTATTGGCGTACTCGACTTTTTACGATTATGTTCACAGCTAAAATCGCTTTGCACAAAATGTCGAGTCATTCATCTTCGCATTTCATGTAGTACCTAACATCAATAGATGACTGATATGTCAATCAAAACCATCCAAATACAGTTTCAATGTCTGCGAAAACAGATATAAACTCTTGAATATAACGCGAAGACCAAAATTTATTGGTATTAAGTCAAGTATACGGCCAAAATTAAAATAGGATCGTTGAAGCTGAAGATCAATAATGTCAAATTATTTTTAAGAATTTCCAACATTTAGAGATCATGTGTTCACACATCAGAGCCTTAAAAATATTTTATAAGGCAATGAAAAGCGTGAAAATTGGGAAGCGTAAAGGTTGAGATACTTGGTTAGACTCCAGGAAGCTGTTTGTAATGCGTGGCATTTGAAAGATCTATTGGGATCCCAATATGGGATGAAACCGCTAGAATTTTTCTACCTGACACCCTGAAGACTCCCAGCGTTGCCAGTAGCTTTTGCCTCTCATACTTAACACCAGAAAACGCCACATCAACTGTTTAATTTATCCATTATTTGAGGCGTTTCTGGCTAAGCGAATATTGTATTTTATTAGGACGGGAATCGTGGGAGGATTTAATTTCGCTGGCATTTAACCAGGTTTCTTTGACATGGTGCAAGGACAATACAGCCACTATGCATTTTCTGCTGTTCAAAACTTCAGGCATCTCAGATGGAATTAGACCCATTCAGACGATTCTCTCCAAAATTGGTATTTGCCGATCGATTTGGCGAAACTAAAGTCATTGCGAATTTGAATAGGATATTTTGATTTTTGGGGTACTTTACATAAAACCTCAACGTTTTCAAGATTTTCTCAAAAATGGCTCCAACGCTCTGGGGTCTGAGATGGGAGTAAACTAACCATGTATCTAACAACGTGCGCACAACACAGGAAGCGATCCGCATCGAGTTATGTCCGAACACTCAGCTTCAACAAGAGGGGAAACTTCTGCATTTCTGAAACCCTCTAGGTTGGTTGGTTAGTGATTCCGGGCGCGTCAACAGCTTAGGTCATTAGTCTCGTAAGATTAGTGCATGTTTTTTCTCGGGAGATGGCGGTGATCTTCCTTCGCGGGATCCGGCGCCAACTTGCCATCGGCTAGAGGGGTTTCCCCCTAACCACGACTCTCCCACCAGCGGGGCACCGCCCCAGCCGGGACAAGCTCTAAGCTCCCGACCGGTTCCCCGGAATACGTGGTAGTGCATGTTAATGTAAGTGTGTGTGTAAGGGGAGAGGAGAGGACAAGTAAGAGGAAGGACAGATCGAGCCGTTGCCCGTTTGTTAGGGTACTGCTCCGGCATTGGCCTGATGTTGATCGGAGAAACCACGGAAAACTCGATCAGAGCAGCCGGCCGCTAGAATTCTCCTCTAGACAGCGACTGAATTCGACCTACCTGAAAAGCTAGTGTACAATTGTTCAACATTTGCTTTTGAGAGTATCTTCCCAAAATGTGAATCAATATCACAAATGATCAGTTTAAAAAGAGGGAGACGGAGAAATTGTTGATGTTTACGGAAATAAAATGTTTCATTATGTAGCGCTTCGGGACCCTTTCTAAATTTTCGAGAGAGGGCACGGCCCCCTTGGCCTCTCTGCCCCCTGCCTGTCCACACACCACTGCCAGCGGCGACACTGCTGCGTGCCGGTGGCGGCGAGTCTGAAGACACTAGTGATGCAGGCAGGAGCGCCCAGAGAAAACCTGGGACCTGGGGCTGTTGATCGATGATGGTGAGCCCTCTCATTTCAAACAAAAAATTCGCTCCTCCTCCAATTCATAAACAACTCCAATTCCTATATGCATAAGAAATAAATAGCGCTAAATTTGAATTTTTTTAAATTCCTTTTGAATGAAACAAATTTGAGGCACCAAATAAGTTGGGGCCTGGGGCAATTCCTCCCCCCCCTTGGGGGAGGCGAGGCGAGGCGAGGCGCGGGGAGGCGGCGGTCAGGGCATCGACCCTGGGGGTCCGCATAGGGCCAGGGGCAGGCGGGGCGGCCGCGCCGCGCCCCTTTCCCGCGGGTCGTCGCGCCGTCTTTCAAGGTTACGCGACCCCGTGCCGCACCGCGACGCCTCGCCGGAAGCACAGCGCCTCGCGGCGGCGCCCGGAACGCGGCAATGGGGAAGCACGGGGCCATTTTGTGAACAGAACAACAATATTGGAGTTACGTTGAAAAATCATGGCGTGGTGGACTTTGGTCATATTAAGTGAAGGAGTATCGTGCGCAGTTCTGAGCGTAGAGGAAGCAACAGTGTAACGTTTCAACTTCACTGGCGGATTTGCCAAAGTTAACATGATGTAAACAAATATTGGAAACATTGTTAAATGTTACGATAGTAACGAAAATTGTTGATATGATATAAAAAGGTTGAGAGATTGAAAGACGAGATGTTGATAAAAAGTTGGAACTAGGAATTGTATGAATTGTATGTAACCTCTGAAAGTTTAAATAAATTGTTATTTTAAAAGAAAGAATCTATCTCATATGATATCTGAAAGTGAAGAACGTCAAAGAACATAATAAACAACATGATAAAGATACAACATAATAAAGGGATGTTGTATGGATATATAAAGTTGTAACGGCCAGTTATAAAGGCAAGGTAACGTGGACGTTACAAAATTGGTGGCAGCGGTGGGACGACGTGGAAATTGTTAGAAGAAATGGTTGCAACAACGTGGTGGAACAACGTGGTGTGCCTGGATTTGTAGTTCGCGGGAAAGGGTGTTCAAAGAATCAGAGTTGGTTGCTGTGGTTGGTAATCAAGACGTATTAATTGCAGTGGTGGTTCTGCGTGGAGGAAAAATTATACGAAGGGAACTGTGGAATGTTTTAACCATGGAGATTTTGAAGGAGCCTAGAAACTGTCAGATTGAAACGTGAGTGACAGCTGATGTGTGTGAAACGGGTATTCAGATAGATTAATTTAAGTGTGTTTCCTTGTCGAACTGGTCAAACAAAGATAATGGCTTTTTTAAATAAATGTAAGAAAAGTCAATTAATCAGTTTAGCTAGGGAATTGAACTGCGAGGTTTCGGAGAAAGAAACTATTAAGAATATTATAAAAAATATCGAAACAGAGGATTATGATGAAACTATAGTAAAAGAGATTTTAGAAACGGTAAGGTTGGAGGAAGAGGATAGATTACAAAGGGAGAAACACGAAATTGAAAGGGAGGAACGAGAAAGGGAGGATAGATTACAAAGGGAAAACACGAAATTGAACTGGCAAAATTGAGTTGGAAAATGTAGGTGATGTCGAGAAATACTTCTGAAACAAATAATATAAATAATGAAGGTCAATTAACTCAGGATTACAAAGTAAAAATTCCTTGAAACTCACAAGTGCATGAAACATTTTCAATCAAATGAAATGATATTTCTTTATACCTTCAACAATTTGAAAATTTTGCTTCTGCTGATGACATTTCTAAAGACCAATGGGGACCTTTGTTAATGACATTTGCCAGGACATGATGCGGAATATATAACGAGAGAAATGGTAGGGAAGTAAAGGATTATGATGAAATAGTGAAACTATTATTGAGTAAGTACAAAGTAACCGCAGAAAAATTACGACAGAGATTCCTTTCGATCAGAAAAACACCAGATAAAACGTGGAAAGATATTGCTTATGAGCTAAAAATAAGTCTTAATGGTTGGTTAGAAGGCGTAAATGTATACTCATTTGAGGAAATAAAGGAATTACTAATAACGGAACAAATAAAACGATGCGTTCCGTTTGTAGTTAAGAGCATCTAGTTAGAAATGGACTAAATATACAAAACCTCGTGACATAGTTGAAGAATTAGAAAATTATGACATTACCAGAGAAAATTTTAAATTGAAAACTTGTGATCAATAGTTACTTACTAGAACAAAAAAATAAAATTTATAAATCAGCTGATACTACCAAATTCTATGAGAAATCCAAAATTCAAAAGGAAAGTAATAAAAAAGTTGATACAAAACAGGAAATTGAGGAAGGATTCGAAGAAAGGAAAGAAGTACATTGTTATTTTTGTAACGGTATAGGACATATAAAACCATTTTGCCCAAAATATAAAAAATGGTTGAAAAGAATATAGGATCTGAGCACGTTAATTGTTTAAAAACTTCCAGTAAAGATTTATTAGCACCTTATACGTTCGAAGCTTATATAAATGGAAAAAATTAGAAATTTTGCGTGATTCTAGTGCTTCTATAGATTTAATAGGAAGAAAAATGTTAGACAAGAACATTATATTGGAGAAAGTGTCTGGTATGTACTCTAACAGAAAATCCCATATGTTTGCCTGTAGCAAGTAGAAATCTGTGGCCAAGTTGGAAAGGTTTAGGGAAAAGCGGTAGTAGGTGCAGAGAAGTTAGACAGAGATGAGGATATATTAGGAAATAAAACTGCAAAATGGATAAAGGAATTGGATAGAGATCGTAGAGATGAAATTAACCTATTAAACGTTAATGAAGGAGAGGAATGTCAAAATAATAATGAAATAGAAACGGACGAAGAGTCTGAAGAGATTGGGAATCCATGGAAATAGAAAATCAAGAGTATGATATAGATGACAAGAGTAAACATTTCACCAAATTTCACGAAGATGTAAAGGATGTTTCAAAATTATTAAAATAACAAGAACAGAATTTATTAAAGAACAGATGGAAGATCAAGAATTACAAAAATTAGATCCCAAATAGGAAATGAATCTAAATTTAAAATTAAACAAGAACTACTGATTTTTGAAAAGATAATTTGGGATTGAAAAAGGATCTTATCGTAATTCCAAGAAATTTAGGAATGTGATAATGATGTTATCTGACGAATTGATATGAGCTCATGTGGGGGTGACCAAAAACGAAATAAATCTAGACCATCATTTCTATTGGTCAAGATACTATATATATTCAAGAATATGTGAAAACCTGTGATATATGTCAAAGGGTTGGGTACGCGGAGATAAATGGAAGGCAAAATTGAAATTGGTTCCAACAATTCGGAAGTATTTTCAAAAATTTGTGTTGATACGGTAGGTCCATTGAGAACCACGGTATCTGGAAATCGTTATTTGTTAACAGGAATTTGTGAAGTTACAAAATACCCTGAGGCGGTTCCCATTCCGGATATAAAATCGAAAACAATAGTATACGCTTTATTAGAAATCTTTAGTCGGTTAGGATTTCCTAAGGAAATCCAAAGTGATCAAGGAAGCTCTATGATGAGTCAACTGACTATTCAATTTTTGGAAGATCTGGGAATTAGAATTTCGCATAGCTCTGTTTATCATCCACAAAGTAATAGTGTAGAAAGATGGCATAGAACATTAAACAGGGTCTTACGAGGGATTTGTCTAGAACAAAAAGAGAATTGGGATATATTTATACCTTGTGCTTTATTTGCACTACGAACAACAGTGCATGAAGCTACGGGATATTCTCCAGCTGAATTAGTTTATGGCACTAATTTACGAACACCACTGACTTTGCTCAAAGAAAGTTGGGCGAATAGAGAACCGAAAGAAGAAAATACTGTTGTAAATTATGTTTTTACATTGTTAAATAGATTGCGAAAGTATAGAGAAATTGCTAAAAGAGTGAACGAAAATCAGAAAGAAAAAAATAAAGTGTATTATGATAAGAAAGCTAAGGAAAACCAATACAAAGTGGGTGATAAGGTTTTAATCTTATCACAAAAGGGTGACAAGCTATCATTAAAATGGGAAGGACCAGGTGAAATATTAGAAAGATATCAGATACGAATTATGTAGTCAGGTTGCATACTAATGAAAAGGAAAAGGTGAGGATCAATGTATCATCATAACATGTTAAAACCATATCATTCCAGGAAATATTTTTTCAAGGAAAAACTTCTCAACCAGGAAAAATAATAGAACATGACATAGAATTGGAAACAGAAGAGAAAATACGGTGTAAACCATATAGACTGACTCCTCGACAAAAAGATATGTTAAAGAAAGAGATTGATAAAATGATAAAGGAGAAATTATAATAGAAGGAGATTCAGAATATATGTCACCTATGATCTTAGTCGAAGCACCAGGTAAAGATCCTAGACCGTGTGTAGATTACAGGAAACTCAATAAGATTACTAAAACCAAATATTTTCCCATACCAAATATTGAAGAAAGGATTGAGGAAGTAGCAAATTCAAAATTTATTACTATAATAGATTTATCAAAAGGATATTGGCAAATTAAATTAACCGAAAAGGCTAGTCATTATGCCGCATTTGTAACACCATTTGGTACTTACAGACCTTTAAGAATGGCGTTTGGTTTGAAAAACGCTCCGTTCGATTTTTGTTTATTAATGTCAAAGTCCTTCGAATTTACCTATGCTTTACCATATTTAGACGACATAGCAATTCTATCCGAAACATGGGAAGATCATTTGACAAGGCTCAAAGAGGTTTTAAAAAGAATCAAAGAACATGGTTTGACTATTAAACCAACCAAATGTAAATTTGCTCATAGTAAGGTAATGTATTTAGGTCATTTAGTTGGTCAAGGACAACTGTCGCCATCAGAAGCAAAAATTAAAGCGATTTTGGATTTCCCTAAACCTAAGACTAAAACCGAGATTAGACAACTAATAGGTATGATTTCCTATTATAGAAAATATATTCCCAATGTTTCAGAAATATTATCCCCACTTTCTGATCAAACAAAAGGAAAGGCAAACAGGGGGCAAATTGTCTGGAACGATGAGTGAAAATTCATTTAAACAAATAAAAAAATTTTAACTTCCAAACCTGTATTAATGGCACCTAATTTTGAAAAACCTTTTACGCTTTATACTGATGCGGCAGACATAGGAATTGGGATAGTGCTAAGCCAAAAAATGATCAAGGGGAAGAACACCCTATTTTGTATTTAAGTAAGAAGTTAAACACTGCTGAGAAAAATTATTCAACAATTGAAAAAGAATTTTTTGCCGTTGTTTATGGAATTCAAAAGTTGAAACATTATCTTGATGGAAATTTACCCTTTACTGTGGTTTCAGATCATAACCTCTCAAATATATTAAAGAAAAACAAATGCCAATTGTAAAATTTTAAGATGGAGTTTGATATTGCAAGCTTATAATTTTCAGATTCAGCATAGACAAGGTAAAGCACATGAAATGCCGATTGTTTAAGTAGAGGTTTGCAAATTCATTTCCGGACTAATCTAGTTGTCATAAAATAAGAGTTGTTATTGTATACGAATTTTTAAAATTTGATTATAAGATTTATAAATTTTGGCACCAAGGTGACCAAAATTCTTGAAAGAGGGGAGGTGTTTGTAACGTTTCAACTTCACTGGCGGATTTGCCAAAGTTAACATGATATGTAAACAAATATTGGAAACATTGTTAAATGTTACGATAAGTAACGAAAAATTGTTGATATGAAAAAAGGGTTGAGAGATTGAAGAGAAAACGATGTTGATAAAAGTTGGAACTAGGAATTGAATGAATTGTATGTAACATCTGAAAGTTTAAATAAATTGTTATTTTAAAAGAAAGAATCTATCTCATATGATATCTGAAAGTGAAGAACGTCAAAGAACATAATAAACAACATGATAAAGATACAACATAATAAAGGGATGTTGTATGGATATATAAAGTTGTAACGGACAGTTATAAAGGCAAGGTAACGTGGACGTTACAACAGGCAGGGGTTTACATTTATTTATTTAGTCAAAACAGTTAAAAACTGTATGTGACGTATGGGGAGAATATCATCTGATTCTTGACTTTCTTCTTTCTGACAGATGATTACAGTAGTGGTTTGCGGTACGTTTCTACTGTCAATTTGATGGCCGGAGAAACCGGGGGATGAATAATGATGTGCACTCTTATGAATAGGATGATAGTTCTGTTAGGAAATGGATAGGTGTTGATAGGTTTGTATAAATGATTGTGCAAGTGGTCTTCGTAGATGTATATTTCTTTTAAAAGAAAAACGCTCTTGTGAGTGCAGAGGATTTTTTACAAAGTACCCAATTTTCCCAAAAAGAATATTTTCAGATTATTGTAGTTCTTGATATTTTTAAGTGAATAAAATCGATTTAAATTTATAATAATGTTTCAATTAAAAATTATTTAAATATTATTCTAACATTTACTAAATGAAAAGTTCAGAAAAAGCAATATATTGTATAGAAACGCCTCAAAACGGAAACTAGTTGTATGTATTCTTATTTAACAGTTCCTGAGACGGTTTTTTCAATGGTTTTTTTTTCAATAGTATCTAAAGGGAGATCACATACTAGTAAAAACTTCCTTCGTTTATAGTTTCCTTATTCATATTTTAAAAATAATTTATTTGAACACAAACTCCAACCATAGATTAAAAATAAATATATCAGTGGCATCAAAATAATATTAGAATACCCTTACAATAGCATGGAGCTTCCTTCAATAATTACATACATTTTGTGTTATTTCGCACGATTTATCTAACACAGCGTAAGTATTGTAAACTAATAGTGTATATTTCAAAAATTCAACTTTATTTCTAACACACTGTACAAAAGTGGGTTTGCTTTAGTCTACAAGCGTAAGACCATTCTAGTTAATATTAACCAATACCTCGTTAGAGAAATCATATATTGAACCGTCCAACATTAGTATGAATGACGCAGGAAAACGTGACGAACGTCCAAATAGAAGCCACCCCGAAATGAGAAAGCAATATTCGCATTTCCGAAGAACAAGGTGGACTCGCCGCTAATTGACTTAAGGCGGTACTTCGCGTTCAGTGCCTCCGCCGCATAGTGGAACTCGACGACGATGCGGCAATCTGCTGCGGTTCGGAGAATCAGGAAAGTGAGTCATCGCCAAGCCCTGAACAGTCCAACCCGCAACAGGATGTCGGCTTCGAGAAGATGCGAGTGAAAAGCTGGTGGGAATGGAGAAAAAGCGCTTGCACGTACACGACATGACCGTGTAAAGTGTAGTCGTCGAGTGTTTAACGAGAAATTCGTTCAGCATTCAAGAGATCCAGTTTCTCGGTTCGCAGATGACACATTCTCCCCTTTAGTACAGCAGGCGATTAGTTGTCGGTGGAAAGGAGCAAAAAGAGGGCCTCTAGTTTTATAGGGTCTAATTTACGTCTAGACAAATCGGGCAAATGCCTCATTTTTAATCGTCGCTGTGCCTCGTATTTCACGATTTATGAGTCCGTTACTTTCTGCCCATTTGTCGTTCAACTTTAGCAAGTAATTGCAATAAAGAATTTTCCCGTAAATTCTCGGAGTTTAAGAGGAACCAAATTGATAGTGCGTGCGAGAGTGCCAGAATAGTATTTGAGGGCTTCGCGTTAAAATATTTTAAATCACGTAAAAATCAGTAGTTCTCATTGTCCCCTGATAAATGTCACTTTGAGTATGGTTTATCATTCCTACACATTTTAACTCATATGGCAAGACTTTATATTTTCCATATAAGTGAAATATTTGATTTATTCCTCTGTCTTTTGCCATAAATTTTCGGGGATCCAGCGCAATGATCGTAGTTCATAACCTAGAAATATCATGACAGTCTTCGGGTCTCTCCGGTAAGACGTTTACGCTGATATGTAAAAATGGTGGTGATGATGATGACGACGACGATAGATAGTGGGGTGATAAATGAACATGAATGTGGAGAAAATGGCGAAATGAGAGGCAGGAGAGAAGTCGAACTGCCAAACTGCCAACGGCTACTGCGAGCCCGCTTTATCCACCACAAATTGCACTGGATCTGACAGGGAACGAACCCGGAGGCCAGCAGTGGAAGACGTTTTGGTATCCACTTTTAATTTTTTCTCAAAGAACCAAGAATTCACAAAATATCATTGACAAATGCGAATTCATAAAAAGGGCCAGTTTTTTTAATAGCTGCATTCTGTCATTATTACTTGATTCACTCGTGTTATGATTCAAATTACTCCCGTTCTTAACGTATAAATAAATCCGTTGAATGTTTCTACTAGTACTACTATTTTTACTCACAAAAATCGTGAAATATAAACTCAAAATTGTATGTAATATTATTGTTATATTGTGCGCCAGAAAATTCTCCCCTCGCCGAGTCGAATCAGGGCCTTCTACTAAAAATTGCGTTTATGTTGAGAGCAACCAGATCACTGGGAAACAAGTGAACGGGACAGCAGTTCCAACATATGTTATTATTGTGGTGCGTACTCAATTTACGTTTTCATTTACTACAAGCTACAGTTCGTGCTATCAACATAATTTCTGTTGCTATCACTTTCACCATCAAGGTGTCACTGCGGGCAGTCTTTTCTGATGCACTACATCACTTGTTAATAGAAATAAATAGGGGGTGGATTTTAATGCAATATCATTTTCTGTTTTTTTCACTTTAGAATAATGCCGTGTAGTATAGAAATTCATTTTATGTTATGACAAAAGGAAAAGACCCATTTTATACGTCCTTTTTTACATTTTTATCGATTTCAGCTAATAGGCATTTCTTAAACTTTTTCCGGCATTTTTAATGCATTTTTCACTGATTTAATCAACTTTAATGCCATTTTAATGGTACTTGTTTCAAATAATATTTACGAGATACAACAAAGGTTCTCCACAGAATTCCTGAGTACCTATATCTAGTAGCCCATTCGATTTCTTCGCTCAGACGTAATGTCAGCCATTATGAGTATTAATCTAAGGCTCATGTCACACCTATCAGCGACATTGGCGTTCAGCCGATTTCGGGATAACTAAAGACAGATATTTTCTGGTAAAGAACAGTCCAAACCAAAAGTTTGAAAGCTGAGTTCACTTGAACGAATTAAAGAAGCCTCGATTACATCAGTAACGTATCCGACAACTTGAGTTGTACATCTGAACTGGTTTTGATCACAATTTTTACGTCATTTTTCTTTGCTTTTAGGGCATTTTAAAAACATTTTAAGAGCATTTTATTGATCATTTTTGACCATGTTTTAGGTCATCAAAAGCCGCCCCCTAGTAATAAATGAACACAAATAATTTTGAAGCATATTATAAGAATATTTTGAAGAGGTCATGGCCCCCGATATCTTGGCTCCTGCTGCCGTGTCCCCTCCCCGGAACGAAATCCCGCGTGCGTGTGCGGTTCCGCGGCGTGGGCGGGCGAGGCGAAGCGAGGCGTGGGCAGGAGGTGAAGGAGGCGCGTGCGTGGGGCGCCGCGGACAGAGAGCATGACCGCCCCCGCCCCGCCCCGCCCCCGTCCTTTCCCCTGCCCCCTCCCCTGCGTCGGGCCACGGCTCCACGCCGGCGCCTCGCGGGTCCCGTTGCAGGCCTACGTGAGTGGACGTCGCCGCCGCCGCCGCCGCGATTCGGGGCGACGCACATTGGGGCAAGATCCCGAAAAGCTGGTCAAAATACGAAAACGTTATCCAAATTTAATGAAGCCATGTGTACAATGTGTTACGGCGGATTAAATTTTTTTTTAAAATTCTCTTAAAGTTATTTGATCATTAGAATCATTAGGTTGCACGAAATGCACTAAAACAGCTAATAGCAGCTTTCCTTTTGGCATGCCAATAGCTAAATAGTAGAGAATTAAATTCTTTTTCAAATTTCGTTCTGAAACTCTATGGAACTTATAATTGTTTTCCACTTAAAAAGCAAATTAATTGTATAATTTTGTTTCAATAGTGTTAATTAAATAATTTTAACACGTTTTTTTAGATTATTTGTAATGTATGTAAACATTGAACTCACCTTCACAATTTTCGTCCATTTTTAATAAAACCGAAAACTTCTACACGTGTTGAAAGTAACGGCTGATTTACGATATTTGAGTCGTGTAACAGCTGCTCGCTCATCGGCCACCTTTCGAATGGTACAAAGCGTCACTGTGGCGCCTCAGACCTTTTCTAACCGTGGAATTATACACTCGGGGAACCAGTCTATCCAACTGCTTACTTAAAATTCCGTAAATAAAACCTTTTTTTTTATTTTTGGCCAGCTTTTGCGAATCTTGTACCAATGTACGACGCCCGCCAAACGTCTGCCGCTCTCCTCACTGCGCTTCCCAACGGCGCGGGAAGGTCTTTGCGTGTTATGATTTGTTGTTTAGAGCTGGGAATCGGAAATGGAAAGTAAAAATGTTTTAGTTATTGACGTCATGATGCCGAGAATCAGTAAATAATCGATCGGGTATGTTGTTTATGTGATCGGCATATGCCGTCAAATACTTTTCCAATTCCATCTGTCGAATACGAGAAGTACAATTTCGCGCGATGAGGAACTTATGTGCCATCTTTAGATATAACTTACGTATTTCGTTTGCTCTTAACGGTCGGTGATTGTTAAATATTTAAGGGACGCCGACCGCTAAGAGTGGATTTTCGTTCCTTTTATGTTCGTTTGGTTACGTCATGTTGATATGACAATACAATATTACGAAATGTAAATAATTTGATCTTAATCAGTTAAGAGAAATTTTCGATAGTTAAGAGTGCATTACTGCAGTATCTTTTCTGTTTTTTTTTTATCTACTGAGTAAATTAGTTTACCACCTCCATTCTAAAATTTTCTTAGTAGATGGATACACCTCGTTGCCTAATGATAGTCATTATGATACAACTTATTTATAATACAGGTGTTTCATCAATCACAGAGAAGTGTACAAACGAAGCATTGAGAGGTAATTAATAAATGGCCATAGTTCTAGTAAGCATTTTGTTCTATTGAGACGACGCGCGGGTACGTGGTAGTAAACCACACCTACAGAGCAAAATGCTAAAATGGTCAAAAGGAGTAAATATATTTGAATCAATACTTCCAAAAGTACGAGAAAAAGCAGTGATAGCGAGGTTCAACATCTAATAGGTATTATTAGTCGTAGAAAAATACAGTATGAAACTCGTTTGTTATCGAATAACTCTAATCGGTATTAATATACATATATGGCGTTCACTACTTACCCTCAACCCTCGCTATCGCAATACACTTCATACTCGTGTAATAATAATCATCATTACATAATCGTTTCATACCATTCGCTTTACAAATTATCTGTAGATTTAAACTTTTCATCCAATTCCTTCACTGTAGGAATTAGTGGCTTCATTTCATAGCATTATACCTACAATTTGAAGTATTTTTTAAAGGAGCAATCCTAAACGTTCCCCTTTGACATTTACTTAACAATCCACGATTAAAATAAAATCCGGTTCTCTTGTGTTCCACCTAACTCTGCGCATAAATTCTTGGAAATGTGTATTAAGCGCGACGTATAACATGTAGAGAACAATAGCATCGTATATTTCCAGAGAGTAGCTGAGTCTCTGTGACAGGTACTAAACATTTTACCGCCTCATTACTCCACTTCGCTCATTGCGCCGATCCTAAACTGCTGTGACGTATGCAATTGTTTCATGACCCTGCATTTCATGCTTCAAAGTGAATCAGAATTAAATAAACCCTTCTGATAGGATACACAGTGTCACTTAAGTTTGATAATCAAATACATAAATTCACAACATTTAATTTTCAGGAGTCGTTGTTATTAGATGAATCGAAAGGATCCATAAAAGACTGATTGAATAATAGATATGAGAAAACAGTGTAACGGTATATTGTTTGCAGAACATTGTTCCAAAATCACAAACCTTCGATATGTCCTCCTGCCAGTCATAGTTTTAATTTATATTACATTCCTTTAGTGGCATCTTCCCTTCCCAAACAAAATTATAGGTATAAATGGTACTAAATGAATAATCAGCTCTTCCAAGCTCCTTCATACACATTCCTTTACACCAATCAACCTCACCCTCGTTGTGGAAAAAGCATCCTCGTTGTGTTCTATCAGCAATTCACAACCGATGTCTGAAATTAGTGTAACTTACTCATCCTAAAAAAGAAATTACCCTTCAATCTCAGGCGTGAATTCTGGATCTCCTCACTAGGAAGCGAGTGTGCCATTATGACGGCAAAAATGCGAGCCCCGTCCTGTTGGGTTCGATCAGCATCTTCCCGCCCGGTGCTTTCGTTTCCGGTCCTCCGGGCGTCGCGCTCGGCGGTGCGTAGAGCTGCGCCTCCGATAGTGCGTGACTTCTCCTCCTTCTCCTTCGCTTCCTCCTTCTCAACTTCTTCTATCCCGTTCATCACTTCCAATTCCTTTCTCCTTCTCCACATCATATTTCGCCATCTCTTTCTCCAGATCTTTTTCCTTCTCCACATCTTCCTCCTACTCCATCTCTTTCTCTTCCACACTCTTTTCCTCCCTTCTTCAACTCTTCCTTCTTTTTCCCTCCTCTTCCTCCTTCTCCTCTACATCCTCCTCTTCTTCTTCTATCGACCCTCTTTTTTGCACTCTCTTCAATTGCTCCCTCTTCAATGCCCGAGATTATGGAAATCCCTTATTTCCCCTTATTTTGTTGGCAGTGAACTACTTGAGGTTTTTTTTTTAATTGGTTATTTAACGTCGCATCAACATCTTAGATCATTAGCAACCACTATTGCTGTTAACGGTATGGTAACTATGAGGATGAAACGATATGGTGATGATAAGGGGTGAAAGGATGAACACAAATACAACCATGCCCGAGGCGGGACTCGAACCCGCGACCCTTAGGTCCGAGATCACTACGACACTACTGCCTTAGCGATCTCGGCCACCGGGCCGACTGGCTTGAGGTTTGTTTTCTTATTTTATGATTTTATCAATTTATGATGTTATATTTATGTAAGTACATGATAACATTTTATTCATTAAGGGTCCTAAACCTCTGTTTCGATGGATTCACTCCTCTAAAAATCATATGAATCGAACTTTTAATTCAAATCCTCATTAACTTATTTTATTTCTGCCTAAAACAAGCATATAAAAAGACTTAAGAATTTCCTTATTTATTATTAGCTCACTGAGACTCTTGAAAAAATGCTTTCATTTCTAAGAAATATTTTCTCTCGTGAAAGCGCTATTTACAACCAGTCTGATTGATGCAAGATAAAGCGAAAATTGTACTACAATCTCAATCTCAGGATATCAGTGCATCTTAATTCGATAACGCATCTTGACCCACTAAGCAA
Organism: Teleogryllus oceanicus; assembly: GCA_964035755.1. Lineage (NCBI taxonomy): Eukaryota > Metazoa > Arthropoda > Insecta > Orthoptera > Gryllidae > Teleogryllus > Teleogryllus oceanicus. Next base: position 89,588,297 of record CAXIVR010000002.1, on the reverse strand, counting down.
CTACTCTAGAATCTGCAAACGCTAAGGAATTTCTCTGAGAAATCCGTTTGGTTGTTCAACAGAAAGCATCGAGGGAGAACCGGTATGCTTACAGCACGGAAATATATACAGAACAAGTCAATGGACATGGAACGTTCTGCCGGAAGTAGGGTATCCCGAATATCTGTTCGCTCTACTGAATGTGAAGGGAAAATCAAGGAATTTTCTGAGTTTAAAGAATAAGAGCAACGCAGTATAAGAGGACTTACATTTTATAATATATTAGGAACAGAAAATTGTTTCGGAATATATTAGAATGTGCACTCCTTTTCGACACAGCATTAAAAAAATTGTAAATGGTAATTATTTAGTAATCGAAAATGTAATGTTAATTATAATATAATGTTTAAGAATAGAAATTGAATAGATAGTTGTAAGAAATAATTGTTAAATGAATTTTCAAATATTCTAGATCCTCTTTTAATTTACTAAACCTTTCACATTGTTATCAATTGGAAAATTTACTGGAAACATTTTTCAATACCCGGAAAACAAATGCATGTAGAAATACATATGCCAAATGTTTACAATACCTGAAACATTTCGAATGTTTAATCCTCAAACAAACCGCTCTAAATCACATGAATTTTGTCACAAAAATATTGTTAATTTTACCTTACAAAATAGTCTTAGTATTCATATCTTTTCTAATATTGAAATTGTTATTTTTAAAACATTTGAATTCAGAGTTATAGTTCTTAAACCCTCACCCTTTTCTAATGCTGAAGATCAGTACCATGAAAAATCAGTACCATGAAGATCAATATTATGAAAATGTCCATATTGGCTTTGACATTCACAAAAAAATGAAGCATCTACAATTCCTATCAATCCTTGTACTCATTGGTGGATCTGGGAGGGGGTGCGGTAAAGGGGTCATGCCTTGTAAAAGCTACTCTTTTTCGTAATGTTATTCTATTTATTCAAAATAATTTATTCAAATACCTCCTCACAACCAACACAGTACCGTATCTCCATATTTAAAATACTTCTACTTTTTTTAATTTCAAGTTTTCGATTTAAAACAAAAAGATGCCTGAAACTGTCGTAGAAGTGAAATTTCTCAACTCCAAGGCCAAGTTGATTTTACAAATTCCCTTTTTCTATTTGCCAATAATTTTTAGTACTACTTTTAAAATTAGGAGATGGTTAGGTGGAATCTAATTCAAGAATATATCTTTTAATTAAATAAAAAAATATTTATTTAAATAATTAAATTTAAAAATTGTTGTTTATATATCAATTTTCACATTTTTGTATTCGAAGAAAGAGGTTATTGGTTTATGATAACTGAAGTATGATACAAATAATTTAGATTATAAATGTTCCCAATGATGATGCTGCGTTGATGGTAGTGCCTAATTTGATTGTAGACCGACCCTGTCAGTGTTCAATTTTAAATTATTTTTTTCTTCCAAAAACTTTACTCACGGTTGAACATTGTCTGTGTTTAATTGATGTTGAAATCTTCACTCATTATCAGTGACATTTTGTCCCAATCTTTTTTAAACAATGCTTAACCTTCAATAGTGTATACCAACACGACTTTTTGGATGAACCAATGTTATCATTAACTTTTGTATTGATTGATATGTTGACGGCCACAATTATAATCATTTGCCCAGTTTCCCAGATGGTATTTGCCTGCACAAGCGTCACAAATTCCTGTACTCAGTAGCACCAGTTTATGCTCCCGTTAATGTCTCCTCAGATATTCATCACAGGTTTACGAATGTTTCCCCAAAAATACTTTCCCAAGAATGTTTTGCCAAAAATGTTGCCCAAAAATGTTTCCTTAAAAATGGTTTCCCAAAACTTCTAAACATATTCCAAAATTACATAAATGGGGGCTGAACTGAAACTAGCGCCCCCAAAAATTATTTCTAGATTCGCCCCTGTTTATACTTGACCTACATCCAAATCTTTCACGAAATCGTTGATAATATATTGTAATGAAGCGGATTAGCGCAAGAAACACTATTCTGAAGCCTATCGTATTTTTTTCTCGGAATCACGATTCTAATTGGCGCCTGTTCCGTGCTTTGACATCGTTTCCCTGGAGCGTTCTCACAGGAAGTCGCCGCCACCGCCACCGTCGCTCGTTCGCATTACAGCCCCGGGCCACGCCCCCTCTTCTCTGCACGTGGACGGCGCTGCCGCGTTGTCCACAATGGCTCGCCTCTCCCCCCCCCCGCGCTGCGCCTATCTGGAGCGATTGTTTCGCATCTGGGCCACCATGAACGCTTTCTTTAGCGACCTCTCTTACTCTACGACAACGTCCGCGCTCCCGGACCGCGTTTTGCGTCGGCCTTGCTGCAACATTGCCTCACTCACCGGTCCCAAAGTGAGACCAGTTCAGCAACTGATGAATAGACGTTAATAATACATGATTAATCGTGATGTTAGTGCAAACGTGAATCGTTTTGACTTTTATCGCGTGGTCATTTTTACGAGCATTTTATTTGTCTAGCATTCGTGATAATTCTCGCATGTGGATGCTCTCTCTCACCTACATGAAGGGAAGTAGATGTTAGGTAAATGTTTTTAATTCTATTTAAACAGAGCCTTTGTAAAGAGCTAGAACTGCATTAGAAAAGTACTTGTACTCTTGTGGATTCAGACCGATCCACATATTTTTATAAATTTCATGAAAACTCCGAAATGGATGTGCTCATAAAAATTAACTCATCTTAATAATAATAATAATAATAATAATAATAATAATAATAATAATATTTATTTCTGGCGAGTTTTAGGCCATAAGGCATGCTCTTCCGCCTATCCACTTAAATATTTACATTTACATAATTACAATTGAGGCGTCCAGGCGGAAATAATAACTGACATATCAGGTTACTTACGAAAGTATAACGATCGTATTAGCTAACGGAAATGTGTAACATATAACTAAAGAAACAAAGTGTGAATGTATTTTCATTGCCAATTTTCTGGACTCTAAAGCTATCACGGCTCAAGGTAAGCATGGTGTAAAGAGACCCCATGTTTCTTCCTTACACGAAAGGCGTGGTAAGTTAATAATTTTACTTTCGTATGTCAGAATTTCTCCTGTACCCAAATACCTCAATTGTGAACAAATTTCAAGAAAAAGTAGAGCAGATTTTACACTTATATTTATAGATATCATCATCTTCATAGATAACCACTTATATTTTACTAAAAGTTTTCAGAAACAAAGAATTGCCATCTCGACATGAAAGACTTCCTAGGAGGAAATATGTAAACCAAGAATTTGCATATAATTGTATAAAAATACGAAGAACTACTACCGATGTGTGGTCTTCTTTAGGATCTCTCACATCAAAGACATACGAAATGAACTTTTTGACTACTTTACTCATACTTTGATTACAAGAATTTTATATATATATATATATATATATATATATATATATATATATTTGTTCTCAGTACTCATAGAATATCTTTATTTCTTTTCACACTTAATAATAAAAATGTTTTCTTTCATACTCGTTTAAAATAATTGCATGATCATACAATACTTTTATACTATAGTTTCTATCAAAATACTAAATACGATACATATTGGATTCCTCTTTTTATGTCTATTCATGCTGGCGAGAAAAATATATCATTCCATTTAAAAAATCAAAGATTATTAAATTTCAAAAACAAAAAAATATTACGAACAATGTATACACAGAATATTACTTGCCCAATGATTCTGCATTGTGAAGCGAAATCTACATTACGAATCCGCAAACCGTTTAGAAGTTATGAGAGTGGCCCACAATTGGTGGGACATTCTGTATTTCCAGAAGTTCAAAGCAGCCCCGCTGCTGGCTTCCAATGGCTCCCCATCGTTGTTGTCTCACTTCCTACGCGTCGCGAGTACCTCAGCTTCCGACGCCGCGCTACTTCCGTCTGCCAGCGACTGAAGACCTGTCGAAGTGTGCGTATGGAGGACGCAACAGCTCGGCAAGCGAAGTGACACACTAAACCAGCTGCATACTGTCCATCAGTATTCCGTGCGAGCATAGCAACTATCCACAGAGAGCAATTTCATCAGAAAACCCTCACTGACCTCCTTCTATTCCGCGTAATGCGTAATTGATTGATTACAAGTGCGGAAAACGGATGTACTTAAATTTGATGTACAATGCACGTATATTGTATTAAAGACACATTTTTTTTAAATATTTAAGGTCGCATCAATATCTAGGTCATTAGCGACCACTATTGGAGTTAACGTTGTGGTAACTGTAAAGATGGAACGATATGATGATGATAGGGGTGAAAGGACAAACGCAAATACAACCATTACACGAAGCGGGACTCCAACCCGCGACCCTTCGGTCCGAGATCCCGACTACACTACCGCCTTAGCGATCTCGGTCACCGGATCAGCAAATGTAGTTTCATTTTAAGTAGAATGAATAAAGCGTGAATGAACTGTTCTGCTTTTACAACAAAAACTAACTTAATTAGGAAAATATCCACGATTTTTCGCGTGTACCTTTAATCTGTATACCATAATAATAATATATTAAACATTTCGATCTATCAAATAAGCATAATATCAGTAATTACTAATGTTTCTTTGTCAGGTTAGTGCTTCAGACAATGTCTTTTGAGTGTTTCGGTCACGCCATCTGCAAGCGGAACGTTGACAGACGTCACTTCGCAATACGCTTTGCTTTTTGCGCCAAACTAATTCTGTTCCCCCCGAATTCTCCGAATCAAATTTCCCACAGCATTTTCGCTTGATTGCATGTGAATCGATAGTCTGTTTCGGACAGTTAACCGTCCTCGTCTCTTTTCCTATTGTTCAGCTCACTCATATTTGCCGAAAATTAAATATTTTTTGTGTATCACGTTTTCAGTATTAGTCTGTTTCGCGGAAAAGGAAAAAAAGATATGAAATGAATTCACAGTGATACGTCGATACATTTTCCGTTTTGATCGGAAATTCTGTCACCTAATAAGTACAGCAACCAACTACCATTTTTTTTCTAAGAAAAATACTTCGATGGATAAATTTAAGCTATTAAGTCTATAAGGAGGTAAATCGCAATTACAAGAGTGAATTATATGAGAAAAACAGGCGGAACTCAATTTCCAAAACATTTATTCACATTGTTTCTTGGAAAATATGAATGTTTTTTTACTTGTTGTCCATTTACGTGTTGCGTAATCTTCATCAAGTCAAGTTCAGCAGGCTGTAGTTCTAAATCCCACTATTGTTTGATGGTTTTTTTGAAAGAAACTGTGAGTTGTCACATCATTTCTGGTGGTTGATTCATTGACAAAGTCGATATGACATTGTTATTTTTGCATACATTTCTTTTGTTACTATTAGGTTACCGCATGTGGGACACGAACATGTCATGACATATTTTCATGATTATAAGTGGAATGAGACGGGCTTTTTTTTCTCTCCATTTTACTTTTCAAAAGAACATGCGTAATGAGGAAATTAGAAAAGCTGGGATTTCTTTAAAAAGATTTTACTTTTTAATCTTTGCAATATTAGTCACAGAAGAATTTGAAAATGTAACTTTTAAATTAAAAACAAATTAGAATCTCTTATAATAACTCACCAAGAAATCGCGAGAGAATTTATTTTACCATCTGAAGAATTTCAACTCTCAATAGTATATTGCAAATCCTTTTAGCAAATAATTCAATGCAACATTTTATTCGTGTTTAAATATGTTTTCTGCCATTTTCATTTGTCACTCCAATGAATGCGCACTTCAGTCGGAATGTTTCCTGTCGCAACTCCAGCCGAACATGACAGAAGCATTTTGAACATCACAATGAGTGCATTGTTTGGAGCTTTATTAACCAGCTGAGCAGTGATATACTTTCGATACTTGACGAGAATTGAGGACGCGTTCTCCTTCTTCCGCGGAGTGGCAATTAGCCGCGTCATTCGCGCAGCATCCTCGCTTGAGCAGCGGAGCGCGGATTTCGTCTGGCGCGTCGCGATGGTCCTCGACCCGAATAAAGAGGCTGATCCAAACACTTTCTCAAGGCGACGATATCCCCTGGATCAAAGCAGAACTCAACTGAACTCTTACAAAACAAAATTCAATGCAGAGCTAAATTTGGCTTTAAAAAGTACTCGAAAACTAAGAATATTTTTCAATTAAAAGTTTAAACAGGCTTCTCGGATGGCTTGTGGTCAGCTTTCCGTGGTGCGATCTCGGGTTCGATTCCCGGTCGGGGAAAATGAAGTTGTAGCTTTCTAATAGAATCATCTCTTATAGTTATGGGACGAAAGAAAAGCTCAGGCAGGCCAAGTATGCTAAATACGGTGTTGGGAATACATCATGCACGGCACATGTCTTCCTTATCCTGAAGCGTGGATAAAAAAGAAAATTGGGGACTCCGCTAGCTGGCGAAAATCTGATGAATGCCAAATACATTCAAAGATAAACAAATCTAAAATGTTACATTCATCAATTGGACCGACTTTTTCGTCTCGCAAATTTTGAGAATAATGATCGAATCTTAAGTCATACTATGTGTATTATTATCATGTTTGAAAGGCACTCTTGTCGAGTAAGACGAAATGTTTTTAAAGAGAAGAGAGGATCAATATGAGAACTTTCTAATTAGGGTAAGGATTCATACAATAATTTATATTTTAGGCTTTGTAGTACATCATTTTTCCAGTGTTTCTGGAACATGAGTAAAAGTTGGATCGAACGATTCTATCAATTCTGATCTCACGTGAACTCAGTACTAACTTACCGATCATTACCACCCATTTCACAATTAGTATTCCCATTGCACTTCTCCGAGGTATTAGGCTTTAGGCTTCCTGGATCATAAATGGCGGAAGGATACGGTTTGATATTCAAGCATTAAAAATCGAAACCTAAACCGTTAAAAACAGTTTAATACTGAGAGAGAAATCGAAACCGTTATTCTTTCATTAAATATTTTTTGTGAAACTGGAACCGAATGAAGTTTTTTCAGTTCCGGTTTCTGTTTATTAAAGATGTCATTATGTATCATTCGTTTTATTAAAGATAATTTGGAAAAAATTGTTCACGATTCAGGTAGAAGAAACTGTTTAGTAGTGTAAACAACACGATATCTATAACAGTTCGAAGGATTGAGATTCTGAATGGGCATGGATGATTGTGTCAGTTTATCTGAATGTGATTGAGCGCTGACAGTTCTGATATTAACGTTGGATTGGTACAAGAAACCTCCCTCAGGCCAACTGCAATGACCTGAAAACTGACACAAAAACTAACATTGTCCTGTAGCCCATAGGGTTCGAAACGTATGAAAACTATTGTTATTTATAATAACTAGTAATTTAAGTGACTTAAAAATCGGCAAATGAAACCAAAATCGGAACAAGCCGTAATAGCTTCTCAAGATAAGGCACTGAAAACACATATGATAAAGTGGTTCTCAAAATTTCCCAGGATGATAAATGCCGAATAGGAACAGATAAAAACTATTGTTGATCGTCTTAGATTGTCCATGTCTAGTAAAATCCGATTACCTAAACGGACACGACTGGGTCTGCAGTTACCTTCACTGGCAAATTTGTTACACCTTCAAAGTTTCCAATACAGGCTCCTTATGATACAAACACTCATCATTATCTATTACTTCTGAATGACACGTTTCCCCCTCCCCAAAATTTTCAAATAATCCAGATGTTTAATTTAATTTCTTTACATTTATTTCATTTCTTTATAATATAGTTTCAACGTACCATATTATAACAATTGTCGATTTAATAACATTAGTGCTGTAAAATGATAAGATGGCAAAGGCAAACATCATATGTTCTACTTCGTTAGTCAAAATGTCACAAATACTTTTGAAAGGAATATAATGATGTTTTTGAACTGGCGAGTAGATACGAGTTCCTCGCGAGCTTGTATTTCCAACCGAACGAACAGGAACAATAAATCTAACACTTCCTATCAGTGCCTTTCTAACAGCCGCCACCGTCTTTTCTAAGTTTGTTATTACATGAAATAATTAAGAGTTACGACATAACATGGCATGTTTAATGTACCTCGAGTGCGGTGTTTACTTCAATTAGTCAATAAAATATTGCCGTGGCTTTAACTCAATTTCCGGGAGGTCCACACTTAATTTGATGTCCCCGCGTCCCAAATTTTACGTGCCAAAGACTGTCAGGGATGTGTAAATTCACAGGCCGCGCAGATACTTATCGTAGCTCTCGGATTTGTTCCGCAAAATGTATGTAAGAACTTTTCCAAATTCTCAGGTCATTCAAAAGATTGGGAAGCACTACGAGACATCGCATTACTGGAAAAAATCTACGTTTTGCGTATAGCACCTGCTTAGGCTTAGGAAGCAGGACATTCCTGGAGTAGATTTGTCGCCAAACATTGTTAGTCCTGAATTTAGAGTTAATAACGCAATCAGATAACCAGTGTGTCCGTCCATCTCTCGTTTAACACCCTTTCCGAACACCCATCGGGGCGTCTCGGTCAGCTGATGGGATACAGGATATCTTTCGTACCCTTCGAATCTAATTACAAAACTTAAAGTTTACAAAGATGGAAATACTTGTTAAACTGACTAACGTGTCAGGACGCCACACCAAGCCATTAAATAATTACTGTAAACCCTTATCAATACGAATTCCAAAAGATCGAATTAATCAGAGTTCGTGGTATAAAAGTTCGGTTATCCGATGATTATAACGACCGTATTACTGTAATACCTTGTCGGGACCCAAGTTTTGTTCGTGTTACGGCGAAATTCGTGTTAACCTAGTTCGTGCTAACGAGGGTTTACTGTATTATGAGTAGAATGCGGATTCATATACACTAAAATTCCTGAAAATATGCATGCAAATATGCTGAAAATATGCACATAGAAAAGTGCGTATTTTATTCTCTTCTAAATAGTTCAATTTAAATGTTGAAGGTAACACACTGAATTTAATTGCAATTGCAAGAGGTTATAATACACTTTTCCAAATTTTCTGGGATGAATCATTTTTTTGTTACCCGCAAGAACGTTCTTATACAAAGTTCTTTCAACTTCGCTTGAGTTAAGGGGACAATACTTAAAACCTTCAATTTCTTTAGTTGTGTAATTTTCAACACCATGCGTTTCACCCTTTTTTCTTGAATTTTCTTCATTTCTTCTGTTAAGACTCGACCTATTGGTTCTGGCAAATTGTTGAATGAATTTGCAACAGAGTTCAGGCGGACATGTTTCGTACCCACGGACATGTTTGAATCGACTTCTTGATGAACTGTACCGCTCTAGTTTCACAGATATGATGCAAACTCGAAAGCCATCTCAACGTTCCTCCGAATTTTATGAAAGAACAAAAAAAAACAAATAAATAATGTAAAATATGCAAATATATGCTCTTAAAATGAAAGCATTCTCAATCATCATAAATATGCAAAACTATGCAGTATGAGAACTTGTATATCGATCCCAAACAATAAGAAATGAATTTGTGTGCTTTATGCATATCATGACGTTTAAGGGGGAAAAATGCAAATATACAAATTCCGCCGCCTAATTATGAGACTCCAAAGGCGACATTAGAACCCGATTTTCAATGGAGGTCTCGCGAGGACGGTCTGCGCTGGCGGGCAACGAGCGCGTCCGCGCCGTCGCGTCGCGTCGCGTCGCGCGGCAACCTGTGTCCTCACCGTGCGCCGGAGCCACGCCTGATCGCGCCTTCGCAGCGCCTGTTAGATCGCATCTGTCAACCAGCCATTGGCGACGTCCTGTATCCCCGACGGCGGCCTCCTTTCGTTGCACAACACGGATGTTTCCGCGTCGACCGCCTTCGGCTCCGCGCCGCGCCGCGCCGGCACGTGCCGTGATGCCGCACCTCCTTTCGCGCCTCGTTACGAAGCTCTCGCCTCTTCTCCGTGCGTTGTTTTTGCACTGTTGCGCATAGAAGGGACGGGTCCAGACATTTAGTTGAGTGATTTCCATCTTACGAGGTTCAAAGTAGAATTTCCTTTATTTGTTTTGTTTAGCAAGTACAATTAAAATGTCATTAAAAGAACAATAAAATAATCACAATAATGTAGAAAGATCTAAATAATGTAACTAATAACCTGTATCCATGGAATTACTATTGGCTCTAAAGTAAGATTCTCAATGCTGTTATCCAATTAATGCAGATCACACACCAGTTCGTGGAACATCGTCTGTTCTCCACATTCACATCCGTTTTTGTCTGGTAACCGCTATGTCAACTTTTTCAAACGTCCCGTCTCTATTCTTAGGTGGTTCGAAGCAATCCATATCAAATCTCTCTATCTTCTTGCTTGTGTCTTAACACTGTTCTTGTTGTTCGATTCTGTTCCCTCCTATCGCCTTTTACGTGGCAGTAAAGTACTTCCCTGGATATGTTACAGTTCTAACTTATGATTTCCATTGCACAACAAATGTGACACGTCAAACAAAACAGTCACTTTGCAGAACGGTTTTAATCCTAACGGAACCATCTTTTGCTGCCAGAGACAAAATGTTTTACTCTATTTATTCCCCAAGTTTCCAATTGACAAGGATTCATCTCCTTCTAGTGAAATATTTTCTCCTTTCTTCCTTGCGTCTCCAGTAAAGTTTAGTAATGGCCTTTTAAGTTTTTGTCTTTCCATGATTCCTTACGGTATATTAATAGATCTTTATTATCAAAAAATGTAACATTAAAATAATCTTATTATGCATTGTTACGTTTTGTTGTTTATAGTTGTATTCCTGCTAGAGATATACGTGTGATAATTGACGTATGTGGGTGATGCCATCCTCTGCCCTGGGTCGTCGTGTCGGCGTCAATGGCGATCGGTTGCTAACGAGCCCTCCGCTAATTGTTACTGCTCGCGGTATGAGAGGCGACCACGGGGAAGTTGCTTCGGCTTCATCGAGATTAGAATCTGATATGACTTGGAAAGATGGAAGAGGAAGAATATGAGATATTTTATTAAAAACAGAGCCTTTTAGACCTTTTAGAAAAAATCACATTAAAATAAATGCCGGTTTCATGTTCTCGGGATCCCTCAGCGTAACTGAACTACGAGGTCTCCTAATAATATTCAAAAATTGAATAGAAGTAATGAGTATGAACAGAAACATCATCTGTAGCCTTTGCAACTTTTAGAAATTAATGTTAAAATATTTAAAATTCATTTATAAAGTATTATAAAATTTTATTTAAATATTGTAAGGGCCTTATCCATCAGGGACCCTAAGTACATATTACTAAGTCGACTGATGTAATAATCCACTTCTGATTGAAATTAAACAAAATATTATTTCGTCAGAAACTCCTTTTTAATCACTATTTTAGAAATCTATTTTCTAGTCAAAGTTGTTAATACAGGAATATCTTTACACGATTTTGTGGACAATCCGTAGTAGATTCAAATCTACTATGAACGTAAATTTTTATTCACAGACTTTCATGTTGATTGTCGTGAAAGGTCTCTCAAAAAACACCTTTACCGACACTGAAGTATGTTTGACTTAGAGGAATGTCGACAAAGACTTTAAATCAAAAATATCATTACAAAGTTAAGCGTATTTGAGAACATCTTATTCGAAACTGTTAATTGATTGATAACAACTATTTTTGAAAAATTCTGTTGACAAACGAATTGAAAACCCTGAAGTAACAATGGAAATTTTTGAGCTTTATTTTCTTTTCTTTTTTATTTTATTTATTTATTTCCTGTTCAGCAGATCATGCTTTTCTGGGAGTTGAATTGGTACCTGATATGAACATTTTGGATTTTTATCCTATTTTTTGATATTTTTCTTGTAGGTAACTGTAACCTTAGCCTGATGGCGATTATATGTATTTTTAATAATTTTACAAGTAATTTTGACGAGATTTTGTCTTAAAAGACTTTGAATATATGCTTTTTATTATTTTTTTTCCATATACATATTAAATTTATATTATTTCAATAAACATTAAAATGTAAGAATGTTTATTTCATTGGCCAAATGAACTCTCTTATAGACAACTTGGGTATGGAGATCACCCAATGGCGAGCGGTAATTACAGTCTCATTGTCAGTGTTGAGTCACATCGCTTTAGGAGTGTATCAGTGTAATGTATCCTTTGTTTCATTTTCCCACGAATAATCTTGTCTTCCACACGAGCCTCTCCAGTGTTGACATTCGAATGCTACGCAATGGACTTTCCGTTACTCCCTAGATCATCTTGATACAGACTACAGCTGTTGTTGGTTCTTTGGGATTTGTATGTTTAGGCTATTTTATCATCGAACCTCCGAGAAATGACATATAGTACATACACTTGGGTTTGTGGCTTTTCACTGTTTCAATATGTTCACCCTTTTCCACATTCCAGTTGACTACCGTTCTTAAGACCTTGAATGCGGGTCCACTCAAAACGCTTTTTCTAAAAAATGAGTGTTCATTAACAAATCTGACGGCTGTTATCTACCGATTCATCCCCCCTCCCCAGTTCTAGGAGATATTTAGTTGAATCCCTTTGTTTCACCTAGTCCCTCCACTTTTCATGTGCTGTGTTGAATAGGGAAACTGTGGGTTTGTGTCTAATGTAACCATGAGGATGCGCTGAGGGACCTTCCTCTAGACGTAAGAAACCGTCCATAATGATAAGTACGTATCACTAATTGCGAATTATAAACAATAAAAATAATTTTTATTTCAAAAGTAACACATAAAATCTTCTTTGTCATTAGTATTAGAACATAACTTTTTCTTTCCCACACTGACATAATGTACTCGTAGAACAATGTATATGGAACAATTTTACATACACATTGGAGCTTTTAGTCATTTATGAAACTGGTTCGTTCAACAGAGATGACAGACTTAATTTCTTTATTTGTTTGTTTCCTTTCATAGGAAAATAATTCAAATAAGATCCTCAGAATTTGCCATCATCATGCTATTTATTTTTTGAAATGCTTCGCTAACGCGGTTGTCGTTAATCTGGCAGTAAGTCAATACTCTCCATGGTTGTAATTAGTAAATGAAACTGGTATATGTTTTTTTATTAATTCGCGTGTGATAACTGTGTTATGTATAACAGAATAATATAATTCGTTGATTTCAAAATTAAAAGTGTGTCTCGAAACTAGAACGCTGTTGCCTGACTTTGCACTGTGTTAATAAGTTTGAACGTTATTTTCTGCATATAATCGGGGCTAATGAAATTTCTTATTTCACGTTCTGTACACATAACCATTTATCAGCTCATTTAAATTGTAGAGCGTGTCTAATAGGTTTGCCAGCGACTGCATGCACGACAGCGCTTAATTGTACCGTCTTACACTAGGAATTAAAGAGTGTTAACTTTGGACATCCCAATCCACTCACACGTCTCAATCTGTGCAATATTACACGATTTTATGTCAATGAGTGGAACAATGACGTACATCCATTATTTCCAGACAAATAAATTAAAATTTTCTGTAAGCTTCGCTCGATTCAGTACTTAAGGGGAAGTTCTGTCTTGCTTACATTTCAGTAATAGTTTAGAAATTACGAAGTAAAAAGTTATCGATTTTGGATGCTTAAAAATATTTTCACATTTGAACGGCGTTTAAGAGAAGTGACTCATTTTGTAGAACGTTTTTAAACGGACACCGTTCATTGTGCGCCCACGAATATTGTTTTCACTCTTTATGTCGGCTGTCATGTGGAATGTATTTACGACTCATTTACTTGTAAAAATAATATTCTTCTCCCAAAATCATATTTATTCACTTTACTCAAGAACGACGATTTTTAAAGTGTGTTATTATTTTGTGAACCTACAGTATCAGACTTCTATGATTATTTTAAATTGAAAAATGAAGATGAGGATAAATCTTAATCCAATGCCCTGAGTTAATAATATCTCTGTATATTATTGTTTACGTGTGAAGTTTTCAGGTCTTCCCCTAGACAAAATTCAAAGATACATAGAAAAATTTGCAAGTTCTGTTGTGTATGCATCTATAAACAGGTCCCATCCATATAGTTAAACATGCTTTAATCAATTAACCTGCACAGTTCTTTTCTTATTTTTCTCCCCGCTCGTTTTCATGTCATGTCATTCTACAGATCGTTTTCCGTGGCAAATTCTGTGCATCCAAATACTTTCCTTATTACGAATCCGATTAATTCATTCAAGATCATTACGTCACAAGTTAAATACATTTTCATTAATCATTATCGGTTTTTACTATGTAGATAACGCCAAAAATGAACACATAGCATTACACATTCTACGCTCCAAATTCGCAAAATGCATATTCAGTAACAAGCATTGAAGAAACTGTTTTGAAGACAACCACAGTTTCCTCGTATCTTAAGCTAATTTTCTTTCGTTTCCCACCCTTTTCAACATTTCATGCTGCCTCCAGTTTAGTACTGATGTAGGTGGCTGATGATGAATCGTGTGCTTTGTCCTGAGGGCGCATGTTAAACGAGAGCGAGAGAACGACGAGGCGCCGTTTAGGAAATCGCCTTGTTTCGCCAAAGGACGCACGGAGCTTCAGCTTACAATGGGGGAAGCGCCTTGCGAATGCACACTGAGACCGAACGTCACCCCAAGCGTGAAAGTCATGCCCCATAATTACCCAAGCAAAATATTTCCAAGAACGCAAAGGAACATAATGTCTATTAATAATATTAAATAACATAAAAAGAAGCCTTCTGCCTTCGAAAACTGTATTTGCCTTCAAAAACTGTACTATCTTATCACATAGGTCTAATTGTTATTCCCATAACTCGTTATCTTCTTTGCATCCCGAAAGTTGTTTTTCCCTCCCTTAGCTGCATCTCTTCTGGGCGTCCATGCGGTGCATCCATGCGGTTCAGGCGAATTTTAGGCTCTAGAAAAAAATTATTGCTATATTTCTATTCCAAAAATCAGTGCTGTACAAAGGGAAACAACATTGGTTCTTACGGGTGAATAAAAACCAAAATCGAAAAACCTTACTAAAAATATAAAACCCTACTCATAATTTAAGACTAATTTTAGACTAGGATAAAAAATCATTTCCACAATTTTGGGAAATCCAAATGAGCTTAAAATTCGGGAATAGGGTGTTTAATTAGCCTCACGCCTCACTAATGTTTTTGGATCTGGTTTGGTTGAGAGGTCTTTGGACGGTGCTAGCGCTAGATGGCCGCAAAGTGGGCCAGTGGCCAAGTGCATACCGCTACCGCAGGGAGGTCGCGAGGGCGGGCGCCTTCAGAGCGGCCGCCATTTCCAGAGGAAAGTGTCCAAAACCGCCACCGCACCGCGCCCCGTCGCGTCGCGCGCGCGCGCGGGGAAAGTACTCGACAACATGACGACGGCGAAGCGCGCTCGTTTTCCTTGCAAATGGTGGTTTCCTGCCCTGCTGCGCTTAAAAGTCAGGTTTCTCAATGAGAGGATGTGACGTTTGTTCCTTCCGAAACTGCACTGAAATGGAGTAGTGAAGAAAGGCTACCCGCAAAATTCTCGCTTGAGTGATAGTCCTTCAGAGCTTCCAGTTCAGTCGATGTTGTAATAGTAGGTAGGATATCGAGTTTATAATGGATACGTGCTTCTAGTTCTTATAAAGAATATAATTCAATAGCATAGAGAAGCCGCATAGATGTCCGGGAATAAAATTAAATGTATCGTAGGGTCCGGTGAGGTACGTTACAAGGAGTCATTTTATGGCTGGATCTGCAAACATTGGAGAAAGTGCTTCACAATTCCTGTGAACTCTTCGTACACTATGGTTCAACTTTTAATGTAAGTGCTCATTACGGTGGAATAAAGATTGATACACCATTAAAATCAAATTTCCATTTCTCGTTTACATTGGATATGCAGATACAGACATTTCTTGCGTTTAAATTAATATAAAGAAATTAAATTAAATTTATATTATTACATTAAAAGTGCTCATTATGGTGGTAGAAGTTAGGTAACACCATTAAAAATCAAATTTGATGAACATTTTTTCAAATTCATCCATTTCCGTTAATTGAATATAGAGATTCTTTAGTTCAGACAGATAAGGGTTACTGTTTCCTGAATATTTTGTTTGCTATATAAATTCCATTTTAATACAGTTAATTGAATATAGAGATTCTTTAAAACTGACCTATTTTTTTCGTCATTTAGTTCCCTTTTACTATGACTCATTTTATCATCTTTTAATTATATTTCATTTTGTTTATTGTTCAATGCTTTCTTTATTGAATAATACTTTCAACAATCCCACATATTTACCTATTTCAAATCCTAAGAGTTTTTATTTAGAAAAATGTAACTGAACGTAAAAACAACGTAATATTATGTAGAAAAACGTTACTTACGATTAGAAAGAAACGTATCTCCTTAGTATTCTATTCAACTAAATTTCGTGATTTTTTTCTTTAAATGAAAGCTAGTGAACCCTAAATGGTTTTTCACTTACTCTTATTAGCTGGCTTTAGCACAAAAATATTTGTCAAAGAATATAATCATATTACTTAAAACACTAAATTAAATATTATATTAATATTAATAGAATAACCTTATTTGTCCATTCCATTGTTTTCAAATTAACTACAATACAATTTTGATGATATCTTTGCAAAATGAAGTTGGAAAAGCGAAATTAGCGGGTTTTTTAAACACAAAGATTGACTTTTAAATGCAGACAGCAAATGCAATATATTAATGAGGGTATATCAACGCAATATTCAACAAACCCGTGACACGTGTGTCCCTTTACAAAAAAAAATGTGAGTTTTATTATATGTGGTTCATTATGTTTTGTAGTAAAGGTGAATAAGAAAATACCTTCGAATAGTAGTAAGTGTTTTGGTGAAGATTTTGTAAATTTTCCTCCTTTCAGTTTCAAAGATTTGAAGAAAAGTACTGAACGACACAAAACAAAATTTTGGAGGGTTTCAGTTTTCCATATATTGCATAAGCAGTAATTTTCCGTTGTAACTTTTCTACAGCTCTTCCTTTTGTGTGATGTACCTGTAAAGGTTCAATTATGATTAGTTAAATTTTATAACTAAATCGAGTAAAGCTCAAAGGCTAATAGAACATTAATAAGAGTATTTATACGCAAACACAAAAAGTTTGGTATTTATTATTGTAAGAAACACGTTGAAACTTGAGTAACGTTTATGATTTGGTAGTAAATAAAAATGTACAGTACTACACTACGCTTTATATCCACAAACACTTGTCATTCAGAAATATATAGAATATCTTGAAACAAAATAAGAGGACATTTTGAAATCATGGTGTCGCCCATATCAGATTCCTCGTTACTCCTGGCCGTTGATCCGAAACTAATGACGTTAAATTCATAATAAAAAAACTTTTTAAAAACCATATTAAATAAATTCTGAAGGCATTCTAAGAATATTCAGTGGCTTCTAAATCAAAACTCTCAAAATAATAAATGATCGAGGAGAAAAGCTGATAAATGTTAGAAAAAGATGGGGAAGATAAAACACCAAGAATTCGAGGTAAGCGAAGAAAGTAGAAGATAATACAGTGGGCGGCGACCTGCCACCATCAAGCAGCGCTTTCTCCCTTTCCCTGTGCGGCTGCAGAGAGCGCGCCGGCTCTGCGCTGGACACGCCGCGGACGCGCGACGCTTCGGTTCATGCACGCGGACATCGCGCGAAATCCGTTGGCGGTGGCTTTAACTAAGCATCCCCCATACCACTCTTTCCTCCTAGTTAGAGTCGGGAGCTTAGAGCTTGTCCCGACTGGGACGGTGCCCCGCTAGTGGGAGAGTCCTGGTTAGGGGGAAACCCCGCTAGCCGACGGTAGGTCGGCCCGGATCTCGCCATCCAGCGGGGAAAGATCACCGCCATCTTCCGAGGAAAAAACATGCACTGCACTTACGGGACTAATGAACTAATCTGTTGACGCTCCGGGAATCACTAAGCAACCAACCAACCAATCAAATCCTAGTTACACATGGGCAGGTTACCGATAATCCCGATATCTGATTTCGCTCTGTATTCCGGACACCATCGGATCGGACGAGAACCGTGGCTGCGACAGCTCAAAGGCAACACCGTTTTATCTGCAGCACTGTTTATCGAGGATTCGAGTTCAGATGATGGCGGATTTTTTCCCTCTAGCTGGGTCGTATTCACCCAGTCGGGAAGAGACTTCCGGTAGTTGGCTGCTCTGGTCGGTAGTTGTTGATTTCTCTGAAGAATACCAGGAGAATGTTGGAGAAGAACCCAAAGAAATACCTGGTCAGGAGCACCTGCGTTCTGTCTTACCTTATACTCCTCCCCTCTTATCACCTTGTCTAACTCATACGAATAAACTTTTTACCGTAAATTATGCGCAATCCTTAGGCAGTGAACTGTGAATTCTACGAGATACCCTAGCAAAAGTTAATAATAATAATAATAATAATAATAATAATAATAATAATAATAATAATAATAATAATAATAATAATAATAATGATGTTGATGTTATTATGACTGAGCAATGTAGCTGCGTGCATAGCGCGCAGACTTCGCAGTCCCGGGAGACCCGGGTTGGATCCCCAGACCGGCCATCCTGACCAGGGTTTTCGTGGTTTCGGTCATATAGGCGAATGCTGGGATGGTTAAAAAGGCCACGATCACCTCTCATCATCATCATCATCATCCTATCACTTCATAAGTCATAATTCAAGACTTAACAACTTTGTCTTACCAAGGGATACGCCGAAAGCTGATTCCCAAGAAAGGAAAATTCTCAGAAAAAATTTTGGACCGGTACAAGAGCAAGGGATTTGGATGAAGAGGCCCACATTAGAAATTTATAAGCACACTGATAAGATTACGGACACATTCAGAAAAAGAAGAATGCAGTTCTACGGACATATTCATAGGATGAATGAAAACAGAATTTCAAAACGGATTCTCATAGTCATCAACTCAGGCAGGGGAAAAACAAAATGGATTAAAGAAGTCGAGGAGGATCTCAGACAAGCACACATTACAATAAATGATGCAGAAAATAGAAAAGAATTCAGGAACACCATCAAAAAACATACATTTGAAACCGAAACCAAGAAGAGGCCAGGATGTAAATGGACAGCAGAGCGGAAGAAACAACATAGTGAACACATGAAGAAAATATGGGCCCAGAGAAAACACAAACAATCATCATAAAGGAATTCAAGTTCAAACGCTCTCTTTAAATGGGAATAATCGTGAATAATAATAATAATAATAATAATAATAATAATAATAATAATAATAATAATAATAATAATAATGACGTCTTTATCATTGATGAGGTCAATCCATAAATGCTTGCTCTTCCGTCTGCTCACGTACACAAGATTGTTACAAAAAACTTACTTTATTACTAATAAATATTAATTGGAAATACTAGGTTTTTGATTTTATGTAGTAGATTGCGTGGTATAGTTTTGTACTAATTATAGATATTGTCTCTGGAAAAAATGCCAGATATTATTTGTCGAAGAAAGATTTTAGAAAGTATATCTTAAAAATGCTAAGAGGGCTACTTTGTACATAAATATCCGATTTTACGTCTCTGAATTTCCCGTGTGACCCTGTCTGATGTGACATGATTACCCTCTTAGCTCTACTCAGCTTCACGGCGAGTCAACTCGGGAAAGTTTGTGCTCTTCTCTCAAAGAGTTTTCAGTTCTTAACTATTGTACTCGTTCATTGAGGAAAATGTCCACGGCATTGTAGAGGTATAGCGCTCGCTTCACAGTTTCAAGGCCCCAGTTACTCTCGTACTGTGCGATTTTCTTTATGAAATCGGATTTAAAATCTTCCATTGTGGCAAGTAAAGATTGTGCGATGTGTAAATGTGAATGTACGAAATCTCTTTTCTCCATTTTCAGTAATTAACAAAACGTGGCACACGTGTTCGTATATTTTAAATTGTTTACACGTTACGAAAATCGTAGTATTCTGATCTTTTGCATTAACATAAGAAGTAAATCAATTGTTTTCGGTGATAGAGAGAGACTCTTGGCTGGGCTCTTTCTATCTCGTAAATCTGAAAACCTTTTTCCAAGTAACTGAAATCGTAAGTTTCAACTTCATCTTCAGTAAGTAAATTAAAAAATTAGACTCTGTGAACTTCCAAAATGTGTCTTTGAAGCCTCGACTAAGAGTTGCATGGAGTTGGGATTCCCTGATCCGAATCAATGCCAACACATAATTAGCACAACAGCTATCATAAATCGTGGGAGAAGCAGCAATATAAGCTGCATTCTACTTTTTCTTTCAAGACGTGCGTGCAAGTACGAGATATCGCTGGCGGCCCCGATGTGGGCCGGCGAGGGCTTTTCGTGGCTCTCGTTGAGTTCAAGTGCGCGGCCAGCTCGCTCGTCGCGCCCGAGGGATCTTCCACTTTGCAGCCTCCGGCGCGCCTCTCGCGGAGCACTCGTCAGTTGCGCGAAAGTTATGCCGGCCCGCGCTCCCCTCCGCAGCTTCCCGCCCAGCAATTACGTCGGGCGAGAGCTCCGCGATATCTTTAACACCTTCATTTGGACTCTACCTTAGCATAGTGGTCTACAAACTTTCGCTTTATGACCGTTGCAATGTCTCGAAATTCCCGAGTACCCGTTGTGAAAATTTATGTTGGCAAGTTGGCATTAATAGAAATACCGAACTGGAAATTTTCGACGGAAAATTTTATCCTTTTCAGATGTGCTCCATTATAAGTTGTTGGTGATGCTGGGGTTTGAAAATAAAGTTCTTTGAAAAAAATATACTTTGCCTTTCCAATTGTATTGAATAATTAATGCTGTGATGTTATTTTCTAAGAAATTTGGAGAGCCGAAGACATTCTACTTTTGAGTGTCTACTGAGAGAGCTACATTACCCTCGCTCGTGATTTAAAATGTCACTTACCCACTATTTAAACATTGGAATGTAATCCCTACTTCTGAAATGATGTAAAGTTTTAAGCGTCTTCTTTGAAACCAAAGCAGACACTTACTGTCAACGACCCCCTAGTAATTTCTCTTCTCTTCACTATGTTATTAACGACTAAACCTACGGCTTTCGGGACCTGCATCCCCAGGCGAGGAGACAGTTTGTGGATTTCCAACAAGGCATCTGTGAAAGGAGAGGCTGTGTTGAAGATATGAGAACATGTTCACCAACTGGTCGGTCGTGTCTTTAACGCCTCTCTTTCTGAGACCATAGGAACGTTGTGAAGCAGAAGAGCTTTGAATACTTGTAGGAAAAATATATTATTTAAAACGTTGTTAAAAGGCGTATAATTCAGAGTTGTAACAAAAAACTGTGTTAATTTGAACAGTTTTTTCATATTTAAGGAATTTAGTAATATAATATTTGAGGCATGCATTTATCGTATTTTGAATATAAATAAAACATTCCTTTCCTTGTTGTTCGTACATTTAGGTCGTCTTGTAGAATCTCTGGCCTAAAAGGCACCTTTGCACCAAGTATGAATAAAGCTGTTTTTCTCTGAGTTTAGTTTGTGATAATACAGCATTGAGAGGACAAATACGCTTCCTAATATTCAGTATTTGGTACTACAAAATAAATGCAACGTAGGGCATTGTAGGGCATAATGGCTGATAGAGGGGTCGCAAGATCATTTCCGAAGACTTCAGCCTAATCCTGATGGGGATGAAAATCAACAGTTAATAATATTTTATTCTGAATTTTAACAACAAAATAGTTTCAACTCAATAAAAAACATTTTTACACTCAATATTCCAACAAACAAAACATTTTAATTTTAGACTTCAATTTATGAAAAACAATATCTAAATTAATAATTATCTTATACGAAAATATGAATTATTGTTTCAATTCTCTTAAATAGCGTTGACGTCACTACTTAAGCATGACGATATCAGAATAACGAACCGCCCGAAGAAATTGCAAGTCCGGGTAGCTCATTATCATTCCCGTGCGGCGACTTTCTAAACCCACGCCGCCGCCGCTGCCGCCGCCGATAATGCAATCGCCACGCGATCCACAGGTGCCGCCGCCCTTCCGTTCCCATGACCCCGCCCCTCCGGGCCCCGCCCTCGCACTATTACTGGCGGTGGAATTTACAGCTTCGAGGGCCCGGCTCTCCGGCAAAAGAAATGCTGTTTCCACTTTTACTTCATAGAGTAGCATAATAAATGAATTACTGAAATAGTAACTAAACTGGCAGCTAAATTTTCTACATCATTTTACTACAAAATTATGGTAATACCTTTGTTGTGGTCATACATATCGGTAATACATATTGTGTGAGTGCTAATTCGAATGCAATATGTCATGATCGTTGATACAAATTTAGTGGTGCAATATTTGTCAAATGGATATTCAAGTTATCGAATTGTGAAGTTATCGAACTGTGAATTGTGAGAATAAAGTTCAACATTTAGTACAGATGTAAAATGCAGAGCGAGGGTCACGGAGTCATGAATCCCCTTGGATTCTTAATATAAAATAAGCTACACTCAAATTACGATTAGATAATTCTGAATAGTGTGTGACTATTAGAATTTCTAGCATTAACTCACTAGGAACGGATTACAAACAAAAGTTTCTGGCCTTAAGAAAATATAAGCTATATTGTAGAAGAATTTTTTCATTCCATTAAACGTATACAATATCGATCTACTTTTCCCGAAATGCACGATCTAGATCTTGAAATAAGGCGATGTTATTGACAAGACTAGATAGTTAACAAAACACTGCATAATTTTTTATAATTTCGCGTGGAAGTATTCGTTAGTGTAGTAAAATTCGTTATTCGTAATTGAGTTATTCGTAATGTAATACTACTACTACAATAGCGGCATTTGAAAGACGATGGATTTTACACTGTACTCAGAAAATAATGTCATGTCTGTTTTGTTCCGAAATAATAATTTCTTGAATTTGTTGTATCTTCTACATGATTTTCAGAACACGCTGTAACATATATAACGCAATTAAGCACTGAGCGTGTTCTACCACTAATTCTCTCTTGCTAATATAGAATTAGTATCTACTTGGCTGTTCGGGAGTCGCCGTCTTCTAGCCACAAACGCCAACGTTTCGGCTGTCATACCGCGACCTTCCTCAGAGCTAATTACGAACGAATTGCAACGGACTACGTAACGTGAATGTGCCGATCGCGTAATATTAATACGGAATATATACGTGATTAACAGCCGATTTTTGTCACACAGAATTTTCGAAAATAAAACGTTCCCTCGACGATAGAATTATTCAGATTTCTGACATTGCTTCACTTTCACACTGGAATCGTATTTCTAATTATGATTGGATCTTGATTGAAGCACCCTGGCCTCCTCGTTCCTGATCTTAGCTGCCGGTCCCCCTCCCCTCCCAGTGGAGAAATCTCCTGTCGAATCCCTGACTTGCTGGCTGACCCTCGGCTGCCACCACGGACGCAACTCGTGGTTTCTACAGGATCTTCCCACGCGACGTATCCGGCGCGGGGGCGCGGGCGGATAGGGTGGGGCGGCGGGGGTGGGGGAAGGATTGGCGCTTTCGAGAAGGGATTAGCAAAGGAAGTCATTCAAGCTGCGTCCCTTGACGTTTCCGGATTAGGAGTGAAGGGAGCTGGGAGTCAGTTTCGGAGGGGAAATGAACGTGTTTCGTAATGTGAAGTTGCCTAATGTATTTGCTTGATTGCATTTGCTTTATAGTCTTACTTTAGAGTCAAAAATAATATAGCACAATTCAAGAAAGTAAAGGTTCAATAATAAAATGCGAAGAGTACGAAAATCATACCTTTCAACTACTTTGGTGCTCTGAAAAATTCTTACATTATCTTTCTACAAAAACAAGCTATCTATAATATTTATTGCTCATTGCTTCTCTTAGATTGATGATTCAAAGACGAACCAATTATAATGTTAAGAGCTGGAAGTAAATTCAAGAATCTCGCAATATACCAATAAAATAGTATCTTTGTAAAATATGCTCGTAAAGTCCACATCAGTACTATAAATATCTATATAAATGGAAATCTACGTCTGCTTCTCGAGACTCAAGGTACACTATTCTTAGAGTAAGTTGTGATTTTCCATTCCTTGCACGGTTATGAACCACAGGTGTCACGGAAAAAAAATTAACATTGATTTTACAAGTTTAATTAAATTGTTTAAAACTTAATATTTCGTGAGTATACCGTTGGGAATAATCAGTTACACAATTGAAATAAGCGGTTACTTCGGGATATTTAAAAACGTTTTTATTTCATAGACATGTAATGATTGCATATGAATGACCTAACCTGACAATCTATGTGACTGTATGTGGTCTGTATGTGGCTACACCGAAGGTCATTAAGCCATTACAAAACCTACATGCAAAAGCTCTTTCAATCGCATCAAAGCCGCGGAAAAGTGACTATTTGGTACGACTAAGAAAAAAACAGAAGGGAGAAGAACCTGACGACAGAACATGAGTAGATGCTAATCTGTCAAACACATTGCTATTTATTTATTTCATGGCACAGACGCCAGATTGCCCTTCCAATATTTGGACTCCTCAGCCCCTGAAATGAAACTGCGCCACAGAATGTCGCCCGTACCCTCGCGTCTGCGCTTACTTTTCGGACTCCTACACCCACCCTGTCTTCTAATGTGCTCATTTTATTATTTAGTGGTTAAATTATTTGTTTATTTATTTACATATCACGTAATAACTGATTTACTTATAAACTTACTCACTTAATTACTTATTAAGTTATTCTTTGTTCATTTCAAAAGTAGCTGCTAAGGCCGAACGGTCGAATTGTTCCTTCTCACAAAACCATGTTCATAAATAAGAGACTTCAAGAGTACCGTTCCCCAGAGATTTCGGGAAGACATCTCCGCTCAGATCTTCCACACATCCACACGCGCGGGCGCACGTCGTGGTTCTGCACCGCAAATGAGACAGGCGCGTTGAGACACGAGGCGTAATTGCACCAACCGTTAGCCCTTCGCCGCCCCGCCCCCAGGGCTCCTGCTGTTACGCGGAACAGCTCGGCTCCACTCGGCTCAGCTCACCTCGGCGCCCGCGCGGCGCCGCCGCCGACGCCGACGCCTCAGCGCCCGTGACTAACGAAGAGCGATGGCGCATCGCGCCAAGTGGCGCCGTAAATCGCTGCGAGATGCTTGCGCCTCCTGCCATCCACCGCCCACTGCCCACCACTCGCTGCCTGCCGCCTGCCGCCAACCGCCAGCCGCCCCCCTTCGACCTTTAGTCTCCGCCTTCCATCCCTCCGTCCCCGCCGCCCTCCCCCCGCCTCCTCCTTCCTCCCGCCCTCCTCCTTCCTCCCGCCCTCCCTCCGCCCGCCCTCTCTCCACCCACCCTCCCTCCTTCCTCCCTTCCTCCCTCCGCCCACCCTCCCTCATCCCGCCTCTCCGCCCTTCTCTCCCTCCCCTCCCTCCGCCATCCCTCTCTCCACTCTCCCTCCCACTCTCCACCCTCTCTCCTCTCGCCATCCCTCCTCCGCTCTCCTCCCCCTCTGACCCTCCCCCCCTCTACACCTCCCTCTCTCTCTCCCCTCCCTCCCTCCCTCTCCACCCTCCCTCCTTCCCTCCTCCACCCACCCTCCCCTCTCCACCCTCCCCTCTCTCTCTCTCTCCCCTCCCCTCCCTTCTCTCCCATCCCTCCTCTGCCCTCCCTCCCTCTACCCTCCCTCCTCTGCCCTTGCCCTCCCTCTCTGCCCTCCCTCCTCTGCCTCCCTCCCTCTGCCTTCCTCCTCTGCCTCCTCCCTCTGCCCTCCTCACTCTGCCCTCCTCCTCTGCCCTCCCTCCTTCCACCACTGCCGTGCACAGGACACGTCGCTTCAGCTCTGTCTTAATCACCACCACCACCTGCCTTCATCTGCACATTCATTAAACCTCACATCATTGTCGTGTACACCGACCCTTCCTTACGAGGACTCTTCTCGATCACTCCACAATCCCACCTACCACACCCCATAGGGTCTGAGCCTGCTTCTCCACATCGAACCTAGTCCTACGCACCGAACTTCCTAAACCTCGTCCTGCCCCGGCCTCCTTCTACACACCGACTCTCGTCCTACACACTAGATCTCGTCATACACACCGTACCTCGTCCTACACATCGTAGCTCGTCCCACACACCGAATATCCTGGACCTCGTCCTACACACAGGTTCTCGTCCAC
Source organism: Teleogryllus oceanicus (assembly GCA_964035755.1). Lineage (NCBI taxonomy): Eukaryota > Metazoa > Arthropoda > Insecta > Orthoptera > Gryllidae > Teleogryllus > Teleogryllus oceanicus. The sequence goes on along the minus strand of CAXIVR010000002.1, from coordinate 89,562,153 downwards.
ACACCGACCCTCGTTCAACACATTAACCCTGTCTCTATACACCGCCTTCCTCCTATTCACTGACTCTCCTACTCCCAAACCCTTCCACTCATCAACCCTCGTCCCACAGATCGTCCTTCGCCCTACACACCGATATCTTCCTAAATATCGACTTCTCTTTACAGCGAACCTGCTAATACAAGTTCCCACCTACTTATATTCCATTCTTCTCTCTTGTTTTCCAACATTAGTGCTCCGTGCTTTTTTTTCATCTCGCATCCACCTCTATGCTCGCCCACGTATGTTAGAATATACTAACGCATCTGATTTCCGCTACCGACTCTTCCTGTTCTCTACAGAACCATCGTTACCGCTGTTGCCACAGAGCTCATCTCACAACACTGCAAGTTCATCGCTGATGAATGCACCGCAATTTTTACTCCTGTTCTACCACCGCAACCGTTTCCTTCCGTCAAGATAGTCGACAGTCCAGAGGCACTACAGAAAGAATTTCTTCCCTCCTCAATTCGCCTTTAACTTCGTTTCTACTATTCGTCTTCGTTGCGGAAGGAATCTGAAAAGATTATAAAATCGTTTCTCACAGTTACTTTTCGTGATGTAACTTTATTATTGCGTTTCAGTAATCGAAATGCAAATAAATGTCTACCGGAATGGAAACACATTTATGGCAATGCTTGAATCTGTTATAAAACTCACTGTTATCATACATAACTAAATAAGGAATATGAATCATCACAGGCTCTCAAAGAAGAAAGAACTGAGTATTTCCAATACAATGTACTTTTTGTACCTATTTTACGTCTAGCACGGACGTGTTATGTCTGTTAATTCCGGCCCAATTCGCGCCTTACGGAGTCTTCCACGCTTGGCAGGCTCTACCTGAGTCACCAGTGCGTTTAACTGCGCCGTCTCCTCTTCACCTTGACCGCCCCTGAGCCGTCCGCGCCGCCCGGGGCACAGAGCCGGCGCCGCCGGAATGCTGATGGGCCCCGCCGCCCACCGCTCCACATCCACCGCCCTCGCCCCGACGACGTCGCCGCTCCCCGCACGCGAGCCTCGCGCTGCGCCCCCGCGTCGCCAGCCCCACTACCGCTCCCGAAGACGTCCTATCTCGCCACCCCCGCCTCGCCGCCCCCGCCTCGTCGCCCCCGCCTCGCCGCCCCCCTTGCCGCCCCGCCTCGCCGCCCCCGCCTCGCCGCCCCGCCTCGCGCCCCCGCCTCGCCGCCTCCCGCCCCGCCCCGCCTCGCCGCCCGCCTCGCCGCCCCCGCCTCGCCGCCCCGCCTCCCGCCCTCCGCCTCGCCGCCTCGCCGTCCCGCCCCCGCCTCCTCGCGCCCGCCTCGCCGCCCCCGCCTCGCCGCCCGCGCCTCGCCGCCCTCGCCCCGCCGTCCCCGCCCCTCGTCACCCCGCCGCTATCCCCATCGCCCCAACTCCCTACCCCCTACCCGCTCTTGTCGCCTCCCCTCACCACCCTCGCCCCGACACCACCACCCATCGTTCTTCGTACAAGAGCGCCCAAATCTCACCGTCCCCGCCACCCTTGCATCGCCCCTGCCATCGCTGTCGCCGCCCCACGCCATAACCCTCACCGCCGCCGCCGACGCTCTGCGCCGTGACTTAGTGCTGTTTGCGCTGAGCTCACTGCTTTTTTGCGCGGGGGACGTTTAAAGGATGTCGGCGTACGCCCTGGTACGCCGAGAGGGCGTTGAGTACAGAGTTAACCTGTCGTGTTAACACGTGCAGCTCGCGTTTGCGTACATCGTAATTCTGAATTTATATGCTAGTACTACAGGCTATTTCACTCGGAATTTTTGAAGACAGCAGATTTCTTGGGGTGACTTACCCATTGTATGTTTTGAGAAAAATGAAGAATGAAATGCCCCTTCAGTTTACATTAATTAATTACGAGATGGTGCAGAAGACAAACATTAATCTGCTCATCAATGAACTGCAGCTTTTCAAAATGTATAATAATTTCTCATTATTATGTGACATAGAAAGTATTTAATTAAAAGTCACGACGAAATTCATAACAGAGGGCGGAAGTACTTGACAACTGATTTACACAGTATGATCCTATGACCTCTTTGTCTCTTTGTTGGAGAAATTTTGTTTTGATCTTTAAATGTTTTTATTGATATTTTTATTATATGCATTTTGAATTGTACGCATTTTGACAACGCATATTTATACAATATTATGATGCAATTAACAAATTCAGTTGAAATATTTCAATTTTTTAATTAGTCATACTGAAAACCTTTTTGTGGTTACGCGAAAAGTCAAATTTGAGCATAAATTCTCACAGAATACGGATCTGGATTGTAAATTTGTATATCTGCCTTTGTTTATTCTTCATTTGAATTGTACGAATAATTAGTTACTACAGTTACCACCATTTTACACACGTAACTCAGTTCGATCTAAAAAAATTCTTCTATATTTGGGCACTACATCTACGAAATCATTAATTATATTATTCACCACATTCGTTCTTTATATCCTGAAAACAACAGACTCTATTTTTAAGTTTTTATTAAAAATTATAATTCTGTGAAACGAGAGAAAAAGCATTTCACATGAAACTAACTTTTGAAATGTACGTTCATGTAATGAAATAATATTCATTTGTTTGAGTGTTAATGTGTTTATTTATAATCTGAAATATTGGAAAATGAATTACATTGCATTTGATCCTTCTCTTTCTTCTTCTTCTTCTTGTTCTTCTTTTACACTCTTCTTACGTTAAACAAACTGCCATTTTTCTGACTTTTGGCGGTCCGTGCGTCAGTTGGAGACCCCTGGAGTGGTTGTTTGCTGTACACACGTGCAAGGCTACGGCCGGGCGACCTTGCATTCGCGTTTTTTCGCCGCTTGTGGTGGCACGCTTGGAATGCAGCAGCGATCCGTCGAGTTATTACAGTAATAAGGCGGAAATTGCCCCTCGCTGCTCGTAAGAGGTATAAAATCGATGAAATTAGCATTTTGGAACGTCGATGTTACACCCTCCGAAGTTCCATTTTTAATTCGATCAGTTTATTATGCATGAAATTGTTCGTTCTAATGGATCGGCTTCCGAAATCATAACTATCTTCTGAATGTAACACGTAAACACTGACTGACACTTAATAAATTTTGTTAAACGTTGGTTGCCATATTACGAAAATTAAGAAACAAAATTGAAACTCAGAATATCAGCATCAATCCAAAAGAACCCGTTAAATGACTCATACTACATAAATTAGCTCTTAGAGTTGTACTTGTTTCTTCTAGAGGAAAGAATCGTGAAAGATCTTTGCTGGAGAAATAAATCTTTACATGAAAGTTCTCATTTCCTCTGCGAGTTGTCATCCACCATCGACGCATCTTTCATTTGTAACTTTTCTTATTATCGAGTGTTTATATATTTCCACTCATTCTTAATCTGCTTTATATAAATTTAAAAGAGGTTAATTAAATAATATTTAATTCTGTGGTTTGAACCATCCGTATTCTTCAGTTCAGATAATATTCAATGTCTCTTTTTGTTTCTTCTTATTAACATTGTAGACTCATTGCAAACTTTATTGTTTGAAGATATATTATGGTGGAATTTCTTATATTTCTGTTTTGTTTCAGGTAAGTAAAACCAGAAATCTGAGACCTAAAATGATGTTTGCAGTAAGTAAGTATAAACATTTCTTGAGAAAACTATTTTCGTATGATAATTTGTAGATCTTCAGTTTATTAAAATGTATGTGTGTATGTGGATGTTCCAAAAAAATCTTTGTTAACACTAAAGTGGTTCTTCCAGAATATTGCGCGAATGCTTTTTGGCAGTCAAAAAAAAATGTAAGAGTTTCGCGACCCCAAAATGTTCATCGTATGCGGTTACACCCCGAATTGTGTGTTAACCCCAGAAAGTATGCAATTCGCAATGCATTTAGACTGTGTCTGTTGCCAGGGGCGGGGTGGTCAGAGCAATATATAAATTCACCGGCAAAGCCGTATTATCAGCTATTAAATAAATAATAATCTAATATTAAGCCTACAATCATCAACGATTTACTCTTTTTATAATAATTACCCGCGCATACATTCTATAGTACTATCGGGTTCTCGATATGCCTGCAGGCAGTACGATGAATTCTTATTTTTGCAAAGTTCTAGTTAATTTTATAGGATATGGGCATTCAAAAAAGTTAGTTCGACTAAATTACGATGAATGCTAAGAAAACTGGGTACCGTTCAAATTAGCTAACATACCGGTTTTCAGTGGGGCAGCTTTGCATCTTGTTTTGAACGGTACTCGTGGCCTCATGCTCCGTTGCACAGATATTACATGAGGCGTCTATCTAAATAAAATTTATTTTGGGGTGAAAATGGTGGTGTCGAAACAAATTTCTCTTCTAGTCGTAGTCAGAATAGCGTAGTTCGTGAATCAGTTCGTGAAATTATTAAATTCTTTAGATTGATTGTTAATATTTCCGGGCGCGTCAACTAACGAAGTCATTAGTCCCGTAAGTGTAGTGCATGTTTTCATCGGAAGGTGATCCCCCACTGGATGGCGAGATCCGGCGCCGACCTAACGTCGAATAGCGGGGGTTTTCCCCAACCAAGTGTCTCTCACTGGAGGGGCACCGCCGCAGCAGGGACAAGTTCTAAGTCCCCCACCGGTCCCCGGCATGTGTAGTAGAGTAGTGCATTTTAGTGTAATTGTGTGTGTAAGGGGTGACGATAGGACAAGAAAGAGGATGGAAAGATCGCGCGGTTTGTTAGGGTACTGCTCCGGCATTCACCTGGTGTTGATTAGATAAACCCCGGAAAACTACCGATCAGAGCAGCCGGTCGCTAGAATTCTCCTACAGACAGCGACTGAATTCGATCTAACTGAAAAGCTGGTTCCGAAAATCCTGCCGCCGTCCGAACCTAGGACCTCCCGGTCAGACGAACTGCAATGACATCAGTTGATGCACTAAGCCACCGCTCCCGGTTTAAATTCTTCAGTTTCTTTACACTATTTAGAAGTGGGAACACCACGTACCACGTATGTTCATAAACATATTTCCATAAGTAGAGCACGATACTTTCTATTTATGTTTGAGAAAAGTTAGTCCAGAAAGTTTACATTTCAAGTTCAAGAAATAGATCGAGTGTTTTGACAGGGGAATTAAGAAGCTTCTTTTCGAGGGGAACAAGGGAAAGTTTGCACAAACCAGTCCTTAACGCCAAATATTGACTCGTATCAACATATGATACGATGTTGATAGTATTCAACTGGTTTAAGGTGAAAATGAGGTTTCTGAGGGGCCGAATTTTAGAAATTGACATATATAATAAAATGTTAAATACACAGCGAACTGCTTTAAATGTATGCTTATACGAAAAAATAATTTAACGAGCAATAAAAACAGTTCCGCGAAATATATTAAGGATTCATTCACTGACGCAAATATTTGACATAGAAGTCAACATGCAAATTAAAAACAACATTCACCCGATGGAAAAATTTGCTTTAAAATCATATAGAAATAATCGATCACAATATTTTACATAAATAATGATGACCAAATGATAACGAGAAAAACTGACAAGAAAATAACACGAACGAAATTGTTATGGTCACAAATCAGTTAAATTTCTTATAAATGTTATACTTTTTGGAATGCTACTTATGTATAGAAAAAGTTATGAAATACTGCAACGAACAATGATGATTTTTCATCAGAAGAATTAGTATTGTAGAGCCCTGAGATAAAGAGAATAATTCTTGTTCCACAAGATTTAAATTACTTCCTCCAACACTTTGTGTAGTCAGAATCCATGTTTTGTGAACCCTTGCTACCAAAACATTAGTTGACGGCGAAACAGGAATCCGTCCGTCTTTGAACAAAGCTTGCAGGTACACCATAGGGAAATTTTTCACCAAAACTATTATTCTCAATCCGGCTGGTGTCGCGTCTTCTTGAATTTGAAGCGAATATTTTGAGTTTTGAAGGTACTTTACATGAAGTCGCAACGGCTTTTTTCAAGTTTTCCCAACCTAGCTCCAATTTTTTTCTTTTATATTGTTCTCAGATATTCCAAAATTCCTTTATAAAAACGACGCAGGTCGTGATTTTTGTTCTCAATAAAATAAGTGTGTCAAAATTCGATCTTTGAATACGTGCATGTTAAAGTCTCTGAATTTTTGAAACTTGCAAATGCAAATGTTCAATTTTGTTTTTGAAGCATTGGGAAATTTGTTTTATCTGAGGCTAGTGCCGTGCTAAACCTGAGTACAAACACCAACGTGAGAAAAATTCTGCTGGTTAGAAAAACTTTCGCTGGTTCAGGTAGTAATTTAATTTTACGTGTCGTTACAATTAATGCGAGAAATTACGTGCTGTTGCAGCAATATAAGTTTGATATTTTTCAATTTTTTTTTCCTTTTAGGAAATTCTACCTTTTAGGGGATTGTACTATATTTCTGTAAGTTTGATATTGCTGTAGTTTTGCGCGTACTTTTCACCAGATAAGTGAGGTTTATATGTTCCCCCAAAGTTTCAGGGTCATTTTTTGTTAAAAGTGTTAGAGACTCAGAGAAAAATCGTCATTCGGCTGTTTATTGAGAGTACTGCGTAATGGAAAAAGGCGCGCGCCCAATGAATCATGGAAGCGACAGGGAATAAAGCACAGATATCTCTGTTGACGGAAGATAATGCGCGAGCGTTAGTGATGCGTCGGGTGGGAGGGGGCGGTGGGCGGAAAGACGTGATAACGGGGCAGCAATAAAAAGAACCGCTGCAAACTTCAGTATTTCAGTGCTCTATCAGACGTTTGTTCTCTTTCACTTGGCAGCAAGAAAATACTTACAAGCATTACAGTGGGATGACGTGGATCATTTTTAAAGGCAGAAAGTTAATTAAAATGAGAGTAAAAGTGGCTGTAGTCTGATATATTACAGTTGCAATAGCCTGTATCTAAACCCTACGGAGAGTAGATTGCCTCTATTCTTTTACAGTCTATTGGAAGATAAGATTATTGTGAATCGTGATACCTAGTATGTAGGCGTCTCACATTCAATTCTTCAATGTACGTTGTATTTGCAGAGAAAGTCATTTCTAATCCTGGAGCACAGGTACTGAAGAAATCAAATGGTACAGAATGTTACGTTTGGAAACGTAAGATCGCTACGAACTGACATTTTTTCGGTTTCTAAAAGTGCCAGTGGTATGCGTTTCTATTCGTACACGTTAAACTTCAATTCAATTAGGTATTCTTTTTTCTTTCAAGTATTATTTCTGTGTACAAGCCATAATGTACTGTTGTAAAACTTTTGTAAGATTTTTCAATACTTTTCCGTTTTTCTTCCCCCAAATGAGGGTATAATGGTGTCCTTCGCCCAAATTTCTTTAATTTATGTGCAATATAATTAAGAGTAATAAACCTGAAAGATTTTCATTTTTCAAGTTTCCGAAGACTAAAATTCATTTGACACTAAGAGAAGGTAAAATGACCTAAAATATCTCCATACTCAATCACTTAGTCAAGCCAGTCTGACCAGAAGAAACAGAAACAAACTACATGCCGTCTCACCAAACTCATGAATACAAATCGCTAAATTAAAAACGTAATTTTCCTTTAAAAAAAAGGAAAATTAACCTGATTGACAATTTGTTGTTGTATTATTGAACAAATAATAACCACCAAAATTATAAATAGATCCAAGACAAATTTATAGCGTCATACAACGTGTAAATTTATTACAGATGTAAACAAAGTGGCTCAAAGATGGCTTTTCATTATTCGTTTTGTAACAGATGTAATACGATTAATGTAATGTAATACGTGATCGAACGACACCTTGAGCAACGCCTAATAACTTACAATGAAGAGTTCACTGCTAAAATATTCGTTTTCCAGGAATATAAAAAAACTCTTTAAAAGCTAAAAACCTAAACTGAAGAGAAATATCCTCCTTGAAGTGTTATAAACCCGCAAAAACTAAATCACTTATTTCATTGCACATGACCAACAGCGTGCGAGTTCGCGGTCGTAAATTCGGGCACGTGCTTGTCTGGGGGCAGCCGTTCAAATCCAGTCGGTCGGGTCGAGTCCGTTCTTCAGCTGTTGCCGCCAGCCGCCCAGCGGTCATCGGGTCGTGGGCCGGCGTCTGCCCGTTCAACCCCGCCTCCCGCCACTTCCGCCACGCCGCCCCGCCCGGCTCTGCTGCCGCCCTGCCCCACCCCGTCCTCCTGCCCACACCGTCCCACCCCCCAGCACCGCTCGGGCGTGGAGCCAGGGGCGGCGGCGGCGGCGGCGAGCGGCCCTGAAGCCGACCAGCGCAGCGCCCAGTCCAGTCGGGGGCCAGAAATTTCACCTTTCGCCGTTAGGCGCGCGTGGTACAGTTAGCCAAGCTCGCGCGCCGACGCGACGCCGTGGCGCCGCCGCCAGGTCAGGGTGGCGCCGCCGCCGGCGGCGGCGGCGGCGGCGGCGGCGGCGGCGACGGCTGTTTTCGGGGGCGGGGAAGGGGGAGAGCAGGGAAGGGCGGCGAGTGGGACGGGAGGAAGTCAAGGGGGGGGGGGGACGGGGGCGACGCGGCGGTGTCAGGGTCGTCTGTGGGGGCGGGGGGGATGGTACAGATGGCGATAGCAGGGTGGAGACGGCGCTAGTGAGACCTGCAGCGGGGGGTTGCGGCGGGGCAGCGGAGGAGAGTGGTGGAGCAAACAGCGGGGTGACGGCAGGGACGGCTCCGGAGCGGCGCAGGAGCAGCGGTGGTGACGGCGTACACTCCTCCGGGCGCCTCCGGGCTTCTCCGGGCGAGTGAAGATGGTGCCGATAAAGCGAACTCTCGTTTGATGGTTGGGCAGCTGATGTAGTCATCCGCCACCAACTAGCACTTTTGCCTCTCGTTATCTATATCAAACTTGATCGCGGTTTTATAAACTATCCCTTAATTTGGTTGAATGCAAGTTCGTGCCACCATCAGAGAAAATGTGCATGGCTTGTTACAGAGTGTATCACTGACGTATATCTTTATCCACAGTAAAGAATATAAACTTCGTCATTTTTAATCCGAAATCTTTTAATTTTCCCGACTAGTGATCGGAAACCAGCCATCGTAATAATTACTTGGTTGAGTAATTACTTAACAAACACATTTCCCGCAACAAATTTCATTTAATTGAATTGTGCAAAATTAATGCATTGCCAAATTCGCAATATGCCCTTCTATTTACTTGCTCAATGGTTTGAGTAAATGGAAAATCCAGTAAGTGATTGTGCAAAACTATTTTGGTGTCATTTCAATTTATAATAAAGCTTTATAATCAATGAATTAACAATGTAATTGATTATTAATGGAAGGCATACATATTTAATTTATTTTCATCAGAAATTTTGTGAGGAGTATATTCTGGATATAATCCATACAACGTATTTAGTTTTTCGGTATATTTAGAGAATTTGACATAATTCTCATTTTACAAAAGTGGAGAAGAAAGCAAAATGTGCTTCATTCAATTAATACATTCCATTTCTCCCCATGCATTATCCCTTCCAGGAAGACAGGTACAAATATATTCTTCACACATTGTAGTTGTTGATGGAAGATGATTTTGGTGATACACCAATGGCTATTCTGAGGAGAACTATGTTCCAGATATGATGATCGCTTGATGTCACATTTTAATTTCTTTTTAATAATACTAATGTAGGAAATTATTACATTCCTCACTCGAATAGTTTTTGGGGAGTATTTTTCTTGTTATATCCACTTTGTCACCCCACGAATTACTCAAATTTAGTAAACATGAATGGAATATTCGTCTTCTACTGAACTTGAACAAGGGTTTTACGATTCTTCAGTAAGTTCTTCTCTATTTATCTACTACACCCTTCCCATAAGGAAATATTAATTGAGTATTTGGCCTTCCATAGAAATGGCACTTTAACCACTAATATCTCCTTCCCATTATTTTTACTCGACCCTTGGCCTTGAAAGACTTGATAGCGTTCTTTCATGGAGAAGATTATGCAACAGAGCTGCGCGCCGCGAACCACGAAAGACGTTGCGCTTTTACTGCAGTCCGTTGCTCGGTTTTCCCAATCTCGCACTACAAGAAGCTACCATAGCTAGTGTGGTCTTTAACGTTGTCTTTCATTTTTCACAAAGGAAACAACATTTTTTTGTTCTCCACATTTGTATTTGTTTGAGTTAATTCAAAAATGTAATTTAGAAAAATGTATTATAGCAAGTTAAGGTCTGCCATACAATGACAATGCACGCGTATTGGTAAAGTTATAAATCTCATAGGGACCCTATAGATCAAATAACCATGTATGTTATTGGTGATATCGGCCGTGTGTCGTTCATTACTTTTCGTAATACCACCTTATAAGAAAAACTAATGTTAAATTAATATAACCTATCTTGATTTCATCCGCTGTCTCCAGCTACAACTGATTTCTTGACTTAACGGACAGCGGACTTAACGGAACTCAAATCCTTAACGGACGCCGGCAATAAATTGACGTTTCGTCCCGCTGTGTAATTGCGTTAAGTCAATTAAACAAAACAGAATTTCGAAAAAAATCTGGGAAGCAGAGAAAAGCGGATAGAAAAAAACGGAGTCCCGTAAACAACATGGAAGTCTCAGCAGGTCACAAAAGGGGAATCTGAAGTGCTGACCGCTCGCCTGGCGGTCTCGTCGGCCGCCCAAGGCTGCGAGGGCGCCGTATCCTGCAAGGCGATGCGGCGTGGGCGCGCGCCGGGGCTCGAAGCACGGCCTCTGACTCACCTCCAGAACGTTCTCTCTCGCGGCAGGCCGAGCGCGACGCCGGCCGCCATCCCCCACCTCGCCTCGCCACACGCCACACAGTGGTTCCAAATGACATCAAAAGGCCGCACAGAAATTTTAAACGGGTGTTTTTATCATTTCACTCATCAAAATAAAAGTTTACAGCAAAATTAAAAACGTAACATTGAATATAATTCGTCTAATAGATTATTCTGAAGCTTTATATTTCATTTCAGCTTTTCTTCTTCATTTCTATTAGCGAAATGAACATTTTTTTAAGAGAATTCATCCTTTGTGTCGTAGTATATATTTTACTTACGTGACATTGTCTTGGCATCATTTCATGAGCATCAATTGATGCAAGCTAAAAATGTGCTATTCAAACAATGTTCTTTGGCAGAATTTGAAATTTCCTAACAAATTTTGCGCTGAGTTTTTTTTTGTTTTTTTTTAATGAGAAATAGAAAGTGTGAGAGGTATTTACTACTCACTGAGTGAAAATTATTATTAATGTTATAAAATTGTTCTTTTAAGTAATAACATATTATTTATTCAGTATAAATATAATGCATTGTAAATAAATAAGTCACAAGCCCTAAAGTCACTTCGGTATGTTAAAACAGAAAGAAATGTTAAATATATTCGGTTCATGTTTCACAGTCGCTGAAACACGAACCGAATATATTTACGTGTTCTTTCTTATAAATAAATTATCATCTTATTCATCTTTAAAAGTGTACGGATATGAAGATGGTAATTATATTTCATATTTGTTGAATTTTAATTTATTGATATTTCTGTGTTTATTTTCATTTATTTTCGTGGCTGCTTTCCCACAGTGTGGGCAAGCTCCGCGGCCTCGTTGGGTCTCCTGGGCAGTGGGGGGTGGCGAAGCAGGCGCCCACTGTAACGGTGAAGGCGGCACGGGAGGGCGGGCGGGCTGCGTCATTCTGAGTCGCTGCTTCTAGACACACGGTCGCCCAACGGAGAATATACCACGATATTCTTCTCATATTTTGTTTTTTGATACGAGATGGAGAAGGACCCCAGCCGCACACTCGAAAGTTACTGTTACAAAAATATATTCTTAAAATAAGCAGTTGTTCAAAATTAATTGTTCTTTCACTTTTGTTGTTTTGAAAGATGTCCTATGTTAATTTGTGGAAGTTATTTTAAATGTATATTAATATTTATCTCCTCTTGTACTTCTGTACATGTGCAAATAAAATAAATACCGTGTTATAGTTTTGCCGAAATACTCGTACATATTTTACAGTCAAAATAAAGTTTCATTTTTTATAATCCGGGCGTTTTTTGTTACTTGTGTATACGGTTCATTCATTCACAAATCTGTCACCCATGTAAAGATATTTTCTATTTAGATCTTGGAAATGATACATTTTAGTCATTGACCGGAATTTATTTAAAGCCGTTAACCGGAGAAGAAAGAATAGAACATTATGCATATGCTCGTAGTTCACAAGTATGCTCTGATTGCATTATTTTATGAAATTCCGATGGTAATGTATGAAAATGATGTGGGATGGGCTTACGGTTATATTGATGGTTACGATATTTTGTCACCTTGTATACAATACGTGTGGTGCAAATACTGCATACATGAATTTAATGTGCCCTCTGCCAGATTCTTACAGTGCGTAATGCATTATTTAATGTACTGGGATGCAAATGTTGTAAACTTCGCCAAGTTTACTAACCCCGTCATTTTATGTCCATATCTCTAAAGTAATTTATTTCAAAAATGAGATTTCTCGAAGTGATTCATTCATGACCGACGTAATCCAAAACTACTCCCACCTGTCTTCTACGTTACGTAATGGAAAAAACGCGCATAGTTCCTTGTTCCAAGCACTATTTCAAAGAATGGATGACGAAAGCACCACCATGCGTTGATTTTGCGGTTAGGCAATGCCAGGGATTTGCATCTCGCAGTAGTTTTGTTATACGTGCCATTTAGATCATCGTAATATGTGCTAAATATATGTTCACAGCCCTCAAGTATTGAAATAACATCCATTATGTCTTTTACAAAACTAAAGCACACGTTTTCAAGCAGACGTGTGCTTACTCAGTAAATGTTGAATCAGTACGTTGAGCTCTTTGAGGTTATCTCACTCGCAAAGAAAATGCATTCTATGTCAAATATTTTCTATCAATGAAATATGTCCTTTTAAAGCCTTGAAAATGACGGGTGTACACAAGATACATTGATATACTATAACGGGCACAAAATGGACGTTCAGAGCAATCAATGTATTGTAGGAAGGCTAGTGGGATCGGGATTCATACTTGTATACGAGTATTGAATCCTCACTTTTGAGAACTTTCTTATCGATTAATTTCATCGACTCGATGAATTTGTTCAAAGTAACAAAAGATGTCGTATAAGAACCCATAATCCAACAAAACGTATTTGTTATTTATATAGTTTTTATTTTCCCGCCTTACTTTGTAAGAAGAGAAAGTATTGTAATCGTGCGCCAGAAAAGACCAATCTTTCGACAGAGAAACTCTTACTGCCGGGCCTTCAAAACGAAAAAGTGGATAAATATTGTTATGTGTAGTAAATTACTTATTTTAACATGTTTAGTCAGAATTTATGTTTTATGAGTCCTTGATACCAAAAACTGATTGACACGAAAGCGTCTGTTTATCCGTCCATCCGTCCTTCGGTCAGTGATCAAGCTAGCGCCTAAATTGTTCAAACGATTTTCTGCAAAATTGATATTCCCCGATCGATCTGAATTAACTCAAGACCCTACGAGTTAGAAACAAATATTTTGATTTTGGGTGGTACTATACATAGATCTCAACATTTTCTACCTTCTTTCAAAAATTTCTCCAAATTGTTTGATTAAACTTTGTTTCCGAATAACATAACGGTCAGGCAGGAATAGCATAAAGTAAAGGACTTAAAAATGGCGCAGGTTTGATTTTGATTGAAATCCCTTATTTTTCGAAAATTGCAGAAGTTCACACTTTTTGGATGTCTTCCTACAATTTCAACACGGAAGAATAATTCCGGCTAAAACGGCTCCAATTGTTTTCTTTAAATTTTCTCCTCATATGTATCAAAGAACGGCAAAAAGTTATCTTAATTCTATTTCCGGCTATTTTTCTGAATTTTGGAAAATTGCAAAACGCTAACATTAAAATGATAGAATAATGTTGATGATAAAAATTTGTCTTAAATATTTTTTTCCTAAAATTTCAGATCTTTAAAAAAGGGTAATGTACAATTATTGGAAAAAAAAGAGTAGTTTTCGCGTAATTTCTACTTAAAGTTAATGTAAATTATAAAACAAACTTTCTCAAAACACGCTCAATTTTTTTTTCCATATACGTGCGCGGTTAGATTTAGAAGAACATGACAGATCTCAGTTAGGTTGAAAACTCTGAATTTTCGAAAATTGCAGAATTTTGAAATAATGCGAGAAAGAAGGTGCTGTTGTAGCATTAGTAGTTTCTCATGGTATTTCGAATAGTAAGTCCGAAGTCACAAATAGCGGATACAACAGTGACCGTTTGCTCTACATTGGCCTAATGACGTTAAAACTATTTCAGGCGATGACTTTGTTTTTGATCTTTTATTCCCGCCCTCACGATCGTTCTCGTGGAATGGGCTCCCCCTGAAGAAGACGGGCGCTCGGAGCCCGCGAGGCCGCGTCGCCGTGGCCGGGTCGCGGGGCGGCACGGGGGGAGGGGCGCATACCGCCTGCGCCCACGCGCAGCGACGCGAGCCGCCGTGGGTCGTGAGCTCACAGCCGGTTCTGGAGGCGGAGGGCCTCGCCGCCTGCCGCCCTCCGCGTCGATTCACCTCCGCGAAGGCCCCTCTCCATTCAATGCGCTGTCGTCACTGAAAGATTCGCCTCGGATTCAAGGCAACGGGAGGCCGACGCTCAGACCCGTTAATTGTGGGAGATTCGATTCACTATTGGGGAGAAAAAATTCGGAAAGGATATGACGAGGATTTTTGTTTTCCGGGCTCGCAAATTTTCTGTGAATAATGACTTTGAACCAATAAATTGATCGGCATTGCTTTACGCTTATACAGTATGCTTCTAATGGTCACAATCAAAGAAAGGTTCGACCCTAAGGTGAGAATTGAGGAAAAGACAGGCGAGACAAAATGATATCCTTTTTGAGAAAACTACAAGGCCATCCGCCTGAAATAGATCAACCGAAATAATGTTGGTAACCTAGGATTTTCCACCACACAGTAAATTCGTTCAAATTCATACTTACGTAACTAAAGTAGTACCAACTAAAGTTAAGTTGGTGCCGAAAAATCGCCTTGACGGGACTCGAACAGCATCCACCCGAGCTAGAGAACCTGGTTACGGATTACCCAAGTCCAACGGCGACTAGTAAATCTCAAATATAAAACATAACATATTAATTAATGGGGGTACACCCGAAAAGGGAACCTGCTCATGATCACCTTCACTCAGTCGGCTACAGTTATTACCACCTACACAATTCGTCCTTCCGCCACCGGCTCGCGGCCGCCGCCCCCGCCGCGCCACCTCCTGGCAGCGAGGGGCTGAGCGGGGGCCAAAGCGCCCTGGCCTGGTTTCTCCCACGCCCCGCACGCAGCGCCGCCGCCCTGCCAACGCATGCGGCGTTTCGCCCCGCCCCGCCGCGCCGCGCCACGCGTCGTGTCAAAGCATTGCTGGGGCATGTCGTCGCATGTGCGCTTTCCCCCTCGGGACACAAGGGAGCGGTAGCGCAGTGCATCAACTGATGTCACTGCAGCGCCTCTGACCGAGAGATCCTAGGTTCGAGTCCTGACGGCAGCAGGATTTTCGACACAGCTTTTCAGCTTGGTTGAATTCAGTCGTTGTCTGGAGGAGAATCCTAGCGGCCCGCTGCTCTGATCGGTAGTTTTTCGTGGTTCTCTGATCAACACATGGCGAATGCAGGAGCAGTACCCTAACAAACGGACCGCGTGCGATCTTTCCTTCCTCTTCCTAGTCTTATCCTCTCCCCTCACACGCACACTTACACTTACATGCACTGCACTACTACACATGCCGGGAGACAGGTCGGGAGCTTAAAGATTGTCCCGGCTGGAGCGGTGCCCCGCAGGTGCAGTTCTGGTTGGGAGAAATCTCGCTATCCGTCGGCGCCGGATCTCACCATCCAGCGGGGGAAGATCAGCGCCGCCTCCCGAGGAAAAACATGCACTACACTTTCGGGACTAATGACTTAAGCTGTTGACGGCTCGGAATGATTAACCAATCAACCAACCACAGATACAAGGGTGCACATCCTGATTTATATTACTATAACTATTTCCCAGTACCAATGCGCCAGTGGCAGCGAGCGTAAAGTCAATGCCTTTCGGCTCGAGCATGTAAGTGTTTGGGAAGTCACGAGTTTGGTCCCCGCCAGGTGCAAGATGCGTTTAACAGTGGTTATTTTGGGTGGCCAGTCCAAGTTACTCTGCTCTGAACTATTCTATAGTTTTCATGATTGCTTTCCGGCGAATACCGGAGCAGCATTTTAAAATGGACCTCGTTCCGAATGAAATTCTTGTTTACCTTTCTTATTTCAATTTCCATCCTTCTATCCGAGCGGTGGGTTGATCAGCTCAGTTGGGTGGACCCTACCCATTACCGATTGGTGATGGGTAGGGCTCATCCTATTGATCTAGGAAAAAACTTCGACAAGCATCAGAGGCAGTCATGGCCTGAAGCGAGCTGTAAGACTAAAATATCATTAATGTGCTACAGTGTCCAATGATAAGAAAGGATTGATTAAAACATCAACCAATCCCAGCTGTGAGCAACAAGCGATATCCAATATTCCCAACTCAGTGTCATTTTGACTAAGTGCACCTGTTCTTCTTTCATCTGTCAAATATATTTATTCTGAGAATAATATAATTGTTCTGTGAAAACAAACACAACCGAACCTTTATTTTTAGGGTATTTGCATTTGTATTATTCGTCTCTACATCTTAGATGCAGACGCTTTCATGTTAACATTTCAAATACTCCCTGTCTAAATCCGGCTCGGTTGAATATGTCATTCTATTCATAAATGTTACAATAATTATTCAACCAATGATACGGGCCATCAGCTAGTAGAAGCTTTCAAGACATCCAAGTAAAAGTTACCAAGTATAGTAGTAGATTGACACCATGCGTCAGGAATAACTGTACGGAAGCTTAAGACTGAAGTTGTGTTTGTAGTTCTGACGATATAAGATGTTAGGCTGATGCGCCGACGACGAAAGAGAAAGTAGATACCGTTACAGCGTATGATGTTTAACTTGCTCGAAAGCGCTCGTGAGACTTGTGTGTAATATTTGTTTCAATATTTTAAGTATTAAATTTTTAAGGAGATTTTAATTTGAAAACAATTCTACGATAGACTGTCTTTTGTAGAAAAAATGTATATTGCATTAGATTTGCATTCATGAACATGTTCTAATAAATCAAGAAGTTAAAAAATGTATTGGGATTTGTTCTCTTTCGAATACTTATCTTGAATATTAATAGGTACTACAATGGAACAATGACTCCCACATTTTCATTACTGTTCTAACAAAGAAACCCGTCTATATCGACGAACATAAATTATATTAACCTTTGTGACTAAATGTATACAGATAATGATCGGTTCTTATTAGCTTTTGCTTCACGAATATAACATTAATTTGGCGTCTCGGTGACAAAGATATGTCACAAGAACTCATCTCATTACCACAGACGTGCATGAAACACCTACTACGAGCAGTATAGTTTGCGTCCATACCACTTACATCACATTTCTCGGCTTTTCTCAAAAGCTAGAACCCCATCTAGTATTTACAAGTTACGACTTTCGCAGTCTTGCGCGTAATTTGTCATCATGCGTTGGTGGAAAGAAGAAGTTTAAGATGCTGTTAGTCGTGCTCAAAACCTCTGTAGTGGGCACTCGAGATAAGGAATCCTCTGAGCGGAGCGTAACAGACGCAAAAGGCGAGCGTGTGCGTTTCGGCACGGCGACACGGCGTTTGTTGGCAATGCGTGACTGAGCTGCTGGCTCCGCAAATCCGCAAGAGGCACCGCTGCAAGTGGGCGCGCGGCAAAAAACTACAGGCAGCGAAAATCGTGCACACAATACAGCTGACTCCTGTTTTTGCGTCATATCTCGGAAGGCGGAAGCAATCGGTCGCCAAATGAAAGTTCTTTCTGTTCATTTCAACTGTAAAGATGTTCACGACCATAACGTGGCTCGTGGTTTAAAAGTCAACGTTTTTGCCTCTGATACTTTTGAGTTGAAAAAGATATTGATTCGAAAATGATTTCATTTCAGTCAAATGAAAACTATTGAGTTATTTGACTTTTGATTTAAATTAATATGAATATATTTCACAAAATTGATATATCCTGTTCATTCTTTGCTTTATAATAACGAAGAGTTGAAACAAAAATAAAGTAGTTTTAAAAAGAAAGTTATTAATGTGATATAATACAACAGTTCTGCTTCACTAATCGTTATATTTTAGGACAGTTTTGTGCTGTCTTCAGGTTTTTCTTTTTTCGTTGTCGAAGCAGCAAATCTTGGAACTAAATTGATGCACTATGTCAATTACAAATACCATATGACTGAGGAGGAAAATAGATAATTCGACGTCAATTTGTACATCATTTTTTTTTCAGTTTTTCAAAATTCCTTGCATTATTATAATACTAAGGCAGTATGCAATATAATGTAAACAATATAATGTAACTCAGAAGAAAGCACAGAAATTCACAGATGTTATAATTCTCCGATAATAAAGGAGTGTATGAAGAGGATATATTCTATAACGACTTGCAAGAAAAAAGCAACAGACGTTTAGTTCTATCCGCGTGCAACGCCCACAGAACGGGTATCAACGGTGAGAAACACGCAGCGTCATTTCCGTGCGCGCGTTAGTTGTATTTGATGGTCACGTTTCGTGTCCCTTTGAGACGCCTCCGCTGCACCTGGACGCGGCGGGCAGCCGCCCACCCAGGCGACGTCCCACGGCCCGCGCTGAATACGGCCACCGCCAGGACCTGCACCGACGCCCACGCCATTACAGCAGGCCGGCACCGGAGCGGGGGCTCAGCGCATCAACTGATGTTACTGCAACACCTCTCACCGGGAGGTCCTAGGTTCGAGTCCTGACGGCGGCAGGATTTTCGACACTGACTTTTCAGATAGGTCGAATTCAATCGGTATCTGGAAGAGAATTTTAGTAGCCGGCTGCTCTGGTCGATAGTTTTCCGTGGTTTCTCCGATCAACACCAGGCAAATGCCGGATCAGAACCCTACCAAACTGGCCACGGACCGCGCGCGATATTTCCTTCCTCTTCCTTGTCCTATCCTCACCCCTTACACACACACTTACACTAATATGTACTACACTACTACACATGCCGGCAGTCCGGTCGTGGACTTAGAACTAGTCCCGGCTGGAGCGGTGCCCCGCTGGTGGGAGATACCTGGCTAGGAAAACCCCGTTAGCCGACGGTAGGTCGGCGCCAGGTCTGGCCATCCAGCGGGGAAGACCACTGCCACCTCCTGAGCAAAATCACGAACTACACTTACGGGACTAATGATCACAATAGACGCTCAGAATCACTAAATAATCAATGAAAGCAGGCCGGATTTACCTACACGCAAAAGAAGCGGTTGCTTGGGCGTCCCCGTCCATGGGGGACCGAAAACAATTCCCGAAAAAATTCATAAGTTACTCCAAAACAGTGTTATAAAATACATATAGATTATGATAAGTTGTGAACTCTTCACTTTCAAAAATTCACCCACTAATTTTCTGTAGTTAGAAAAATGTTGGTTTTGAAGCGATAAGATACTAAACACGTATTTGAATGTGTAGACAAGAATCACTTAAAAATTGATTTAAATATTAAATAAATTAAAAATATATTTAGAGAAAAAATATATTATATATTTAATTATACGAGTAATTCGTTTCATTTTCATTTGTACAAAGGTTATCTATTAAAATGATTGTATTTTTAGTTAATCTGTAGGAATGTTTCTTCTAGGATGACCCCAACGCGAATTTGTATTCGAGGGCCCCGCCTTAAATCCGGCCCTGTAACACAACCACAATTACGACCACCACAATCACATTGCCAGGACGCATTCCCTGTTGTCATTCTCAGCGGACCTCTAAGACTCGTCCAGTGTACATGCAAGGAGCTGGTGAATACTGGGATAGAAGTGTCACATAGTATATTAACAGTATAGGAAAAATAGGATAGAAACACTAAATAGATTTCAAAATATAAAATTTATTACTCGTTTATATCTTCAACTATTTACTAGACAGTGTAAATAAACTGATAACTGTTGTAAAATTTATAAGAACGCTCTGCAATGATTGTTTTGTTTTTAAATTGTTGTTGTAGTGTCATGGCTGCCATGGCTTTCTCCTTTCAGACTTGCGCTTCGAATCGCAGCAATTGACATTTCCGGAAGCTCAATTCAGTATTTGTAATAATTACAATCTTAAGAATACATCAATTATCTTTTTTTGAAAATGCTGCTTTGCTGTAACCTCTGGAGTAGTAAAGCTTTCTTTATGCTCCACATGACTGGGGACACAATTGATGCACGTAATTTGTCACTGCCGGAGAGCTACCGCCTGAGACATATCGCTACTTCTCGTGAACTGATGATATTACAAGAAACTAGAATCCGAATTGTGCAACTTAGTTGAGCAAATATTGTCAATAGAAAACATTTTGAAGTTAGTAATTAATACACAAGTATAAATTAAACAAAATTCTATTTATCATTTTTTTTCTAGATTATCTTACTCTCGAATAAGGAATATTCAAATAAGCAAAGGATGTTTTACTAGCTCAGTTTGTTTTGAGAGATTATTATCAGCCATAAACTCTACCAAATGTACAACTATATAAAAAGGGCATTGAAATACCTTGACGCTCCATATGGAAGCCCTCTGCTCCTGCTTCCTGGCTGGCGTAGGAGCGGTGCTCCGCGGACGGTGGGCGCGAGTAGATGGGGCAACGCTTTGGGCGGGGTGCAGCAGAGGGCGCTCTCGGAGAGCGGAAAAGGCGAACCATTGTTTATGCACAAAAACTGGTCTGCGCCTGCGTGGGTCTGCTTCTTGCGCGCCGGCGGCACAAGGTTCATTGCAGCCACCACCGCCAGCCAAACCACCGCCACCGCAACCCAAACCGCTGCCATCGCCACCACCACCTATACCGCCCCCGCATGCACTACCCCTACCGCCTCCGCCTCCACCACCTCTACCGCCTTCACCACCACCTCGCCCGCCTCCACCACCATCCAACCCCTCCGCCGCCCCGCCAGCTAAACCACCGCCACCGCAACCCATGCCGCTGCCATCGCCACCACCACCTCTATCGCCTGTCACCACCACCCCTACCGCCCCGCCTCCACCCCATCCCAATCGCCCCACCCACCTCCGCCGCCTCCACAACCTCCGCTACTGCCACCCCAACCGTCTAGTCACCCCCACTCAAACCGCCACCTCTTCCATCGCGGCACCACCTCTCCTCCACCTCCACCGTCATCCCAACCGCTACCGCCACCGCTCATCACCGCCTTTGTCCAACTGTGGGCCAAGGCACGCTTAGGAAGACAAAAAATGACGAAGGCTTCCGCGCTCTACGTCCGTGTTAACATGACTATCCGGAAGACGTCATTGTTTTACGCCTTCATGAAGGTCGGAGTTTGTCGGACGAAACATTAGCAATATTACCGAGGAGGAAGAAAGAAAGAAAGGAAGAGATAATTTTATAAAATTGGAATTGTTGAAAGTAAAATTATATTCCTTTTTGGTTTTGTAAGGTTAATAATTGATCCTTAATTCAATGGATAATTATACACCAATTTTCTGATTGTTAGCTTATAAGAAACGTCTTTTGATTCAGAGTGCTATCATTATTTGAGAGTAAAGGCCAAGATAGTATTACTCCCTTTAATTATACGGGAGAATTGCTTGTTTCAATTGTAAAACATGAAAGAGTATAACACATTATATTAAATTACAAAAAAAGACACTAATTGTTCCTGAGACTATATCGCACGGATATCCTTAATGGTTCATAAAAAGAACAGAAAAATTTGTTGCAAGAAATAAACGGTTATGTAAATTAATACATTAAAAAGTGAGGCAAGAATATTCAATCCTGCAGTTTGTTTGTGAGTAAAGAAAAATGCATTTGTTTTACATTATTTCATCACATATGTTTTTTCACGTTTCACAGATCTTCATTTTTGATTTTTTGAAAAGGTTTGTCTGTCATGGTACAAAAAAAACGCTTGGCGTGCTTTCATTTCGTTTGGCCCAGTGTGTGTGGCGCGCCCGCCATTCTCTCTGCAGGAAGCAGACTATGGCTCTCAGGGGCCCTCCAGCTTCGGCCAGAGGCAGTTACTGCAGCAGAATGCTTGACTCCGCCAGTAAAAGTGAAATCAGAGCGCTCTTTGGAAAAAATATGAAAGAAAAAATATGCAAGTACTTTCCGGGTACTGGAGTAGAATACTTCCTTGTGTTCATTTTATGATGTATCTTTATGCTGTTGAATTTAAAGAACAACAATTAAATGTAATTTTCTTGCACGAAATATAACGGGTTTGAATTCGCTTTCCTTGTTTTTTCTGTGTTTGGAATGTAAACGTTGATTTAATTTTGCTATGTTCGGAAGAGAGAGAGTCAAAAAACAGGCAATGATGAGCAATAATTTTTTTTCCTGTTTTCAAAACCGTTTTGAAACTGCATTAGCTAAAATCAATTTATAGTCGAAAATTAGAAACTTCGAAAATACGAAACGAAATTCGAACTACTATCAAAATTTGATGAAACGATAAGATAATATATACATCAAAATGAAAATCACGAATTAATGTATAGCAAGATATTTAAATATAATAATAAAAATAATAATAATAATAATAATAATAATAATAATAATAATAATAATAATAATAATAATAATAATAATAATAATAAGTTATCAGTAATCATTTGGCACGAATATTATGGGACAGCACAATTTTAACAGACAGGGCGGTTGAAGCTAACAGACCAGATATTGTCTTATTTGATAAAACAACAAGAAGAGCAATGATAATCGATGTTGCAGTTCCCACAGACGACAAACTGGTGTCAACTATTGCTGAAAAGAAACGAAAATACCAACCTCTCGCTGTGGAGTTGAGGGACATGTACAGGTTACGGAGCGTAGACATAGTGCCTGTGATAGTCAGCAAATGGCGTGGTAAGCAAGGATTGGTTGAAAACTGGACAAAGGCTGCGATTAAAAGAAAACATCAGAACAATGCAAAAAGCCGCTTTACTGGGCACAGCAAATATAGTCAGGAAATTTTTAAGTCTCGATTAGGGAAGAAAGCGTACTTAGAATATGAAGACATCACTTGAATCCATCAAAATGTAAAAGACTACAAGTTTTGAGAACTGTACTAACACGAAACCATAAGTATAAGTATTTCTTCACCGAAACTCCATGACTTCGTACTGACAAATTGTGTCTTGAGATTGTCCTCCGACACCTTTTGTAGTGAAAAGAAAACAAATAATAGTAATAATAATAATAATTACGATTATATAATTACTTAATAAAAGTAGTAAAACTAGTAAAAGATAAGAATTGGTAGCGTAACCAACGCGGTATCTTAATTTAATACTGAATACATTCCTCATTTCGAAATTTGGAGGTTTAAAATGCCTTTCTTGAAAAGGCTCGCTGCCAGTGCCTTCGTCTCGCTCGGGCACATTTGCTAGATGTAAGCTTTCTCTTACGTAATGGTGTCTCGTTTTGTAAGGAAGAAGTTTTTCCTGATACTGGAGAAAGAAACTTAAAATACGATATTTGACAATCGTACAAGAAATGCCACGAGAAACAAACATGAATTCATTAAATTTTTACTCTGAATTTCAATATGATGAAAGTGAGTGCTCTTGATTATGTAGTCTTATGTATATTATTCATCAGAAAAAAACTGAGTAGAGAAACTTTCTGTGTAGTACTGAAATATTCACCCTCGTATAATCAATTTTTTGAACTGAAGAATTTCTATTGTGAAGTCTGGTATGTTACAAAGAATATTAATTAAAAAATTGGAAATCGGAAAGAAAAATTGATTAATTAAAACGAAGAATAAATATTGATCCTTACCTCTAGGCATTTCTGAAACTACGGAAGACTAGATTGATAGTATCGATAATGTTCAATAGCATGCTCCAAAATGAAATTGGTAATTACCGTAATATTTTTGTAATATACAGCAACGGTTCAAAATTCAAAATATATTCTTGTTTATCCTTGAAATAGATTTTATTGCATGGGAGTTTTTGTTGTTTTTTTCTCCCTTTCAAAAATTCAAAATTTAAGTAATTTATTGCTTGTTTATCCTTGAACATAGATTTTATTGCATGGGAGTTTTTGTTGTTTTTTTCTCCCTTTCAAAAATTCAAAATTTAAGTAGTATATGAGTAAGTGTAGGGATCACAGAATTTTGAAAATGTGCACACAATTCACTTTTCCCCATAGCACGTCATACGCAGTTTTTAACTGTTTTTCTGACGTAAAATAAATAAATAAAAAGATATTTTTAAATTTTGCAACTTGTAAATAAAATAAGTTGTGTTGGTTTGTCCCAACTAAGAAGAGCTGTAAGTCGTGCGATATCATACAGGAATGTCATTCAATTTCGAATTTTCTATGAAATTACAACTTATTATTTTCGAAAAAGCGTTCTGTCCATCTTTGCGCTCTCTTCATAGTATGACCAAAATGATTTTCCTTTCATATGTACAAGAAACATATAAACAATTAAATTAGGAAAGAGCTTATTTTACAATGATCATTTGATTATAACTTATTGTGGGTGCCTCAACTGCTATGTCCATTAGTTCCGTAACTGTAGTGCATGTTTTCGCTTGGGAGGTGGAGATCGTTGACAACCTACCGTTTACCCCTACTTTATTGTGGATATAGAGAGTTCTTTTTGAAAGTGCTCGTTGTGGATAAACCAAGGTACGTTTACTGTCCAGCGTAGGTACTTATTTCGAATTATCTGTAGTTTATTTAAGTAGCTGTTTGCCGCACCTCCCCAAATTTGACAGACGTCGGTTAGTGTTGTTATTCTATATTTGAATTTGGATGATGAGGAGTACGTGTAGTAAGATTGATGACACCATGCGGGGGCGTCTATTGAGCGCGTCGCAGCGGCCATTGGCGGTCGCCGCCTATGCGGCGTGCCCGTGCGCTATGCGGCGGCGGTGAGCGGGGGAGAAGGAGTGCCCGCCGAGCCGCGCGCTCCTGGCACGCGCTGCCGCCGCCGCTGTCGCTCCGGGGCACCGGCGGCGGCGGCGTCGCGGCGCCCTCTTCGGTTCCGCCTGGCAGCGCTCCGGCGCCGACGCCGCGCAGACGCCAGCGGATGACGCTGTCGGGGGCGTGGCTTCGGGCACGGCAGGATTTCAAACACACAGGAATCCGACCTCAGTAACTGCTCTTCTTCTCTCACGTCTTTTTCCATATCTCGACTTTTTTCTCTTATATCTGCGTTATAACTTGTTCGTTGAATTGAGCATCGCCGAAACGAAATGCAGTTGACGCCGGTTATGGTGAACTCTGATATAGTGAACCCCGGTTATAGTTTGGTTTTTTCGTGTTTCCGGACGCGTCAACTGCTTCGGTCATTAGTCCGTTAGGTCTGAATTCGACCTAGCTGAAAGCTAGTGTCGAAATTCTGCCGCCGTCGGGACTCGAACCTAGGACCTCCTGGTCAGAGGCGCTGCAGCGACATCAGTTGATGCACGGAGCTACCGCTCCCGGTCCTCCCTCGGTTATAGTGAACTTAGTTATGGTCCGTTTCACTTACATTACAAGAAGATATGAAGATCGGTTTTAGTAACCTGAACTTGGCTATAGTGAACTTAGGAAATAAATTCTGGAAATAAATTGGATCCTGGAAATTAATTAAGCAAGTAAAAGGGCCTTCGGAGAGTGGAACCCGTGTTAAATGAATTTCTGTGTTCTAACAGTGCAAGAGACATTGAAAGGTGCCAAGACTGCTTTGCCATACTTAGAAGCAGAGGACCATGCAGAATCAAGTATGAATAGAACACGAACTCTGGAGAAAGATCCAATGAAAAATGTACGAAGCATACAAATGAAAATAATTGTTTGTTTTTTTACATGCAAATAAATATATTTAATTTTCAGTTTGCGCTGTAAATGAATGTTGCTGTATAAAAATAAAATAAATTATTATGGATAATTTCCTTTTAATTTAGACATCATAGGATATAGTGAACCAAACATATTTGTCCCCACAAAATCACTATAACCAGAGTCGATAGTATTTGAACTTTTTTTTTGGGGGGGGGTCCACTTGAACGTACCGATTTTGATGCGGGCGCCGCGCTCTTGACGTTTCTGCTGACCGGAGTGTGCCCCCCAAAATACAATAGGATTTGAAACTGACAAGAATCCCATAGCTCTTACTTCAGTTACCCTGATGTTTTGACATGTCTCCTTCCATATTCCTTTTATACCTACTTTACACATACATTGTTTAGTAAATCGATCGTCGTTTTGCTGAAATATTCTACAATTTGATTTAATATATTTTCCACTTAAGTTTTTAACTAACGATCCGTTACTTGCTTCTCGAGAGATTCTTTCTTCCATCCTTTGAGCGCGCAGGAGCGCTCTAAAAACTCGTGCGTCAACTCCATTCGACTTTCTTCAACCCTACAAGTATCCCTGTGGGACGAGATCTGATATCTGCCGCAAGCTATCCAGCACAATTATGATACGAAAGTGTCCTAGGATGTTAGTATGGGGCAGGTGGTGATTGCATTCGTCGTACATCGGCGGTGTAGCCGCAGCAAGTGAGGCTCTAGGACTCGCGTGCGCCCAGCAGGAGCAGCCCGCCCACTGTAAATTTGAACCCAAGTGGGTGCTAGATGGTTGATGAGATTCATGGAAGGGATGTGCAGTTTTAAAACGCATTTAATAAATAAGAACAGTAGTGTTCAACGTCTCTTCAAAACGTTTGACATGGCAGGCTACAATAATGTTACCGAAAAAGATTCGGGGGCATTGCGTAATATATACTTGTATTTTGTTATTTTCGATTTCAAACAGTTTATCATCATATTCATACGACGGAAATGAGATCAGTCTTTTCCAATGTAGTTTTTGCAACCGTGGCCCTAGGTTCCACAGCCTTGTTTGACTGCTTATGTAGTGCAGTCCATTGGCAAACTCTTCGCCAAGGAAAAACATTGCACCCACGTTTTGGAGAAAGTCTTCTAATGATTTCAACTTTTGATACACTTCAGATCATTAAAAACGTACTACGAAAACCTGTTATTTTTTAGGCATATGAACAGTGGTGCAGTCATCTTTGCGTAGCAACGTAGGTATTAACGCTGAAACTTACCATTTAAGTAAAGTAAGTGAACGATGTCACCTTAAGACTCGCAAGTGCACAAAACTGTACAGACAATCATCAGACGAGTAGAACGAAAGTGTGGACACTTACTGACTTACCCTCGTATATGAGAACTTGTTTTTGCGCAAGATTTCTGGCATCTCATATTGTCTGACCTCCCCTGCTTTCCAGTCATCCTCCTAGAAAGCAAGCATGCCTTTGCGCGATTATAATGCACATTCCTGTGTTTCGCGCAAGTAGTTACAGCCTTGGCACGTGAGCTGTGTCAGAAGTTCCGCAAAAAAATAAAATATATTGTGTTTTATAGAATATTAAAAACTAAATTCTCTCTTAATACGAATAAAGATATTGCTGAACGCTCATGTATTTTTTGTAATAAATTGGGTGAATGCAATAATTGAAGTCGAAATAAATTGTTTTAAAAATTCACTTAGAGGAATTTTATTGTATAATCATATGTTGACTTTTTTTTTGTATTTCCGATTGTGCGAAAAATTATTCAAACGTAAAAAAGGCAGATGGGAAAAATTAAAATATTTGTGCTCTATCCAATGATTCTTCCTTTTTATGGCATATCTCCACTGATGTCATTAAAATGTTTTCAGGCCCTTAGTCAAAATGAAAGTGTAGTAATTATATAAAATAAAATTTCCTCGTAATTAAGTTTTTATCTTATATTCTCTCGGTAGCTCTGCAAGTGGTTCGGTGCAATTAAAAAATTCGTAAGTTACGCAAGGAAATATTACGTCTGCTCCCTATAAGCTGCGCCTGACAGATTGCAAGGAGTTGCTAAGAATCTTATAGAACTGTGCGGAAAGGGGCATTCTTGGCGTGCAGTACACAGCAAAAACTGTTTAAAAAATGTAACAAACATAATTTTCTTTAAGATAACGATATTTTCCCCATAATGAATCTTAATTGGACATTTCGAATCCTATTTTCCTTTTCGCCTTTTAAAATGGATACCTTTCTCAATTCATAAGATTCAACCCTAACGGCCAGCTGTGAGAGTTTTGGTATCTGTTTCAAAAATCTACATCCACTTATTGTCGAGTTGCATTTGTGGATTTTTGCACAGTGTGTGTCCTAGCGGTGCGCATTACATGCTCTTCATCTTGACAGACCAATCACTAAAAACTTCTATTTCTTGGGAATTTCCCTTTCTTGCGAAGGGGTTTTGTGATTGAACACTTACGTTTTCAATGTAACTAAGTCTGGAAAAGAAAATTCAAATTTTCTGTCAGAGAAATACACTATTTGATAAGATAAAAAAGTATGCAAACAACAAAATATTAAAACAGAAGAAAAATTCTTTTAAGTATTAATGTCTGCTTACGTCGCGAAATAGTTGTTCTTTATTCGTTCTATCAAAGTGCTGAGTGAAAAATGTTGATACGTAAAAAAAATTAAGTCATAAAATACATGAAGCACAAAGTATTCATGACACAATGTAAATATGTAAAGTTGTATTCAAGTTACAATTTCGCAAGGCGTATGAGCCATCGAAATGTTTAATTTGCCAGCGGCATACCTGTAGCCTTCATGGGCACCAATGGGATCCAAGTAACTTTTCGCTCTGCCCACGAGTTTCTTCTGTGTGATCCCAAGGCCATCAAGTATTGTTCCAATAATGAAAGAGTTGTTTACGTAGAGAGTGGCTACATTCTTGTCCGCTATACGAAGGACATTTGAGTGCCATCTTCTTACTATATTTTTCAGCGTTTTGACTTGGCCAGTATTCAATTATGGTCTTATTGACATTTAACCCGCAGGTTTCGGTCTTCTGTGTTTATTTACTTATATCATTGGAGGGGGTGAAACTGAAAAATCGTGGAAATTACTATTTCTGGAAACGCTCTTTGTTAAAATGAAGATGTACATATTAAAAAAAATACTTTTGTTTTTAAATTTAGACAGATTTTTAATAATTACGGACATTTCCTGCGATTTGATCTGACAGAAAGAAAAAAATCATAAGCAAAATGTCCGTAAATCTCTTAAAATTGTCCGACAAATT
Source organism: Teleogryllus oceanicus (assembly GCA_964035755.1). Taxonomy (NCBI): domain Eukaryota; kingdom Metazoa; phylum Arthropoda; class Insecta; order Orthoptera; family Gryllidae; genus Teleogryllus; species Teleogryllus oceanicus. The sequence goes on along the minus strand of CAXIVR010000002.1, from coordinate 89,532,894 downwards.
CCGCATATTGTATAAATTTGGCTGTTAGAAATTTTGCTGAAATGTTAATTTGTCTTGTAGGAGAATATTATGTTTTCACTCAAATTAATGGTCCAGTCTTGTTTCTCCTTATAAAGGAAATCCTTACTGCCACTGACCGCATGTTTGTGATTGAAAGGTGTACTTTCCAAAAAGCCTAATTACAGAACTTGCAATGAGGAAACCATGAAGTACACGAATATTATTTTGAGACAAACATAAATTACAGAGAAAGGGTAATATACATCCAGCATGCAAGAGAAGATACACAGACGTGATTGACTGTTTATCTAGAGAGTTCATCATTGGCAGGGATTCTTTAGATTTGAAGAAATTAAATTTAAGGTCAGCACAGGTCAAACATTTCCATCGATTTCTCTTTGATTACACTGGAAACCATTTTGCTTCTTGCTGATCTGAGTCTCTTGTAATGTCTACAACATTGAATCATTAATCTCCCACCGTAATGCCTTGTCTCGAGAAATGAGAGAAATTCTCAAGAGTATACTACAGAGGCATTGGCGTGAATCGGAATAGAGGGGCGATCGAGTCCCAGCTCAGGGGCTGAGTGGAAAAGAAATGTGTGGCAACTGCTCTGTAGAGGAGACTGGTGCCGAGACACTCAAAGAAAAACGTACCGCAACATGATGTCAAGAAAGTGAAGAAGCGATGTTAATAGGTTTGACAAGCGGAGAAAGTGGAAAACGATCTCGGGGAAATAAAGGATTCTAACGATCGATGATAAATCAAAGGTAAATGCAACCCCGAAAAGAATTAATGAGTTTTCGTTAATATTTCTTTTCGCTTACGGACCCGAAATAATCGACTGAGCAGTTCCAGTGTCTGAACTTTCGAAAAATCAACTAGTTTGTCTGTAAAGCACACTCTTCCTCGCATTATTTGTACATTTTGCAATTTTGTTCTGCCCCTGAAAATTAAGAGTTCAACTAACCATTTATATGCATCATCCTTTCAGCCATCCCTTGATCTATTCGAGGAAACAAAAATGAAAAAATTGAAACTGTTTTTGAGAAAATGATTTTTATATAATTTGAATTAACTTCTATCAGAAATTTCGCGAAAACTACTTGTGTTTTCAAAAAAAAGTTCATGTTCATTTTTTAATATCTGAATTTTGGGAACAGATATTTAAAGACAAAAACCTCAGGTTTCAAATTCCTATTTTGCAAGGTACACTTTTTGCAATATTCGAAAATGCAGAATTTTTCAAAAATAGACCTGGCACCAATTTTTTCCGTTCTTTGATACATACAAGGAGAAAATTAAAGAAAAAATGGAGCCGTTTTTGAGAAAATAATTGTTTAAAAATTGCCTAAATTCCACGAAACATTCCGCGAAATCCACTCTCATTTTCGAAAAATTGTACAGGATGTAGTTGTAGAACGCCGTAAAAAATTAAACTTTTTCAATTTTCGAAAAATCAATGATTTCAACACAAGTGAGATCTGCGCTATCCTTATCCATCCGTATGTGTCCCTTTCGCTCAGGACATAACTTAATCCTAAAACTTGAAGCCTTTTTTTAGAAAATTTTGAAAATGATTTTGAGGCTCCATATAAAGTACACCTATATTGAAAATATCCGTTTCAAACTCGAGAGCTTCGAGTTCTTTTAAATCGATGAGGGACTATGAATTTTAGAGAAAATTTTTTCAATGATTCATGCGTTAGTGTTGACCATCGACACACACGAACTAACGGATGGACAGACTTTTGCCATCGATTTCTTGGTATCAAGGGCTCTTAAAACATGGATTCTGACGACATAATGTGTTAGCCGAATAATTAATTACATAAAGGAACAAGATTTATCCACTTCTCCGTTTCCAGAGTCTGGCAATAAGAGTTTTTCTGTCAAAAAATCGCCGGTTTCCAGCGTACGATTACGTTTATTTCTAAGTAAGGCGAGAAAGTCAAAATATTAAATCCATCTCACGAGTTCATATTTTCAAAACACAACAAACTATACTTTATTAATTTCAAATTTATGTGAGGACATTAACCAGAAAGAAATTAAATTAGGAAAAACAAACTTTTAAATGATATAACAATGAGAGGTCGGAGTTGATTAGCTTATATGTTAGGACAGTTATTCCGATTCAGGCGTAGTATCGGTACCGCAGACTACGCCTAAAAAACGTCACTAAGCTCGACAACTCAACAATATATTTGACAAGGTATTCAGAGCTAACACTAAAGACAACTAACAAAGAGGGTTTCGAATTGCTTGTATGTTGGCATTCAAGAGCTCAGTATGGGTAGATGGACCATGTAAATATTAACATCGATTCAACCAATTGTGAATATAGCAAACAATTTTCCAAAACAAATTATTAATTAATAATTAAAGTAATTGAACACTACCCTTTTGCTACATATGTGCTTTTCAGAGTGCATAACCAAGATGGAGACATGGGACTATAGGTGTAGTTTTCAACCGACTGGACAGTTTCTTAAAAAAGAATTTCATTTATGCTGAATTAAACATTTGTTTGTTGATTAGTTATTTCCAGTGTATTCAATCGACACATTGTGTGATTTTCCTTATAATAGAAAATTAGTGAAAATTATATTTGTGAATATGTGTCATCGGCTCCTGGAGGACATGGGAAACCTCCCAAGAGATCCCCCTCCCCCGTGGGCGAACCTCTGCCTCTTTGAACGCAATGTTTCTTGATATTCCACAGCGCGGGGTGCGGGGAGAGTAGGTATCTGGCTACGTCACGGCTTAAAAGGGCGTACCAACTGTGGACATGAACTTAACCACCAGAAAAACTACAATTGTTTTGAAAGTACGTGGTGGTTGTTGCCAGTATTGTAAATTATTAAATGCTGTTCTGAGTCGAACCTAAGTATCTCAACGGGCCGTTGCTATTCAACGCTGGGTGAGGACTAGGAAGCTCGTGTTTGAAGAAAACTTGCGCGAGTAATAGATACTCCCAGCATATCGCACGCTCTGTGAAGGAAGATATTGTTTATAATTCAGCAATACCTTTCGCAACCGGACACGTTGTGCATTGCAAAATGGCAGCAGTGGACTTTCACGCCGCACAAAAGGTCCGCGGATCGAGCGGGCGGAGGGGTGAGTCAGGCGACCCGCGGCACACGATTTCCTTCCTCCAGCTGCGACCTCTGGACAGAGCCGCGCCGTCTGCTCGCCGAGGGCTCAGGGGGTAACCACCTGGCAGAAAATCCTCAAAACATTCGGTCGTTGACAAAGAGGAAACACGTGGACGGGACTAGCATTTCTTCTTTTCTTCACTTAATCCCCCGCTTGTATTGAAGGCTACCTGAGGTGAGCAAACGTGCTTTTCACTGTCTGCACCTAACACCAGGGTGCTAGAAAAATGAAAATAAAAGGCAACCGCTCTGAACCTTTTTTATCTCGGTAAATGCTTTATCGATTAGCGTTGGAAATAATCTTTTCCGTTGCAAATTAGCAATGATTTTGAAAATTCGTAGATAAGACAATTTTTTGTTGGAAGATGTTCTTTATCCTATTTTTATTCATGAATATATATTTTCGTTACTGTTACGTTAGTCTGGTGTTAGAATCAATCAAGAAATGTAAAACGGCATTTTAAATGCTGATAAATTACATTTACAATTTGTGGAGGTCACGAAAGAAAAGTACATGTTCATACAATCGTGTATCACGCACATGCTTGGCGGAACAGAGATTTTTCTCAGTACCCGCGCTCTAGATCTCGGGAGGCAAGCTGTGTGAGCTATGTCTGGAAGCAATCTTACAGTTATCACTGTGCGTGAGAGAAATAAAAGTTACTCGGCCGTTGAAAAATATTATTTAGCGGTCACAATTATCCAACATTTCGTATGGGAAACATTCTAGATATTCATAGGAATTCGAATTACTTTTTTATTTATTTATATCTAAATTAAAGTTCATGAGTGTATTTTTGAATCAAATTAATTCTCGCATGAATTGTTATTCTAAGAAATCACATACTCTGTGTTTATGGACAGAATGATATGGCACACTAAAATCGAACTGATAATGTGGAGATAATTCTGGATACGACTCCCCAGAGCTGCTAATCTTTCAAGAGATAAAGAGACCCATACTTAACTTCTATAAGATAATTTTGTACCTATACTTCCCAACTAGTGATAGTGGTTTATGCGGAGAGTTAATGTGCATCCGCACAATTGAGAGCGACGAAGAGATGTTTAGTTGCCCCTCATTAAGTAAACAAATTCTGAAGGGGTTTCGCTGGAAGTTAAAGGGCTCGCGTGGGAGGCTCAAGTGGAGGCGGAGTCGGCAGCGGCGGCGGCGGCGGCCGGCTTGGACCGGGTGGCCAGGCGGGCGAACGCTTGCTGCAGCCCACGGCGGCCACCGCCTCCGCCACCGCCGCCACCGCCGCCACCGCCTACCTGCCGTGATGGAGGCCGCGGGCTGCGGCGGCGACGTTGCCAGCTTCGCACCTGGCGGCAGCGCCCGCGCTGCCTTATAAGACGTCGCGCCAGGGCTTTCGCGCCCAGGAATGCGCCCGCTTGACAACAATGGCCGTGCGCCGGTGACGTAGGCGCCGCGCCGGCGATCGTGCTGCCGCGCGCCGCGCTCGGCAGTTGTCCGCTCGCCTCCGTTGCGATCGCGCGTGCGCTGTGCTTGCCATTGTCGCGCGCCATTGTTGCGACCAGGAGAAGGTTCGTAGTTGCGAGCGGTTGAGTGCGCCGGTGAAGGTGAATTTTTTAGCGGTGCTTGTGAGTGAGTGTGTGTGTATAAATGTGGACCAGCGGGTGGTGCTGTGGCGTCGGGTATGATACTGACTCCTGTCCACCAGGCACCAATGGAGCTTGTTCTGTGACAGCGGAGCTTCATCATAGACTGTTGTCCAATTTGGTCACGTGACTAAAGTTATGACATATGACAGTAAAGTGACGGATGCAAATGACAAATTACCACATTTGACATGAAAGTGTATATCGAAATGCATTTTGACGTGTAATATATACACATTAGGGAATTAATATTCAAATCGGGTTTCTTTTTGCCTCTAAAATTACGAGAAAATTAGGAATATTTGGAGTGATCTCGCACCCAATTCGAAATCTCCATTGATCTTCGTAATTTTGCTTTGTTAGAATTTTCCGTCTAATTCGTATTAGCACAATAGCGTCACGGTAGTACTCATTATGCGACGATTTTATAATTCCAACGTGACTATCGATATTTCAAAATATTTTCTTTATATTTACATGTGTACATTGTAAGTTAAGGAATAATTGTTGTAACACCTTTGAGGAAAGAGTTATTGCAGACTGAACTGAATATCCTCTGACAAGGCGGCTCCATTCCCCGCGAAATATATGCGTGGTCAGTTATCTCTCACGTTTGTCTTCCTAAAAATCAATTTACCACTGCAGGGGCAAGCGAACGAGAAGTGCATGTGTATCGTAAATACATCTGTTGCATAACTTTGAGATGACATCTGCAACGCTGTTTGGACTTTGTGAACCCTATTGACGTATTCATCTATTAAGAAGTGAATGGCAACCACATTCAATTTGTATGAGTCTAGTGAGACTGTTTAAAGGACTAAATTCCTGCGATACTATGTATTAAATCCTTAATTTTTTATAAATATCCACATTTGGTTAGGAATACATTGAAATGAGCAATTGCAATTCAGTCTTGTAAGTGAAAAATACACGAAGTACAATATGATGCGAACCGAAAGTTACTCTTTGCTTACAGTTTTATTATTATCTTTTGCATGATTTAAAATTCTTCTATTCACATTAATTGCTGCCTTATTGACGCTGACAGTTAATGTTCAGTGTTAATAGCATGGTGTGGAAATACGGAAATGACAATTTATATTACGTGGACCGAAAACGTCGATGATAGTACATCAAAATAACTGGATTCTATTTAGTAGATATTTGTAGTCCCGTTTCGTGTTAGAATTACTAAAACTGTACTCTGCCCATTCTAGAAGGACTGACTTATGACAACGAGGAAAACGCGTGACAAATGTAACGTGTGAGAGGGATAGAACGTTGCCAGAATTCAAAGCAACCTCTCAAATGGAATGGTGACTATTGCTCCATGTGAAGTTCAATATTCCACGTAAATGAAATTCTATAAAATAGTATGCCTTTTAGAGTATTATAGTATGCCTTTTAGAGTATGCCTTTTAGAGTTACTCATATTTTGATCAATATTCTAAAATTCCTTTTGCATCTCCTACGAAGACAGTTTCCGATCGGGGTGCAAATATATCCTAATGAACTTGTTAATTTTTTCATAATAGGCAGCATAGAAACTTTAAAAAATTAAGAGTAGTGTCTTGCTAATTAAGACACGTTTCTGTTCTTAATTGGTCTAATATTGAGCATTGTTAATCATATTAAATTCCCATTTCTCTTAACTTCAATTTTGGCAAGGTCAATTAAATTGTTGGTTAGGCACTGATGCAAAGTAAACACAATATGCCTCTCCCAATATTGTAGAGGATTAAAAAGTGTAATTAGATGTGATTAGAAAGAGAAGTTGGTCGCACGTCCTACACATTCTAAAAGATGGTTGGCCGAGAGTGAAAAGCTTCTCTTCTTTCTTTTTGATTTTTTTACTTCCTTTCCGGTTTCACGATGGGTTGTTTTAATTATTATTCATTTTGACAGGCGCTCTTTTCTTATCATCTGAATAGTTTATGCGTTAACGAACATCATGTAAATAGAACCCATAGATGACTCAGTTTCTATGTTTTTGTACTAATTTTTGTAATTAAGGTGAAAACGTTCCACGTCTCTTTGCGCTACAGGATTATTATTTTTTGTTGCAAGTTCAGAGGCTTTTATTGGATTGAGTATGAAAAGAAATGATGAAATAAAATTTTCAAAAATTGCTTCAGTTTCGGTTAAACTTGCTATCTGAAAAGAAGTTCCATATTTAACCAAGGAAATTGCTTCCTAAATACGTAGCTAAAGTTAGGGCATCTATTCAGCGTATGACTATAAACAAAAGTAGTTTACTTATTGTTTGAGAAGTTGTCATTCAGGAAACAACAAATCCCTTTCGACGTTGGGATTTTGCACAAATAATCAATTTTTGAAACTCGCAATTTGGTCAAAGCTGAAGTCGTGTTGCATTTTGTTCAGAAAACATTTTCGAACTGAAGACCTTTATCATCTGTCTCATGACAGAGTCAGTCCGGAACGTTACAATGCCGAGATGACCAGTCCCTTACAGTGATCCCGTCCAGTTTCTGGTAATAAAGCCTCACAATTAGGTACCAACCGGGAAAGAGGTTATGTGACTCCAACTGTCATTATCTGCGGAAATAACGGTACTCTACAAAAACCAGGCTAATATACCTTTTAAATAACAGAAGCCTAACCCAATTAATGCCATTTAATATTGAAACCTTACTTACAAAAGTAATTTTTCGTAATACGTACTGTTATAATATCGACGTAACGCGACCAAACAGAGGAACGAACAGCCAGTCTTTGACGACCGGCCGGCGTCCGTTTGTGATTTAATAGTTCTTCGTCCGTTAAGAACAATGGAAAAACGAGTTGTAGCTAAAGATGGCGTCTGAGTTCACTTATTTCAAGAAATGTTATTTCCTATTTATAAGAGTTTCTTATACCAACTCAATATTACGACTGTGTGAACGACACAGTCGATAACACAGACAACGGACTCGGTTGGTTATAAACAGCAGCTATCGCCTCAGTTAACAAACTTCAATCACATCTGCTTGATATTTCTTTTTTATCAACATAATGTCGTTAGTAACTGGAAAAAAGTATTGTAGATTAATTTCTTTATTCATTCCTTCATGGCACGAGTTTCTCTGACGTGAAAACAAAATCCACTTCAATTCTGTCGAAATTAATTGAAAACCTCGAGGCAATAACCTGCTATGCACTGTACGAAGGTTTAAAAAAAAGGAAAGTAAAAGTTTAAATAGTTCCACAAAAAAGTAAGATGCATGTGTTATTTTTTTACAATCTATCAACATCCATAAGATAAAATATCCGCAACATCTAGAGACATCAGTGGTGCGCCGTAATACACTAATATCTCAATTGCATCAGTGATGTGGCCTAGCATGTTGTTGCCCAAGGTCTTGAATCCTCTTCGAGCCAGTGTCTCCGGTCGCGTCGCCGGGTGGCTGCGAGGCGGCGGCGGCGGTCGCCCCGCGTGGCACCAATCCAGGCGGCGGCGGCGCGTCCGGGGCACCCAGATCCCACACGGGCCCGAAGGAGAGCGCGCGGCGGCGCCCGCCGTCGCTGCGTAGGGGGCGTGCCGGCCGGCATTTCGACCCTTCGCACTGGCTGAGGTGGCTCAGGGCATTCTCGCATGTGTGTCTGACCGGGAGGGCACCCAGGCATTGTATGGGGAGGTTGCCGCGAAGGTAAACTGGATTCCGACTGGATCCGGACGTCAGCCCGTCGGCGTTTTGCGCGTCGGTGGGGGGGGGATAAGAGCTAAAGTTCAAGTGCCCACCCCGGGGACTTGTCCCCCTGACGAAGCAAGGAACTGTGGTGTTGTAGACCACAAGGGGTTTCATACATGACCGGGAGGTTCTAGGGTTCGAGTCCCGACGGTGACAGGATTTTCGACACTAGCTACGTATTCACATTACCTTCCGGGCTGGATGACCAAGGTCTTTAGAAAGTGCTGTTCCCAGACGTTTCGTCTGCTTCTGCGGCAGACATTATCAGTGGCGAATTTGATAAGTGAATTCTGACATTTCGACCCTAGGGTTTGAGTCTCGACGGTGACAAGATTTTCGACACGAGCTACATATTCCGGGCTGGACGTCTATAAGAAATTCCGTTCCTATATGTTTTCGTCTGCTTCTGCGGCAGACATCCTCACTGACAAATTTGATTAGTGAATCCAGTGGTGAAATCCTACATTGTTTTACTAGCTACTTTGCTAGTTCAAATTCAGCCGCTGTCTGGAGGAAATTTCTAGCTGTCGGCTGCTCTGATCCGAGTTTTCCGTGATTTCTTCAATCAATATTAGGCGAATGTTGATACAGTACCCTAACAAATGGGCTACAAACTGGACACTTCGACCAGATTTTGATCGTCACTTCAAAATATTTCTTATCAACATAATACTTTTTATTATGCATAAAAACATAATAAATGTCTCCCTTTTCGATGACACCATGACGGTCGTACGTTACTCCGATGGTCCTTTCAGCAAATACGTCGTCCGCTCCGATGACATCTCGCGTGACAGTTCCTCTGAATGGAACGTCTACATTGCACCAAAAAGATCTTGTACAGTCTTTATTATACCTTGGTTTTTTAGTCAGTTGACAGTTTCCATTTTAATTAATGAAGGCTATTTACTTCGATTCAAATAAGTTGTTTCTGGCAGATCATCTTCCGTTCTCGATTCTATAAATGCGTTACCGTTTATGACCTGTCAGAAATCACTAAATCGGAGTGTAATTTAAGGGTTTGGTTTGCAATATTCGAATCATCCAAAACATGTTTCGATGAATCTTATTAACATATTCGCTTACAATTGAATACTTTACCGTGCAACTACATTAGGTGTTGATAGTTTTTAAGTATTCGATCTTAATTCCAAATTTTAATCCATCGATCATCGTTTATTATTTAATGTACGTGGAGGATTTTCAGGGAGACTCGAAGAACGTTGAAGTTCAGTGCACGGTGATACGATCAGTTCATAATTGTAATAATAATAGTAATAATAATAATAATAATAATAATAATAGTAATAATAGTAATAATAGTAGTAGCAAGTAGTAGTATTATCGTAAGTAGTAAGTAGTAAGATTACGTAGTAGTTAATATAATACACGATAAGAATATTACTAAAGGCTAAAAGAAATTCTTAGTTAATCAATCACGTACGTTTTATTTATTCATCGTTTTAATTTTTTCAGTCCCTAATATTTAATATGCTTAATTACATGTACTTGAGCGTTTTCCTTTATTATATTGAACATACTAAAAAGTTACTTAGTATGTCCTCTATCTATTTACTCCTACAAGTAAGAAAACAATATATAAAATCCATAGGCTAAGCTAAAACCAAAATTTTGAAAATCGTTTGTAAAGCGAGATCAAAGCTCCGACCATATCCGTGCAAAAAAGCCCATCTGGGCCCGTGTGGATTAAGCGTAGCTGCTTGGCGTGGGGCGTGTGCCGATGTCCGGGAGCGCGGCCGCGCAGTGGGTCACGGCGCCCCGGGCGGCGGCGGCGGCGGCGGCGGCGGCGGCGATGGCCTGCTTTCAGGCGGCGGAAGACAACGCCGCGGCGGAGCTATGCGCGGCATGCACACGCCTGATGCCGCCCAGTCGCGCCTACCACTTACCGCCACAGGAGAGGATGCTTTGGTTACGTGGTGGACGGCAGTATTCGTTACGCTCTGTCGTTGAATGCTGCTGGCCGGTTTGGGCCGGTTGGAAGCCGAGGGAACTAATGTGGATCGACGTGACGTTCGTCTGCAACGCACGAGACTCAATTTACGTAACGTAATTGTAACTAATAAGGTCTCACGCCAAGGCAACAAGATATTTTTTATCACCTGTATCATTTTGATGTACAGTCTTCAATTTTTTTCCTTCTCTTTTTTTCGCTGTAATTTTCACAAACTAATGCTCAGCTTCTCCAAACTGGTTCTACGAATAAATATCCACAATTGTCGTTATAGAGCTGAAAAAAATATCACCCTTGCGAAACCCCTAATAATTTCAGTTGAATAAAAAATTAAACGTACGACATACAACGCACTACACTTATTTAAATATTCTGATGGTATTATGTAATATTTATATGGAATGAAAGTGGACTGTTTTTAAAAAAATCCACTCCATTATTAATTCAGACCACTCAAACAAAAACCTAAAAGGCGGCGAGGAGACTTCGACCATAAATATACGCACCGCCACATTCCATCACGCGGGCATTTCCAGTAAATCCGGCAGCCGTGTCATTTATACAATCGTCGCGGAAAGAAACCTTCACGTGCGTTTGCGCCGAGTGGGAGAAACTAAAGCACGTTCCCACGCGGCGTGCAGTCACGCGAATGCGCGCCTTCCTCGTGGCGGCGCCGCGCGACAACAGGCGGCGGGTGCGCGGTCGCGTGCGCGGAGAGAGCCTGCGAGCGGGTAACGTTCGCCAGAGCAGCTTGCAGTGGGTCCAAATGACGCGAATTTGAAAAATTCGCTAAACATCAGTGTAAGACTCCAGAACTATAGATGCGCTGGTTCCTACGTTTGGGAGGGCCCGCAACGCGATGGGCTCGTCGGCGAGGCCGTTCAAGGCTCCGGATTGCTTCCAGGGGAGTGCAATTTTGGGAATTTCAACGTGGATTATAGTGATTCTTTTTCCTGGATTCAATATTTAAAATCAAATGCGGTGGCGTAAACCGCGACTTGATCTAAGCTCCCGTTTTTTATCAGTAATTGTTTGAACAAGTTTGACGATCGAAAAATGCTAATGAATGGGTTAGTTAGAGATTTTATGAATGTGTTTGGAATTGAAGTGTCGGATGAATCCGACTTTTGTAGGCTGTCGGTGTTCCCAAGCCTGAAATCTGTTTTTATTTATCATCCCCATCTGGGGGAAAGGAAGATATGTGGCGACAATGGCGTATTCCCTCCACCGTATCTAGCATACTTGGGCCTGCCTGAGCTTTTCTTTCGAAAACGGAAAGCTGACAGGAAGCAGCTAGGTCCCTGATGCACCAAGGGGTCGGTCATATTTTTCAAAGTTGACTGTTCTACGATTCCGATTCCGATTCCGATTCATACTCAGTTTTCATTTTCTAGCCATGTGGCAGCAAAATACCTAACTCTCTTGGCCATCTATTGATTAGTATGCGTTCCCCAAACTTAATCGAACCGGTTTTCAAACTGTATGAGTGTGACTTATGATTATTTCTCACTGAGCTCATGTCACATATTTAAATGATTAAAAATAATTTCAGAATATCAAATAAATTCCTGAGAATTTCAAATAAATATGTAGCGTTTTTATGATCTTCTTTCGACGCTTTTAAATCACGTCACGTCACGTTTATTAGAAGGCAGACGTGGGTTAATATATAAGGAGACCAAGCATGTCTTTCTTTCCTCCCATGAATGGGGAGTCCACAATAATTCTTTAAATAAAATATTACATTTGTTCATAATCATTTTGTAGAAAAAATGTTAACTTTGTCAATGGTTCAAACAAATGTAATAGATTTAACTCTGCTTTTAAAACCGAGATAATGCACTTTTAAATGTTGCGTCACAATAAATAAATTTTCAAGTTTCATTTTCATATTTATTTCGATCAATTATATTTAATATTGTAATATTTTTAGGGGGCTCCATAGTTTCCTCGTGGATGTATTTTTACGAAAAGAGTTTAAAATGTAGCATTTACTATTAAGATGTCCAGCATTAAGCAGTCTATTCAGTTAAGGATTTTCAGCCTGCGTGGGCCTTTCGGCTCATTTCGGAGCGGTGTAGGGGCATTGTGCACCGCGCGGGCAGCGATCACTTTTGCTCCCAGGCCACGGAGGCTGCGTGCGGCGGCGGCGGGGATTCCCCGGGCTGCGTGACGGCACGCGACGGCGCACGCGCGATGCGAAAGAGGGCGAGCGCGGATTGTGATTGCGATAATCCGCTGACGGCTTACTCAGATGGGAGCTTTCAGCAGGCAATGGATTGTTCTGGAACGGGTTGCTGAGTGCGTGGGGTTTAGGACGTGATAAGTGCTTTGCTGTGCAGAAGCGATGGAGACTCCTTTCCTCATTCGTTGCTGATACTCTGAAAAAAAATGAGAAGATCGTGGGCGGGATTGAAATGTTTAAATGTTTTCTTTGAAAACTTTGTAATAGAAACAATTCAATTCAATACAATTATATTCAGTAATAATTGTAATTGTTAATTGCAAAGAACGCGTATCTTTAGATGAATATGAAGCTTGTTTGAAACTAGTGCTATTTTAATCCAATACCAAGAAGTACTACGCTTTAGTCATGCACATTTGTAGAAAGTATTATGATTTTGTTGAAATGTAAGAACCTCAATGAATTTTAAGTTCAAACACAGAAACTGTTGACACAAGGAGGACCAGAAAGAATTTATTGTTCTGTAGTTTGCTTGAAATAAAATAAATGTGTTTTCGTAATGGGAATACTCCTTTGGATGTGATGCAATTAACATACGATAATCGTTTTAATTTGAATAAAAATATGTTGGCTTATGGGGATATGGGGGCCGTACACATTGTCGACACAAACTATGTGATCCGCAATCTCATCCATCGACTTTCCATTTGTATGCCTTCCCCTCAGACGTGTATACACCCGCTCGTCCAGTGGATCGTCTGTAAGGCGGCTGAGTGGCGCTCGTGTGCGGCAGATGTGCATGTGTGCAGGAGCGGCGAGCGGCCGCGCCCTCCAACTGCAGGCGCACGCTCCAGTTGCGCCTCTCGCAGGAGCCGCTCACCGCCCCCCCCCCCCCGCCCCAGAGCGTGAGTGCGTGCGTGAGCAGGTGCTCCCTCCGCACGCCGCCTCCGTCACTTTGCCCTGCCTCCTCGTCTATGGACCACATTCAGCTGGAGACTTGGCCAGTGGAAAGTAATAGTACTATTTAGTTGTTTGCCAACGTATCGGAAAATCTATTTTCATCAGGGTCTTCAACCAAAAACCCACTAAAAAACTGGGGGAGGGGTATTTTTTAATTTTTATTTTTTCAAGATCTGATGATGGAAATAACTTTCCCGAAACTTTGGTAAACAAACAACTAGTACTATTGCCTGCCATTGAACAAGACCCATGAACTAAAGTTCAATTTACTTATTGTCGTAAAGATTCTGCATGATTCAGCATATTGAAAGGTACTGGGAAGGGTCGGGATGTGCCCTCACCAAGATAGGTTTTGATGTATTCTCCGATTAAAACAGACGGCGAATTGTTTGATCAACTAACAAAGACGCGGATACTGAACCGGGAGCTTCAATTTCAAAAATTGAGTGGTACCATAGCTTCCGATTGGATAGCCGCGTCCCAGCTGATCAGTGTAACTTCGCCCGCTGTTTCAATCGCAGAATTACGGCGGTCCGTAGTCTCGGTTGTAATACGTAGTTTAAGATATTATCTATCATTGTCATTTGATCCTAGACAAACCGCACTGGGCAGCACGCATTTTAGCCGCTCCGGTTTACATCGCAAAGGACATTTGATGCATTTTGCGTTACGCCATAAATCTCTTGACTGCTCTACCATCCCATTAGCAGCAGCGAAGACGTTCGCTTCCACTATAACAAGATTTCGCAGCATCTTGCCATTCTCCTCGTCTAGGTCTCCTCCAACGCCTCTCCGAGTCACCATCACCAACATCTCTGCCATCGGCACTGCCGTTACCAGCAGGACCTCCGCCTCCGCAGACCCTACGTAGCGAGCGCCGCGGTGAAAGTGGTCCGCATACCGCGGCTTCGAAAGTCCGCCTGTCTGCCTCCCCTGCCACGACCAGACTGCTCCTGCGAGGCGACCGCGCCGCCGCGGCAACGTCCAGCACAAATTGCGTGCCCCCGCCCCCCGCCCCCCCCCCAACATCTGCCTGCCTCGCCGCGGACCCTTGCAGGGGGTCAAAGGACCCAGGCGTCCGGCCGGAGGCGGCGAGGCTGGCGCAACAGAGCGTGGGAGCCACGCGGCTGTAGGCGTGGCGGCGGGGGGCGGGAAGGGCGGTGAAGGGGCATAAGGCTCCGGCCGGACGGGAGCAGGTGGTGTTCGGAGAAGCAGAACGGTTGAGACATGAAGCGATTAAGAGTTGCTTCGGGGGCAAAAAGGATAATAATGGCTTTGTAAGAAGCGTGATGATATTGGCTTGAAGGTCGATTGGTGGTGGTTACGAGATTCGGTCACTGCCCGCCGCATTAATGGTGGTGTTAAAGGGGATTGTTGATTATCTATGGATTATTTTCTGGGCATATGTATACGTTGACCATATGTCTGAATAATAAAGTTGATTTTCTCCGTCAATCAGCCTCTGGTTCACGCAGATGTTAGTTACACAACGTCTTGGGTTAGAATTTCAGTGAAAGTGCAGAGACCCATGTACACATGGAAACTACGTACAAGTACGTAGAAATCAACAGTTTTACATTTAGATATATTTTTAGGAAATATTCACTCCGGTACGATAATGTGCGTTGTTTCTCGATAGCGCTATTAATTGTCTTTTAAACAGCATTCTGTATATTCTCTCAGACATACGATATCATTCATGCCAGAGTCATCTTACAAGTCATTCAACTTTGAGTCTGAAAAGTGTTGACGTTGCAGTTATTACCTGTCCAAGATTATCTGATGAAAATGTTGGCAGCTGTGAGTTCCCGGATCTTTTGGGTAAGAGCACCTTCCGATGCCGATTAACCTCCGTGATCTGGCAAGAAAGTTGTCTTCTCACCGCGACGAGTATTTGCTGATTGCTAAAGCATAATTGGCTGCAACTTGAGAAAATGTGCCATTGCATAAGAACCTGATCGGGTGTACTTGCGACACCGGAATCGTTCATGAAACGTCCGCTTGTTTAAATCGACAATTTCGTCTCAGAATTTTTTTTAACAAGATTAAATTGAAGGTCATCGAGCAGTGACAGAATAAGTCACATCAGTCACAAGAAGTCTCCAGCGAATAGTAAATGTGAATATCTCGATTTTAGTCAACGTGCAGCTTGTCAAGTTACTTTTCCAAGTCCTTCATAAATGCAAACAAGATAGTGCGTATTGTATCTAGATACGCCACTCCGCTGACTCTTGGACTAAAATCAAAATATTGATATTTACGAATATCGGGAGGCTTCCTGTTGCTGATGTGGCTTATTTTGTTACTATTCATGCCCTTCAACTGTGCGTGAGGAAAACGGCAAAAAACAAGGAGTCTTGCCAGTGGCCTGAACATTACGATGATCTCGTTAATCCTGACAAATTTCATACTTACGAATATACTAGATGCTTTTATGCTAAAAGAAACAATGCATCTTTGTACTGAAATTTACCGAGTACTGTTTTAGGCTGTGAGAAAGCAAATATTTTTTTGCGATTCAACTTGAGTAACAATATTACCCTTTTCTTTTAAAGAGAATTCGATGAATTCTGCCTTTTCTCATTTGGTTTTTGGCTTTTTAATTCGAGATTGCCTCATTTTTTTTCGTTTGATTGCATGTCACCCGTTATCAACAAGACAAGTTATAAGGATCGTATTGTTATACATTGATTCTTCTTCGTTATTTGAAGTTCATTAAAGTCTTTGAGAGTGCAGTGCCTGCACATTTTATTATTGTCTGTTTTAAATATACTGACATGTAACATATCACCATCTGGCGCGGTTATCCAACCGGAAGCTTCTTTATGACATTAATTTTTAATAATCATGTTTCCCATTGGATAAACGCATCATCTGTCATATGTCACTATATTTAAATCTGACAATAGTCGATTACCCAAACAAGCGGGAGGGATTCTGTCACACCGCAAGAGCGAGGGGAGTTTGCTCTAGAGAAGGCGGCGGGCGGGCGGGCGGCGGGCGGGCGTGGCGAGGTGAGCGAGGCCAAGGCCGCGCCAAGGATGTTCCGGAGTGCTGCCAGCCCTAGAGGTCGAGCTCTAACGGGGCCTCGCGCGCGCCCTGGCGCCCTCGGCCCGCCGCGCCGCGCCGTTTGACCTCCGCGTTGCAACGCCCATGCTAATCCACTGTACTCCAAGTCGGTGCACATGTATCCTATACATGCCTTTTCTCGTACCTAATGAGGGTCGTTTATTGCAGTATTCAGACGTTTGATCTTCAAATACATGAAAGTGTAAAGTTTTCGTGATTACTATGTGTACTATCTAAGAAAAATATTTGCTACTCCTGTGCTAATATTTGTAGTCCACATTGCCAAAAGCTTTACTCTGAAGTATACTGAACTCGGCGCCAATAAATATTTTTAATTTAAGTAGAAAAAGAATATTGACAAAAGAAAAAAAAAATATTGAGCTTAAAATAAGAATTTCTGTTTTAAAAAAATATTTTATTAAGTGCATAGAAATTATTAACTACTGAATTATTATTTAAGAGAAAAATTAGAAGCTTGGATCTTACGAACATGCAATGAATGAGACAAAAAAATATCATTCATCATCATCCTCATCATCATCATCATCATCATCCACATTTGCAGAACTCGAAAAATGATAATTTTGACTGTTAGTTTCTGAAAATGTATATTTATAAATAACTATACTCATACAAAAGAACTTTGAAAATGTATATTTATAAATAACTATACTCATACTTTTAGAAAAGATTACTGCGTAACCATCAATTATTAGTCTGACACCTGTATTTCAAAGGCCAGTGAAAATTTTGAAAATACTTTAATTTGATAAACAGAACTTTATTTTTCGAGTTGTAAGTGTATTACTGTACATGAACATGTTTTTCTAAAAGGATAAAATGTAATAAAGCAATATAATACTACAAATATATATTTCAGCACGGAAACTAGCAACTGCCTTTATTGTTTATTATTTGGAAAGTGTGACTTTTTATTAAGTATATGGTAAAATAGACTTGGCCGTACGAGTATCGCAAAGAAGTCTTAACATGTATAACAACTGCGTTTTGTGTTGGGTGTGAATACAGTGTGGTTGTCTTTGAATTCGTACTAAAAAATAAAATACGCAACTCTTACGAAAGCGCTTTTGGTATATTAATTTTCAAATACCGGACTCGGCTCCTATCATCGTCTCGTCCGTCTACATTTCACTCATACGCAAAACACTTTTTCTGTACTATTTAATTAAATAAATTTATTTATAATATTTATATTATAAATAACGTCCAAATAATTATTATGTAAACATTTTAAGACCGGCCTATTTCTTTTTTTAAGTGAAATATGTAAAACATTGAAATGCCGTAGCATAAGAAAAGTGACAAGTCAAAAATGCATATGGTATGAAAAAGTTTTATTTTTTATTTTTGAGGACGACAGTTTATTTTGCGTTTCTCCAATTAATTAAAAAACGACGTTTTTTCTTATAGGATAATTGTGTTTCTTGTCCAACGACTATATGTATTTCCCATTATTTCACCGTTACATTTAAAGCTTGGTATGTGGACAGTTAAGTTCTTCCGCCCCATGTTCCCAGGGCTCCTATGGTAAACATGTTCATGTGTAGGCCTCTTGACGCCCGGGGATAGTTCGTTGTGATCTTCTTAATGTCAAAGAAGCTCATTGAAAAGCAAGCTGCATACGCCGTTCTCATGATCGTGTTGGATGAAAATCGTTCAGACCTGCATTGCAATCGAAATAACTGCCACCCAACCAGCTAGAACTAATGTTGATGAACATGAATCTTCTGGGATCTTGTCGAACATCAGTCTCCAACGCCTAGAGTCATTAAGCGGTCATTTCGTTGCGACAGTAACCTCTATGACCGACTTTCGCAGAATGTTTTGGGCGGGGGCGGAAAATATTATTTCCCTTTGATCATATCAAACAAGTGTTCTTATGTACTTTTGTGTCAAATAGAATCAGATACTGGGAAGTATTATATAACCTGAAGGCACTAGAGAAGTATTATTGTAGAAGCAATGCGGAAGAGACATGTACCTCTGGCATTCCCAGCCCGAATAGCATTCGCTCTCCCTATTGCTACCATCTCCTGGTGTCTGCCGGCAACGATGTCAGGAGTTACGTGTAGACCGCACATTCCCTCCATTCGCGCAAGATTTTTGCTAACGTTGGGTACCGGACAACCCAGTGCTTAACTGCAAATATTAAACAATGGAGTTCACTTTCCTTAAAAATGAGTCCTTATCGCGAGAAAAGAACGTCATTTTTCATTTAGTTGCTCGCCCATAAAAGGCATAAGACCACACCGTAGTTTTCGAACGTGAAGGTTTTTGCTTGAATTGTTATGAATTCGACGTTTGTGCGAATGGAACATGAAAGCTGCCCTGAGTACGACTGCGGTGGGCACCAGTGCGGCGAATGGAAAACGTTTTAAGTCTTTACCAACATCCGAAACTGGCAAAAATTAAGGAAAAATGTTGGGTAGGTGTCAGGTAAAAAATTGGTGAAAAAAACGTTGGTGTCATAATTTCGACTTAGGTTTTGTCTTTTATTCATAACAAAATTTCAGACTGCATAATTGTCGATTAGGTCAGAAATTTTAAAACGTCTTGCGCGATGAAAATTGGTTTACTCTCGCGTGTACGGCAGCAGTTTGATTGAATCACCAATTGTCTATCTTTGATGCAATAAGCAACCTCTTTATTAAACGCTTGAAATACTTCTTTTGGTATAGTGCATAATACAGTTTCGCAATTGCTATAAAGCTCACATGAAAGTGGTTCCTTACGGTCATATAATGTTGTTAGTTATGTGATCAATAGAGTGTAAGGATGTCAACTTATGATTGACGCTAAAAGTTCCTGTTGCTTCCTTTTTGCTTTAGGAAGGTTCCGTTTTGTGACACATCATTGAGGCGGACATGTGGAAATCATAAACGCAATATCAGGTTTTTTAAGGGGGTTCGCGAATTGGCCGTCTCGGGGCGACACGAACGTGCAACCCACGTGCTCAGTAATGTTTATCGAGGGTGCACGTGCCGTTTATGGGGGGGGTCAGCATTTTCATGTTGATACCGTGTTTACACCCTGGATTGTTAGCCCGGGGGGATGAGGCGAATTGATAATGATGAAATAGGCAATCAAAAACGCATAGTGACACACACTCAAACACAACCATGCCCGAGGCTGGAAGACAACCACAGCACTACTGCCTTAGCTATCTCGACTATCGGGATTGGCAAATCAGTTTATACATATCTAATTTATATTTTTCCCTTGCACTTAAAAATAATTTAGAATTTTGTCCATATTATGAATCACATATATGCCAATCAGAAGCATCTTTACGAACTGGCGATAATCAGCCAAATTTCCTTCTTTTCTTCTTCTTCTTCTTCTTCTTTATTTTCTCTTCCGCCACATAAAGAAATAAATAAAGAGAAGAGTTATTCTATTATTATCTTGAGTTTAATTTTGATATATATGAATGTGTATTTATACGAATTTTGAATTGTATGAATGTGCAGATAGAAGTGAAAATAATGAGGTGTCTACTGTTATCTTTTGAATATTGTGTATATTCGTTTGCACATGAAAAAGTTTTAGAACGAGATTTCTTCTATCGGACAAAGGTCAATATGTTTTTCTGGTTGCTGGTTACATTGGCGTATGGCATCTGATTTCAATATTACTCCTTTTTACTTTCTCACCTTACGAAGTTCTTGGTATTAAGAATAAGTTATGTAATCGTGCGCCGGAGAACGGCGAATTTTCGGCCGAAAAACTGTTTTTGCCTGGCTCTGGTAACAGGAAAGTGTGGATAAATTCTGTTGCTAAATTTAGGAAAAACCCTCTGACAAGTGGCGTAGCCAGAATCCATGTTTTGATGGGTCTTTATACCGAAAAATCGACTGACGACAAAACGTTCGTCTGTCCGTGTGTCCATCGTCGACGCTGGCGCCTCAACTGTTCAGCCGATTTTCTTCAAAATTGGTATTCCCCACTCGATCTGAATAATCTCGAGGCTTTGGTCATTTCAAACGAGTATTTTGATTTTTGATGGTACTTTACATGAAGCCTCAAAAACATTTGCAATTTTTTCTCTAAAGCGGCACTAATTTTTTCTCCTCCTCGCCGTATTGCTTCGAATCGGCTTTTGTTTCCTCGGCCGGTTCCCTTCCACCTGGGCGAGTGTCGGCTGCTGCGACCTTAGCGCCGTCACGCGCGCGCCCGCATTCCGCGCCGCGCGAGTCACCTGTTTCAAGTACACCCGCGGCCCGCGCCCAACGGTTCCCGCGCGTTTCCCCGCCACGCACTCGCCCCGCTCCGCTCCTCTCTCCGGCTCGCCGGTTCGTCCTTCGCCCATTTCCCTCCTCTTCCACGAGCCAGCACAATTAACCTTTCGGAGGTGAAGTGCATTTTCCGGATGGAGCAAGAATCTGCTTGGGTGCTGGTGGCGTTTTGTTGCGCTTTTGGTCTCTGTGTTTTACACATTTCACCGAAAAGACGAATGTCAGCGAAGAGACGCCACTGTCATTTAATCGGACAACTTTCCGTAGTTTTAACTTTAATCAATCGCTCATAAAATATGTCTCTGTAATATTGTTCAGTCAAAATTATCCTTGTATTTAATTAACGTATTCAAACGTAAAAATCATTATAGGGAGAAACACTCTATGAACTCTCTTCTTATGAACACAGAGGTCCCAGACCTCTGAGGACGTTTTGCTGTCTATTTAGCTTTAAATCTAATAAGCCGTAACGTAATTAATGACTTTTATATAAAATGGATTAAACTAATAGGAAAAATTCTTAATTATTTTTAGAGTGTATATTCTGAATATCACATGAATTTGAAAATAATTATTTCAGGTTACAGTAAAACGCGATTAACCCCAATCAAGAGTATTTCGGCCAAAACATGGACCCAGAATTGAAAGCGTCTTTGTAGCCTACTTGATTTCTCAGTCAACTGTGCCAATTGCTCTGCTTGCGTTACGTTTTTGAGTTGTCACCAGCCCGAACGGTTTTGTGGCCACATGCCGTATTTCGGTTCTCCCCGGAGACGTGAGATAATGAAGATGAAGGCAAGGCAAAACGAGGCGTGGGGGGCCTGGCCGGAGCAGCCAACGCTGCTTGACGCTTTCCAGCAGCGGCCGCGGCCCGGGCGGCGCGTTTTTCGGGGGCTTTCCACTCGCTCGCCGGGCTTTCTCGGGGGGCGGGGCAGCCGGCGCGACGCGGCGGCCGGGACAAGAACGCGACCGCAGCGCCAGACGTGCCCGCGGACCCCACTCGAACCGCCTCGCCTCGCGCTCTTCGGAAGGTACCTGTCCGGCCAGCAACCACGCCGCAAAAGTACACCGCAGCGAACAAAATTGCGATAGCTAAGAGATCCTTGGAGGGGAAATGTGGAAAGCTGCTTTAGCACACCGGCGGAGATGTCTCAGGGTTACAGATGTTGTCACTGCAGCATCGTTGAACTGGAAGTCATTGGGTTCGAGCCCCGACAATGGCAGATTTTTGACACTAACTTCTTACTAGGTCGAATTCAGTCTCTGTCTGGAGAAGAATATTAGTACTGTCTGCTCTGAATGGAAGCTTTCCCGTTCTACAATCGACACCAGACGAGTACCGGAGCAGTACTCTAATACACGGAACACAGACCGCGCGCGACCTTTCCTTCCTCTTCTTTGTCCTATCCTTATCCATTGCCCACATACACACACCTACAATAATAAGCAGCCCCGTTGAGGGAGGTACCTGGGCGGAGAACCTCTTGCAAGCCGAAGTGTAGGTCGGCAGACGTTCTAACAGAAGAGTAATACCGCCATCTACCGCGATGTAGCATTCACTTCACTTATTGAACTAATAGTCATATTAGTTGAAGCGCCTGGAAGCAACATTGAATTAATCTTTTTGAGTAAAAATCTAAATATATTAAGCGGAGACACACTTCTCAATGAAGCTAAGCTGAACCGGTAATTATGACATTAATACAATTTTTTGCATACAATGACACATTTTTCTGTTTCATTGACTCTTTGTTAGTCTGATCACTACTCATTTCGTTAAGGACTGAAAAAAATGATGGCCCTGGTTTTTGTTTCCCGAAGAGTATTTAATGTGAACAAGAGTAAATTTAGAAAGAACCTTGAGTATGAATTCATTTTATTCCAGTTCCGCTATTATGACCACAACACATTTTTAACGAGTAAATCATGAAAGAGCAGATTATCCTCCTGTGTTCAATAGTCATCATTTAACTTGCCGTGTCTCCCTTCAAACAACATTATAGAAATAACGTGTCATGTTCCGTTACAAAATATTTCTCGAATGATTAGAATTTAAAATTGCTTGTTTTCTACAAAGACGGACTTTTTCCACAATAACTTCGTCATTCTGTTTACTTTGTACCAAAGGAACGATGGTCTAAAGCCTGTCCGAAAACTTTACGAGACTGTATCAAGAACTGTTGATTTCTCACATGTAAATTGCTGGTGTGGGTTGATGTACTTCTCATCTATATTACAAGGCGTCTCTCTTCACCGTTGCAGTACAACAGCACTCTCTTCCGTGCGCTGAGCTCAATGTCTCCATGCTTTCAATTTTCTTACTTCACCGTGATACGAGCTAAGCTAATAATGAATGTTACCATCTCTTCATACAAGCGGACACTCTCAATTTTTTTACATTTTGCAGTGCTAAACACTTATTGAATTGTAAATGAATTAGCCGTTCTTGTGGAAAAACTGATCCACTTTTGAAATTATTTAGCAGACGCCCTGGAAGAAAAGTGTGATAATAGCAACAAACTATGATTTTCCATGATGAATATTCACTCACGAGCCTGCGCTCCAGTGGAAATAACACGCTGGTTTCCAAAACCCAAGTTTGCGTCTTCAAACCACACTTGGAGCTGTTGATTTTTGAAGGCTGGAAAATCCTCAGTGTGTTGCTTACGATTCCAATATGAAAAAGATCCCTGATTAAATGTGAATTGAAATTAAATCCTGCGAGAATTCCCTGTTTAATCAATCTCCACAATCTCTCAGTCGCTGTCAATTAACGCACTTCATAGTGATACGAACTAAACTAATAGTGAATGTTGCCATCTCTTCACTTAAGTGGAGACGGTCTCGTTTTTTCATTTACTTTCTCCCGTGCTGGATACTTATTGAATTAGCCGCTCTCCTGGCGAAACTGATCCACTTTTGAAATCTAGTTTTTTATAAGTCGCGCTCAAAGGAAAGTGTGAGGAATTTACCAGAAGTAACAAGGAACTATGATTTTTCCTTAATTATTGTTTGTTCTTAACAAACAGTAATTAATTGTACTTAAGTACCTACATTGAATGTCCGTAATTTTTAAAAAGGATTAAAAACGAATATTTAACTCCTAATTCAATCAAATAACATGTAAATACAAACTTCAGACGTCCCTCGATAAATCATTTTTCCGAAGCTCTAAAAAATAATCTGAGGGAATGACTCCAATGAGATTCAAGGTAATTATGAATGGTTCTATCAAAGGTAAATTAATGGATAATATATAAAAGAATTGTTACATTAATTGTAAGTATAATGCAGTGATTATGTACATTAATTACATATATAAATATATTTATATTCATATATGTATGGGTCGAACATGTTGAAACCTACATAAAATAATAATTGCAATGATGTACCATGTACGAAGCGACTTCGAAACCAAAGTTTACGAGACTAGATGGGCCTAGGTTCGAATTCTGTCAGTGACGAATTTTTGATACCATCTGAATCGAAATCAACCATTCCCTGGATGAGAATTCTCGACGCCGTCTCTTCTGATCGCTCGCTTCCATAATGACCCCCCCCCCACCAAACAATTCCAGGCGACGGACGACTGGGGCTGTGCTTCAACAACGAGCTCGCGCGTGATCTTTCCATCTACATCCCGTCTCCACTCCATTCTTAGGGCTGTCGCTCACCCTTCTTCCTCGTTTGGGCATCCCTCCATTTTCGCCTTTTTACATGCGCCCAAGTCCTTGGATGCGAGAATAGGTGTAATAAAGAAGAAATATAAGAAATTAAGCCTGCGAGTAAAAATAAATTATTGTTTTAAAAAGTAATGCTAGAGAAATTCGCTGAACGTTTTAGTACGATACATTAATTTTTTTTTCTTAATTTGGACTACTTAAATCATTTTCTCTTGGCATGAATTATATTTCCTAGTTGTGAAATGAATCTCAGAAAAATCAAATACCGTGTAGTATCTGTTTAGTGCTTTTTGGGCCGAGTATGGTCATTTCAATCATGGTTTCTGTCATGACTTTAGTGGTTGTTTTCATCTGAGGTCTTAGTCTTTGTCTCGAACCTCGTTTTTCCCACTGACGCATCATTCTGTGAGTGCCGTTTCTTTCCGTTAACGAACGCATCCGTTGCTCTATTTGCGCGGTTGCTTTGCACGTTTGTCTTTACCTAGTCTCATTTACAGGGCGTTGTAGCAGAAACAGAGAAGACGTTCTTTTCTGTAAGCATATTTTTGTTTTAGATCTTGAGCACGGTACTTTCAAGAATGTTACGTTATGTGCAGCTGTAAAACAAGAGTTATGAAAGTTATATAGATGGTTACCACGCATTACCAGGGGAGGTTGAATTTATTTGAGGGAGCTTAGACACAGTGGTTAATATTACATACGTAGAAAATATTGCTCTTATTTCTTCAACAAAAATCAATTAATGGAAATTATTCTTACAGATAAGATGTTGCCAACCTTGTATGTGTCTTGCTCCAATTGTTTCACGTAAGAATTCAAATATACAAAATATACCATACTATAAAGCATCTTTATAAGAAAAACATTCATTATTTTTCGTTACCATTTCCGCACCAACTTTTAAAATATTTCAAGATGATTGTGAGCAGTGGGCATGAGAAATAAAGTAGCTGAGGAGCAGTCCTGAGAAGGAAAACCACATAATTTCCTCCCAGCGCTTTTGAGCAATCTTTGTTCATGAACAACAAAGTTAAGTGCCATTTAAGGTACTGTTGGTTATCTAGATATTTCAATTTGCAGACCCGCCAAATCCAGACTACATTAATCAGCAGATAATGATAGTGATCAAATGCTCCTGCTGAAAATTGTTGCCGGCTGGGGAGCGAAATGTTACTGTGAAGTAATCATGATAAATCTCGATAACCTCTCGTGATAATGTACTATATGCAATCAAAATCAATGACGTAAGGTTAAAATAATATTGTACGTGGTTCACAGACAGTCATATCTTTCAAAGTGGATATAAAAATGATTTGGGCCTAGATTTCTCTTCGCAAATAATTTCTTCTTGCAACTTAACTAAATTTATTACTATTTATTTCAATAAATTTTCTGTTTTGAAACTCTTACATTTTGAAAAGTTAGTTAGCTCCCTACATCAACACTACATTATTATAAAATTACATTATTATGAATGTAGATGATAATATTAAAATTAAAGAAGTAAAATTCATAAAACTATTCATTTCACTAAAACGCGCTGCACAGAAGAAGTCAATCAGCCTTGTGCATAATAAAAAGATCTCATAAATTGCAAACCGAATTAGTTATGCCGAAAATACTGCATTGATAAAGATAATTATCATTTGATATATTACCTTCCAGTTTTAATACATGCTTTATTAAAAAATTATGGTTTGTAGCGTTAATTAGGTATGTCATGAGTTTAAACCACTGCTAGGAAACGTTGACGTCAGCGCACAATAAAAGCGAATGCCTTCTAGGGGCGTGGACTGCTCGACCGCTTGTAAGAGGCTTGTTGACTTCGCTGGTTCGTCCAACAGAGGCATTCTTGCCTGTGTTGGCGAGTTGCGACACACTGTCCGGAACGAACATGCTTGTTTTTCTTTTGCCCGTGCGTCGTTATGACTCGAATAGAGTCATCCCGGGTAATGGCCGAAGCGTCAAGAGAAGACGCTGGTTGGATGTCATTTAATGACGGGCTTTCCTAGTAATAAAAACGAAGGCAAAACATATACTGATTGAACCTTCGTTTTTTTCTTAACAATTCTTTAACAATTTGATTTCACGTAATACTTAGGTTCTTCCAAGAACTTTCTATAATGTTTGTGTGATATTTTCCTCTTTGAACATTTTTACTTGACACAATTGCCATGTTTTATTTACTATTTTATTCTTGCTTTTTTACTGAGAGCGGCACGTTTGATGCATGAGTGCATGATGCACATAATCAGGAAGAAATCTTCTATCATCCTTTGAGTTTGTCAGTGTTGTCTTGTACTTTCTTACGTATTACAAATTCTTTAAAATTAGATTTACACCTTTTTAGAAAACTTTTCCTTTTTTTTCTAATCAGTGGGTTTATAATTACGAGCGGTTAATTCAGTTTGGTTTATCATTCTTATGTTGCAACGCCATATTATACAATACGAATGTAAATCTGGTCTCAGAAACCTTTATTGTTTTTATCGTAGGTATAAGGAAACAAACTCGCGCTCCCCGAGTTTGCTCGTAATTGGTGTTATTTGCCCTAGGCAGCGTTGTGTGGTCCTACTCTTGTTCACCGTTATGAATTCGGAATTTTGGAGGAAACGTGAGAACGCAGGGCATATTACGTTCACGACCTACTTCCCAACTTATCACCTCTCGCTCCATGTTCGTCTGGAACGTGTTACGTCGTCGCATCAAGAACCGGTGACTTCGTCATCTTGTGATACCAACACGCACTGGCGTGATTGGTCTCGTATCTTTAATTACCACAGAGTTTCATGCCCCCCGTCCATATTGCAGCATGCTCATTTTATCTTCTTGTTGACGTAGTTTATAATGTATTTACATCGTGGTCAAGTTAAATCCTTAACTGATGTGTAGTTTTATAAATCATACCTCGAATAGAATGTTCATTTCATTACACAACTCATTATTCATTATTCAGTAGAAAATGGATATAAAAGTGATCAGAGAGTTGAATTCTCACAAACTCAAAAAAATAGAACTTCTAAACCGCGGCATATAGCGAGCAAAACCTCAGCTGTTTACATAGGCGTGCTCAAATTAAAACCAGAGGGTATTACATTTCTGAGCCCCTTTTCCATTAAACGTTTTCATTTAATTATGACACTTTATTTTACTCAAAAATAAAGCAAACAAACAAGGGAAATAAAATTTTAACTTTAATTATACAATTAAATATAAATGATTTTATGCTGATCCATTTACAAAGAGCATTGAATAACCTCTTTATCAAATGTCAAACAATTCCCACAATTATCAGGTTAAAAAAGGAGAAAATCAAAGAGGGAACATATTTACGGATATAAAATGTTTTAGTACGTCAGGCGACGGGCCCCCTTTCAGAAAGTTTAGGGGGACACAGCCCCCATGTGCATGCTTATGATTCGTTGGCTCCGGAGATGGAACTCAAGTCTTCTGACCAAAGACAAATTCAATCCACTTTAGAATGTTATAAATTGAATTATTATCCCATAATTAACTATTATCTTTTGTACTCTTATGGGAGCAAAGAAAAACGCTCTTGAACAGACGAAAACTAACGAAAAATATTCGGTGTGGATTTTTCTACAGAGCGTTAACAATGTTAGAAATATTCTTAAGTTAAACAGCCCCCTGACAAACATGTATGCTAAACATGACGCAACTTTTTTTCAACTTTCGAGAGGACGATATTCTTGCGTACGATTCCACGACTGTACCTCCCCTCGGATTCACCCGGAGGCGGAAGTGAGCCGCGCGCACCATCTTCTGTCCGCCTCGCCGCCCGGCGCGCTGCAGGCGCTCGCTCGTCCGTGGAGCGCGTTCGCGCGTGCCGCCGTCGGCGCGGCCTCTGGCACCGCCCCCCCTCTCCTCCCCCCCCCACCACTCACCACCTCCGTTCACCGTCAATTCATTAGTTGCGTATCTTAAGCTGTTTCGCGCAGTCACTGAAACTAAAACAAAGTGCTTTAAAAAAAAAAGCAATCGTAAGTCATTCGTTTTATTTTGCGATATTCGTATTCATCCAGGTACCTGGGAGTAATAACCACACATCAACGTTTGCCTCATTCTTATGACGAGATAATTCAATTTGTTGACTTATAAATTCTCAGGAAGGTTGCTGGCAGTAATGACAAAAGATTTTTTAACATTTATTTATAGTCGCATCGACATCGTAGTATTTAGTGACTATTTCAGTTACATGTATTCAACAACTTTAATGGTTACATTACAGAAATTATGGAACATTTCAAGTACTTTCCAAGTACAATAAATCAGTTAAATTGTCAATACAATTATTAAAAAAGTGATATTATATGTTTTGAAGCAATACAAACTAGAATTATTACCCATAAACTGGCCGTAAACATCAGGTCTACGTAATGAGTTTATATTTAATTCAGAAGAAAATAAAGACAATTATTTTTATATGTGACGCAAAAATGTATTGTAATTTTTCTTATTAATTATTCTTACTTATTATTATAAAACTATTAATCGCTGCGTGTGGGCCAATTACCACTCATTCTACTAAAAGTAGAATGGGTTCTCCGTAAAATATTTTGCTACTTAAACTGGGAAACCGCAACATCAGGCACAATATATTTTGTTTGGAGACTTTTTTGAAGTTACTTCAGATATAAGCTTGTTGGGTTCAGTGTAAAAGGTGTATGAACTTACTAGAAGGTCACTGCATTGTGCAAGTTGTTATTGTTGTTTATTACCAAGGCCCAAAAAACTTGTCCATTGACCAACCCCCCCCCCTCAGGAGTTGTATTACGTAAGTTCGAATTTACCATGGGGGCGCCCAACGTTACCAGCAATTGTTTCACTCCCGTATTCGTCGCCAGGATTGAACACAACAACGCCCTATCATTTAGTCTGTCCGACTTAGGAAATATGCGATCTGATTAGGCGGGGATTATCGGAGGACTTAATTTTACCGAGCAATAAATTAGAGTTATCTTACGTGATGCAATTGTTTCAAGACACACTGAGGACTTTCCAATATTCGAAAATCTATCGCCTCAGGTCTAGTTTGAAATCGCGCAGAGTTTTGGAATCCAGTGTGTAACCCTAGGGTAGGCTCGTGAGTGAATCATCATGGAAAAGTCATACTTCGTTGCTATTTCTGGTAAATTCATCACACTTTCCTTCCTTTTATAAAAAAAAATAATTCGAAGTTGGTTCAGTTTTGCCAGTGGTGCGGCTGAATGAGTAACTATCCAACATTGATGAAACTGTATGCAAAATTAAACAGTTCAGTATCCACTTTACTGAAGAGGAGACAGCCCTCACTGTTACTTTAGCTCGTGTCACGGTAAAGTGAGAAAACGAATCCTATTTGGCGGTGGTCAGCACCACTGGTCGTGCTCTCACTTCGCTCCTCAGATGCCCGCTAGCGCTGTGAATGCGACCGAGGAGAAGTGGCGCAGTGCGCGTTTCGGCTGTCGGCGCACCCGGCACGCCGGCTCGGGCAGACTCCCTCCGCGCACACAATGTGCTACCGCAGGCA
The DNA here is from genome assembly GCA_964035755.1 of Teleogryllus oceanicus. Taxonomy (NCBI): domain Eukaryota; kingdom Metazoa; phylum Arthropoda; class Insecta; order Orthoptera; family Gryllidae; genus Teleogryllus; species Teleogryllus oceanicus. The sequence goes on along the minus strand of CAXIVR010000002.1, from coordinate 89,502,769 downwards.
CAGACGCCCGCCGGGCACCCAACGTGCCACCGCTCGCGCAAACGATATGCTACGCATGCGCAGACGCCCTCCACGCACACGGTGTGCCAGCGCATGCGCAGACGCCCTCCGCGCACACGTTGTGCCAGCGCATGCGCAGACGCCCTCCGCGCACACGGTGTCCAGCGCATGCGCGACGCCTCCGGCCAGCGCATGCGCAGACGCCCCCGCGCACACGGTGTACCAGCGCATGCGCAGACGCCCTCCGCGCACACGGTGTGCCAGCGCATGCGCAGACGCCTCGCCACACGGTGTGCCAGCGCATGCGCACCCCTCCCGCACCGGTGGCCCCCAGCGCATGCGCACTTTAAACCCGGCTCTGGCCCATCACCCAGCAAGCTACAGTTTCCACCTCAACCCACTGCACGACCCGCAGCTCCGCTCCAAGCCGTGTTTGCTTTCTCTCCAACGGAGTCCGTACAATTACAGGCGGTTTGTACGTCGTGAGGTATTCATGACATTGTGTCAATCAAAGATTTCGAGCTTTCTCACGTGTTAAACGACCCAGACAAAGTCTCGCCATTTCCCATTTAATCTAGTTTTCGTTTGTGGGACTTGCCGCTTAGTGAAGGGTTCTGCGGGATATTAGCATCTGAATGGGCGGTGGTTGAAATGGGCTTATCGTGCGAGTTCCTACGTTCCCTCGAGTTTCTCTGCCATTCCATCGCGCTGGGGAGTTCCCTGCTGATTCATCCTGCCTCTTGCATCAATGGCACTCCGGCATGCTTCTCGGCGCTTGGAGATGCGAGTTGCAGAAAGCAGTTAGCGCCCTTCTCGTCCGACATTCATTTGTTGACCCATATGAGAACCTCTCGCTCAAAATTCTGGTGTTTCCTGAGTGCTGTATAATTTAGTGGCCTTAGACCAAGAGTTTCCCAAGGTTGCCAAGGCCTGTGACCGGAAACGCCAAAGCAGCGTGAGAACGTAGGGGTTATAAAATGGCCCAGCACTTCTGCTCCTAAAAGCCTTATCTTATCGCCCTGTGGAACGGAAAAGACGTATTTCGACTCGGCTAAAAGTAGTACAATAGCTGGCATAAACGAAAGAAGCACTTTAACAAATATATTTAGCATATCGTGAATCGTTTACAGTACTTTCTAACTTTCTGTTTCTTAGCGTATCCTAAATACCTTATCCGAAGAATGCCTAATATTAAGATTTGCAACTGAAGAGTATTTTGTTTAAATAAATAATCCATTTTTCATAACATTAGTCGGCTCAAAATTTCTTTAAATATTTTATATTTATTTTGTGAACTCTGTCGCAAGAGAACTTCTCCCTAGCAATGATTTTCTGTTTTCTTTTGCCCAAGTATGTAAACCATAGGTATTGTTTCGACATACATATGTAACTATTTCCGGGGAGTTGTACTGATATGCCATTAACTGAACTTATTAAGCAGAGGTTAGTTGGTAATTCCATGTATGTTTTATTTGCGCTGGTGAACTCAGCGTTTTTAGCAATCTAGTTGTTCAGTTTTGTTCCCTTCGAGAAACAACTTAAAACGTAATATCAAAACGTTATTCTCTTGTTTTGTATAATAAGCAATTAGTGCCCTTTTTTGCCACAGTGCACAATAATAAGTTTAGCAGCTTCGGTCCCTAGGATTAGCCTACTACATGTCTCATCACCTTCGTTGGAGTGGAAACGGTTCAATTTGCGAAGTGAAGAAGTTTATATATTTGAAATGTTGTACTCGAACGTAACTGAGAATGATCTTTCGCACCTACAAAAAACATTTGAGTTACAATGTATCAATGCAAAACATATTTCTTAGCCTTTGAAAGTCTTTTCCTAGCTGATAGAAGATGAATCTTACAGAAGATGTTTCCTTTCTTCCGCTAATTAGTTACTCAACATTCGTTATGTTTGGATACTCAGAGTTTCGCATCTTTATCGTATAATATATGAAATGACGAAGAAAATATTATGATTAATGCCCTTCATTCATTAATTAAAATAATATGATTAATGCTCTTCGTTTGTTATTTGAATGAAAAATACATAATGTACTACATAAAAGGGACCAGACCCGTTTAGTGAGGCCAGCCCCAAATTCACCCGAAGGTCACAACCAACCACCGCCTCGCGTTCCTGTCCCCTGCGTCAAAACCCCGCGGGCCAGCGCCTCTTGCGGCGGTCCGTTGACCCGCCGTGAGCACATCCGGGGCGGGCGCCTGGCGCAGCCCGGCGGCAGCGCGGGCGGTGCGGCGGCCGCGCGGGGCCTCGGTGGGCGCGGCGCGGCGGCGGCCGGCAGGCGGCGGCGGCGGCGGCGGAGTCGTCTTCACGGCTGCAGGTGCCGAGGCGCGCGCCCGCCTGTGACGGTCGTCTCCCTCGACGCCGACCCCTTTAACGCCGCACAGTGCGCCCGAATGACACCCAAAGCGCGTATGATGTGTTCCCTTTCCAGCTACTCCTTGACGCAACACGTCTCCAAGCCCCCTAAGGGTCTTTGAGAGCTTTGCGCTGGGGAGTAATCCTGCATTAATGTGCGTTATTTCTGGAGTAATCCTCCGTTACAATAATCTCAAGTCAAGTCTCGTCACGTCGCAGCCAGTCAGTGCCTTTTATCCCTTCGGCCGGGGGCTCGACGACGTTAGATCCCGGGGTTCCTGGCCGGTCACCCAGCCACGAACCCGCGAGTCTCGAATTCGCTTAACCTTCGTGACTTCACGGAGCGTAGTAAACGAATTCGGCTAGCGCCGACGGCTCTCTGGAAGCTAAGTATTTTCACACACTGAAATGTGCTTTTAAAGTTGTAATTATACGGGGGGTATTAAACATTAATATTGACCAGCGGAACAGATTTCAAACGCTGTGTTAAAACGTTCGTTTTCGTGATTGAAGAAGCTCGAATGTCACTTTACATGTTTGTTTTACAAACATAATGAAGTACATTAAAATACATTTCTTTTTGTAGTGTTATTTTTTAGCTTCTTGACAAAAAATACCAGTACCTTTAACGCATTTATTGTCTTAATATCATAATTTCATCAGCGGAACGCACCAGCGGAATAGTGCTGATCAGAGGAACACACTGCTGTTGGAAACGAAATAATGTAAAAGTACGCAAAGTAATGTAACGGCGTGCGTGTTTAAAGGTTATTACCAACAAATCCGAGAGCTGTGGAACGGTGAAAATACTTAATAATTGAAAATCTATTTAATCAACTAGTGTTAGAGAATGTCCAATAATAATTCATTATTTCGCTGTATCTAAAAAGTTATGCGTTTTCATCAGAGGCATTCCCAGGATTTTTCTAGGAGGGGAGGAGGAGGCTGCTGGTATAATGTCCAGCCGACTTGAACTTTTCTTATAAAGATTTTTTAACTTATGCTGAATATAAATTATATTTTATTTCTTGACTTATAGTTAATGTTTAAAACATAAACAATTGGTAAATGGAATGTTTTTATTAAAACAAAAAATAAGTAAAATGTGTGTTTTTTAATATGTATAATATAGCCTATCTTGTGCTGAAGCCCATGCCCCCCCCCGTTACGTGCGCCACTGATTTTCATGCAAGCGATGGATTTTTGTTCTCCCTATTTTGTGCCCCCTGTTCGGCCCACTGTGCGCCGCTGCCGACGATCCACGTGCGGCGCTTTCTCGGCGCGACGCTCCTCATTGTGCCCGATGTGTGTGCTTTGCGATGCGTTCGTGGCATCAATATTTGGAGAGCAAACGTTTAGAGAATGAAACAAAAGGAAAAGTCCGGAAGCGCCGTCGACGCTCTGATTGAAAAGGAACCAAGAAATCCGCGCCGCGCCGCGCGGCGCGCGCTGAACGAATTGCCCACTGATATTCCGCCTGATGTGCCTGGCGAGAAGAAGGCCTAGTTTTTTCGAAATTCTTAGAAGCGATGTGAAAGTTATGACACACTTGTTGAGGAAAAACAGTCAACGTGTGGAAAATGAATCCCATTGAAGGTGATGTGAATACTCTGTCTTGGAAGAGTTGAAAAACTGTTATCGTTTAGCCAGATTTGTAACGTTTTGACTGACGATGAAGTTACGATTAATTTAGGAATTAGGAAGTTAAACGATAAGATGTAAATGCATTGATAACTGACGAAATGCAATTAGTAGAATTAATTGAAAGAAATCAAAACGCAATCTCTACTTTTACTATCAGTTCTTTTAGATAAAATGATCAAGCCCTCCAAAGAGCGAGCTGCTTGTGTCTTTATTATTCCCTTTATTGTTTGTATGTATTTTTTATGTATGAATGTATGCCCAGATATGAGAAGGAATTTGGTGTACAAGCATACCAATGTCGTATAAATGTGAATTTCCCAAACCTGTAATATCTACTGATGTTATCATTTAGTGAATTAAGACGTTAATCCCCAGCTGATTTTTTTTCTTTTTTGACGAGCATTATTTTTATTATGCATAATGGTCATGTGAAATATGCACTGAAATGACGATAGTTGTTCATAAAATAATCATTTGGAACTGTGGAACCTTAATTCTGCTTCGGGGAAAAGGATGGGGTAGAGTATGTTACACATCTGGACATATTATTGATTTGCACGTATTGAATTGCATGTTATCAAAAACGCAATCTATGCCTTTTCCGTCAGTGTTTGTACAATAAAGACCAACCCCTTTAAAGGCTATGCACGTATCACACATCCTCTTCCCGGCTCCACCGTGTGGTGCGTGCGCAAACCAGACCGCAAGTGTGCGTGTGTGTGTCTAACCCTTGCGCTCGTGTGGTGTTGCAGGTAGCCCGTGGGAGGTGCAGGTGATGTCGGACGGGGGCTCAGGGGCGGTGGCCGCGGCGCCGAGCGGCGGCGCGGCGGCGACCGGGTCGCCGGGGTCGCGGCCGCGGCGGCTGCGGCCGCTGCTGCTGCGGCGGCGGCGGCTGCGGCGGCGGCGGCGGCGGCGGGCGGCGCGGGGCGGGCGGGCGGCTGGCCGTGCGCGGCGACGCCGTGCGCCTCGTCGCCGCCAACAGCGCCGCCACCTTTGTGCGCGGCGACGCCGTGCGCCTCGTCGCCGCCAACAGCGCCGCCACCTTTGAGCTGAGCGCGCCGGGCGCCCGCCGCCAGGACGTCGACGTGCACGTCATCAGTGAGTATGCGAGACCACGCCCCTTTCCCCGTCACAGCCTGCATTGAAAGGCCATTTGCTGAAGGTGGCGCGACCAGGATTTTTTCTGGGGGGGGGGAACTTTCTGGAAGTCTAGGAGGGGGGTTTCTATAAAGATTTTTCTATTTGTTACTGAAAAAGTATTTAAAATTTATTTTTATGTTAATTTTTGTATATATAAAGTCAAATATTGTTTGGGCTTTGTTACTATAGAAAAATAGTATAAACTATATTTGTGAATGTAAACGATTTTTTGGGGGAGGGAGGCTCAAGATTCATGAGCTTCCCCCCTCCTACCCCTGGAGTGCTCCTCCCCTTACTCTCACTGTTCCTTCGCGTCATTCCAGTTTTTATTCTTTCCCTGTATTAAATTTGAAATCAATATCTGTATTCCTTAAACTGCTATCATCTGTCCTCCAGTTTTGTACCCTGAACGTAAAGACTCCCTTCTGTTTCATTTCTTGAACACCACTTGTGGAATCGTTCTGTTACGAACTTTTATTACTCTATTAGCTTTTATTAGTCTTCCTTCATTTCTTTCCATGACCAAAGCTCAGACTTGAGATGTACATGCCGCTGAATAACATTTCTCGACATCAGTTAACACAAATATGCTTCTATCGTTTGTAGGTTTTAAGTTATATATGCATTCAAATATTCTATGTTATATATGCATTTCAGTACTTTCAAATTTTCAAATTCCTTTCTTCGTTTCAAGCATTTCCTGTTGAAGCAACAGTTTCTAGTGTTGTTTGGTCTGTGGTCCAAGTCGCCACGGCATGAACAATCTAGTTTCACATCCTCTGCGGAACTGCTCTCAGATTGTAGTTTCGGAGTAGAAGCAACTGCAGCAGTCACGGCAACTCCGGATATGGGGCGCTTTTTCTCCTGACAATAATTGTTAATTATTGACTTCTAGTCCTGGCGTTTGGGAAATTTTCTTCTTCGCACGATGCAACAATTTAACTAAAAACAATCGGGAGTTATGGGATGATGACTTCCTATGATTTTGTATTTTCTCTCTTTTTATCGTCGCATTCTCTCTTCCTTCTCTCCTCTCCTTTTCCTCTCCCCCTCTCTCTCTAGCCCTTATCTTCTCCGTCATGTTATTGTCCTTATGACGAAAAGTCTTGTTTGATCTTCCCACCCATTAGTCGTAGACTTACAAATAATTGACTGGAATGAAACTGATATCACGATAAATGAGTACCTTTTTCCTCCGTCGTTTTGTCCCTGTGACGAAAAGGCTCGTTTGATCTTTTCCACCTATTAGTCGACGACTTTCAAATAATTGACTTAAATGAAACTTATATCACGATAACATCTCGTAATATTGCACCTACCTCCTTTTTAAGTATTATCTTGCATCTTTCCATTATTGTTTCGAAAACACTTGTACCTGATTTGTTCCTCCTTTCGCTCAAATGTCTTCTATGTATCTTTAAGAAGTATACCAGAGGTAATTTTGTTGACTGAAATAAAACCTCTTGACGTACACAAGACAGCCAACAATTACCTAGTTTATCAACCTAGTTTGTTGCGTTCTTTTTGTCAACACACTACTAAAATGCGCAGTTGTGCGTTTTATGCCCCAAAACACGCGGTCGCTCGTTGCAAACAACCGTGCTTGTGCGGTTTGCTGCGTCAACGAGATTACCATTTCGGACGATCCCGCGGGTTTATTTCGACTACAATTGGCGTTCGGGTCTGCCGTAACGACCCTTTCAAAGGCCGTCGCGTGACCTTCAGTGCACACAATATGGGCCACGCGTGTCAATACGCGGCCGGAGAACAATGCTCGAAGCGGAGCAGCGGGCACGCCGTGCTCCCCGCCAGCCGCCCGCTCGCGGCCCAGCCGATGCTCACGTTTCCGCGTACATTCGCTGGGTCCCTCCATCCTATGGAGGGTATCCGCGCACATTACGCTGGGGCCCTCCATCCTATGGAGGGTATCCACGTGCATTACGCTGGGTCCCTCCATCCTATGGAGGGTATCCGCGTGCATTACTCTGTGTCCCTCTATCCTATGGAGTGTATCCACCTACATTACGGCGTACATTACGCTGAGTTTCTCAATCCTGTGGAATGTACCTGCGTACATTACGCTGGGGCCCTCCAACCTATGGAGTGTATCAGCGCACAGTGCGCTGCGTTTCTTCATTCTATGGAATGTACCCGCGTACATTGCGTTGGGTCCTTCCATCCTATGGATTGTATCAGCGTACATTACGCTGGGTCTCTCCATCCTAAACTAGACTCCATATCTCATGACCTCTTGTAGCATGCAGAAGATTCTCAAAATCTTGCATTTTAAGAAGGCATCATAGGCTCAATCCCAAGAATGCTTTTAAATGATATTTTTGTTTTTTGTTAAACCCTTTTAAAAAGTGAAAATATTAATTCAAAGTTGAATATATTCACACAATTTAAGCGAAATTTATTTTGTCATTTTTCAAATAAAATTCTCAGTATAAAAAATTGATTCATTTTTTCTCCTTATTCGGGGTCTGTGTTGCCTCTGTGGTAATTACGGCCATGTCTTTGGAGCACGTTATCTAATACACTATTTGTCTTTGCGAATCATGTAATTTTAGTGCTCACATACGTTAATGGACTCGCTGAGAAAATGAATACAATACTAAATGCCTGATTTTCTTCTACCTTACTATTGTTCTGATTTGTTGTTTAAATCGTGTCCAACTCATTCTTGCTGAATGAGTCACTTTCCTTGCTTATCGCCTCGAATATTCCCCGCTATTGTGTAGCCTCCAGTATTTTAAGTACCCCGTTCCCTTTCTTTTCCTTTCAGAAACGGTCTGAGAGATAATGGTAACTATTTTCTGAAACTTTTCCTTTCAGAGACGCTAAAATTCATTTTTCAAGTAAACTAATTATTTATCATAACTCGTCAACTATACTTAAGTTAAATGTTAGGTAATGAATTTTGTTGTAATTTTTATTTTTCCTATTTGTTTATGTAATAATAGTTGACAGTTACTGAATCAATCATGTAGTAAACATTACGTATTCCGAAAAAATACTTTCCAAAGAGGAATTTTCATATTGATAAGAATGAATATCATTAATAGCTTTTCTACTTTGCTAGTATATAAAAATCATAGTGAAATACAGGCGAGAGTTTCATAAATAACAAATTCCTAGAATTTCAGAAAAAATAGCTTGTTATTCTCCCTCAGTTTTCAGCTTGGCGTTTCCACTTCTAATGACATTTTTGTCTGTAACCTTGCATTCATGGACATAGGCAGTGATCATGTAAAGATGTACACAAGATAAATTTTGAGAAATCGTATTTATCTTCGTGAGTTTTCGTGAGATTGAAAGGAAAAGGAAAAAAGTTTTTTGCGAGTTTATATTGCTATATATTATCTTCGAAGCTATATATTATCGGGAATAGTCGAAGTGCAATAGCACTTCGACCGTTCCCATTTTAATTTGTTTTTTCTTAGAAAGAAATTACTTTTACTGAAGCAAGCCCCAACCAGGTCGAAAATTGAAAGTAAATAAATTGTGAAATGATGCAATCATCGATATTACTGAAAAATTATTGTGCTTTTGGAGGAATTAAAAGAAATTGCAAGTAAATTAGCAACAACGATTTGTTAAACCCAATACATTTCATACTTGTAAACTGGTTCAGAATTTTCCCACTGTATCGCCGTGTGTGATTATCTCGTTCATCAACAATCTGTCGATTACTCTCACCTACCCCGCATCTGAATTTCACTCCACTTTCAAGCCGAAGATAATCCTTGTTTATGTGCTCCCAATCTGGCCGTATCTCCCGATTGTTGCGGTGTCAACAGAAGCGGGGAGAGGCGGGGGGCGCGGATGGGGGGGGGATGGGTGGGTTCGGGGGCCCCTTTCTGGACCGCAAGGGGCGGTGGAGATTTCGGGTCGTCCGCGCGCAGACGGACGCCAGACTGCCCAGGAGCTTGTTCCGAGTTGTTGCTCGCGCGCTCTTTCCCCCCTACTTTCCTCCAAGCCGTTTCGGTTTCAGACTTGCATTCTCTTTCTTATCAAGTAATTAGTATAACGATCCCCTCGCTGTTCGTAATTTTTTTTTTATCCCAACCTCGCCTTGACACTACGCCACTCGAGTTGTCATTTGTCGAGGTCTTGTTTTGTTGTTTCACCGCAATGTGATCTTCATTTCTTTCGTGTTTCATTTTTTTTATTTTCAAACCTTTTCTTTTCATTCCACGCGTATTTATATATTTACGTTTTATCATTTCCAATTGGGAACGCCATTGACGTAGTCATTTGAACCATTTCCCTTATTTTTCTTGCGTTCCGCGGCTTCTCCCGCCGCCCTCTTCCCATTTTCTCCTTTTCCTTTTCCCCCCGGTTCCCTTCGCGCTGCTGCTGCTGTTTCCGCCCGGGATTCTCGTTCGCATCATGTTCGCTGCAACTCCTCGCTCGTAACTCGTGTGTGCGCAAGTGTGTGTGTGTGCACGTGTGAGTGTGTGTGTGTTTTATTAGGTGTTTGTTTATATAATGACGTTGCTCAAGAATTTTATCTTGTGACTCACTTTTAATTATTATTCGTCGCATTTTATTTCTATAACTCTTAAAACACGATAATCTCTTAATTTTTTCGCTCGAACTTTTTTTTCGAATGTTAATACGTAATTCCACTTGGTTATATATTTCTTCCCTCTTCCAATACATTGAATATTTGAGGCACATCCTGTTTGACTTGGACCACGCCCGTTCCCCTGACAAGTCCTGGCCGATGCAGTTCCTCTCCGCCCCCACCCGCGTCGCCCGCCGCGCAGTGCGTCACGAGTGCGCCCGCCGCCCGCAGGCCCCTCGCGGCGGCCGGTGACGGCGCGCGTGGCCGAGGACAAGCCGGGCGAGTTCCGCGTCACCTTCACCCCGGCCGAGGTGGGCGCGCACCTCGTGGAGGTGGCGGTGGCCGGGCGCAAGCTGCCGGCCGGCCCGCTCGTCGCCAAGGTGTACAACGCCGCCCTCATCCGCGTCACCGACGTCGCCTCGGGCGTCGTCGGCCAGCCCTGCCAGTTCAGAGGTGAGTCAGCGGCGCAGCTCCGCCACCCTGCGGCGAGCGCCCTTACGAGGCGGCTCCACACATTCGGTATTCGTGAGCTGCTACTCGCCCAATCCCGGACAGCTGGTGTGTTCGGCGAATGTGCGCTCCCTTTGATGTGTCCCAAAGACCGACACGCGGTGGTGGCTAGGGCGAATACCGAATGTTCGTCACTCAGCAAATAAAAAGGGTATCCACACTACTTGGGATTCGGCGAACGATTGCTCGCTACACGCCGAATGAGTGGAACAGTCTTCATGGGCGTCACTGCCAGGGTAGCGGGAGAAATAGTTAATGGAGAATATTGGAAGGGACTTCTACCTTATCTGTTGTAACGTCAATAATTTGGTGCTGGTGACGGCCATGGTCAGTAGCGTTGATTATTTGGCGAATCATCCCGGAAACTTTTGAAGTAATGAAGGATCGACTTAAATGTGACTTTCCTTTCCTTACTTCAAAAAGATCACATTCCAGTAAAAATGGGAATAAGCAATTTCTCAATTGTAGTTGAATGTTTATAGCCTTAATCTACTATAACCTTGGCTTAGATTAATCTAGAGCTTGAAGCCCTTGAATCTCCTGCTTGAACACAGCCAATGAGTAGTTTAATATTTTTTAATCACATGGGTTATATTTCATTTTCATTTTGATTACATTGTTCAATATTTCAACAGTGGATAGGAGACCCATGGCTTGGTTGTCCTTAGAGCCCCCTCGAGATATTATTTTGGCCCTGAGTTTCACATTTGTAAAAACTTCACTTAATATATTACAGTCTCGTAGAATCTGAAAACCCAAAATCAACGTGTGAAAACTAAACACAAACTTGCTAATGCTAAATAAACGGGACGCTACAGAAATAAATGAAAGTAAAAGTTCACCCTCTAAATAGTATTTTTTGTTATTGTAAATTTTAACTCCTGTCAATGCAGTATGGTAACGAAAGAGTTCTATTTGTGGTTCATAGATTGCCCCCGGCTGATATAATTTTTACGTAACTGCTTGTTTCAAACGTTAACGGATTATGTACACGGGTTTCAAATGTCCACTAGCTTTTATTGCGAAAGGATTTCCGTGCGGGTTGTCGTATTTTACTCCCGAACCCCTCCAATAACAAGTAAAAGGCCGAATGGGCGCAAAGGCCAAGCGCTGACGTGTGCGCGCGCGCGCGCGTGCGTGTGACAGTGGACGCGAGCCAAGCGGGCGAGGGCCAGCTGGAGATCTCCATCAACGAGGGAGAGGTGCCCAACCACGTGCAGGTGGTGGGCGGCGGCCGGTGCCTCGTGTCGTTCACCCCCGAGGCCAGCAAGCCCCACCTCATCGACATCAAGTTCAACGGGGAGACCGTCACCGGTGAGTGCCTGGCCCGCTGACCGTCTCACGCCGCCGCTCTCCTCCTAGACCCGTCTCGCCCTCGTCCATACCCGCTCCGCCCGCTCGCACCACGTCCTCGCTCACGCCACGCCACGCCACGCACACGCACAGCAACGCCGCCACCACGCCACCCCACGCCACTCCACCACGCACCCCACCACCCACCCCCCCACGCCCCACCCCACGCCACCCCACCCCCACGCCACCCCAGCCACCCACGCCACCCCACCCACCCCACGCCACCCCACGCCCCCCACGCCACCCCCCCACGCCACCCCACGCCCTACGAAAAATTAAGTAATGAAATGTTGAATCATTTTCTGCGAAGTGAGATTTTTTATTTTTTTAAATATGCAGCTGGCATCAAATTAACGAGGCATATATTGGAATCTCATCCTTTTAGATCCATGCAAAGCTTGTGTTTAGTATAATTTGTTGGAACAAAAATTATATATTATTTTTAATTTTCACCTCTTATTAAATTTCACCTCTCGCACATTAGATTGTTTTATTTTGAGAAAGACTTGAGCACTTCACGAGGTTCTCCTAACGAGATGTGTTCTAATTGTAACATTGAAATAATGTCCTAACTTTTGAATGTGATACTCCATTACGAAAGAATTTTTCCATCGAATTTATCTGCTGTATTTGTTTCATTTACATCAAGCGTCATCTTTGTGACATTTTGGTGACAATATGGCCCCGCGAAAGACCACGCAAAAATTCTTCCTCCCTATTGCCTTCTAAACCTTTGATTATTGTTAGAATTCCTTGCAGTAAGATTTCCTAGACGATCACTTGTCCATGTCATTAGTACCCTTTTCCCCACTCACAATATTCGATTATTAATTCAGTATTTTTGAATTATCAAACAAATTTTCTTAATCATAAGTTCAGGAAAATTCGGCAACATTTTTAGGTGAAAGTGGAGTTGTTCGTCACCTTTCGTTGGAGTTGCCTATGTGTTCGCCTTAAGGGCTGTGTTTTATAAATTACGTTTCCATTTTATTTTCTCGTATACATTTACGTAATATTGAGAAAATATTGCAATGCTGAGGCAAAAACAGCGATTTTTCATCAGAAAAACTTGTTTATGGGTCCCTGTATTTGAAAAAGTGGAAAATTCTTGTTCCTGTATATAGTAACTTACTTCATCTAACTCGTTTAATTATAATCCAAGTTTTGTGATACCGAAAAATTGGTTTATGGTAGAACGTCAATTGTCTGTCCGCCCGTAGCCAACATTCAGACGATTTTCTCCAAAATTGACATTCCTACATCAATCCGGTCGAACTCGAGACCCTGCGAATTGGAAACAGATGTTTTGATTATGGGGATACTTTATATGAAACCTCAAAATTTTCTCAAAAAGAGGTCCAGATATTTGACTTTTACAACGGACGTTTACGACATTACGCAAATCTCGTAACGCATTTGCGAAAACACTCTGAATTTTCGAAAACTGCAAAAGTTTAAACATTTTATGGAGTCTTCCTAAAGCTTCAATATTGAAGATACATTTTCTTTTCTTTAATGGAAGGTTTCTTTGAAAGATAATCTTTAAATGAGATCGTGTACAATTCGTCGAAAACATTCGCTGTTCTCGCTTAATTTTCATGATATTCAATAAAACCTCTCTTAAGCGTCCACTAACGGTTCCAGCGAAAATTGATCCTTAACAATTAGCGGTTTAATTAAGATTATCAGGTGAAGGGAATCGTATAAATCTAATGGTGTTAATTGCTGTTAAGTAAAACGTTTTCCACAGAGTCACGTTTTAATGTTTTTTGGACTGCACAGGTTTTGTTGCTTCCTAAAAGTGTGCCCTTTTTATTATTTCAGTCATTTCTGTCCTTCTTCACTAAAAACATCAGTGAGTTCTTTGTCAGAAATTGTTTCTCGTTTGATAGGATCGTTGGCATCCTCAGGCTAGAGTCAAATATTCTTGACTTGTCATTTATTCGCTTACACACTAAACTCAGTTTCCCGTCCTAATTGAATCGGACTCGCATCCAAACTTGACTTCAAAATACAATTCATATTCAGTGAATAGAGCTGTCCCACGGATTCCCTGACAATGGCCACCAGATTGGATTCGTGTGCGCTGCACGCACGCCGCGTCTCCCTAGGGCCTAGGCCATTGACAAGTTCTCCCAGAAGGGAACCAAAGACCCGCAAACATCACGAGAATGCTGTCCAATGTGCGAAACAAACGCGTTGTTATTTAATAGAGACATTGCTGCTAAAAAAATCTTTGTAATTTGAAACAGAATTTAATCCCTCTGCCAGTTAAGCGCCTGTGAATGCCACTGTTTTGTTTCAGCGCCCCGTCGCAAAAAATATACTAAATCAACCACAACTCCATATCCCTTCCGCTACTTATTGTACAAGAGTTCAAAATCGCTAGAGGCGACTGCGTAATGGAGGTCAATCCTCGAAATGCCCTTGGTTGTTGGCCGCGGGGTCTGGTTGCCGCTTAAATGAGGGAATTTTTACACGTGTCATTTGGAGAAATCAATCATTCCCAATAAATCGAAGGGTCCGTGTAATTGACGCCGTTGGACAGGTTCACTGTGTGAAATATGCTAGGTGCCAATAAGTGAAAAGATACCAAGTCAGTTTATAATTTCAGGATGTCCGTTTGTCTGTGCCGTGTCTGACACCAACCGAGTCTCATTGACATTACGCAACCTTGAGTTGGTTCCTGTCAATGAAGTCGCACGATTCCACATGGCAGTTGATGGCAGTGGCAGTGCTGAACTTGCAGTCTCAGTTCATGGTATGTTCTCAAGCTCTCTTCAAATTTCTGCAATTTAGACGATATTTCTTTTCATTAATGGTGTAAAGAAATAAGAATTAAATGAACCTCCCTTCAATAAAAAAAAAAGGAATGGTTAATTTAGCTTTACAAGCTTTGATTGTATTTTATTCAGTAGTTGCAATTCTTGTAGGCAGTTGAGCAGTTCTAAGATACACAACCATTCTGTTACTTATTATATATTCTTTCCTGAAGACGTAACTCTGTGTATATTCTTAGTCAAGCAACATTATGATACTGCCTTGCTTGTAGTTTTGTCCTAGAGCAGGAAAGATGGCAACTGAACAAAAATTTTCTTGCATTAATGTATAGTAATTACTAAAAGTTAAATTATTAATGTTACAAATTAAGATTTTTCTAACTTTCATGAATTGATTATAATTTTTCTAGGTCCTGCCAATGCTGAACTCCCGGTGAAAGTCACTGGTAACATTCACTCAGGCTTCACTGCTGAGTTCACTCCTCGAGTAGTGGGAGCGCATTCCATCACTGTGGAATACAATGGCCATCCTGTGAGTGGGACCCCATTCATTGCCAAAGCATACGATGCCAGCAAGGTCCTTGTAGGTCCACTTCCTCGAGGCTCTGTGGGGAAAACTCTGCAGTTCATGGGTAATATAGAGTTCAAGAACTTATTTCTGAAAATTCAGAAACATTTATAACATCATGTGTGTAATTGTTCAAATACTTGAAGGAAATGTTCTCAGTTATTTCATTCATTTAAAACATTACATCTTGAAGAGAGAATTTATTATAGCAATTGCACATTAACAATTATTAATATACAATTAGAAAATACACGACATATGGTGTTTGTGTTTGATAAGAAAACATTTGATCTCTGAAACATCAGAGATTAAAGTTTTCTTAAAAAGTGATTGAAGTATTTAAATTTGTTTTTGGTAACATTGATGTAGGGCATAATATTTTTCCCAGTCTTAATGAATCTTCTTAAGAAGTAAAGAACTAAATGAAGATTTGGTTTTGATCAGTTTCACGCGAAGCTTGTGATCTGTTCCAAATATTCATATGCAAATTATTTATTAAATTCGTATTAATTATTTGCATCATTATTGCAGTTGATGCCAGCCAGGCTGGTGAAGGCAACCTAGAAATCACAATCAGTGCTCGAGGTCACAACATCCCTACCCAGGTGCATCCTCAAGGCAATGCACGCTTTGCTGTGAGTTTTGTACCTGTGGAGCCTTGTGACCATGTGATTGCTATAAACTTCAACAAGGAAAGTGTGCCAGGTAAAGAAAACTTTCTTTATTTATTTTTTCTATGTATTTAAAAATTACAAATATTTATATTGTGCCTATTGTTTCTTAGGTTTTCTAAAACAAAGATTTTTTGTTATTTTCTGTTTCTTTAGGATCTCCGTTCCTGGCACGTGTCCAAGGTGATTCTCCTCACCAGGTATTGGTGAGTGGACCATCTTTGTCAGCTGCTGCAGTAGGGAAAACTTCCTTCTTCACTGTAAGCAATGTGGCTGGCTCTGTTGAAGACATAGAAGTTAATGTTGAGGGTGAGTATAGTCGGTAGTTGTTTATTTTGTTTTTGTTTTTTGTGTAACACTGGTGTATTTTTAAACATTATTTTTTACAAAAGTGAATAAGGAATGGAAATGAAACTTTTTATTTCAATTACTGAAATGGAAATGGAATAGTTAAATGACTGCATTACTTGTTTGCATATGGTCAACATTTGAATTATTGCAAACTTTCAGTATGTCTGCAAATATTAGCTTTGCTAGGTACTTTCACGTTAAATTCCATTATTTTCTGGAAACCACACAGCTGACAATTACAACTGACAATTTGATTAAAAACATATGTACTTATAGGTCATTTTTCAATATTGACACTGCATCTACCATTAAATTTTATATTGTATCATTAATAATTTTATAGTAAGATATGTTGAGGATAGGATGGTCAAGATATAGTCTATGTAGGATGGTCAGCGAACACAAGATTTAACATGATCAGATTACAGTCAAAATTATTTCATTACAATTACTAGCCCTCTCTCATGTCATGTAAACTACTATATAAATTTTAACTAAAATTATTCCAATATATGACATAAGATCTCTCAACTTACCCTCCTGATATCTGAGTGGTAACCTCATAACATCATTTATAATTATGTCGGTTGGTTTTACATCTTCTAGATTCTACAGAAATTCCACAAAACTAGTTTTCCTTTAGTGTACTCATCTTCCAGGGTGTCAGTGGCCTTTGCATCACACTACTTGATATACTTCTTTTTTGTCCCTCCATCACTTTCTTATACCTTATGTTGGTTTCAGTTAAATTTAATAATGTTACTTCTATTTCTCAGGGTACACAGGGATGATGTACAGTTGCATAAAGAAAAATATTGTACAGTTTACTCTTTCTGTTGATATTATGCACCATATATTGGTTTTCATTCTATGTGCACCATTTTCTTTGAAAGATAAACATTGCACCCTCTCAAAAAGTAATTTGCTAAAAAATCCATTAAAAACTAGAAGTAATTCCAAATTTGCAATGTTTGTCTTTACCTACAGGATAAATATATAGGTGGTGAAAAGGGACCTGTATTTTCTTGTTGCAGGTTCGAGTCCTTACCGACTTAGACATTACTAAACCCTTAAATACAGAACCAATCTTGACATTTTTCAGTGAGGTGGACTCTAGAACAGGAAATAAGACTAGACCACTTCTGAAATAAATGACCATGAAGGTCGCGATAAGATATGATGCTGTCCGGTAGCACAGCTTCGTAAATGAGTTAACTATTAAGATCTAATTTTGCACTACGTTGTGCATATGAGGCATATCTTTTACATGATATGAAACCCGTTAAATATATGTTTTATGAAAGTATATTTTAATGTATTATGTAGGTGCTTAATTAACATGTATAATCTTTTGGGTTGCTTGGTTTGTGGTGTATCATGTACATAAAGATGGAAAATATAGGTGATTTAGAAAAAAAATAAAAATAGGACGAGAAAAAGACATAATGACAACTTTGACTGAGAAACCAATGACTTCATACACATTGGTATGTTAGGAGAATTGACTCTCCCTGCTAGCTTCGGTGCTGGTACCACTGTTCTTCTACATCTTTTTTCTCCTTTTCTCCTCTTTCTGTAGGGAGCAGTGAGCTACCTTCTATAAGTACCGATTAATTTTTTAGCAACAGTCCATTTTGAATTTTCAATTTGGATATTTTGCCTCCCATTATCGCATGAAAATGTCTTGAGGAAGATTTTGTCTTGTAAATGAAATTAGTAAGTGGAGTAGGTTAAAAGTAGATGATAGTCAAATATATTAACAATGTATATATCATAAACAATTAGTAATTGTTCAGACAGAATCTTCCCCTTTCATTTTATTGCCAAGAATGTCATTTCCAAGAAATTTTATAACTTCTTTGTATTAAGAAGTCTTATATTTTTAATAATTCTTGCCAAAATTCAGTAAATCTGTTAACTTTAATCTTTCAAGTTCTGTCCTTTGATTTCTTAAAAGGAGATATTTAGTAACAACTTTTTAATATCTTGAAAATTGTCACAACATAGAGAATGTTTATGCTTTCTTCATTTCCTGTATTACTCTGTGATAACAACCTTCTTAAAAATATTATTCATTATTGTTGTGGCAGTAATAAAGTCCACAAAGCATTCTGACCATCAAAGGTTGTATTTTGCTGAGTGGTTTTGTATAATGTAGGTGGCAATATACGCCATACTTGTATTTCAATATTATAGGTGCTATTTATTAACAGTCAAGTATAATATAGTTATAAAAATATTTTCAATCAACATTTTGTATTGCTTGTTTTCTTGTTACAATTTTTATAGCAAATATTAGTAATTACCTTGTTAAATTTTTCTGAAAATTTCAAAAATATTCTAGAATTATTTTAGAATGATATGTACAATAATGTTGATTGGAATAGGAGAGTTGTGTGAATGCTTACTAACATTTAATAAAAATGTATTCCAGCCTTTTTAAAAGCTTGTGCATGTTCATTCCAAACAATGGAAATCATATTCAGTGAGTTCCATTCAGTTTATATAATTAATTTGGATAAGAAACTGTTTTTGATTGATTATTGATACTAAAAATCAAAAATTTTTGTTTTTAAGAATGAATTTGCACAAGCAAACTAGCAAAGTAACAATGCTTTTAGGAAGAACAAATTAAGTTGAACATGACATGACTGTGCCAAACCCCACTGACCTCAACCAATTCCTAACTCATGTTTGACCAAATCCTGACTGGATAGTGCAGACAAATTCATCTAATGCCTTTACAATCCTCAAGAATGAATTTCTTTTCCTACTAGATCTAGTTTGATCCATTATAAGATCCATTAATGTCCTCCATGTGTTTCATAACTACATCCCAGTCCTCTGCCTGTATTCATCCCAAGAGAATCCCAGTGCTCAATCCCATGACACTGACAAGGGCGGGGGCTGACTCTGTGCTGTGCAGGCCCTGGGGGACAGGCCGTGCCAGCGCAGGTGAAGGAGACAGGGGCACCCCACGCCTTCCAAGTGGAGTTCACTCCGCACTGCGGGTGAACACCGCATCATGCTGGCCTATCGCCAAGTGCCTGTGGCAGGCTCCCCATTCTCCTGCAAGGTGTATGATGTGTCTGCCATTCGTGTGACAGGTGCGGCCCATGGCCTTGTTTCTAAACCTGTCACCTTTTTGGGTAAGTATTGTGTACAGTATTCACAAAAGGAATTATTTTTTTACTTAGAAATCTGTTTTAATTGATTAACAAGTTTTATTAGAATATAAAATTGCAAACATTGTATCATATATGAACATTTAAACTCTTTTGCATTACTGACTTCCAGTTTTCAAATACCACATTCTATCAAAATTTTAAATGTTATTAAAAATGTATGATAATTAACCATCAGTGCATTATTTGACATGATAATACAAACTTTCTGTATATTTTTCAGTGGAAACACGTGAGGCTGGGCCAGGAAATTTAGAAGTAACTGTAAATGGAGGGCGAGTTCCAACATCAGCACAAGCTCAAGGCCCGCACACATATGCTATATCCTTTACTCCTCGAGAAGCAGTTCCTCATACTGTAGATCTGCGGTTTAATGGAGAGGATGTACCAGGTAGGGTATTAATATTTATGTGTTCATGGAAGTTTAACAAAATTATTTAGAAAATGTCATTACATTCTCAGATAAAAATGACTACTACATTGTACTAAGTTACATGAAAGTAATATAGTTATAGTACATGAGGTATTTGAGTGCAAATAATGGTTTCTGACTTTTAGGCATTGTATTAAGAAGCAGTATCAGCTCTTTCTTTATTCCAAATGATTTCTAGAACTTAATAAATGACAATGAAAATTTACTTGCATATTATGGTATGTGTAGCTTATTTAGCATAAACAGTCATATCGCATTGAATTTCTCTACGAAAATTGAAATTTTGTATGCCATTCTGTACATCTGAATGTCTCAAATAATTTAATATTCTTCTGCTTTTGAATTTTTAAATTGCCTTAGAGCTGGTAACATTTCAGTTTATATGTATTGTTGGACTTATCATTAATCTCAAGTACAATCTCTCTCAATGGACATCATATTCATAAGTAGACATCTCTTTCTAAAGAACAATTTTATTGGACTGGAGAAAAACAACTTGTTTTGTCTGCACTTCTTTATGGAAGACATCTCTCAACAATTTAAGAATATTTTTTGCTAGTTAAATGATAATTTTTTTCTGAACTTTAGAAGAAAAAATTGAAGGGAAAAGATATACTTTAATAAGAATTAATGTTCTGTATATCTGTAAAACCTACATTTCTCTGTTTCATTGTTTTTAGAGGGATTATCAAATTATAGATTGAAGCAGTAAATTTTTTTAAATCTTTGAGTTGCTTGAATTTTTCAATATTCTCACTTTGTTTTTTATTGAATCTCAAAATTCCTTAAGCTGATGAAAAATTTTGAAAAACTTGAAGCTATCACATTCTGCTTGGAATTTTTGTTTTCCTCCCCAGGGAAAAATTAAATTTATGAGCTCAACATAATAGTTAAATCTGACCATAAACGTATTACATGAAACAATATTCTTACTTAAATCCAATGTTCTCTTTTTAGGAAGCCCATTTGAATGCCTAGTGTCAGAAGCCGCTCGTGTAGTACCTGGTGGTGAAGGACTGGAGAAAGTTTCTGTAGGACGCCCTGCTAGCTTCACGGTGGAAGCAGATACTTCTCTTGGCAGGCCAGAAGTGTCTGTCCTGGGACCAGCCCGTCGTTCATTAACCACTGAAGTGGTGGCACAGGCCCCAGGACGTTATTCTGTCTCCTTTACTCCTGCTGATGTTGGTAAGTATATCAGTGATTTAGTATTGTCATTTTAAATTGTTTCAGAGTTAATTTTCTGTCTGTCACATAAGCTCAAAATTTGGTATCCTCTTTTAAACTATAAATTAAAATTGTATTATTCATATTCTGGATTGTATCATTTTTCTTCACCAAATGCAAGGTGATTCTGATTATTGCTAAAATGTTTCTTCAAGGTATTTAACCTTTTCTTTCTTTTCTTTTTTTAGGGGACCATAGTGTCGAAGTTAAATTGGGAGGATCACATATAGAAGGCTCTCCCTTTTTGGTAAAAGCATATGATGCTTCCAAAGTAAAAGTAACAGATATTCATTCTGGGGTTGTGAGTAAACCAGTATTCTTTAGCAGTGAGTATTTTTTTTCTTGTCTGCAGTATGGAAATTTAGAAAATTTATTTTATCTTACACATTGGCACATTGTTTTTATCTTGCTTATTTTCACAACAGTCAATGCTAGCCAAGCAGGAGCTGGGAACTTGGAAATAATAGTGTCAGTAGGAGGACGCAATGTTCCAAATTATGTTCAAGCTGAAGGAAATGCCAAGTTCAGAGTAAACTTTAAACCGCAGGAGGCTGCACCTCATTCTTTGAGTGTGCGCTTCAATGGAGAACCTGTTCCAGGTAAGACAATGTTGCTTCTAAATGGAAAGAAAATGAATTTTTGATGAACGGAAGTGTCCACAATATTTTGTAGATGATAAAGCTTATGAAATCTTATCTTCCATTTTTATTCTGGCCTCTCAGGACCTTTTTGCAACAGTTATGACGTATGCCAATAATTTGCTTTGATAAGAATAATTGAATAAGATGGTCTTCTTTCTTGAATATATTGAATAATATTATTGAATAATAAATAATTACAATGAGCAGAGACGTACATATTGTTTTGATAAAAGAGTTAGATTTAATGAAAAATGAAATTACATTGATTGCAGTTTCTGATAAAGAAAATATAAATTTAATGATTCTATAAGTCTTTATAGGAACATTTTCGTGATTACCCCACTACACGACTGTTAATTATTATTGTAATTGAAATAATTTGAAAGCATGTCCCGTAGTCACAAAGTACAAAAATAAATTGATATATTTAAGATTTTTAGCTTACATTAATAAATCATTATAGAAATTTCTTCATGATTTTGAAAAATTAAATTATAATTTAAAAAAAGTTTTTATATATTCCTATTTTTATGATCATTCTTAAAAGGCATTAGTGAAGAAGATTGATTTTGCCTGCTAATTATTTGCAATGCCTTTTATAGGGTCACCTTTTACATGCAGAGTGCTGCCTGGCAGCCAGGCCCTAGTATCAGGCTCAGCCCTAAAGATGGCACCTGCGGGTCGTGTGGCGCAGCTGCTAATTGATCCTCAGGCTCCTGCAGGGGGTAGTGATACACCAGATGGAGGTGCAAGTGCAAGTAGCAGTGCTTCGTGCACTGTAACTGTAACTTCTCCGTCAGGGCTCACTGCCCCTGCTCGGGTAACACGCAACCGTGAGGGCAGGTTTTGTGCTGAATTCACACCCTCAGAAGTAGGGCGCTACAGCATGGCTGTCAATCTGGATGGAGAACCAGTGAAAGGCAGCCCCTTTGCTTGTAATGTTTATGATGTTGGAAAAGTCAAGATCACAGGTCTAGGACCAGCAAAGGTATGTTTATTCCTTAATGTTAAAATAGTTGAGAAATGATTTCATTATTAAAGTTTGTATTAAAATTAGGTTTGTTATTATTAGGGAGTTGTGAATTTATCATACTGTGTAATTTAATATTTAGATTTTTAACTTAGCCTCAAAGTTTCTAGTATTTTATTTTCTGACCTGATCAAGGAAATTGCTGCCACATATGCTTTATTAGATTTATTTGTTCAAAGTACTAATGGTTTTGGAAATTTGCACCTTTCTGTAAATATATTTTTATGAGTTCCTGTAATTATCCTACAACATTTTTGGGGGATTGTCACTATTCTATGCTTTTTTTTTTTTTTTTAGGTAGGGAAACCAGCAACATTTACTGTTGATGCCAGTGAAGCTGGTGAGGGTACACTAGAATTAGTTGTCAGCACCGAACGTACTACAGTCAAGGCAGAAGTCGTAGCATGTGCAAGAGGTCTCTACGATGTTACCTTTGTACCTCATGAATCAACTCCTCATTTTGTAAATATCTCTTTCAATGAAGAGGATGTGCCAGGTATAATAATATTTTTTAGGAAAACAAATGTCATAAAATATGAGAAATATGTATAATTTATCAATTATTCTTTCTTTTTATTTTAATTATCATTGCAATGTTTCTGCACACAATGAAAATTATCTGCTTCTTATTATTTGCATGTACTGAATAAAACACAGTGTTTTCTCAATTACCATGTTTTAGCTATCACTTGCTTCATATTTTTATTAATAAGATTAGGTAGATACACAATATTTGATGAGAGGTTTTGACCCATAATTTTGTTCTGATTCTCTGAGTGTGTAATATTAATATTAACAAAGGTTTGTTTAATTAAGTATTGATAAATTCGTTTGTTGTTCAACACTTTGTTGATGATTTTTGTAAATATTATTTTTCTGTATGTAGGAAGCCCATTCCAATGTGAAGTAGTGGAAATCAGTGGAAGGCGACCACATCCCCGAGAACCAAGGGTGGTGAGTGTACGTGGAGATGGCCTCAGAGATGTTGCAGTTGGAACTACAGCAATAATGGACATTGATCCTAGAGGATTGGAAGGACGATTAGACATGGAAGTTACAGGTATAAATAAATAGAAATTCTTGCCTTGGGTAGTGCTATTAATTTATAATGGATTTTACACTGACTTTGCTTTTATTTTGCCAGGTCCTATGGGCACCCGAGTTCCTTGTGCAGTGCGTAGGCTACCTTCTGGCTTGTGGAGAGCAGAGTACAGGCCTGTCTCAGTTGGTCCACATAGTGTTGCTGTCCTTCAGGATGGACAGCCAGTCAGTAAAACTCCATACACAGTTCATATCTTTGATCCGAGGCAAGCACGGGTTGTGGAGTTAGAAGATGCATTCTGTCACAGAGCTGCAACCTTCAAAGGTGAGTAATCTTGGTTGAATAATTTGCTGAATGTCTAAAACATTTGGGAACATACCACCTTATTAGGATATCAATAAAATGTATTTTGGTCATTTGCAATAAATCTGGATTATTTTCTTGACATAGAAAAGAATATTAACACACAAAATGTGATCTGAAAAATTTGTACTTCTCAAACTCCGCAAGCTCTAAAATTTCAAACAAATAAGGTTTCCACATGACATATGTTTCTAAAATTAAGCTTGGTCTCTTAGTGGATTCCTCTACTGCTGGTCGTGGAGTGTTGACCGTGAGTGTGAGAGCTGCTGGACAAGAAGTAAAAAATACTATTCGTGATGTAGGAGAAGGCTTACATGAAGTCATTTTTCATCCAAAATTAGCAGTACCTCATCGTGTGGATGTAAAACTCAATGGAATGCACATTGCAGGTAAAAGAGTGTTTATTGAGCATACTCTGATAAAAATAGACTATAAATTACATTTTGAAGTTTGAGTTGAAACCAAACATTATTTCTGTTTCAAATTTTTGGATTTTTGTTTTTGAAAACTGCATGAGAATATATTATTCATAATTCTGAACTGTGCAGTGTTTTAACTTTTCTTAACGTGTGGTTCATGTACAAATTTGTTGTGATAATCATAGGTTGCCCTATGGAAATACCTGTGAGGAACCCAGCAGTAGGACAAGATGTAATGGCCACAGGTATAGGCTTGTATCAATCTCGAGCTGGTAGAGCTACCACTTTTGTGATAGAAACACTGGGTCATCCAGCAAAGGATTTTGATGTTCTAATCACTGGACCACAAGGTGCAGCTGTTCCTGTGAGATGTTACCAACAAAAAGATGGCAATCTCCTAGCTGAATTCACAGCTTCAAATGCAGGTTGGTATTTCATAAGTAAATATTTTTCAATAATCTCATTTAATGTGAAGTAAATGTAAAAATGTAATGAAGTAAAAGTAAGTAAATGAAAGATAAGCTTTGCAGACTGTCAGTTGTATTTCAAACTTATATAGACTTTTCAACCTTTAAGTATATAATGTATTATAATATTAAATAATATATATAATACTATATAATTATATATTATATATAATATTAATAATATATATTAATGTATTAATATATTAAATAATATAAAATTAAATAATATTTTTTATAACTGAATACTTCAAATTTCTCCATTACTCTATTTTATATATTTGAATTATTCACTAATTGTTTTTTAGTGTTTGTGTATTGGTTATCATCATACAAGCGACATGGATAGTGATATTTTAATTTGGGTAGTAATAGCATTCCATAATGGTGATGTTATTTTCTAGGCTCTTACAAGATTGAGGTTTCTCAAGGAGCAAGAGCAGTTCGAGGGTCTCCCTATTATTGTCAGGTTTATGATGCTTCAAAAGTTAAATTGGCAGATGTGGGTTCACAGTCTGTGTCTGTGAATGACAAAATTGCATTTAAATGTGAGTATATGAATGTACTTTTCAGGTTAAATACTAATTTAATTTAGTTCTATGTTGTTATTTAATGTTTTTTTAAAAAATATAGAACTTCTTTGTCAGGGACATATTATTATATTAATGTTATAAAGTTACTTTTATGCTCGGAAACTTTGTCTTCATATAATCCTGTCATAATGACTTGGACCATTGACCATTTATATTTTCATTCTAGTGGTAAGAAAAGATGCTGGATTTGCAGAACTTGATGTAACAGTGACATCACCTCTTGGTCAGGACTTGCCTTTGGAAGTTAAGAGTTCTCCTGATGAGTCAGATACTGATCTGATAGAGTTCTGCCCATCTGTAGCGGGAAATTACCGCTTCTGCATCACTTACGGAGGAGAGGAAGTGCCAGGTTAGAATTGCAACTGCGAATGAATTAAAAATTTTAATGCCAAATTAGAGTGATTTTAGAAGTTTAAATTCAGAAGCAGAAGACCTGTGGCATTGTGACATTATTAAAAATCAACCCTCTTTTAAGAATATGTTTTTCCTTAGGTTCACCTTTGACTTTTATGGTTGAAGATTTGGGAGTAGCAAAGGCATCAGGCGATGGTTTAACATGTGGTCAAGTTGATTGCCCTGCCACATTCAAGGTGAGAAATAGTTACTTCATATAAACTTCACTTCATGCAAACTAGTTTGCATTAATTTTGACTAAATACTACATATTTGGTAAAAGTAAGTAAAATATCCTGGTTTCCTTTGCATTAACAAATTGCTGTACGTAAATATAAATCAAACAACAATTGGTCTAATATCTCTTGCTTGTTGCTCATACTCAGATATTCCTATTCTCACAAATTCTGTTTTATAAGGTTGTGGGAACCGGACTTCTGGGTAAACCATCAGTGCAAGTTGATGGACCTGATAGTACAGCAACATGCACATTGGAGGAAGAGGCAGATGGAGTGTATTCTGTTAGTTACACTCCAAGAGAAGTGGGCGTTTTTGACGTACAAGTACTATGGGATGGAACCCCAGTACCAGGTGAGTTCCATAGAGCTTTGGAAAAAACTTATGGGTGGTGTATTAATAAATTAAGACTGATATTTTGTAATAAAAAATTGCTTTGTGTTTATTTAACTCTTCATCAGTGTACCTATATTTTTGATCCTTTGTCTGAACAACAGGGACAGGCAGAACTATGTAGACAGATGATAATTTATGGATGTTCAACTACAATGTGGACATTTTTGTGAAAATTTTTTTTTTATATTAAATAAATTTTAATAAAGGCAATAATATTGAATATAATGGCCCTTTCTAAAATTTTGTGAAAATACATGATCCGTTGCTTGTAGAATATCATGCTCCAGAGTGATCCTGTGAGATGCAACAGAATGTTCAGTGAATTAATGTGTTTAAGTTTCAAGCTGCAGATTGACATAGTTCTATCTGATAACACATCAGATTTCAAACTGATTTTATTGCAATAAATAATGACCTGCATTAATCTATTGTGCATGAGCTGGAAGAGAGATTGCTCAGGGCACTGTTGTACAGTTGAAGGATCAAATATGTCTTTATTTTGGCAGAGTTATTTTATCCATTTAGTAAGCATTGTCATGTTAATGACTATTTAATCAACAGTATTTGTAAGGCCTTTTTTTTTCTTTTGATAAAAATTAATAATATTGAGTACAATATTTCAACTGCTGATTTATGGAGTTTATTGGCAAACTTACAAACTTATAAACACTCTTATGATTTATGGAGTATATTAGCAAACTTCACTCTCGCATTTATTTTCCTCAAGGAAATTTAGACTTCATAGAAAACATCATTGTTACTCAAAATGTTTTTTATCTTTTGTGAACAAATATAAAATTAACCATTAAACTTCTCTATTTCTTTCTTATATAGGATCACCTTTCCACCCTAAGGTTGTAGACTCACGTAAAGTCAGAGTTATTGGAGGTTGGGAAGCCTTCACTGATGCTGAGGGTCGACTAGAACTTGCTCTGCATCAGACAAAAAAAATTTCATTGGAGCTTGGAGAAGCAGGACCAGGTTAGTAGTCCTAAATATTTTGATGCTCTGTCCTATTATTTGTAAAGATGAAATAAATCATTAGCATATTCAGAGACACTTGCATTCTGGATAGAGAGAATGTCAAATAGTGTTTTTAATATTAAAGTGTAAATAGGTTCATGTTCTTTAATTGAACTATGACAATCCACCAATGATGGAGAATAATTTTAAATCTAATTTTTTTATAGCATCCTTTTTTTGTGTGCGTGCATGCTTGTGTGTACATTTAATTTCTTTGATAATAATGTTATTCATTACAATTTAAAAGTTTCACCTAATTGTTATGCAATGTCTACTATATAAACAAGGACGTAACACTATTTTGTTTTACAGGTCAGTTAACAGCAGAATGCAGAGGTCCTGCAGGTGATGCTGTGCCTGTAGCAGTGGAAGCAGCTGGTGGGTCTCGAGCACGGTTACTACTGACCCCACGTGCGCCAGGAGAGCACTTGCTGTACCTACAGTTTGGAGGATTCCCATTGCCTCGCTCCCCAGTGTTGGCCATAGCAGATGGACCTGGAGCCGGTAGTGGAGCCTCTGCACAACCTGTGCGTGTTGTGCTCACTGGCCGGGGTTTGGCTGGAGCACGAGCTCATGAAGAGGCTGAATTCACCATTGATGGCTCTCAAGCAGGACCAGGTAAGTTTAATGAGCGAAATTTACCCTTAATTTCTTATATGCCAAAATATAATCTTCTGTGAAGAAGAGAAATGTTAAAGGAAGTGTGATAGTAACAATATAATGAAATGAAGTAATTCACTTTTATTTATTTCCCCTCTCATTTTATTCACAAACATTTTGTAAGCTTAGTACTGAAGTTCTTTTGCATTATACATCTGCATCCAGTACAGAGCCTATAAAATAGCTTCACATTTTATATATTTGATATTAATAATTATAATATATAGTTAAAATGTGTTATTTACATATAATTATTTAATCTCTAGTCATATTTTGATTATATAGTATTATATGTTTTGTGTTAGGCTTCCTTACCAGAAGTAACTTTGACTGGAATGAAGGCAGATATCAGAGTTAACCTGCAGCATCTAGGAGGCAATGTTTATAGAGCTACCTACACTCCTGTTGTTCCTGGTGCCTACCTGTTAAATGTTATGTGGTCAGACAGGTGAGAAATCAACATTTTTAACAATAAATATTAAAACTTGAAACATATAAAGTAAAATTTGTTCAATTTCAGTGTTGTATAAATAAAACCTATTCTTACTACTGATAGATTCTTGCTTGTAGCAAATTAAATTTTACAACTTTTTTCACTTGTAGATCATTTTCCTTTTGTACATTGCATAAATTACACTAATTTCATTTTTAAGTCTCCATAACCCTTAAATTAAAAATTTGTTGAGGATTTATGAGAGTGACTTCTGTAAAATGTGTTTACTTTTTATTTACCTCAAACTGTAATTTTGTTTGCAGGCAAGTAAAAGGATGTCCATTGAAAGTGGCTGTAACAGCTGTAGCTGATGCAAGTCGAGTGATCTGTTCAGGTGATGGACTTAGAGTAGGCACAGTTGGTAAAGAGATTCGCAGTTTCATAGATACTCGACGTGCAGGACCTGGGGAATTAACTGCACATTGTGTTGGTCCTCACAAAGTAGCGTATTGTGAACTCTATGAGCATGGAGATGGAACCTTTACTTTAAATGTCAAACCACAAGAAGCAGGCCGTCATGCTCTTACAATCAAATATGGAGGTGAGTTGTTTTGTATCTTAACAACAAGATAAAATGTGTATGACAAAATTCATTGTGTTATAAACATTCTTAAAAAAAGGTAAAACAAAAGTATTCGATTACACAGCAAGCTTAAACATACTCAGAATTACTTTTGGAAGATGGGAGAAGGCAGACATCTTACTAACCTAACCTTTCAATTTCTCTCACTTAATGTAATTTTTGACCCTTCATAAAATAAACCTTTCATGTTGCAGGAGAGCATGTAACAGGAAGTCCATTTGCACTGAGAGTGGCAGGAGCTCCAGATCCAAGTAAGGTGCGCGTGTATGGGCCAGGAGTGGAGCATGGAGTCCTGGCAACTTTCCAGAGCCGGTTCATTTGTGATACGCGTGGTGCAGGAGCTGGTCAGTTAACTGTGAGAATACGAGGCCCCAAGGGTAAGAAATGCTCTCTAGAACATTTAATTACATGAAACTTTTGTCAAAATATTTCTTGATAATTACTTTCATGATTTTTTAAAAAAATGTTTATAGAGCTTTTAGGGACCAAATCTGTTAGAGTACTGCAGTTTATTACAGTTGTTTTCTAAAGTCAAACTTCCTGAATTGCATTAGTTCTTGACTAAAAGGCCTTAGATATAAATACCAGCTGTAACAAATGTTCAGCTGCACCCAACTAGTAAGGTCAAATAAATCTTCTCTCATCGACACTGGTGTAGCACTTTGACCATTTCCCATTCATCAATGGTATTGTGCTTCAGTTCCTGGCCAATCCATTTGAAATGTGTGCTAGTCAAAGCAGACATACAGCAGATTGCCTCGAAATTCTCTCATTTCTCCTGATTCTCATTCCACCACTGCTCCATCACCATCATCATCATCATCATCATCATCATCATCATCATCATCATCATCAACAACAACACCTGCTCATCAATTCTTTTCATTCCTCCCAAGGTAGACCGAAGACCATTGATAGAGGAATATAATAATTAAAGTGACATTATGGTTAATTGTGATTGAAATGATTCTTACGTATCCCAAAATAAAAACCAAATCTTCTCCCCAGAGAAGAATTCTAAAAGTTGGTGGTCCTTTCCAATCAAGGTTATGATTTTATCTATTCAGTTTCTAGTATCAATATCTCAATAATGTTCCAGACACATATGACTGTAACTCTTTCCTTTTCTTTCCTACTTCCTCTCATTTCTAAAGAAAGATGTGTTATTAACCAGCTTTTTACATCATCTTTGATAACAAAGGTCTCATATAGTATTTTTATGCACAAAAATATCACTATTCCTCATAAAGGATCAGGTTTTAATGATGATAATAATTATTATAATGGAAAAGCATTGATTATTTCTACCTGTCCTTGGCAAGGTTCTTCAATACGACATTCTCTTAGATAAGCATCATAAGTACTTGTTCATTCATATATCCATTGAAGTTTCAATGTCTTAAAATAACATTGTTATCTTCACTGAAAAAAACAGCATTCTTATCTTATCACTTTCTCAGGGAGACAATACCTATTTTATTGATGCTTATCATCACAACAGGTGCTTCATGGGCCATTCATAATTTCAGAACCATTACTGAAGGAAAATTTTAAGAAACTTCCACAGAACTCAATGTACAAAACCCTACTTGATAAGAAATATATTTTAAATTCTTTATATTTTGTTATTTATTTACCATTAAAAATAAGTTTTCTATAATTTGGCAATGAAAATATCTAGTTTTTGAAATGTTAATCTCTCGCTTTTCTAAATTTATTATTATTATTATTATTATTATTATTATTATTATTATTATTTATTATTATTATTATTACTATTATTAAATTATATTATTATTATATATATTATTATTATTATTATTATTATTATTATTATTACTATTATTTTTCATCTTTCAACTATTAATAGTTAAATTGTTGGGAAGGGATTCTGAAACTCAAGAAAGCGTGCGCAGATGATTTTCTCCCCCATACGTCACATACAGTTTTTGACTGTTTTTGACTAAATAAATAAATATTTTCTCTTTTTCTATGAGCAATCAATATTTTTTTGGTAGCATACATTTTAACAATAAGCACAAGCTATAAAAGATGAATATTTGTTGATTTCAAAATTGCAGAATGACTGAAGCTATGAATTATTTTTATTATTCTTCCATTAGGTAATACACTATTCAGTGGTTTCTTCTCTTCTCAGCTATCTCCTTTCAGATTGTATAATAGAGAAAAATTCATTATATTTTCTCTCTTTATACCAGATGACTACAATGACAGATCACCTATCTTTTATTTCAGGGGCATTCCGAGTGGAAATGCAACGAGAAAGTCAAAAGGATCGAACTATTCTGTGCAAATATGACCCAACAGAACCTGGTGATTACAGAGTAGAAGTCAAATGGGCAGGAGAACTTGTTCCTGGGTCACCTTTTGTAGTGATGATCTTTGATACCCAGGAAGAGCTTAATCGTTTTCTTCAAGTAAGTGTTTTGCATACATATATGTGTGTGTTTCTCAGTGTTTTTATAACATCTTTCAATATTAATTGTATTTGACAATGTGTTAAAACAGGGCAGCCACTCACCAGGGTCAGAACTCTACGGCAGTGTGGGATACTCAACAGGATATGCCCATATGAACTTTGGGGGTGCTCAACCTTCTTGGCGAGGTTCACAGGCCCAACTCTGAGAATGTTTACATCTTATGAGTAGGTGACATGAACTTTCTGTCCGTTCCTGTAAAATAGTAATTGGGAAAGTCTTCCTGTTTCTGTTATTGTTCTCATTCAAGAACCTATGTATGATATGTTACTGTTGATTATTGTTGTTGTGTATACGATGATGCATATAATAGTGTTCCATAACATTCATACTTGGTTCCACAAAGTTACCTACTTTTTTTATTACCTGCAATTTTATATCTTGAGACTAGCAAGAGAAAAGAATCCTCAAATAAGATATAAACAGAGATTTTCAAGATAATGCTATGTCCTTGTACCTTAGTTAGTATTTGATGTTATCTAGATATCATTCATCTTGTTAGCTGAGCTTAAAAAGTGACATACTTATCAACTGCACTCACAGTTCTGTCACAGAAATGTAAGTATGTCTCTAAAGTTCATTCATTTTTTGGTTGATGATAAATTGTTATATATTTATTTTTGTATTTTATATACATTTTGTAGACAGAAAGTTCATTCTTGCTTGTTGAAAAAATATCTTAGCTGAAATGACAAAGAATAAAAATTTTCCTATTGTAAATATTTGTAATGAGTAAAATGCACAGTATTGTATTTACCGGTCTTAGCATAATGTTCTTCTGCAGTATTATTCACAACAATTATTGGTGATCATTTTAGTATTGGTCATATCAAATGTACAGAGAGGAAATAAATGTCATGGCAGCTAAGAGAGTCACTAAGACGGGTCTGAGTGCATTTGTCACTGTTAAGTCTATGAATCTCGCAGATTATGAAGCATTCATAATAGTATATACCCACAGAGAAATGTAAACAGTTTCAAGTATTTAAGTAACACCATAACCTGTATAACATTGTAAAATATAAACAAGAACTGTATTTTTTACAACAAAAAATGGTGTGGGTTTATTTTATAAAACTGTTAATAAAAGTCAGCCACATCACCATTTTATTTCTGAGAAATGTTACTTTTCTAAAAATTTCCTTCATTATTTCAGAAACAGTCAGGTAATGCAACTCAATTATATTTATTTTTATAGAAAGTGTAGGGACAAAAAAATTGAATACAATACACATTATGAAATT
Organism: Teleogryllus oceanicus; assembly: GCA_964035755.1. Taxonomy (NCBI): domain Eukaryota; kingdom Metazoa; phylum Arthropoda; class Insecta; order Orthoptera; family Gryllidae; genus Teleogryllus; species Teleogryllus oceanicus. The sequence goes on along the minus strand of CAXIVR010000002.1, from coordinate 89,469,888 downwards.
AAGTGAATTTTGACAAATGTTTGAAAAGCCAATTTGTAGTGAAGGTTCTGCAGCAAATTATAATCAGTTTTTACATTTTTTCTCAAACAAAATTAATTTTATTCACAATAAATTTGTAATTTAGTACCAAAAATACCATTTTAAATGCTTGAAAATGATAGTTTTTTAATGTTAAAAACTACATGTTAAAAATCTACAATATTTTTCTTGTGTATCATGAACAAATTATCATTTTGTTTAATCCATATAAGCAACTACAAGATAGAACCGTAATAATAATTAAATATAATAAATAATCTCGCATGAATCGCAGCCTCCATGATTTGACTTATCACATTGAGAATTCAATAGAAGTTTCTATACACAAAACTTAATTCTCCTTTGCCTACTTATGTGATATTATAAAATCAACACTTCTTTAATTTTTTTGTAATTACAAAAAATGCATTACAATATTATATTACTAAATTGGATCCCAAGTGTCACATCATGTTTACAAATGCTGGTTAAATCTGAACAACAAAATAGATCTTTGCATGATATTGGCTATATGATCATTGCTAACTGTAACAAGTAATGTAGATATCAAAACCTTAGTCAACAAATTATTTTTACTGATTATGTAGATCCCATACATCATAACAGCTCATAAAAATTACAGTCAATACACAAGAAAATATGAAGCCGTTCTACTATTTTAGGAAAAGTCATGCTTTCATGATTGCTTTTTGACTATGCATATTTAAATGCTTTAATTTTACCACCACTCCTCCCCCATTCTGCAATCTGTACCCAGGTGTGAGTAATTGCTTGACAATTCATGAGTAATTGCATGCTTTCTTGTAGAATGTTTAATTTGGATACACACTCCAATGAAGCTTATTTACAGTATGGGAATCGATTTGTAAAAATCTCTTCAGATATCGAGTATATCTCCAGCATTAAGGTTCTTATTCATTTCTCATAAGTAATTTTGTTTATGAATGCCCATAAATGGTGGCCGAGATAGAAACCGCCGGGATAATATGCTGTGTATAGCAAAACGCCACAGTTGGTCAGCACTATGAGATTAAGCGTGCAGTCTGGTGCAGTCCTCGCCTTTGTCACGTGGACGAGTACTAGTAGATCCTCAATGCCACGTTAACTCAGAGTATAAACGGCGTTAACTCGCGCCAGTAAAATACAAGACCGCGAGTGTGCAGATGGTTTGGGTTGGAGCAGATTCACCTCGTGTTTTGAGGATCCCTCTTCAAAACTGAAGTGAGAGTGCAGAAATAAGTAAGTTGAATTTTTACGTCAAACAAAATTTTCTTTTGGTTGATAACTGAAAACAAACTATCACATTAAATTGAATCAAAATTAACATTTTCTTAGTCGATATAATACTTATAAACAAATTAAATTATTTGTCCATAGAAATTATAGTATTCTTTTCACCAATGTCTAAGTAGAATTTTCTTTTGAAAGAGCGAGTATGTGACGGAAGGATGTTCAATACTATCTTGACGAAAACCATTTAAATGAACACGTCGTGAAACCGGTTACGAAATTTTGAGTTTATCTCAGCAAAATGCAAAAGATGCCTTTACTCTCTCGTATATAAAGCACAGAGAGAAAGTAATGTAATACTGCGGAAAAAAAATATGTAGAAGTTTTGACTGAAATACATGTTTGTGGTGTCCCTGAAACAGAAAAAGTGTTTTGTTTTCTTTTTCAAGGTAGAATATCAAGGTATCTGCATTGACCTTAGGCAAAAGGCCGAGAAGCGATCTTATCTCCGGATGTAGAAATTTGGCCCCACATAATAAAAATCCTGGCAAGAAACTCCTGACAGGAATTCGCAGTGTTTCGGTGTCACAGCGCATAAACGCGACCCGACACATTCGGCATTGGGCGAGTAGCCAGCGATTGCTTTCCGACCCGCCACGCGGGTAGGAAGAGCAGCGAATGGTTGGCGCTCGCCGAAGAGCAAGCAACCCATCCACATCGCTCGGGATTCGTCAACCGCTCGCTCGCCACCTGCCGAATATATGGAGCCTCCTTAAAGTGTTTGCAGTTAGAATACAGGTGACCTCTGGGTATAACAGCCCGATTGGCTCCCTGTTGGGCTCCGGATTCGTCGGCACAGTTCCCACTACATGCGGGAATTGGGGAAGGACTTGTCCCGGCGTACTGAGCGGCGCGGTTCCTGGACGGCTGGGAAGCTTCGAGCTGGCGAAGTCACCACACCCAGGTTTTGACTAGATATTTATATCGCGTTCCGGGGAATCCGGATTGCAGTCCAAGGCGTACTTGTGCGCCTGCGAAGGGTGAGAATAAGACCACAATCAAGCTAGGCTAGGGCTGGCGTCCGAGTGGGTAGTTGACTCGGGGGGGGGGGGTCCTTTCTCCCCCTCCAACGAAAATATTTTTGAAGGGGAAAATACAAGGCAAATTTTTCAAATTGTCATCAAATTATTATCATGTTTATTTTACGTAACTTCCCCAGTTCATTTTTGCGATACAAAACCATCACTGCGCTTTGCATTTTTTGATATAAACTCATTTAACAATTTTTCCAAATCGATTTTGTCGGTTATGTTGCTATAAACATGTAAAATCGTAATAATGTTGAGCCGATCTTGCAACATGTACGTTTTGAATGGACGCAATGTCGAGTAACTTCGTTCACATCTGGAATTTTACGTTTATGGAATTCCCTCACCCCAAATTCCGAATGGCTATTTTACCCTGTCGGAATTTTTCATGTGGGTATAGCTACCAATCATACTCACATAATCCGCCAGGCCTGCCACAAGTATAGGCCTGCGCATAAGGGCACTATGGCCCCCTCTTGAAAATTCTGAAAGGGGTCCAATAGTTTTATGAATTAAAATTATAATATCATTCTCCTTTTACTATTTGTATTCATTTACTAGTAAAATGTCATATGTAAATAAACTAGTAGTGCTACATCACATTCTTTCTCGCATTACTATATCTAACGTTGCAATTTTCGATAACTCATTCCTTTAAGTGTTCCTTGATCTAACTGCGAGGGGGGGGGGAATTGAAGAAAAAACTTCGAACAGTTTTTGAGGATTTTTTAAATTAACTTCAAGCGGAAATTGCGCGAAAACTATTTCATAAAAAGTGTACATGATCTTTTCTAATGGACTTATATTTTAGAACATATTTCGTTAAATACATAAATCTCTCTTCATTTATTTATTTATTTTACGTCAAAAACAGTTAAAAACTGCGTATGACTTGCTATGGGAAAAGTGAATTGTGTGCACATTTTCAAAATTCTGCGATCCCTACACCAAGTCATATACTACTTAAGTTTTGAATTTTGAAAGGAGAAAAACAAAACAAAAACTCCCATGTAATAAAACCTATTTTCAAGGATAAACAAGCAATAAATTTTGAATTTTGAAAGGGAGAAAAACAAAAACTCCCATGTAATAAAATCCATTTTCAAGGATAAATAAGCAATAAATTTTGAATTTTGAAAGGAGAAAAACAACAAAAAACTCCCATGTAATAAAATCTATTTTCAAAGAAAATAAGCAATAAATTTTGCTCTTATTACTTCCTGCCGCGACAACATGGAAACGATAATTTGAATAATTGTATTTCCCACTGAATTCTAGAAGACGTGCACAGAAATGAAGTTACATTTATGTCCAGAAGCAAAAAAGGGCCATCTCAGCATTTGCTCAATGGATCAGGAAACTGGACGAAAAACCTCATCGAGATGGGTCTTCATATTTGAAGTTTTGGAATGTTCCTATCATGCAATTTTCGAAAATGCAGTATGTTGTCTGTGGCAAACGGTAGCGCCTAAACCGTTCACTCGATTTTTTCCAAAACTGATTACTCCCCGATCGATTTAAATAATGGGAAAGCCCTTCGAATTTTAAAGGGATATTTTAATTTGGAGGGGATACTTTATATGAAACCTCAATAACATTTTCCAAGTTTTCCAAAAATGGCTCCAAATATTTTAATTAAACATTGTCCTCGGATAGTGTAAATGTCGCTTAAAAGAGTGGCGCAGATTTCATTTTCTTTGAAATCCCTGATTTTTTGAAAATTGCAAAGGTTCAGACGTCTGTGTCTTCCTACAACCACAATATTGAAGGATTTTTTCCTTAAAGAAATCTGATCTTCTAAAAGACAGGTCATGTACAATTTTTCGAAACTATGAGTTCTTTGAGTAGTAAATTTGCATTGAAATAGGGTGATATTTAAACAATTGTTTTCTCAAAAACGACTCCATTTTTCTTTAAATTTCTTCTTCGTATGTATCAAAGAACAGTAAAAAGAATGGCGCTATTTCCGGCAAACTCTCTGTATTCTCAAAAATTTCAAAAAGACAACATTCCAAAACTACAAACTTGAAGAGATTTTTGTCTTATACAAAATTTATTCTATAAAATAATATATTAAAAAATACCACGTAAAATTATTTGAAAAAACAAGTAGTTTTCGCGCAATTTCTGCTTAAAGTTAATGCAAGTTATTAAAAAATTCTCGAAAATCGCTCCAATTTTTTCAAGTATTTTTCGCAGATAGATCAAAGAACGCTTAAAAGAATAGCCCGGTCTCATTTTCGTTGAACTCTCTGAATTTTCGAAAATTGCAAAAGAAAGATTTAGAAATAATGCGAAAAATTGTGTGTTGTTGCAGCATCACTAGTTTTTTTAATAAAGTCAGTGTGCTTATCAAAATGACGCGAGATCGAGAATTAATAAACCATTTGAAATTTCGTAAATTTCAAAAGTTTAAATCTTAACCTCGATTTTCTTGCAGTATCATTTAACTTTCTCTGCACTATATATACGAGAAGGTAAAAAGAGAGCTAAAAAGTGTGCGCAGGTAATGAAGTTACTTTTATGACCAGAAACAAAGCAAGGGGCTATATAAAAATGCTAAATGGATCAAGTGAAAATGGATGAAGGACCTGATCGAAATGGGGGACAGTGACACAGAAATTGAAGTACAAAACTTGTCACAATCATATCTTGTCTTTCAGAATTTTATAACACAATTGGTAACTAACGCATTAACATCATTTCTATTTATAATAAGCTAAGGAAAGGTGGGAGCTTTGTACCATTTATAAGAAACAATTGGCACAAAACACAGTAAGTGTGCTTTTTCTGGATGTTGGATCATCTTTCAGTCACGCAGCGGATTTAAGAAGGAAAAACAGAATTTAGAAAATTATGATACAAGAGAAAAAACAGGCGCACGTGCAAACCGAAATACACGTAACGCAACTTACCATCGTACAAAACTCAGAAACGATGAGTCCTGCGGGGCTTAAAAACCAGGTTTCATTTCCCCAAAGGAACTGGAGTTATGTTTCTTACATCGCATCCAACAAAAATTCACCTTTCTCGCCTATTTCGTACTTACGTAGTAAAAAGTTTAAGGATAGTAATGCTGCAGCGAAAAGTAGCGATTTTTCGACAGAAAAACTCGTATTGTGGATCGCTGATTCCGGTGAAAATTGAATAATTCTAATTCTGGATGTAGTAAATTACTATCTTTAATACTCGTACATTATTTAGTCAGAATGGAGATTTTGTAGGTCCTTGATACTGTAAAATAGATATCAAGGCTGATGTTGGGGCCCCTTGAACTTGAAATGGATATTTTGAGTTTGAGGGTTACTTTACATGAAAGCATCAATGACATTTTCAACTTTTTTCTGAAAAAATCGCTCTACGTTTTTGGATTTTTTCCCCGATAGGGAAAAGAACGCTTATACAAAAGGGGCAGGACCGTTTTTGAATGAACTTTCTGAATTTTTGAAATTTGTAAAAGTTAATAATTTTTTTGCATCAGCCTACAACTACAATATTTAATTTTTTGCTTAGTGAAATCTGGCCTTCAAAATTTTACCTTTAAACAATATTATGTATTTTTAATGTGGGTAACTTTCGCGTAATTATGGCTGACCGTTACAAATAATGTGAGAAAGTACGTGCAATTGTAGCACTACTAGTTGAACGTTCTCTTTTTGAGAGTACCGCCAATCTGACTAGCTAGGGTCCATCAATCTGACTCACTAGCAAGGGTAGTGAGAAGTTTTCGAACTGAGATCCAGCAAGAAGCTACTTTTTGGGTCAAAATAAGATTTAAAAGAGTGCGGTCTTTTGGAAAATGCATTTCTTTGTTGCAAATTAGAGATATTTTAGGAGGGGATTACATTTTGGAGATTAAGCTCTTCTGAATACTCATATTCCTTAGCACAGGTAATCCGAAAAGTGCAAAATTTCGACATTTATGTATCCATCGAGCTGTGTGAATTGAGCAGCTGTGTAAATGCAAACGAATTTTGATTGCGCAACATAGTGAACTTAATTTAGTGTTCATTTCATTTATATGGGTATTCATTTGAGGTTTGACTGAATGAGAGACCCAGAATTCTTTCTGCGTTAACGTCAGTCAATTGCATTTTGTTCATTTTCTATAAGGCATGAAATTGTCTGTTTAAAATGCAAAAGTTCATTAAAATAGTTTTTCCTTCATTTACTAATAATTTTTTTATTAAGAAATCAATTTTAAACTTCTGAAATCTTTATACTTATTGTTTCTTTTTTTGCAATGAATATTTCTGACATACAAAGAGAACTCTTCTTCCATTTTTAGAGCATATGCTTTACATATAGAAGAAATAGGGAAGGTCATATGATATAACCTTGGGGGACCCCATTCTTAATTGGCAAAGAACCGGCAAAGAGTAAATAATGTTTCATGACAGAAGTGCAGCACTCTTTGAGATGGATATTTAAGTTATTCAATTCTGGGCAATACTAAGGATTCCGCAAAAAGGTAATTTTAAAATCAAAATTATATGAGGAAAGAAAATATACTTTACCTATGTAAAAATATAATTTGGTAACATTTATATTCAATTACACTAAGTTTTCGTATTACCTAAGATATCGATTATAAGAGGGGTGCTTGGCCCACCGTAACTCCAAATTCCCGCTTTGCAAAAGTGCTACTGTACTTTTCTTATCAGAATAATTACATGAATATAAATTGTTAAATTAGAAATTTCTATCTTCACTACGTAACTATTTTCATTATTCATATTTTTACGAGTACTGCTAATATACAAAATCTCTTTGACTGTCAACGTAACCTGCCAAACACCAACGCATGATTGGTTGCCTATAATTCAGGGGCAAATTGTTACACTCACCTGTATGCACCAGGTAATCTTCAGCTACGCCACTGACCTGCATATTCGGTCCGAATTTCCGCGTCCTTACTACGACACTATTTATAATATCTCTCATGGTCATGGAGATGCTCGAATATGTTATTTGTACAACTTTTGAAATTTAATAGAACTTAAATATCCTCCAAAGCATTTCACATTTTTGAAATTCGGTATTTCACGTGACTAAGATGAGTAAAAGTGTCGGTATGCCCCTGATCTCCTCCTTTGATTTCAAGCTAACAATTAAAAAAAAGTTTGTTTTTATTTTAAAAGTATTTGCACTTGGGTTCAATATCAAATTGCATCCACCTCTAAAATACTTACCAGATCTGTTCCTGGTATATGTAATAGCAATGTGACATTGACATATTCCTTAAAATAAGATATTAGTCAATGATATTCTATACCTCAACATACTTGCATTTCGGTAATCTGAAACTGCCAGCTGTTCGCAGACAAACAAAAACATTACAATCATATTCCAGAAACCATCACACACCATAGTGGAATCTGTTGAGTTCGGTCCGCCGAGAACGAATGTGACGTATAAACATCGGCGTATAATGCAGCAGGGGAGACCGGGACTAGACTGCCCACAGTGCCCTGCGTGCCGTGTACGGCATCGCAGTGGTCTTAATAAAAATAATAATAATAACCGCGCAACTTTTCTTGAACGAATTCACAGTTGAAGGCCAAAGCTCGCAGTGAGCACTGATGACATTCCAAACCTAGAAACTTCGTTGGTGCGAAACAGAAGCTAGTTGCTTTCAACGATGCTTCGCTTCGTATTTTTTTTCACGATAATACCTAAAGAAATACCGGGAGCGGTAGCTCAGTGCTTCAACTGATGCCGCTGCAGCCCTCTGACCGGAGGTCCTAGGTTCGAGTCCTGACGGCGGCAGGATTTTCGACACTAGCTTTTCAGCTAGGTCGAATTCATTCGCTGCCTGGAAGAGAATTCTAGCGGCCGGCAGCTCTGAGCGATAGTTTTCCGTGGTTTCTTCGATCAACACCAGGCGAATGCCGGAGCAGTACCTTACCAACGGGCCACGGACCGCGCGCGATCTTTTCTTCCTCTTCCTTGTCCTATCCTTTCCCTTCACACACACTTACACTAACATGCACTACACTACCACATATTCCGGGAGACCGGTCGGAGCTTACAGCTTGTCCCGGCTGGGCGGTGCCCCGCTGGTGGGAGAGTCCTGGTTAGGGGGAAACCCCACTAGCCGACAGTAGGTCGGCGCCGGATCTCGCCACCCAGCGAGGAAGATCACCGCCATCTCCCGAGAAAAAACATGCACTACTCTAACGGGACTAATGACCAGAGCAGTTGACGCGCCTGGAAACACGAAAAACAAAACCAACCTAAAGAAATGGCTGAGGCAGGTTCAGGTCCTTCACAAGAGGTACCTCAAACGATCGCAAAATTATCGAGAAAGTTGCGAGTGCATGTGCATTGGAAAAGGATAACGAGGTTTCGATGTATGCTTTGATTGCAGCGCTTTAGATCGGGTTTCTGCGTACACTGGAGCAGGTACGTAGAATAAAGACACAGCCCTTTACAATCCCCAGAAACGCCCGACTATGAAAGATAAAATTTAATGAAATTAATTTCTCAAATTCTATGTAACTACCGTTTTTTACATATTACAATATTTTCATCAAATTTCCACAGATATTTTAATGAAAGGTTTAAGATTATTTCTAATATTTTGAGGCATTGGAAAATGTTGGTTTTGTTAGTTAATATTTAGACTGACACAGTTTAGTTGTAGAAATTCATTATAATAAAATAAGATGCAAGTCAGGCAAACAAGTCAATGTGCTTTCCAAGTCAAGAAATTAACCAATCATGCATTACAAATTATGAGAGGCAATTTTAAATACGAATCTAAGATTGAATATTTCTATCAATGACGTTTGAGAGTAAATATTAATTAAACTATAATGAGAAATATCTTTATATATATATATATATATATATATATATATATATTAAAATTTTAGAATTGAATTATTTCACGACCTGACTGCTCCAGTAGCATGTTTGAATAAGAATTTTCCAAAGGTTGGCATTACTTCAAGTGGTCGACTTTGTAACTAATACCCCCACTCACCCGTATTTCTTTAATCCATCGGTCAAGAAAAGTTGCGCGGATATTATTGGTTGCCGGAAGATGTTTCGAGCAGTAGGCACATACAGGTATGAGGCCGACTACACGTGTCATATAGTAGCCGCAACTGCGGAACGGTCGTCGGGGTGGTCGAAAACCCATCCCAGAGAACAGGGTTCCCTTCCTGTCGTTCCTCTTACGGCAAGGACAACTTGTACTTAGCGAACATGAAACGGCTCTAACGTTGTTTTCCATCAGTGAATTTTAGATGTCTCAAGTTAAAAGAATATTTCCATAGGAACAAATTTACTTCCTCCAACGCGTTGTGAACTCAGAACTCACTTTTTGCGAGAACTTGATACCGAAAAAGTGGCTGACGGCAAAACATCTTTCTGTCCGTCTTTGTGCAATGCTAGAGCCTAAACCGTTCAGACGTTTTCTTTTCTTTCAATATATTCCTCTCATATTCCCTCATAGTTCTCGCCTAACTCAAGGCCCTGCAAATTTGAAATCAATATTTTGAAATGGGGGTGGGGGTATTTTACACCGAGCCTTAACATTTTGATAATTTCTTAAAAATGGCTTAAAAATTGTTAATTAAAGATTTTACCTCTAATTCAGCAAACGACGCTTAAAAAATTGCACAATTCCTATTTTTGTTGAACTCTGAATTTTCGAAAATTTTTCAGCATTTTCCTATAACTACGAGAACAATATTGACGATAGATATTTTTCGTCGTTATAATGAAATTTGTTCATTAAATAAGGTGGCGACAATTTTTGAAAAATGTGAGTACCTGGTTTTCGCGAAATTTTGCGTTAAAGACGTATTCGTTTCATAAATTATTTTCTCAAAAGCGATACCAAATCTTTTCTTTATTTTTTCTAGAATACAGCAAAGTACGGTCATAAAAATGGCATAGGTTTCATTTTCGATAAACCGACTCTATTTTCAAAAAATGCAAACAATTAATATTGCAACATTTTAAAATGTTGATGGTAGTGATTGTTTTCCTGAATGAAATTTGCTCTAAAAATTAGATCTTTAAATATGGCCATGAACATTTATTTGATATTGTGAAAACTTTCTTGTGCTTGTTGAAAATCTTCGAAAGTGCAAATTCGAGTTAGTTAGCATTAGTTGGCTGAAAGGTGTTAATGGGGATAGAAATTGAAGCATTATAATATTATATAACTAGGATAATGTGAGAAAACACGTGCTGATGTAGTTTCGCTTTCTTTGGTGAAGATAGTTTTTAACAGATAGCTGAAGTACGTGGGCCATTCAGTATGTAAACAAACATTTTTAGTGAAGAAAATGTTTAATGATCTTGTAAGTGTTGAATGGTAATGTTTTGAAGAGTGTTATTCAGCTCTTTGATGAATATTTACATAAACGTAACCTCTAAAGTCATCGTTATTACTTGCGCACGTTTTCTTCAGTCCCGGAATACCTACCCCCACTCCTTTAATAAAACAAGTTGAATTAAGACTGTAAATGATTGCTCGTTGCTATCATTTAGACAAAACCTGATAACCAGAAATATTTGCTGTCCTGAAAATGGAAATAATTTTGCATCGAAAACGAGCTAGAAATTTGATATGATATTCCTTTTGTGAAAATAACCAAACTCTCCTCTCCTCTCGCCACTAGCGAAACGAGAGATCAAGAAAACGTTCTGTAATGCGATTTTTTGCCTTCGGAAAGTGTACAACAGTCAGAAATATTATTTTGGATGAACAAACAAAGAATCAATAATTACTTCCACTGTGAGAGATGTTATACGTTGGTTGAAAAGTAAAATCGCCACTGATTAGTATCGCTCTGGCCGTGCGGCAACGATGTCGACCCCGGCATTACATTTCGTATTGATTCACATATCCGAGAAGGCCGAAGACTTACAGGTGAACAAATTGCTGAAAATGTCGAAAAAGTTTTTGACTCAACTCATTCCATCATTCAAAATAAACTGAACTACTGTAAGGCTTGTGCAAGGTCTGCTCTAGTAGAGCTTAATGCCCGTCATAAAACCGAGAGATTTCGCATTTGCTTCAAACATGGTTTCAGTTTCGAAGGTGACGTATTTTTGGAGGGGATTTTAACTTATGATAAAACTTGGATACATTGTTTAGAGACGTATTTCAAGCGTCAAAGCGTGCACGGAAAACGTCCAGAATCGTTTGACCCTAAGAAATTCAAAACTCAACCATTCGTAAGTCATGTTAACATCATGATTGATCATGGTCCGATTTTTTGTTATTATTTGTATTGATTGAGATTTCGGGCGCATCAACTACTGAGTGCATTTGTCCCGTAAGTGTAGTGCATGTTTTTCCATTCCGGTGACGGTGATCATTCCAAGTGGCGGTGATCGGCGACTGAATTCGACCTAGCTGTCAAGTCTCGAAAATCCTTACGGCGCGCCGTCGGGAGTCGAAGCTAAGACCTCCCGGTCAGATGCACTGAGCTACCGCTCCCAGTTTATTATTTGGAGAATCAACGCACTGTTACCAGCGTGTATCACTCAGGCAAGTTTCAGAACCAAGTCAAGGCCGCAAGGAACAAGAAATGTCCAGGATGACAGAGGAAGTGCGTGCTTCTTCTAGAAAACGCTCGACTTCATAGAGCACAGTGCATAGGAATCAAACAGCAAAGAGAATACGGCGCGCCTATCACGTCCTCAGACTTTTATGTATGGTCCTATCAAAGGATTGATTGACAGATAATTCCTGGCTAAGGTCATTAATCCCGTAAGTGTAGTGTATGTATATGTATGTATGTATGTATGTATGTATGTATGCTATGTATGTGTATATATATATATATATATATATATATATATATATATGTATATTGAAAGCACAAAACATCCCATCCCTAACGATTGTACTAATTGATTCATCAAGCCTAGCTCGATATGCAAAGGAAAAAGAATAATTTTCTCTCGATCAACTGAAGTCAAGTGAAATTGATCACGTTGTTTTCCCTAACAACTATGGCTTTCCTCAAAGACCAAGATTTTCTCAATCAATTCTCACTTTTGGCTCTGCGGTCACAGAAATATAAAGCAGGGATAGTTTGTGTACCTATTTTCTTGACCGAGAATAAAATTCACCATCCTCAGATCAACACAAATAACCCATTGGTGTTCATAATACTTTATCTTTTTCTAAACTAAGGAAATTGTTTCGTACTATTCTTTCATGCAGAATGAGTGACCAATTGACAAAGAGCCGTATTTGTTGCCGTTGTGTACAGCCTTCAAAATTCTCCTTGAGCTGTCAGTGAAAAGTCGGTATTCATCTGACGTCTATTCTGTAATCCCAACGTTTTAAAAAGATCTACATCATTGTAGGGTTTCTTATTTCGTAAAGGAAGGCAGCAAATCCTTTTTCCGCTACGAAAAATACTATTGTACCAGGTACAAGCAAATTCTTTTCTTTTAACCGAGAGGTGAGCAATTAAGAGGCAGTATTTGGAGATATTATGTTCCCTGACGAGGCCACTCAATTCTTTTTGGTCGAAACATTCTGGTCACGATGAATTTCTTAAAAAGTCACAATAACTATTTCCATTTTCATAGCATTCATAGTCTTCAGTGAGCTCTTGTAAGTGATGGAATGATTGAACAGATACGTCATTTAAGTGTGAAACCGGTCTCTAGCTGAATGTAGGTCAGGAAACGTTCATTTGCCACGATTGTTTCGATTAATACTATTGATGTTGGCAAGACAAAAATAACAATAATTAATATGTTTTTTAGGCTTTCTCCAAACCATCGGTGCACCGAATTTTAGACTTCTCGTACCATTTGTTAACTGTCGCAAATATCGTACATATCGTGCATAAAATATGAGGTGCCCCCATCTTGATCTCCGAGCATGACACCAAAAAACTCGAATAAGCCCTGTTTATGAACTCAGAAATAAGTTTTCTATTTCCCTTGAAAGTGTAATCGCCACATATAGCAAAAGGCATCTGGACTATTCAAACACTGCTTTCTTTAGGAAGCTATTCATATGTAGAACTAATAAATAAACAAATTGTAGATTACATCGTACGTGTCTGCGAGAACACTTTAGATGGAAATTATACTGCATTAGATAAAACAGAATTCACTTCAGATTTAATAAATTAATTCAAAAATGGAAAGCTGCTTAGTATAGCTCGTTGCATTTTTTGTTGATAAAAAGACAGGATCAAAAGCATTTGAAAAGGGAGAAAATTTACTGCAGGTATGGAGACATTGAGTAAAATATTGTGATTAAGAACCGCGAAGTTTTATTTCTAAATACATGACTTAAGCACGAAAAACTATGTGAAAGAAACAGTGAGCATGAATAAAAAGGCGCAGGGAATTTGCACAGGAAAAGGCGCAGGCTATTTGTCGGTTTATAATGAAATAATAAAATAGATTATCCATTCAAAATGAACTGTGATTTCGAAAGTGACGGAAATCGTTCTTTTCACTGTTTCTTCAAAACTAGAGCTGATACAGCCTAGCAATTAGCATTTTTGGAATCATCAGCCCCTGAAATACCTTTAATCAGCTCTAAAAATTCAGGCACCACAAAAAGAGTTTTCTTGTTGCCTTGTGTTATCAAATGCCCTCTCGTATTAGAATACTTTTATTTACGTCAGTTCCATGCAATTGCCAAGCCTCTCCATCGACATATGCATATTATCACGCGGTGAATTAGGCCGGGACGTACTCCCCATCGGCGACCCAGACCGGATTGACGGAGATGATAGGATGATAATGATGATGGGAAAGTAACGTCACGCGCGAAATGTGGCCCGTTGTGTAGTGCGCTGATCCGAAATTCGGCGGGAAATGATCAAGAAAATCACGAAAAGCAATGACAGCAATCGGCGTATCAATTCTTCAGTAAGCAAGTTAATTTCTGGCACCTTGCATGAATCGAATCCATGGCCTCCCGATCACTGACACTTTCCCGACATAAGACACTTACGCCGGGCCTTACGCCCTACAGTACCTGTGTTGGTGCCTGTAGTATTAGAATAAAAGTTGCAATTATTTATTTATCGTCTGGGTTATTTGCGGATCAACGGCCGTTGGCCGTAGTAACGAACAAGTGTAATCGACCAAAGGTTCCTATGACGCCAACCCCTGGCGCGGATCTAGAGATGCTTCTTCGAGCAGGCATCCTCCTGAGCGCCTCGGTGGGATTCTCATTTTCTCCGCTAAATGCCAGTCTCAATTAACTACATCCGAACTCTCTGGTTGGTAAAAAGGATCTCTTTAGGACGAAATATGGCCAGAGGGTTTTAATTTGGCCGGGGACCTGTCACGGTTTGTTTGCACACCACAAGCTTGGCAAGGCCACCGTAAGATTTTCCGCTCTTCGAAAATCCTCGCGTCTCAGCCGGGGTCGATCCCGCGCACCGCGAGTTCAGTGGCCAGTGAGCCAACCAGTCTCCCGCCGAGGCACGAAAAGTTGCAATATTGTAGAAATACGTAACCGTTACAAATAATACGAAAATTATACGCTGTTATAGTGCCGCTAATTTTTCTTATTCTTGGTTAAGGCATTGAACATCTATGGTGGACTTGTTTTGCCGCATAAGAACAGAAAAATAGAGAAAAGGTACGAGCGTCATTTACTTATGATCTGCAGTGCAGCGGCAGCAATGTTAAGGTTCCCTCGGAAAAAAATCGTACTTGATTTTTTCCTACTCTCACTAGTCTCTGTTTACAAGGCTGGGCATAGCGGTGTCGAGTTTCCGTGCATCCATTGCAATGAACCGCATCTGCTTACAAATACAGAACACGTTATTGTGGGGAAGGAAATGATTTGAAAATTATCTGACACGGTATCAATTTTAAAAGTGCTGTATTGGAAAGCCTGCACTGCGCAACGCCACACATTACACAATTTATATTATTTCCGAGAACATTACAAATTGTTCATTTGCAAATAGTTATTTCTGTATTGCATCAAATTTGATGATTTATAAGCTTATGGCAGAAACAGTCCTGTCATTTTCCGTCTTCTCGAGAAATATGCTCAAACTGCCCAATTACACAGTCCAACGTCCAAAAAACTTTTGGTGTGTGTTCACCTAATTCTTTTCGTTTTAAGTGTGCTGGTTCCGAAAATAACATTGAAAATGCCGTATTACCTACTATGTGTTCACATTTTAACATTTTCTCTGTGATCAGGACAAATCTTGGGCGCCACGTAAGGTATGTTATATTTTTGTAGAACACCTTAAAAATGGTCGAAAAAGGAGAAAGCATCTTGTAGATTTGCTATTCCAATGATATGGAGGGTGCCAAGGAACCATTCAAATGATTAATACTTTTGTTGCATTGATGTTACTGGTTTCAACTCAAAAAACAAACAAGTAATTCGGTACCCTATCCTACCACCTGCAATTCGGCCAATATGCAATAGTCCGGATCTCTCTGTTCCTAAACCACCAGTGGCTATTGCAACTGTAAGTCTGGATAATATGTCAAGTGATGAATCTCCCTGTGATACATATGAACCAGCTGACGACGACTTTCAATGTCCCGTAAACATTGTGGAAGCTCAGTTGTTTACTCAAACTGAATTAAATGATTTGGTCAGAGATTTGGGCTTACAGAAGAAATTGTGGGAATTCTGATTGGATGTTGTTGACGTTCTTATAAGAAGAAATCAAAGAAGTCATCTTCGTCAACATATCACGATTGTTGACGAAGATGACTTCTTTTATTTCTTCTTACAGAAGAAAGCTGAACTGCTTGGCTCCAGACTCAAGAAAAAGCACATGTTAGCAGTTGAAACTTAAATTCTTGTGTACAGGAGAAGAGAAAATCAATTTGCTATAAAAAAAAAAAACAGGATTTAGTGTATTGATCGAATATTGCTGGTCTGATGAATGAGTCCGGAATGGAATACAAAAAATAAGAATGGGCACTGTTTATCGATTCTTCTAAAACTTCATGCATCATTACCTATTGTTCATTCTGTACACATCAAGGAAGGATACGAAAATCTTAGTGTCATTTTAGAGAAAATAAACTACTCCGCTCATGAATGGATGATATGTGGTGGCAAAAATAACAGGTATGCTTCTTACCCAGCAAAGTAGTGCTACTAAATTCCCATGTTTCCTATGTGAATGGGATAGTAGGGCACGAGTTCAACATTGGTCAAGAACGAATTGGCTTGTAAGAAAAATTTTAAAGCTAGGAGAAAAGAACATTCTACGGGAACCTCTTGTATATCAACACAAGATTCTGCTGCCTCCATTGCATAGATTGCACTAAAATTAGGCCTCATGAAACAATTTGTGAAGATACGTGAAAATACCTAAAGATAGGCAGTGTTTCAAATACTTTTGTAAAAAGTTTCCGCAATTGTCTGAAGCAAAATTAAAGGATGATACCTTCATTGGGCCTGCTATTAGAAAAATGATGTTTGATCCCCAGTTTGAACTACATATGACAGGAACCTAGAAAGAAGCTTGAATTGCATTTAAACACGTAAATAAGTTCCTAGGCAACAAAAAAGAACTTGAGCATTAAGCAATTGTTGCCAATATGCTGGATGCTTTAAAAAAGTTGGGATGTTTAATGATCCTAAATGTTCACTTTTTAAATAGTCATTTACAATTCTTAGCGGAAAATTTAGGTGATGTAAGTGAAGAACAGCCGACCTGGATGGCCGAGGTGGCTAAGAGCGAGTAGCGACTCAGCGCTTCGGTCCGAAGGGTCGCGGGTTCGAGTCCCGCCTTGGGCATGGTTGTTTGTCCCTTGTCTTTGTATGTATGTGTTGTCGCGGAGGGCCTCGCGTTCTGCTGACCCCAGATCAGAGGAGCCCGCAAGTGTGTTGGTGTCTAGTGTGTGGTCGAATATGCGTCCCATCGGGACGTAAAGGGTAACCGGCTGTCGGCTGGATAAAAACCCTAGAAAGAAGTGAAGAACAAAGTGAGCGTTTTCATCGAATTGCGAAAGTGATGGAAAAACGTTATCAGGGACTCAGGAACACCAAGTAGGGCATTACTATTGGTCACTTCACCGAGAGAGTCAGGAAAAGGCGCACAGGAGAAAAGCAATATCATGAGCTTCAAAGAAAATATACGTCAATGGACACGTATAGCCTTTCTAGAATAATGGTAAGAATATAAAGCCATCACCTATGTTTAAATAAAGTTCTGTTAGTAATTTAACCATAACGGCGAGGCTGTGTCATATATGACACCCACCGCTGTTCTTTGTAGGCATGTGCGTTATTTTGCGTCGGTTGTGGCTTTATCCCTTAATTACCACCCCCAGCCATTCTTCAACTATACTTTGTACAAGTTGTGTCGCTCTCCGTTCACTCAGTGATCAGTAGTTTTAAGACTAAGTTAGTGTGTGTCATATGTGACACAGCCCTGTTGTTTATGTTACAAATTCTGCAGACTATCTAAAAATGAATTCGGGTTTTCTAACGGAAGAAGGAATTCAAAATGAACTTCTGACTGGAACAATTCTTGGTACCAATAGAAACGTGACGCCAGATAACTGGCACAGCTCTCGCGAATTAGCCGAAGGACTGACCAAAAGGTAATCTGATCCTTGTGGGGACAATGAAAAAGAATAAAACTGAAATCTCTCAACATCCTATTGGCTCGTCATTTGTGTATGAACCTGACAGAAATTTAGTTTTATACATTCCAAATCGCTTGAAGAATGTGATTTTATTATCATCCATCCGGTAGCGGTAGCTCAGTGCATCAACTGATGTCACTGCAGCGCCTCTGACCGGGAGGTCCTAGGTTCGAGTCCTGACGGCGGCAGGATTTTCGACTCTAGCTTTTCAGCTAGGTCGAATTCAGTCGCTGTCTGGAGGAGAACGCTGGTGGCCGGCTGCTCTGATCGGTAGTTTTTCGTGGTTTCTCCGATCAACACCAGGCGAATGCCGGAGCAGTACCGTACCAAACGGGCCAGCACCGCGCGCGATCTATCCTTCTCTTCCTTGTCCTATCCTCTCCTCTTACACACACACACCACATGCACTACACTATCACATATTCCGGGAGACCGGTCGGAGTTTAGAGCTTGTCCCGGCTGAGCGGGCCCGTGGTGGGAGAGTCGGTTGGGGAAACCCCACTAGCCGTCGGTAGGTCGGTGCCGGATCACGCCATCCAGTGAGGGAAGATCACCGCCATCTCCCGAGAAAAAACATGCACTACACTAACGGGACTAGTGACCGAAGCAGTTGACGCGCCCGGAAACACGAAAAAATCAATCAATCAATATTATCATCCATGTACTCTATAGGTACATGGGTGTTCGGACAGGGATCACTCTCAGGGATCTGGGGATCACCGAGACGGAGAAACAGAGATAATTTTATTTTATAATATAAAAAAAGACCGAGTAGATGTTTCTGATAAATTACGTCACTCAAAAACAACTACTCGTAAAACCAAACTAAATGAGGTACATTTTAGTATGAAAGACCTAGTATTCTCTTTCACAAAACCACACTTAGAGAAGAAAATGATTACAAATCCCTCCAAAAATCCTTCAACGAAATTACAACCATGTTAAGGAAAAAAGAAGTTCATCAATCAAGAGATTCCGGCCCATAAGAAAGCCAAATGAGGTATTTTTATTTTCTCGTATACGTACGTATATACGGAGTAATATACGTGACTATAGAGAAAGTTATGTAATGCTGCGCGAAAAAACGGCGAATTTTCGACGGAAAAAATTCATTGCCGTGCTTTGGTGGCAAAAAAGTGCATAAAACCAGTTGCTAAATTAAGAGAGAAAATCCTCTAACACTTGGTGTAGCCAGAATCCCTGATTGTGGGCCCTTGATGCCGAAAAACCAATTGGAAGCAAAACATCCGTCTGTCCGTCCATCTGTCCATCTGTCCGTCCGTCCGTCTGTGAACACTCCTAGTGCCTAAGCCATTCCTACGATCTTCTCCAAATTGGAGAATCCCCTGTCTATCTGGCTCTAGTTGAAGATTTGAAATTTTGATAAACATTCTTTAAAATTTGGGGGTACTTTACATGAAGTCCCCCGGACATTTTCAAAATTTTCTCAAAAACGGTTCCAACTTTTTTCTCTAAATTTCTTGTACGATAAGAGCAAAATACAATTATAAAGGTGGCATAGGTCAGAATATCATTATTGACCCTGAATTTTCGAAAATTGCAAAAGTTTGAATTTTTCGGCGTCTTCCTACAACTACAAAATTAAAAGCATGGATTTTTTCTTTAAATGAAATTTGTTGTACATAAATAGTTCTTTCAATTAGGTCATGAATTTTTTATGGAAATTTTAGTAGTTTTCGTGCAATAGTGCGTGTAATATTTGCAATTTTAAAAAAATAATAAAAACAATATTTTCTCCAAAACGGGTCCAAATTTTTTTCTTTACATTTTTGGTAAGGTTAGTGCCAAACAAACCCTATGCCGTGACATAAACATCATATTGCTTTGTTCTTTCGTTTTTTCAAAAATCTCAATAATTAACTTTTTTTATTTGTCTTATTTTAAAAATTTTTTTTTTTTCTCGAAAACTCAACAGTTTTCTGTAAAAATGAGCACGAAATTCAGCATTTTCAGACGCGCTCAATTTTTTCTTCAAAATTTTCTTACAATTTTTTCTTCAATTTTTTTCAATAGATAATGCTATTTGCACTGTTTGTAATGACGTAAAGTTCGTTTTGGTGTATTCATGTTTGTTTCAAAAATTACACAAATGTAATTTTCTTGAAATCCCTCTCACGTCGTTAATTTGAACATTTCCATCGAGTTGTATGCATTACTACATTTGCGAGTGAAAACGCTTCAAATGACTTCAAATGAATTTTTTCGAAAACTCAATAGATTCCTGTGAAAAAGAGTTTAAATTTTTCATTTACAGTAAAGCTTAATCGGCATTTTCTTAAAAAAGGCCAAGGAATTTTTCAATGAAAACTCCTATTTAGGACGAGTTTTTACTCTTCTTTAATATTCTTGAAGTAATAATTCAGTTGTACTATTAGGAAAGCAAAAAGTTGAAAATTAAAAAATTTGGGAGGGCTTAAACCATACCACACAAAGAAATTAGAAAAATTTGGTACGAGAAAGTCTGAGCCATTCTGTAGCACCTCTAGTATGAAAGACCTAGAATTTTCTTTCACAAAACAACAACAGAAAATGATTAACAAATGCCCTTCAAAAATTCTTCGAAGCGAAATTACAACCATGTTGAGGAAAAAGGAAGTTCATCAATCAAGAGATCCCGGCCCATGGAAATGTGCTTTCTGTTTTACAAGAAAATCGACGAGGCACAAGATACTATTCCTACAAATAATTTTTTTATGCAAATATTTTTGTGTATTTTTTATTTATTGTCATAATATGTAGCCTTCTAAATGTGAAGGGACATGTATCTGATGATTAGAAAGAATTAATCCATTGAAATGCCGAAGACATGCAATAGGTGTCATAAATGACACAGCCTAGCCAAAATTGTCACTCAGAGGAGTCTTCTTGTTTGAAGGTTAAAAGTCGTTTACTTTTCATTTTTATTGCATATTTTCGCATATCTTACGAGATCAAATTGTGACTAAGCTATGGGCGATGGGAACGAAAGAGCTCATACGCAGATTCAGCAACCAAATAATTACAAAAGTCAGCAATCAAGATTTAAAAATGTTTTTTGAAACATTTTCGTTGTTGTTGTTGTTGTTGTTGGCTTGTGTTATTATTTTATGTAGCTCGAACTTCAAATTCGATAATTTCGCTACGGTATCATATACGGCCGCAGCTACTGATTATGAGACCATGAGATTGATTGCGACTTCGCTTACATACTAAGGCAGAACGATTTCAGGAAAAGATTTTGGGAATATTCAAGTAAAAAATATTAGGTTATACAAAGTTTAATAATGCATTAAAACAAACATTCAAAAAAGTAATTTAAATAGTTTTCATATGTTCAGAGGAACTTAGTGTATTATGTTAATATAAATAGTTAATGTTGGCCCCTCAAACGTTTATAGTTCAAAGTTAAGAAGGTTCTTAAATACCGTGTTCTGTTGATGAGCCTTTCCTTTCGTGAGACACGAACTCGAGTAAATGGAACTCGAGTGACGTTAAGGTCGGCGTAATGTCGGTCGGCTCATAGGCGCCCTAGTTAAGTAGTTTGCTGTGAAGTTATTACAGCGAGTTGTAGCGAACAGTAGTAATGAAGGCGGTAGTAGTTGGCGAGAAGGCGCACTAGTTAGGTAGTTTGCTTGAAGTTATTACAGGAGTTGTCGCGAACAGTAGTAATGAAGGCGTGTAGTAGTTGGCGAGAAGGCGCACTAGTTAGGTAGTTTGCTATGAAGTTATTACAGCGAGTTGTCGCGAACAGTAGTAATGAAGGCGAGTAGTAGTTGGCGAGAAGGCGCACTAGTTAGGTAGTTTGCTATGAAGTGTTTAATAGAGGGACGATAAGTTTTAAAGTTGCGCCCAAAATAGCCGTGACGGTGTCTAGTAGATAATCACTTATGAAGAAACTTGTAGAATATAGAAGAGAGACGTAGCTTATTAAAAACGCATATTTTCTTTTTATTAGTTTTAAAACTAATATATATTAATGGAAGTAAAGCCAATATGTTTTAATTTTAATAGACGGAACATTGTTTTCGTTCATAACGCAAAAAACATTAGGGTTTAAAAGTTTATGTTTTAAATGGATACAAAATATTCGAAATTAGCAGTAATGTTCTTCATACGATTTAATCCAATTATCCTCATCTCTTATGCTCTCAGGATATTTTTTTACATTATTGAGTTTTACTGGATGTTAAACTCGACTCGTCTGAAAAAATAATATGATAGCCAAGTTCACAAATATCGATATTTTATGAAGCACATTTAAAATAGTAATAGTACCGATCATTTAAAATAGGAAAAATACCTTCACAAATCACAAATGTTTAACTACGAACGATTTAAAATGATGAACGCAATATATTATTGCGCTCTCATTCATTGTGAAAACATCGCTCGTTTACATAAAGTTTCTCGACCGCGTCCCCCTTAGCGGTTTATACTGACGTAGATATGAGATGCATTGCAATATTTTCTTTTGCAATCAAGCAACTTTTACTACAGGAACTTTTGCTAAAAACTCAAACAACTAGTACTAAACGAACTCATTTCAGTTAGAAAACGATTCCAACTAATGCATTTGAAGTACAGTCACTACGAAAATATTTAACTATGACGACAAACTATCTTTCAACATTCCACACCTGAATCACTTTATTCAGTAATATTAATCTCTGAAACTTGATCTTCAACGTCTCTCATGATCATGTGTTTAATCTCGTCAAAATAAATACTTTCTTTATCCAACATTCTTGCCATGGCAGCCAATTTCTTTGTACAAATCTTAAGCGAGTTGACATAAAAATATTCATTTTTTGTTAATATTTACAAACATTTGACAAAATGTAAGACAAAATATTTACAGAACAACAATTAACGTGATTGTTTACTTTTCGTTTCTGTTAAATCCATAGTTTTTATATTGTGATTGATGAAAAAGTACCTTCATTTTTCAGGTTTCTTTTTTTGTTTTTGTTGGATTTTTTTTCTCAGATATCTTGATTGAAATCGGTCTTTCGGAATATCTTTAAGAATTGGATTATTTTCCAATATGGAAATTTCCTGAGAAAAATTGTGGTCGTTTCTGAAATATTTGGTTCGAACTTTTTCGAAAATAGGCCGTTAATAAAAATCTCTAAATGACTGAGTATACCAGAACAAAAAGTTCTGGTATACTCAATCATTTAGAGATTTTTGAAAAACTATCATTATAAATTCGTTGAAGCATCTATTCTCACAAACATATTACACAAAGAAATACATCTATAATGTAAATTTTAACATGAGATATTTAAAAAATACATTTGTGTAATTACTAAAAAAATAAGATTTTTCCTTAATGAAATCAGTTCCTAAAATAACGTCTTGTAAAATTTTTCGAAAATATGACGCGTAATTTTGCATAAAATATTGACAATTTTTAAAAGTTTTTTCGCAAAATGGCTCTAAATTTTTTCCTCATGTGTATCTAAGAACAGAAAAAAATTGGCGGTAATCCCATTTCCAGCGAACTCAAATAAATAAATAAATAAATAAATAAATAAATAAATAAATAAATAAAATAAATAAATAAATAAATAAATAAATAAATAAATAAATAAATAAATAAATAAATAAATAAATAAATAAATAAATAAATAAATAAATAAATAAATAAATAAATAAATAAATAAATAAATAAATAAATAAATAAATAAATAAATAAATAAATATTTTAAATAAATAAATAAATAAATAAATAAATAAATAAATAAATAAATAAATAAAAATAAAATTGTATTTTCGAAAATAGAAAAAAGTAACAATCCAAAACTATAAATTTGAAGATAAAATTTTTGTCTTAAGTAAATCTGTTCTTAAATATCAAATCTGTAAAGAAGGCCATGTACATATTTTTGAAAAACCGAGAAGGTTTTGCGTCCATGAAGTTAATGCTATTGATTAAAAAAACATTTTCTCAAAAATCACCCCAAATTTTTTCTTCGAATTTTTTACACAGGTAGAACAAGGAACGCTTAAAAGAATGAATGGTACATGTCTCATTTTTCGTTGAACGCTCAGAATTTTCGAAAATTCAAAATTTAAAAATAATGCGAGAAGGTGTGTGCTGTGCCCTCGAATATCGTAAAAGGCACTTAAGAGAATGGTGCTGGTCTCATTTCGTTAAAATCCCTGATTTTCCGAAAACTGCAAAAATTCAATTATGTCCGGTCGTTACCTACAACTACAATATTGAAGGTGAAGATTGTTTCCTGAATGAAATCACTTGTTGAAAGACAAATCTTGAAACAATGTGATGTTCAATTTTTGGAATATATGTGTAGTTTTCGCATAATTTTGTGTGAATGTAGGCAATTTTAAAAAAATTAAAATCTCAAAAACCACACCATTTTTTCTTCAAATTCTCTCTTCATACGTATCAAAGGATTGGGGAAAATTGGTGTTACTCTCATTTCCGGCAAACACACTGTATTTTTCGAAAATTCCAAAAAGTTAGCATTTCAAAACTAAAAGTTGAAGATAGAGGATTTTTGCCTAAACAAAAACTATTCTAAAAAATGACCTCTTCAAAAATATCTTCTTCAATTAAAAAAAAACGAGTCACGAGTTGTTTTCGCTTGAAGTTAATGCAATTTATGAAAAACACTTTGTCAAAAATCGCTTCAATTTTTTTCCTCTAATTTATTCCCCGGATGGAACAAGGGACGCTGAAAGCAATGACACATGTCTCATTTTCGATGAACTGACTGAATTTTTGAAAAGTGCATATTTAGAAATAATGCAACAAAGCAAAGTTAGTTATCAGGGCCCATGAATAAGGGTTTTTCTGTCGACAATTTGCCGTTACTGGAGCACGATTATAATACTTTCCCTTCTTACGAAGTAAGGTCGAGAAGGTAAAAATCAAGGCAACATTTACCAAAAAGCAAAAAAATGGGACGAAAATAGTGATCTTTTTTATTTAAAAAAATGTAACTTAAAAAACAGATAAAAACTGCGTGTGACGTAAAATGGGGAGGAGTGTAATTTGATCACGTTTTCTTGAGCTCTGGAATCTTTAATTGAGCTCTTATAGCATAGTAAGTTATACTTTGATAACAGGAAAATGCGGTCAAGAATTAATTAGAAAAGATCCGCTCCCATGTAATAATAACTATTTGCAAAAGGAAATGAGCTACGAAGAGGGTAGTGGAATAAGATAGGCAAAACTACCTCCAAAAAAATTTTTTAATGTTGAAAATCGTGTTTGAACTGTTAAACAAAAACAAGTTTTTTACTAGATTTTTATCAATTTACCTGAAGTACGTAGTAAAAATGAAAAAAAAAACTTGTTTTTTAGCTTCTTATATAAGTTTATTGTTTTTAACCACATTACGCCGATGAATATTGACTTTAATAATCCTTGCGATTTTCTATAGATGATAAAAAATTTCCGAGAATTTTTTCAGGCGTTTATGTTCGATTTTGACCCTTAAAATCAACAAAAGAAGAAATAAAATTGAAGGAAAATACAACCTTATCCCTTCGATATGTGGGGATATCGTTAGTGAATGTTTACATTTCAATCACGATTTTTCAAAAATGTTTATACCCAGGAACAGTTTTGCATATCTTAATCCGCTACCCCCTTTTAGATATTATTCTTTATCGTGCCCTGTGTGGAGAAATCGACTTACTTTTGCGAGAACAAGGAAGCGTTTATTTGAATAATTACGTATATTTCCTAATGATCTCAAGAAAACGTTCACAGATGGAAATTCTACAATTGAACTAGAGGCCCGTGATATTTAATAGAAGCCACGTGCAATACAATTTTCACCGGGAGCGGTAGCTTTGTGCATCAACTGATGTCACTGCAGCGCCTCTCGCCTGGAGGTCCTAGGTTCGAGCCTAAGACACTACACTTATGGAACTAATGACCAAAGCAGTTGACGCGCCCGGAAACACGAAAAAATCAATCAATCAATCAATACAATCTTCCTTTAAATCACCCAAAAAATCTACACGAAGTCACAAGAAGAAAAAAAGATGCGCATACACTGAAAATGTTATTAATTGCCTTAATTCAAGTTTTTTTTTCATTTGAGAGTGGTAAATTGCATTCGGAAAAGTAGACGTAGAGGGGTCACGTACCGTCCACGTTGTATTGCGTCAGCTGTTTCCCCACTCCTGGGCCTTATTACGTCACAAGCAGTGCACGTGGGACAGTTAAAGGTTAGTCGGTTGGAGGAGGTGGTTGGTAGAACACGGTCAGAAATGGCAGAAATCGCACCAATCACAATGTAATAATGGTAACGGAGGCAAGTGCAAGGGCAATTTGTGTTACATGGTGAGATGAGATGAGGTTTAAAGCTCGTTTACTACTGTGAGAATTTTAAGGTAAGTCCTTAAAGTGTTACACCAAAATTCTGGGGAATATTAAATAATTATATTGCAATCAAGACAACATAACGGTGGCAATTCATATTTAATTGATTAAGTTTCTTTTGAAGGGCACGACTCCAAATACCCATGTAGTTTATGTGCAAAAGTGTATTTTTGAAGGTTAGAATACATAGTATTGAGCCATTAAGACTCTTTATCAAGCCAATCCTCTAACCAAAACAACTGATAATTTGAAAGTGAAAATAAATTACTTATGTCACAATTCCCATTCATTTTGACAATAAACCATAGTAATAATAATAATTTTACTGTACTGTGTATTGTACTGGTAAACTAGTAATTGCCTTTGGGGACAGTTTAGAAGGTTATTTTCGTCTCACAGAATATGTAATTCTTAGAAAATTTTTCCTTTTAAAAATACAGTGATTTTGTTTCTAGTTATTGTTTAAAATTCCTGAAAAATGGAGATATGGCTGAAGACAACCCTTCTTTTGTGTATCTTTGGGTTTCTGAAGGAGTTTCGACCTTCAGAACCCTTTGTAACACCATATCTTACTACATACAAGAATTTTACAGAAGAACAGGTACGTCTTAATTTTTTAGTATTTGTATTATAAATGAAGTCATGCATGTAAATAATTTCATTGTGTCAATTCTACAATTTTTTTTTTGCTGTTGGTTAAACATTTATATGAAATCTTTTATACCTTAATTTACATTAATATCTTTTATTGCTATTGGGGTTAAGACAGATGATTTGCTAAAGTTTTATAAATCAGTACCCTCTTCTGGTCTTTTATTCTGACTTTTCTTTCTCTCCTTGAAAGACGATTGACATAGTATGTCAGTATTTTAAGTATATGTCAAGGTTAGAAATCCTGTCAATCTAGAAAGAAAGATTGCACTGTGTCAACTGATATTTGACTTCTCCCATTCATCTTCATTACAGAGAAAAGTATTAGATCTGTGAATACATATAAAGAGTTGTGCAATAATAAAATGTTTCTGCCCCTCAACCTTAAGAAGAGTCAAGTACTGTATCTAACAGAATGTGCACCCTGGTGATCTTGTTGCCAATTATATCACTCAATGTCCTCATCACCTCTAAGGAATGCCTTTAACTCCTTCACTAGAACCATTAAGAGTCTCAAGATTGTTTGCAGTTCACTGGATTCAAAAATAGATTCTCACTGACTGCCAAATAGCTTTTAGGATTTTGAAGTTAATGTTTCAAGGCAATCAGTTTCTAAAGGCTATTCGTGATACTAATTTTGTTGAATGATGAAAACATGATTTTTGTTGTATTTTCTTTTAGAATTTTTATTGTGTTATATTTTGCTTTCTTTTTTTTCATTTAAGTATGAATGACATACATTTGAATGTCATCTTTTAACACTAAAATTGATTTTTTCCATTTTAATATTTTACCTGCACCATCTTGTTTAAGTTTAATCCACAGTAGTTACAAAATAAATCATTACATATTAGTCAAAGGCCTAACACTTAAGTCAGAAAGAAATTTACTCCAACTGCTCTTTTAAATTTGCTCTTTAATACATAATTTCTATTTAGAAAATGAGCTGTGAAAAAAATGTTTATTTTCTCCAGTAATTTGTTTAGTTGTGTGCCATGAGCCCAGGACCTATTTTCTCTATATTTTTTAAATTCTAATTTTAATGAAAACGTCATGTACCTTTGTTTTGTAATGATAAGAAATCAGACACTTGATGTTAATCAAGACATAATTGCTGTTAAAGTTTATTGTTACTGTTTTTTAAGGTGAACCAAGAAATCTATCCAGTGGCAACCTATTCCTATTTATGTCTTCTGGTGCTGGTATTCTTAGTGACTGACTTGTTGAGGTACAAACCAATGATTATTCTTCTAGCTGTATCTGGTGTCATCACATTCTGTCTTTTAGCATTTGGAAATGATATTCCTGCTATGAAGGTATGTTTCTATCAAAGGAATGAATACATTACCAAGTTGCCTGCAAAGTTTTGTGGCTTACATCTATTTTAGGAAGTTTGTGAATTGTTTATATCACTGAATATTGTTACAGGCTGTGGAAGTTTTTTATGGCATGTATATGGCTGCTGAGGTGGCCTATTTTACTTACATGTATGCCAAGGTAGACAAAGAGCACTATCAAAGAGTGACTGGTCATACACGTACTGCTTTTCTTTTGGGACGCTTTATGTCTGGTGTTGTGAGTCAATCACTGGTCTCTACAGATGTCATTACGATACACCAGCTCAATTTCATTACAATTGCATGTATGTTTACTTTAAAGTAAGAAAATTTAATGTTCTTATAAATAAAAAAGATGATGTTTCAAGTACAGAGGTTTTTGGGAGGGAGCAATGCTGCACGTATTTTTCAGAAACAAAGTAAGGGCAATCTCAGCATTTGGCCAATGATTGAAGGAAAAATGAAACTATTTTCAATTTTAAAATAGCGATTTTTATAAAGCAAACTGTTTGCATGTTCCCAATTAGAATAAGAGAATAATTTTCCTAATATTCAAAGGTGGATTTGATCTGTTAAGAAAGAGTTTACATTTTTCCATTCAATACTAATTTTGTTAGCTTCCAAACTTTGATATAAGCAACATCCAGAAAAAATTATATTGACACAAATAAATTATTTTGAAGATGCCATAGAAGTATCTTCTATTAGTTAACTAACAAAATTTAGTAAATTAATGTCTGATAACATTAATTGTTTTGATGTTTCTTTGTTTCTAGCTCAAGCAGTTGCAAGTTTATGGGCTTTTTTGTTGCCTTCAGTGCAGCACAGTATGTACTTTCATAGACATGACTCTATTACATCTCTCACTCCATCTGAAGGCAACCATTTACCACAGGGCATGGATAATGTTGGTGTTGAGTCAAATTCTGCACCTGTACTTCATTCAAATACTGAAGCTCCATACACTATATCAAGAAGTCCTGAGCCTCAGAGAAGCAAAATAGGCATGATGGGAAGATGTTTTACAGCTTACACATTTTTATGGAGAGATTGTCGTCAGGCATATACCAATGTGTATGTGGTGAAATGGTCTATATGGTGGGCTGTTGCCACATGTGGATTTTTACAAGTAAGACAATATAATTTATTTCTTTAGACAACATTGCACCTTATGTTTTTCATGTCAACTTCACTGTAAAATAAACTAAATGATCTGAGGACATATGATCCCTTAGGGAAAAAATGAAGAAATATTTATATGGGAGAATTAGGATTTTGCTGATATCTTCTTAGCCTCGTGGGATTTTTCTTCTCAATTTTTACATTTCTTCTCATTTTTTTCAGTGCTGATTTAATCTACAGCTACTGAACAAACCTAATTTTGTGTGTTCTTTTCTATGTATTTGGAGTGTTTATATTTTTTTTCTCTCTCTCTCCTTCCTTACATCATTCAGAAATACATCAGAAATGCTTTTATATGTGGCAAAATATGAAACGCTCAATTCTTGAATGAAAGTCTATTAATAAATATATTCATGTGATGCCATTGACATCTTGATTGTAAATGCCTAAATTACAGCATTAGAGTGGTGGATAATATTGGGCACCTATAACACTATTTTCATAGTTTTAATAATCTTAATTAATTGTTTCACTTCAATTACCGTTTCATGTTAGGGAGACATAGATGTATTTTTTGTTTGTAGTAAAATATTTTTACATGTTGTGTGTCAAAAGAAGGAAATAAAAAGGATCTGTATTGTACCTCATTGTTTTTGTATAAATCATCATGTTATCAAAGTACTTTTGTGATAAGTCTCTTAGTTTTCTGCCATTCAGTATATTCCAAACGCTCAATTTTATTGATTACAAAATCAAATAAAAACTTTATTGATTTGACCATGCCCTTTTCAATTCATCAAAATTTTTGTGCACATATATTGTTCATGTTTTTAAGGGTTTTACATACATACAAGTCCTCTGGGAAGCAATAGTAGCAGATGGTGCAATAGAAGGTGATGTTCAAGCGGATAGATACAACGGTGCCATTGAAGCAACATACACCATTATAGGTAAGGGTTTGTTTGTTGTTATTTTTTGCACAAGAACTTTTCAACAACTAGAATATAGCAAGTAAAATTTTTATTGTTTTACTATCAGCAGTGGCAGTTCTTCTGTTCAAGATTGGTGGTTTACAAAATAATAATAGTAAAATTAGGGTCGACTCGGATATCTCCACAATGAAAACAAAAATCAAACACCAATGAAACCTTAGGAAGATAATGGGCATGTGATGCTGGGATTTATTGGCAGAGACATTTGCATTTGCTCCCATCTCGCTGTTAGTATTTTGTGAATTACCAGACTAGTGAGCCACTACTGTTATACAGGGTGATTCGTTTTTCAAGAATAAACTCTCTAAAGATGATAAATAAAAATCCCTGACAATTTTTCTCACAGATGCAGTTGCTAAAGATAAATTTTCAACATTTTTTAATTGTAAACATGCTCAACAACAGTGTAGGAAAGGCTTCCTCATAAGCTCTGCTGCACATCATGTCTTGAGAATACTGCATCAATAGACAATTGGCTCTGATCTGTGAAGATACAGGACTATTGTTTTCAACTTTTGACATTGTGTCTACCAAGAAAATTATATTTAATTTTTTCTGAAGAGTAGAATACTTTGGATTGAATCACTGTAGGGCATGCTACAAAAGTTAACTTTGCTACATACTGTTAATAGATGTTTCTGAAACACTGCTGGTCATTACTGATCAGATTCTCTGGAAAATGTGCCAGATATATTTGTTTCAATTCAGTATTCAGAAGACATTTGTGGAGTGTGGCTTAAATTAGACTCCATATTGAGTGACTATGCATTTCTGTTCTTTCAGATCACTAAGAAAATCCAATAATGTTTGCAATTTAGTTTATAATTGTGAATCTTTGAGGGATTTGCTCTTGAAAGAAAAATTGAGAGTGAAGAATAAAGAGACAAACACATTTTAACAAATGCAAAAATAGACAAAGAAAGTTACTAGGTTAGCAAAGACAAACTATAAAAATTTGTTGTGTAAGTATTATCTTTCTACAAATTCAGTGAGGATATGCAACGTACAATAAGTAGCTTAAAATGAATTAACAGATCACCCCCCTCTTCTTGATATAATTGTTTTGATACATCAGGAAAACATTCTAGATGTAAGAGTTGTGAAGACATGTATAACTTATGAAAAATTCTGTTGCTGAAAAAACCTTGGAATTAAATATTTTCGATTACAAAGTATAGAAAATAAAGCCCTAACTTACACTAAGCTTGAATTCTCCTATCTTCATGAAGCTGACTTTCTGTCTGTGACATTGCTTTACATTGTTGAAGAAAAGTTTGGATAATGAGAAAATCTTTACCATTTGAAAGAGAAATAAATTTGTTTACATCATTTCCCTGTTGAATTTTTCGTAGTCTTCATTTTGATTGTGTATTCATGTCTTTATCACAAACTCTTTATGTAACGTTTTTCAAACACTTCTTGCGATTTGCAACTAAAGTAGGTTTTCCTTTCAAGATCTCTACCTACATTCACCACCTCTCTGAATTGTCCCTATTGAATAGTCACCAATTTTTTACCTTTTCGTATACATATATATGGAGTAATAGAGAAAGTTATGTAATGCGCAAAAAAACAGCAGAGTCTGCACAAAAAAATTAATTGCTAGGCCCTGACACTGAAAAGTGGATAAATCCAGTTGCTAAATTAAGAAGAAAAAAATCCCCTAAGACATGAGTAGCCAGAATTCCTGTTTTATGGGTCCTTGGGGCCGTCCATCTGTCCATCGTGTGAACAAACCTATCGCCTAAACCACACGTACGATCTTTTCCAAAGTGAAGAAACCCCTTTTCATCTGGCTCTAGTTCAAGCATTGAAATTTTGAAAAAAAATTTGGGGGGTTCTTTACATGAAGCCCCCTGGAACAGCTCCAAATTTTTTCTTTAAAATTCTTGATAAAATAGAGTAAAATACACTTATAAAGGTAGCGTAGGTCCGATTTTCTCAGTTAACTCTGAAGTTTTGAAAATTGCAAGTGTTTGAATTTTTTTTGATGTCTTCCTACATTTATATTATTGAAGACGGATTTTTCCTTCAAATGAAATTTCTTGTTCATAAGTATTTCTTCCATTAAGGAATTGTACATTGTTTCGAAAATTTTAGGAGTTTTCATGTAATAGTGTACAATATTTGCAATTTGAAAAAATTACAAAAACAAAGATTTTCTCAAAATTTCCTCCATTTTCTCGCCAAATTTTTTCTTTAAATTTTTGGTAGGGTTAGTGCCAAACAAACACTATACCATGACATAAACACCATATTGCTCTATTCTTTCGTTTTTTCAAAAATTTTAAATATGAAATTTTTTTGACTTGTCTCTCATGTCGGTAATATTTACATTACAGGAAATTTCTTCACATTATTAGATTTACAAGTACATGTGCTTTACAAGATTCAAAAAAAT
Organism: Teleogryllus oceanicus; assembly: GCA_964035755.1. Taxonomy (NCBI): domain Eukaryota; kingdom Metazoa; phylum Arthropoda; class Insecta; order Orthoptera; family Gryllidae; genus Teleogryllus; species Teleogryllus oceanicus. The sequence continues at coordinate 89,437,075 of CAXIVR010000002.1, read as the reverse complement.
TTTCGAAAACTCAACCATTTTCTTACAAAGAGCTCAAAATTCTCATTGTCAGAAAAAACCTCTCAAAAATGGTTAAAATTTTTCTTATAATTTTTACAATGGGTAGTGCTAATTGAACTTTTTAATATAACGCAAAGTTCATTTTGCTGTATTCGTTTGTTTTTTCAAAAATTACACAAATGTAATTTTTTTGAAATATCTCTCATGCTGTTAATATGTGCATTTCCATCGATTTGTATACATTATTACATTTGTGAGTGTAAGTGCTTCAAATGAAGTTTTTTGAAAACTCAATAGATTCCTGTGAAAAAGGGCTTCCAATTTGCATTTACAGTAATGCTCAATCACCATTTTCTTAAAAACGGCTTCAAAATTTTCAATAAAAATTTCTATTTTAGATGAGGTTTTACTGTTCTTTAATAATCTTGAAGTCATATTTCAATTCTTCTATTAAGAAACTGAAAAGTGGCGAAAATGTCAAGAAAAAGTACTTTCTATGACAGTAGATGGCAGCTGGCCAGAGAATGGAGCCTTAAAGCCAGTCCACATGAAGGAAATTAGAAAAAATTGCTATGAGAAAGTTTGAGCCTTCTCCTTTTTAAACAGAGTAATTTTAAAAAAGTAAATGTGTGAAAGTGTCTTTTAAAAATTCATTTGTAACATTTGATTGAGTCATAAAAAGGTTCCACTTACACTATTCTCATTGTATTAACTGCAATTCAGTGAATATTTTGCACAGGTAGCAGAAGCTAAACGGACTCGTTCTAAGTGCTCTTTTTTATAAAATAATTGCCTAAGAAGCCTATTAATGGAAATAATCATAACAGAATGAAACAAAGAAAGATAATTAAAATGAAATTTTTTATGGAAATGAAATTGATTCAAAAATAGGACAGTGTGCAGGCAGAATGTAGACCTTCATTTCTGTGATCACTGTTTTCAAATTTTGTACATTTTTTTGGAAGGTTTTAGATTTTCCTTCAATTCTATTCTTTGCTTGAAGCTCATAACATACAGCTGTAACATTGGATTTTTCTTCACAATTTACACTTGTATATTAGATCCTGAATATTCAGGCAGTGATTCTTCAATATTCTCTGCAGTGGTAGCTTGTGATTTCAAAAGTTGGTGGTTTACACACAAAATTATGTGGCAGGATGACCCTGTTGAAATTTTTCCCACTTAGATGTTTTAAAAGTGTAAACCTAAATTGTCACTTCTCCTAAGTGACCCTTCAATTTTTGATTTTCAATAATTGACACTTCAATATTATAAACACCAATGTGTTCATAAAACGTATTCAGTTTTTTCAAGAAATTTGCTCATCCCTGGCACTTTTGCTTACCTCGACCATCTTGGATCTTATCGTTGACCTGTGGTGTGCTCTGTATGCACAAATATGATCAGCAAGCCCCTGTGTCATGTGCACTACTATTCTCTGCTTGCAGCCAGTAGTTTAACACCATCTATGCTTTAGCATTGTGGGAAGAATAGGAGGAAGAGAGAAGAAGAAGCAGAATGAAGAGAAGAATGAATGAGAAGAAGAATGTATGAGAAGAAGAAGAAGAATGTAGAGAAGAAGAAGAAGAATGTATGAGAAGAAGAAGAAGAATGTATGAGTAGAAGAAGAAGAATGTATGAGTAGAAGAAGAAGAATGTATGAGTAGAAGAAGAAGAATGTATGAGTAGAAGAAGAAGAATGTATGAGTAGAAGAAGAAGAATGTATGAGTAGAAGAAGAATGTATGAGGAGAAGAAGAAGAAGAAGAATGTATGAGAAGAAGAAGGAGAATGAATGAGAAGAAGAAGGAGAATGAATGAGAAGAAGAAGGAGAATGAATGAGATGAGAAGAAGGAGAATGAATGAGAATGAGAAGAAGGAGAATGAATGAGAATGAGACGAAGGAGAAAGAATGAGAAGAAGGAGAATGAATGAGAAGAAGGAGAATGAGAAGAAGAAGGAGAATGAGAAGAAGAATGAGAAGGAGAATGAGAAGAAGAATGAGAAGAAGAAGAAGAATGAAGAATGAGAAGAAGAAGAAGAAGAAGAAGAAGGAAGAATGAGAAGAAGAAGAAGAAGAAGAAGAAGAAGAAGAAGAATGAGAAGAAGCAAAAGAGGAGGAGAGGGGTTTAGTTTGATTGAATATTTCACATTTCCAGTGCTATGGTCATTGGTGTCGTAAGTGTATATGTGTTTTTATTCCCCTCTGGATCCTGAGATGGGGCACCGACTTACACTCGGCTCGCAGGATTTTCCAGCAGGCACCGCCTCAGCTGTGAAAAACTCTAAGCTCCTGACTGGTCTCCTTGCATGTGTAATAGTGGAGTGTATGTAAGTGTAAATGTGTGTAAGTAAGGGATGAAATTCAGGGGAAATAAGGGTGTAAGTAAGGGAAGAGGAAGGATAGATGATGCTCGGTGTGTGGTTTGTTTAGTAGGGTACTGCTCTGACAAATAATTTGCCAGGTGTTGTTCGTTAAAACTGTTCGCTAAAACTGTGGAAAATTACAAATCAGAGCAACCAGCCACCAGAGTTCTCCTCCAGACAACTGAGTTAGACTTAGCTATTCAGCTAGTTTTAAAAATCCTGCCGTTGTCAGGGCTCAAATCCTGGAACTGTCTGGTCAGAGGATTTAGACAGCTTGACTATAGTTGTTCTATGTTTACTTATTGAATTATATATTTTGCTCAATCTTATTCCTTGCTTATGAAGCCCTAATACATCAGGTGTCCTAATAGAGCACTAAACAACTGAGGACTGATAACTAAATATATAAATAAATAGAGAAACTTTTGGTTGAATGTAGCACAAACATGCATCTGGCTTGCGCCATCACTACTCTTTTGATTAATAATCCTGAACTTGCCAAAAAAAATCGTTTTCCTATGATACTACAAAAGTTTTTTGTTTCATTCTTTTTTCTGCAGAAATGTAGTGACTACCAAAATAATATGCTGTACAGAACTTGTTCTGCATATTTCAATGTACTGCACCTCTTTATGTTTATTTGGTTGATGAAATTCAGTGCTCAATGTATGTGATTTTTGCAGGTGCGGCTGCATCTTTTGCTTGTGGCTGGTTGACTTTGAACTGGGCTCTTGTGGGAGAAATGGTTCTAGCTTTGTGTTCGGTTTTACAAGGAACTGCTCTTCTTGTGTCAGCCTTCTCTTCATCATTGTGGTTAGCTTATGGAATGTATGTGGTTTTTGGAATGCTCTATCATCCCATGATCACAATTGCCAAGTAGGTATTTCATTAAGAATAAAATAGAACTGTACATTTTCTTTTGTTACAATGTATTGGTTGGTATGCATCGATAGCAGCATAATTGAATGCTTGAATAAAGATAAAAGGGAATGAATGGTTGTGTGCGAGAGTAATTCTGTGCTAGAGCAAAATATTTTTCTATGAGTCTGGTTAGCACCTCATTTTACTTGCAAGTACTTTGACACAGTGAGTGCAACTTAGTGTAGCTTTAATGTGACATGTACTTTTATTTGATCTCTCCCTGTTCTACATTGCTTATTGTTATTTTTTGGAGATGTGTTGCATCATTTTTCAATCTTATCTGATATTTTCAGTTCTGAAGTTGCAAAGCATATAAATGAAGACAGTTATGCTTTAATATTTGGAATCAATACATTCTTAGCATTACTTCTTCAAACAATTCTTACAGTAGTAGTTGTCAGTGATGTTGGATTTGCATTGTCATCTCGTGATCAGGTAAGAGACTTATTTTGAAAATATTGTTACATCTATGAAACCAACAGTAAAGTGAATTGTTAATCTATGTGTTGGAAAGTAGTTTGTATAAGAATTCTGTCATTATAATAGTTATTTACATACCTAAAACAGAAATTGAGTCTGGAAGTATTAATGCCATGCATAAAATCAATTTTTAAAAAATTATATTTTTTTGATATTTTAAATTTATTATCTAACTTGCAGTGTCAATTTTTAAGTTACACTATATACATGGCACAAAAGGAAACTTATTGATTGTTTGGTAACGTTACTTTCATAACTTAAGGTGACACCATAACTAATAGTGACACCTGTCAATTTTATCATTTCAAAGAATCTCTGAGTTTTATATAATTACATTTGAATATTTGGGTCTTATATTAATTTTACGTAAAGTTTTAGTTTTTTTACTAAAAAGACTTCTAAAACTTTTTGTGCGCATGTTACAGTTTAAAGTCTATGGTGGCTGCTATCTGGTTTTGGCAGCTTTCTTTCTGATTTTGGCTCTATTTACATTGGGGAAACACTGGTTGAAGAAAACTCATGCTGAAAATGAAGATCCTAAAGCATTAGTATGAGTCTGTTCTTTAAATATTTACATGTAGAAAAGGTTGTGATTTCTGGTGTGGGTTTGTGTTTTCTGTGGTACTGTTTGTAGGTCACTTCTAAATGTAGAGATGTAGAGTTGTTAAGTCACTCTGAAAACTTCTTTTAGTTGAAAAACACATGTTATATAATTTTTTAGTACTTGTGATGTACCTGAAAATATGATTTTACAAATATCTTACATTGTATATTATGGTGGTTCTTCATCATTATTTAGCTCATCCTCTGCAATACTCATCAGAAACAACTTTCAAGAGACTTTAATCTTTAAAATATCACTCTAATGTCAATCATTCAGTATTATCTTTGAAGTTCTACACACATTTTAGTCTACCTACTTTCTGGGGTACTACTAAATGTCAAGAACAGTTCTTGAAAGTACCAGCTATTGTTAATTTTTTAATTACACATTGGGAAGTTTTCAGAAGCAACTTTTAGCATTTTATTTTGTACTAAATTGTGCTCTTCAGATTATTGTGCAATTATTATTATTATTATTATTATTATTATTATTATTATTATTATGCCAATAGAGCTATTTAAAAATTATTTTTTTGTTATTGTTAAAATTGTTGAAAAGCAATGTTGGAACATTGTAGTCTGTTCTTTTTATGTAATTGTGAACAAGTTCATGATTTTACAATTGATTTGTTCCTGTACAGGTTTTTCTATTGTTACTTGTTGATTGACTTAATTTTATCAGTATTTTGGGAGATGTAGTGACATACTAGTAGGAATGAAGACTGTTTGCAAATCTATGGAGGCAAAGAATGAAAAGATAATGCTTCTAGATATTGCCATTTTTTCAATAAAAGTTTTTATTCTATCAATGCACATGATATGCTAATATGTAGCATACTACAAAATGGTTTGAGAAAATGAGTTTGCATGACATCATTGGTAAAGTTAAACTCAAAAATAAGGTTCTTTTTTTATTTAATAGAGAAATAGTTAAAACATATTTTTTTGTAGAAAGCAAAAAGGTATATTTTTATTATTACACTTTGTATATTGTATTCATTTCAATCATTTATGGACGAAAGTATACCAATATTACCACGTAATTTATGGTAAACCTGAATGATCATGTTACAAAATGGAAACTTCTGTAATAAAACCTGTGTTATTCTATTTCACTCATAAAATTAAGATAAATAACCTTTAAAATGCTCTTGATATAAACAAATCAGATTAGTGACTAAAAAAAATACATAATTTTTCGTTGTCAATTTTTATTACCACTTCCTCTCTACTGACCAGTCATAAGTTGCAAAATAGATTTGTTGAAGCTGGTCCTCTGCTATTTCTTTTAGTAACATAAATATCTTATTAGTTCAACCATAATCATCTGTTATATATTGCTATTAGAAATAGGAGATTCTTGACTGTCCAGGAGATGAGATACTGCATCCTAGGTACCGAATCCAATGTTTCAATTGTCTTACTGCAGTCTTCGTCAGGGTAAAAAGTCTTCATAAAATGCCAAAAGTGTCTGATGTTGGTTTCACATTGTTTTGAATATTTCATTGTAATCATGCGTGAACAAAAGGCTTTAAACAACATTTAAAAATTCATTGTAAACAAGTTGGTTTTGTGATGGAATTTGTACATATTTTAAACCCTTTTTGATGATTACTTTTGAAATTCTTAACAATATGTTTGTTTCATTTTGAAAATGTCCACTACCATTGAAATTATAAATATCTACTAGATAAGTAAAAAGGTACAAATGTTTAAGGTAAGGTTTGTAAATCAACAATTGAAAAGAAAAAAATTATTATTGAATTCAATGTTAGCAGTCATGTGCGGTTGATTTTTAAAGGTAATTTCTTGAACTATTTCTATGTCCACAATGGTTTTCAAACAATTGAGTTTCTGGTCATGATATTTTATCATTTTTTTAGTAGACTGCACAGTAGTTTTCAATTTTTTTTTTTTTTCAACTGTTCGATACTCATTTTCTTTAATAACCAAAAAAATCTTACCAAACTTTAAAGAAAGTGATACTGTACTTAACCTTGGTAACATCATCAAAAGTATTTATATGGCACATTTCATCTGAGGGTACTTACGAATTAGTTTAAAACTAGCTCAATTGACAAGCAGTGTTATTTTATTAATATAGTTATTTTTTAAATATCAAGAAAAATTTGTTATTGATGAAAATTTATTGTTATTAGTGCAATGCAATGTACTAAGTGTAAAATGTGATATATTTTTAGAAAATATAGGTGTATAATTAAAAGAGGAGTTGTTATTTTTATTGAAGTTTGAAACATGTAAATCAGCCATTCCATTAAAATTTTCTTGAGAAACAAGTGATATCATCAAGGTTTCTTCATGTGTTACAGCAGTTTGAAGATTTTAAAGATAAAGACTGAAGTAAAATCCAAATCAGAATACCCTCTTGAACCAGAAGTTGTGAAGAGGAAATAAAGAAGAAAATTGGAAAGAAATTAGTTTTTTTTTCTTTTCTTTTTCTTATTTGAAGGCTTGGCAACTATGGCCTTTAGCCTTTTACCGATTAATGTGAAAAATTGGACATGTACAATTTAAATTTTAGAGAAAAGATTCGCCTCTTTCAGGTATTTTAATGTTTTGTCAGTTAGCATTTGTTCCGAGGTCTTCCTTCAAGTTCCCTTTCACACACATCTCTCGAGTCTTGAGAGGTTTGTACAGTCTGTAGATGTTTCACTGTTAGAATTCCACCATAGCTGCAGATAGGTTGCTCTTCATTTTACAACATGTATGAAGAGGTTATCCTTGTATGTCCTTTTCGTAGTCTGGTAAAGCACACTTGTTCTCGACGAGTGTAGCAGACATACGGTGACCATTCATTGACACTGTTTGATTGGGTTTAATTTTGTTTCAAGGCTATTCCACATGGTCTGCCATTCTCTGAGGATGGACTTTAAAGCAGCATTTCTTGCATCTTGATTTCGCACTTCCATTTCGATTTCTGATTGTTTGTTAATTTTTTGCTGCAGAATCGGCTTCTTCATTGCGTGAGATACCTGTGTGCCTAGGGCACCAGATGAACGTAACTGATGCTTCTCATAGTTTTTATTCGTGGCTTGATAGAAGAATCATTTGTAGTAGTGGGTTCACAGGTACCTAGGCATCTTGTCTGTGGTGGTGAAAAGCTGAGCGAATCTGTACAGATGACAAATTTTCTTGCACCGAGAGTTTCACAGTATCGTAAAGCTTGCAATATTGCAAACAATTCAGCTGTGTACACACTCGCTTCTAGTGGAAGTTTCCATGTTTCTGATGTGTCATCAATTACAAATGCACTTCCATCTCCATGTTTGGTTTTTGATCCATCGGTGTAGATAATTGTGTGATTTATTATGTACTTTTCGAGAACTGATATCAATCCGATTTTTAATTCTGTGGGAAGGCTTTTCTTTTTTCTTTACACTGGTAGTGTCTAGTCGAACTTCTGACGTATCAAGCATCCAAGGTGGGACATAATATGGTTTATGCTTCAAAACTGGTGTTATAGCATCTGATTATTTCAATTGCATAGGTGCTGGCTGCATGAGTAGCTGTAGGTCTTCGATTGTAAATATTGTCAGGCTAGGTGTAGTTTTCAATGAATAGTTTAGGTGCTCTGGAAGTGACAGCATTTTTTATCGATATCTGAGGAGTAGTGTTTGTCATCTATGGTGTAGCGACATGGTACTACTGGTTTCACAATAGAGACTTAAGGAAGGTATGTGACGTTAGATCAAAATACAGATTCAAACTTGATTCAACTGAAATCATGATTAATGATTTTTCATTACATAATTTCTAAAAATAAAAGTCATTGCTCCCCAATTTTTAGCTCTTAAAGTAATCACAGACCAGAAACTTAGATGCGTTTTAAATTCTGAAAATAAGAGAATATATTGATTCTGTCGCCGTAACATAAATTTGAATCTATCATAAGATTCCGTTCTACGAAAGGGAATTTTATTACAAAGTGATTAAACATTTTCGCGTATAAGAATTAAATGAAAAAGATTTTCAATTAGTTCTGATTGCTGAATGAAAAAGAAATCATCAACATCTGCATTTTCTAACTATTATCTATGCGCAACTTGTAATGCATGGAGACGTACCAAATGGAACCCGGGTACACTTTCAAATAATTTCGAAACTGGAGAAGCTGGTTTGAAGGATTGCTTAATGAAGCAGGACATGGTTTTGGAAGATTCATCTGATGACGTTGATGTCTAAATGTTTATTCAAGGTCTTCAAGCTTTTTCGATCGGATACAACAAACATATGTTGTCTTAATAAATTGTTTTTTCCCTTTCTTCGATTTTAGCTTCAGAGTAGAATGATTGTAATTCCGATAATGTTTATTCAGGAGTCGCCTTTATACTCATTTAGCTGTTGAAACACTTTTTCAGGTTTTCCTAAAAGCATCTCACTCAATAATTCAGTTTCTGATGGGTCTTGCCGTCGTTGAAGTCACGTCCTGCCGGTTTTCGTACCTAAAATACATTATCAAGCCTTTTCCACAGTTTATTGTCCTTTATCATGTTCTCTCTTAATCTGATCAAGGTATTATTCTTTAAGCAACATTGTCTATGACCAAAGAATGTCCTGCGTTAAGATCTGTTTGTCGAAACTCACCTTGTTAAAAGTTGATTGCACGAGTATTTTTGAGTATTTCAGCTTATTTGAGTCAAACGCTTGCTTGGCTCGTTTTAAAATAATTAACACTTCTTAATACATAGTTTAAAATACTCGTTTACCAATCGCGGAAATACAAATAAGATACTTGATACTCTTCTTCATTTTAACAGCCGTTACAAAATTACAACTTTTCGTTCGGCTGACTAGAGAGTAATGTGACAACCTCTTTAAGGAAGGACTTGCGTTGAACGTTCCAGATGCATAACGGAGGCCTGCATTGTGAATGGGATCTAATTTCCTTAAGCTTGACTTCCTGACTGAAGAGTACACTGCCCATCCATAATCGATTTTGGTCATTACCATAAATTTGTAGAGATGGAATAAAACGCCTCTATCTGCTCCCCAATTTATATGCATCGGATTACGTTCAGAGCCGTTTTGCATCTAGACCAGATATACTCTAGATGCTGTTTCTAGGTTAAATGTCTGTAAAAAATCAACCCGAGGAATTTTTGCCGTTTCATTGTACGCCAGTTGAACATCACAACGCTAATCTGGATCTCTGGATTTTTTCCGTTTCCTACGGAAGTGGACGCATTTGGTTTTAGCTGCTGCAAATGAGAAGCCGACATTTTTCGCGTACTAATGTATTTATTATTTATTTATGAATTTTATATTTATTTTGTATTTTCAATTTCATCATTGCTGGCGATTTGGCTGAATAAAATAGAGCAATATCATCAACATACATGCATTTTCTAACTATTATTCTATGCCGTCACACATCTCGTTAATCGCTATGGTAAAAAGCGTACCATTTAATGAAGAACCTTGTGGTACACCGTTATCAAGTACGTAACTTTCTGAGATGGACTGCCCAACGCGAACTTGGAAGGATCTGGTATTAATGAAGCAGGACATGGATTTTGGAAGATTTCCTCTGATCGACCCGTTTTGTAGCTGTCTCAGAATGTTATTACACCAGGTCTTATCAAAAGCTTTTTCCAGATCGAAGAATACAACAACCATATGTTGTCTTTTAATAAATGTGTTTTGTATTGCGTTTTCCAGATATATTAGCTGTTCGGTAGTAGAATGATGCTGTCAATATCCGCACTAATGTTTATTCAGGAGGTAGTTTCTTTCGAGACATCATGTTACTCGGGTGTTGAACACTTTTTCTACGATTTTTCCTAGACAGCATGTCGGTGACACTGGACAATAGTTTTCAGGTTTCCATGGGTCTTTGCCCGTTGTGTGGGACGGTCCACGTCCTGCCGGGTGTTGCAGAGAGGGCTCTAAAGTATTGCTTTCCTTCACCAGCCATTTTTTTCTCACCATTATTCATTCTCGTTCTTTTATAACATCCTGTTTCTTTTCTTCTTCCTCTTCTATTTCACTGGCCCCCTCTGTATGCTGAACACCCACTCATGTGTTTGCCGTGCTTGGCGACCCAACGAGGGAAGGTGTGTTCTGGCGGTTGAGGAGTCTGTTTGTTTCCACACTACTCACCTTGTGCTACGTTTTGCTGTGCACAGAGTTACTTTGTTGACGTAGTTTGGGCAATATTCCTTGTAGGCTTCAATACGCTTGCTTTGGCCTCGGACTCTTCTAGAGGGGAAGTCGGGAGCTAACCCACTCCCGTTCAAGGGAGTGGGTTAGCTCTTGTGGTGGACTAGGTCTTGTACTGAACTCCAGGGTGAGCGGGAGGATCCATGCTGTGTCATCCTCCCCACAATATCTCCGTGGCAACCCTGGCACTCCGATAGAGTGTCCCCTTTTTGGGCTCAGTGGTGGGTGGGGACCACGGGGATGTATATGATATCCATCTCCATGGATACTAAACCTCCTCCACCCTCTTTCGCAAGGAAGAGGAGTTGTCCGGAACGAACTATTGATTTAAATAGTTTATTTTCGATAGAAGAAGATAGACTAAGGAAGCCTCGATTCCTCATCGCATGCGCTGAGGAAGGAAAATCATTTAAAATTGTTAGTGCTGTCCGTTTGGCGCGCGCTATTGAAGAGACTTATGAAAAGCTACAAGGAATGGTACCATTCTCTTTGAAGCACAATCAGATGATCATATAGACAAGATTATGAAAGCCAAGCGGATTACCGGTCTCCAGGTGGAAGTGACCACTCGCCCAACACTTAACCTGTGTAAGGGAGTGGTCAATCACGAGGATTTTTCTTCAGGGAGTGAGGAAGAACTAGTCTTTTTTAAGAGCCAGAGTGTGACTGACGTCTACAAGATCAAGAGGAGGGAGTATGGGCGAGAAATCCCCACTTCCACACTTATTCTGACTTTCAATCTTCCAACCCTCCCTCGAAGGATCTCGTGCGGTTTTTGTAACCTTCACGTATAGCACTTCGTACTGTAACGGCTAATGAATCGGGGTCAGCATATTCAATAAATACTCAAAGGATACAATTTCAAAAATGACATTTACGTAATCAAAATTTATGAGGATAATGATGATGATGTTTGCATGCAACAATGGTTTTCTTACAAGGGAATTTAACATATTTGTTTGCTTACTACGGCCTTTGATTTTCTTAAACAGATTAAAATACAAATGACTTGACTGCTACTCTCGTGCCTGGTGACCGGCACGTCCGCTACAGCTCCGTAAATTAGAAACCGTCCGCACTTACGCCGGTAATCGAGCTGAGCGTCGCTTAGTACGCAAAATTACTTAGCTTGCAGTCTTCTGCGGCGTGATCTCAGCGGTGGCGGGGAATGTACCCGGTGCTGGCGTCGTGCGGCTTGGCGTACTCACAGGCGGAAACCAGCGACAGCACGCTCCTCTGGGCCCACTGCTGCTTCGTCGTCGCCACATTCCTCGACACGCGCCTCCGGTCACAACAGCTCGTTGTCAATCGGAAAGGATGGTACCGTACCTGGCTTAGCGGTCACCGGATAGGAAGCTCCTTCCGGTATGGAGTCTTTAAACAGTTCTCGGTTCATGTAAGATCATGCGGAGCCGAATTTTAGGCTGAAGTGCCAAATCACCGAACACATGTCTTGAGAGCACTTGTCTCTGACATTTATTTCGAAAAATTAATATCTCTGACGATTTCTAGCCGTAAGAGATTCTTAAGAGTGTCGAAAAGTAGTCATTCTCGAAAGCAAGCAAGTAACTAAGTGCTTAAGCAAGTGGAGCAAGTGATTATCCAAAGCGAGTTCTAGAGTACTTCTCGAAAGCAAGTTCTCAAGTCAAGTTCTGTAGTGAAGTCTCAAGTGAAGTTCTCAAGTAAAGTTCTCTAGTAAAAGTTTCAAGTGAAGTGACTCTTGGGCCACACGCGCCCACGGACGAAGGCACGCCTTCCTTCTCTCGAATTGGCGGGCCTCTTCCTGATTCGCTCTCCTTTGCTAACGGGGCGATGCTTGAGCCAATTGCTCGCGAGTTCGATCAGACAATGTGTAGCATGTGTGAAAGTAGGCCGCGCACCCACGGATGAACACTTGCGCGTAACGAAAGGGTGGTCATACCCACGCGGCACGTCCGCGTCGGTGACACGTGCATTTCCCCGCCTTCTCGCCCCGGTCACAACGTTACACTCCTTTCTTTCGGGTGCCGGGCGACGGTTGGCCTGGTCTGTCCCTTCCCGGTGACCACTTGTGCGAGACTAATTTTGATGCTCATTATTGTACCACGTCCGCGGATCGAAATGTACGGGTGTCTCCGGCGTGGCACGCGCCGGGGCGTCTCAATAGCACAGCGCCCTGACGGTCGTAAATGTGTCTACGAGTTTTGCCGGGGAGTGAGCGAAGGTTGGGCGGAGGCCGGTGTCAGAACAGGCATCGATAATTGCCGTTTAGCGTGGAGGCTATTGAGTACGCGGGCGGAGCTGGAGGAAGCTCGTGTAGGGTCCGACGGTTGTAAACGGATTCTTTAGAAAATGGTTCTGCTGCGGGGACGGCACGCGGCGCGTCCGGCCCGAGCGGCGGAGGTCCTGGCCTTGTTGTGGGGGGGGGGACGTTAACGGGGGGCGCGGTCGAGTTGGGGCGGCACGCGGGTCTCCCTATTGTGACCAATATTTCATTTATTTTTAATTATTCTAATTTCTCGGAGGACGTACCGTTACAGTATCTAACCCTTTGCGGTGATTTAAGTGCCAGAGGTTCGGCCATACACTGAAGCGGTGCATGGCAGATAACCCGGTGTGCGGGAAAACGATGCACGAACCTGTACCCTGCACTACACCGCATTGTGTTTATTGCGAAGGTAACCAGCCGGACAAATTTAAGCAATGGCCTTTCTGAGAGAAAGAGAGATTCAGAAGATTGAGATCCGCTAAGAAAGTATCATTTCCTGAGGCTAGAGGTCGGTTCCAAGCGAGGGACACTTGATATTTCTCGATCCTTTTCCGGCGACGTGAAAGCTAAGACTCCGAGGGTAGCAGCGGGCTGCCAAACGGAACGATCTGCCCTCCCAAGTGGTGAGCTTCTCATGTCAGGTGTCTCTAGTGGACCTCCCTGTGGATACCTCACCCCCTGCAAGGAGTCATCATCCCAACAAAATTCATGAAGATTGACAAAAAAATCAGCCGTCGCAGGCGATCTAAACATTAAACAAGCCTCTTTCAATGGAAGTTGATGTCGGTCGGACAACTGCCTCAGAACCAGTAACAAAAAGCTCGTTATAAAGGCCCCGACCAGTTACATCTTCAGAAACACGCACTGAGCGAGCATTTACCCCCCTTTGGAGAGCCTCCCGTTGGGGAGGAAGCTCGCGCATTCGGTTCCCAACGTCGGAGGAAAAGAGAAAACTCTTGATTCCACCATGGCCCTCATGTCATGGAATACTAACGGTATTCCTCGCGACGAGACGATCTGAAACTGTTGTTGCCCCGTCACAATCACCTGATAATCTTTCTCCAAGAGACTGACCTCACCTCACCCTACCCCACCTCGTCCGTTGTCTCTTCGCGGTTTTTCCCCTTATAGGTTCGAAGTGGATGATGGTCTCCGTGCTCATGGCGGTGTTTCTTCACTGGCTCATGAATCGCTGCTGTCTACAGGGATACTTTTTCAGACCGACTTTCAAGCAGTGTGTGAGCAGGTGCACCTCCCATCCCTCGCACTCACTGTATGCAACATTTACATCCCTCCAGGGCAGAGTATATCAGCTGGTGAACCTTTGAGCTTGATAAACCAACTGCCCTCTCCGTTCGTGAAAGTCGGGGATGTAAATGCCCAGAGTCCTCTCCGGGGTTCTTCCCGCACTTGTCCGAGAGGCAACGTATTAGAATTTGCAATAGACACCGCGAACTTGGTTATTCTGGATTCCGGTGAACCAACTCATTTTGGGGTCACCACAAACTCGAGCACGTGTATCGATCTAGCACTCTGCAGCCCTTCTCTTGGAACCGTCCTGCAGTGGTCTATCGTAGACGACCTGTACGGAAGCGACCATTACCCCACTATCGTCCACATTGATGGACTTGTTTGTACGTTGGCGCCCCCTCTCAATTGTGTCCGATGTACTGGCTGGTACGTGACTGGCTGAGATTCCAAGTGAACGTCAGTCTATCGGAGGGCGAGTTTGTCAGTGTGGAGGAAATAGCACATTTTAACAGTGCTGTACTACAAGCTGCGGACATTGCAATTCCCAAGTCGACCAGTAAATCGCGACACTCCTTCGTCCCATAGTGGAACTTGGATTGTTCAACGTCTAAAACACTATCCAACCGCGGATAACCTAATTGACTACAAGAGGTGCAGAGCAAAGGCAAAGAAAACCATTTTAGAAAGTAAAAAATGCATCATGGAGAGCATACTCTCCTGTGAATAGCCATACGCCACCACGGCTGGTTCCTTGGACCACCTCAATGCGTCGGCAACAGCTGTCTCTACATCGTTCGTATTGAGACAACACCTTGTAGCCATATCATTTGATATAGAAAAGCCCTTCGACGGGCCAGGCGACCTGCCCTCGCCACTGCCTCCGTGCTGTGGTCTGCCACCCCTCACTCACTCTCATGGTAGCGACCGACTGTGTGCGGGGCTGCGTAGCTGTTGCATGATGTAATATTTTACTTACAAGATGGGCACAGAATAAACTACTTGAAACTAGCAATCAAGATTGATACAATCAATTAGATACTCCCTCCACTTATGTATACACGACATATTGCTGCCAAGGTGGGGTGGTCGCAACCCGATAGGGAGCGAGAGAAAGAGAAGCAGAGGGGGGAAGGAAAGAGAGAGACGGAAAGAGAACGAGAGACACAGAAAGTGAGAGAACGAGAACGAGAGGAAGAGACACAGAAAGCGAGAGACTGAGAAAGACGGTAATCTGGACCTCGAAAGCGGACCACAAGATCTACAGTAATAGAGAAAGAATAGTATGGCTCTAATGGCATAGTTGTTTGTGGATGATTTTGCCATCTTCTGTTCATCCAGCAGCATCAGTGTGATGCAGAGCCAAATCGAAATGGTGCTCATCAAGGTCCATGAATGGAGCACGTCAACAGGCTTTAATTTTGCTACTATTAAATGTATCGGTTTGAATTTCTGTAGGATGCATAGCTTGTACCTACTTGCATAGCAATCCAGTCCTTTACCTGGGAGGAAATTAGCTTCCATTCGCTGAATCTGTCAGATTCCTGGGGCTCATATTTGACAAGTCCCTCACGTGGCATGCAGGGACTTGTCAAATCCATCCGTGGACTACAAACCAGATGTGTCTCTCCCGTTAATCGTCTTCGAATGCTGAATGGCACATCATGGGGTGCCGACCGCACTACCCTATTGCGGTTATATTGATCAGCCAACCGCTCAGTTTTAGATTACGGTAGTGAAGTGTATGGCTCGGCAGCTCCCTCTACTCTGCGACCCATCAATAGTATACACCCCGCTGGTATCCGTCTATCAATAGGTGCGCACCGCACCAGCCGAATTGAGTGCCTTCTAGCCGAGGCTGGTGAGCCCTCCCTAAAAAGAAGGCGGGATATTTTATTAGCATCTTACGGTGCTAAAGTATCAGAACTCTCCCAAATAATTATCCATCCTGAATATGAAACAATATATTCTTCGAACATCGCCTCAGCCTCCAGGTATTCGATTGCGAAATTTTTGCGGGACCTTAATGTTGGCCTTCCCACCCCTGTGAAACCCTCAAGTTACCCCATTCTCCGTTGGAAACTCTTCCGCCCAAATATTGACCTCAGACTATCGAACCTTTCCAAACCAACGACTAGTCCTCTTGTTTACCAGATGCATTTTCAGGAAATGAGTGTAGCATATTCAGATCATGTATTCTTATACGCAGATGGTTCATCGTTATATGACACTGTTGCATGTATTTTTTATTGTATCAAAATCACCAAATCACATCGACTACATTCTCAGTGCAGTACCTTCACCCGTCGAGGTGGGTTGATCCACGTCCTGACGGGGGGATACAGAGAGGGCTCTCAAGTATTCCTTTCTTTCACAAGTCATTTTTCTTCTCCCCATTGTACATTCTCATTCTTCTATTACATCCTGTCTCTTTTCTTCTCCCTCTTCTATTTCACTGGCTTCCTCTGTATGCTGAACGCCCACCCATGTGTTTGCCGTTCATGGCGACCCGTGTCGGAGGGAATGTGTGGCCTGGCGGTTGAGGGGCCTGTCTGTTTCCCAATTACTTTCCTAATGTTACATTTTCCTCGGCATCAAGGGATAAGTGCTTCTACGAATTTTGGAGAACATTTCTTGTAGGTCTCAATACACTTGCTTCGGCTACGGACTCTTCTAGACGGGCGGTCGGAGCAACCCAACGGGCGGTCGGAGCTAACTAACCCACGGCGGTGCAGCGCTGTGGTAACCCACTATATCCTGTGGCAACCTGGCACTCGATAGAGTGTCCCTTGTTGGCTCCGTGGTGGGTGGAGACCACGGGATTAATCTGATATCCTCTTAATGGATAAAACCTCCCCGCCCTCTTCCATAAGGAAGAGAGATTTGTTAGAGAAACGATAAATCTTGAGTTTTTTGTAATGACTAGAGGCCTACTAAACCCGCTCTCTCGTCATGTCATGTAAAAATGATAATGAAACAAAGAAGAGTGTCAGCCCGATCAAACTTGCCAGAGAAATCGAAAGTTTGGCAAATTTCAGTCGGTTGTTCGTCAAAGAAACGGCACAATCCTTTTGGAATGTCGCTCTGACAAACAGATCAGCAAAATCACTGACCTAAAAGAGATAGCCGGCCTCCAGGTGCATGTATCCGCCCACCCGACCTTAAACCTCTGCAAGGGTGTGGTAAACCATGAAGACTTTTCAACCGAATCGGAAGAAAACTTGAAAGCTTTCTTCCAACCATATGGTGTGTCCGACATCTACGGGCTTTCAGCGGAGAGTAAATGGGGAACTCACTCCTACCTCAACTCTGATACTGACCTTTGACCGTCCACCTCTACAGAAAAAATAACGTGTAGTTTCTACAATCTCCGTGTCAGGCAGTATATTCCAAACCCTCTGCGCTGTTTTAAATGCCAGATGTTTGGCCATACGCAACTGTTATGCACAAGTAAAACAATAACAGTTCTTTCACCAAAAAATTATTTTCTGTAAAACCACAATCCAAAACAAGTCCTAAATACAAGCCCAATTCCAGTCCGCCAGAAGAATACAGTCCATAACACGCGCACTTTAGACACCGAACTCACTACTGTTGCCAGGCACTCGCTTGCTACTCCCGAAATGTCGTACTGCCTACTGCCCCGGGCGAGGCCCTATAAATATGCCCCGAGGCATCGGGGCGAGTCTCTTCCTTCCCGCCTCCATGGCGGGGCATCGAGGGGAAATGCCCCTCCTGCGACCGCTTAGCCGACACGGCTCGTGGTCACGGAACACGCCGCCGCTTGCCCTGCTCCTGGTGGCGCCTTCCCGTACTCCTCATTTCTACCTGGCGCGCCACACGGCGCAACCCTGTAGCGGTCACAGTGGGCCGCAACTACCCTGCCTGGCACAGTGTGCCCATCACACCGATCCTCAGGGCACACTTGCTGTGGTACACAGCAGCAACCTCGCTGCATGAGCGCCGCAGTGTGCGTGCACTGTGGAAGGGAATCTTGTAACGACTCTAACTGCTCCGCAGATGCAAAGTGTGTGAACTATTGTGGTAAGCACCCATCAAATTCTAACCAGTGCCCTATTTTCTTAAGAGAAAGAGAGATCCAGATGATCAGGGTCTCTGAGAAAGTTTCCTTTCCAGAGGCACGACGTCGTTATCAAACGCGAAACCCCGTGGACATGGCCCGATGTTTCAATGACACCGTGGGTCAACAGAAGAAAGTAAATTCTGAAACCCAAACACCTAAAGCCTCCTCTGTGCGCGATGCTGCCTGTCAAGTGTCCTTTGATGACATCGACGGAGATGCCTATTCCAAATCTCTTGTCCAATCTGAAACAAAAACGGAAATCAAAAGCACAAATATCTCAACAAACACTCAAACGCATCCAGAGAAGCCGAGGCCGGCAAGCCCTATTGCTAGATATAAGTCGCCTGTCTCAAGGGACCGCGGTCTACCAACATATGCGACTCGAGCAGTAGTCAAGACGACTGCAGGGAACGAGGAACTCCGCACGAACCAGCCTATTACTCTCCAACAGAAGGAAAAAGAAGAAAAAGAAACCTGATACATAACCCACCCTAGAATAAAAAAACCTAAGAACTAGAAACTATGACTCCCCTCTCTTGGAACTTAAATGGATTTCGTACCCGTTTGGACGAATTAAAGTTAATAAAGTCTATGCATAGACCCGTGGTTATCTGCCTGCAGGAAGCACATCTCCGTCCTAAGCACTCCCTCTCTCTACGCGGCTTTTGTTGCTACAGGCAAGACGTAGACGATGGCCCCCGCGCCCATGGCGGAGTCGCCATTTTTGTCACAGACTCTCTGGTATCTAAAGATATAGATATACAAACTGCTCTCCAGATATCTTGCGTTCGTGTGAATTTCCGCTCTATTTGTTACCATTTGCAACGTCTATATCCCGCCTGGACAAGTCGTGCACGAGAGGCAGGTTACTTGAAAATATTATTGATAACCAAAACTTAATTCTCCTACATACTGGCGAAAGCACACACTTTTCCGTATCTTCTAACACTTTCTCGTCCGTGGACCTAGATCTCTGTAGTCTCTCTGATTCTACAATCTTCGAGTGGACTGTCCTTGGCGACCTGCATGGCAGTGACCATTTTCCCAATTGGGTCATCCTCGATATTCCCGATCTGAACGTTGCCCGCCCTCCTCGCTGGCTAATTCACCGAGCTGAGTGGGAAACATTCAAGAATGAATTACGAATATCGGAAAACTGCTCAAACGATATCGATGCTACGATTGCCCATTTTAATAACGTCCTTCATGCGTCCTCATTTGCCATCCCGTAGTCGTCGGGCCATGCACGACATCACCCTGTGCCATGGTGGAATGCTGATTGTGCCACCGCGGTCCGTGATCGGAAGAGGGCATTGGCAAAACTTAGTACGTTCCCAACCATGGAAAACCTAATAAATTATAAAAGATCCCGAGCCAGAGCTAGATTAACGATACGGGATAGTAAGGCTGCGTCTTGGAGAGCTTACATCTCGTCACTCTCTTGCCGTACATCCCCTAAACTAGTGTGGGGAAAGGTCCGACAGATTGGTGGAAGACTCCCTTCGCCGTCTATCTCAGGACTTATGGTAAATGACAATATCCCAACCTCTCCACAAGAAATTGCTGAAGAAATTGCCTCTCACTACGAACACATCTCCAGCTCCGTACACTATCCTTCTGGCTTTCAAAAAACGAAAAGAAAAATGGGAAACTGTAAATTAGACTTCTCAAGTCGCGTGGAGAAAGATAACAATGCTTTCTTCTCCACGGACGAACTTTTCTGTGCCCTCGCTTGTGCGAAAGATTGTGCTCGAGGACCAGACCAGATACATAATCAAATGTTGAAACACCTACCTGAAAACGTTCATTCCTTTCTCCTCGCCATTTTCAACAAGATTTCGGCTGAACATGCCGTACCAAGGTTTTGGCGTGAAGCCATTGTTCTCCCAATCCCTAAAGAAGGAAAGGACAGAACAACCCCCTCAAATTACCGCCCAATCTCGCTCACAAGCTGTGTGTGCAAGCTTTTAGAGCGAATGGTCAATACACGTCTGGTCTGGCTCCTGGAACAAAAGAACCTATTTACACCTCTCCAATGTAGCTTCAGGAAGCACACGTCAATCATGGACCACCTAGTCACCCTTGCTACGCAGATTTCCACTTCTCTCGTGCTACGTCAGCACCTGGTAGCAATTTTCTTCGATGTAGAGAAAGCGTATGACACTACCTGGAGGTACGGTATTCTTCGCACCTTGTATACTTGGGGCCTTAGGGGACGGCTCCCTTTGTTTCTAGTAGGTTTTCTTTCATCAAGATCTTTCCGCGTCCGCCTTGGTGACGGGTTATCCTATAGTCACCAGTTAGAAAACGGTGTTCCCCAGGGATCGATTCTGAGCGTCACTCTGTTTGCCATTGCTATCAATAGTATTGCATCAGTTATCCGGGAGCCTGTGAAGGCATCACTGTTCGTTGACGACTTTGCAATTTTTTGCCCCTCCAAGACCATGAAAGTTATTGAGAGGCAACTACAACTTGTGCTCAACAAACTGCAGGAATGGAGCGATGAAACAGGATTCAAGTTCTCTACCTCAAAAACCAACTGCATGCACTTTCGCAGAATCCATCACCTCTATAATCACCCCAACCATTTTCTTGGAGGGCAGCAGCTTCGGTTCGTTGAATCCGCAACTTTCCTTGGGCTCACATTCGACAAGAGCCTAACCTGTCGAAAACATCTCGATATTACCCCACCTGCTCAAAGACGTGCAGATTATGCAAGTAAATGTAAATGAAAGGGAAAGAGAGATAGACTGAGACAGGTACAAAGAGAGGCGGAGAGAGAGAGAGAGAGAGAGAGGGGGGGAGGAGAACGAGGGAGATAAAGACACAGCAACGTCTGCCGGTTTGAAAAGAAAAAAAAATTTAAGCCGTTTTTGAGACTTTTTTTCAAAATTGTCTGTTTCACGCAAAAATAAAGAATATTTTCGAAGAATTCAACAGGACCTTATTTCAAGAACCTGTTTTTATGAACAATGTTCATTAAGAAATATTTCTATCTTTAATATTGTAGTTGTAGGAAGACGGCGAAAAAAATTAACTTTCGCAATTTTCGAAAATTCTAGGAGCTCAATGATAATGCAGCCAGCACCACTTTCTTTGCTACATAAGAGGAACAAATTAACGGAACAAATTTTAGAATCGTTCATTTACAGTCAGATCTTTTAGGCACTCGTGCTCAGAAATGCAATAATGTATACAAAATGCCGATAATGTAAATGTTAACGTGAGAGATATAAACAATTACATTTTTGTAATTTTTGCAAAAAAAACACAAAAGAATGCATCAAAAGGGCACTTATATCATCTTATACAATGCATTCAGCTTTTACCATACAAAAAGTGTGAAGAAAAAAATTGGAATCGTTTTTTCAGGAAATATTGTTTTTATTATTTTCTGATATTACCCACACATCACTCAAATTATCACGAAAAGTACTAACATTTTCAAAAAGGTATCTATAACATTACTTGTAGAACTAATTGTGGACAAGATACCTTATTTGAAAAAAATCTTCAATATTGTAGTTGTGCGAAGTCGCCGAAACAATACGTAAATGTTTGTAATTTTCGAAAAATGAGAGTTAACAGTGAAAATCAGACCGATGCCATCTGAATAACAGTATTTCTCTTTAATCGTACTAGAAATTTAAAGAAAAAATTGGAGACATTGTTGAAAAAAATTGAAAATGTCAAAGGACCATCCTGTAAAGTGCCCAAATTTGTAAAGATTGTTCTGCGAAATAGCAGGGTTTTGTGTCGGAACAGATCTTTCAGGCGTTGTTTATAGATAGGTGGACGTTTTCAAGAAAAGGGAAACTTTTTTGGTATCAAGGGGCCCCAAATTTGTGTATTTCCAATGAAATATCGAAATCGATTTTCCGCAGCTCTACATAACGCTCTCTATACTGTGGATATTACTCCGTATGAATGTACTATACGAGAGAGTAAAAATATATCTTCATTTATGTAACTGTTGGAAAGTTAACACTTTTACTAAATTTTCAAAAATCTTTAGTTTTGCTGAAAATTGGAGCTGAGGTATTAATACTTGTAATTTTGATTTAAAAAATAGAGAAAAAGTAGGGGCCATTTTGAGAAAATTTCGAAAAAAAATTAAAGGATTTCATATAAAATACTCCCAAAATTAAAAGATATGTTCAAAATTCGAGAGACGGGAATATAATTCACATCTGTTGAGTTACATACTTGTTGGTGATGTTTATTCTGGAATAGCTGCTGTGAATTGTATTAGCCAGAGACCAGGGATAGATGAACCCCTTACAGAAATACATATGTGTGAGACGGATTGCATACCCCCACAGAGCCACTAGGCTAACACTTGCGTGATCAATTTCGTTTTGTTTGCTAGGTAAAAATAGTTTCCCGTAAACTGAAGGTCACATATTAGCGAAATAATTCGAATACATTTTTGTCGAAATCTATTCTGCATGTATGTGAATGTTCTGAATGTAATCTATTCTTCAAAATAAAAGAAGAGAGCATGAGCATAGGAGAAATATGTTAATGATAGGTCTAAAATACTTCTATTTTTGTCGGACTGACTTAGGCAGCTCGGGGCATCAATTGATGTCACTGCAGTGCCTCAGTCCGTGAGGTTCTAGGGTTCGAGTCCTGGCAGTGACACGGTTTTCAATACTAGCTTCATAGCTTGGTCGTATTCAGCGAATTTGAATATCTTGTCTGAAGGAGAATTCTAGCAGCCGGCTGCTCTGATGTGTAGTTTACCACAGTTTCTCCAATCACCACCAGGTGAATTCCCGAGCAGGTCCATAACAAACGGGCCAAAGACAGCATGCGAACTTCCTTTCCTCTTCTTTGTCCTATCCTCATCCCTTACTTACATATACTTATACTTACATGCACTACACTACCACACATGCAGGGAGACCAGACGGGAGCTTGTTCCAGTTGGAGCGGTGCCCCTTGGCGAGAGATACCTGGTTGTGGAAAACCCTGCAAGCTAATGTGTAGGTCGGCGAATCCCGCCATCCAGCGACGAAAGATCACCGCCACATTCCATGACACAAAATGCACTACACTTACGGGACTAATGACCTTAACCGTTTACGCGATATTCCGAGGTTCCTCCGATCAAGACCAGACGAATGCCGGAGCAGCATTCTAACATACGGACCACGCGCGATCTTTCCTTCCTCTTCTTTGTCCTACCCTCGCCTCTTACATACACTTAAACTTTCATGCACTACACTAGCACACATGTCGGGAGCCTAGAGCACGTAACAACTGGAGCGGTGCCTCGCTGGTGGGAGATGCCTGGTTAGGTAAAATTCCACGAGCCGACGTGCAGCTGGCCCCCGGATCTCGCCATCCAGTGGAGAAAGATCACCGCCGCTTCCCGCGATAAAAAAACACGCACTACACTTACGGGGATAATGACCTTGGCAGTTGACGTGACTGGAATCACTAATCAATCAAGCGAAACAGTGATTAGTTTTGTAATAAGAGTTAGAGCCCAAGTGTTGCAAGTTCCCAACAGGAAATTGCTCTCGTCTTTCCGATCTTCGCAATGATTAGTGAGCTATCTGTTCCTTACCAAGAACACAACTGTCTTAAAAAATAGCGCTCCCGGCATCTTTCGCTTTTAGAAGGTAGAATTCACAAGATAGGCGGAGTTTTCTTCGAAAATTTTGTATTGGATCGACGTTTGGTGCATGCCAGATCAGTCAATTTGCTATTCCTGTTAAGCATGCTTGCTACGATGCCAAAAGAGAAAGTTTCAAGAACTGCATTGCTAAAATAATGGATTTATGAAGAACATCCACGGCGGACTGAAAATTTATTTTTTGCCAGTATTATGAAAAGGTGGTAAACTGTGCAAAGAATATTTCTTACAACACAAAAGCACTGCAACTCATGCAAAAAATGCGAAAAAAAGTGAGAAAAACTATTTTCAAGACTGACTTGTGCCATGCCGCAAACATTCCAAATTTTCAAAACTTGAAAATCCAACATTTGACCAGTTTAACCAAGAAAATATACAAAATATAAAATTTCACCCAGGTCAACCCATAGGAAATATTATCTAACTCCACAACATGTTTTGACAATAGAAGAAATTTGATTTGGTTTTAGAGAATTCTGTTCATTCTTTATGTAGTACTTATTATGTATAAATTTTAATATTATTCAGTGATATTGCCCATTTCCCTGCCTATTTTTAAATTTTAAGTGCCCATTTGCATGCTTATTTTTGACCTTTTTTGTGCCTACATGCCCAAGCTCTGTTTATTAAACATCAGAATCCTTATCTAGCTTTCTTGTCGCTTCTCCTGGCTAAAACATAAAACATTTCATGGAAACAAACATTGGAATGTACCAATACATTATATATATGTAACCGTTGGAAAACAATAAATATTAATATTCACACATAACATTGCACAGAAAATTCATTCATACAAGCACACGTTCATTTTCCCCTTATTTTTATGGTCATTTACGTCTAAAACTTTAACATTCTCCACTGCAAACATTCTTGGCCTTCTCATAGCGTCAAGTAGAAATATAAATTTTAAAAGTGTTCACTTTCCTGGTCGATAATCGACGTTAGCTCCATCAAAAAATCAGCCCACATGTTGCCGACTTCCAGAATTACCACTTCCATTCCACTTCCACTTCCAGAATTACCATAGATCCATTTCTGTTTGCATTGGTGCTTCACTTCTTCAACATCACATTACATTTATAAACCAAAATGGCTTCCCTCTCAGATCCGTCATGTATCATATCTAGTAACATTCTGACTTCACGTATTCTATTTCTTGTATTAATCATTTTTTTTCCAAGTTATTAGGATGTATTCCACAAAGTACTTAAAATATGGGTGTTTTCTGCTATCTGGAATGAGCGTTTCACATTT
Organism: Teleogryllus oceanicus; assembly: GCA_964035755.1. Taxonomy (NCBI): domain Eukaryota; kingdom Metazoa; phylum Arthropoda; class Insecta; order Orthoptera; family Gryllidae; genus Teleogryllus; species Teleogryllus oceanicus. Next base: position 89,412,043 of record CAXIVR010000002.1, on the reverse strand, counting down.
TTTAATTCTGTCCAAGCCAGTCTTCCTCAAGGAAATGCGGCGGGCTAGCCGAATGCGTTTACTACGCTCCGTGAAGTCACGAAGGTTAAGCGCATTCGAGACTCGCGGGTTCGTGGTCGGGTGACCGGCCAGGAACCCGGGATCTAACGTCGTCGAGCCCTGGCCGAAGGGATAAAGGCACTGACTGACTGCGACGTGACGAGACTTGACTTGGTAATTAACGGAGGATTACTCCAAAATAATGCGCTCAACACCCCATAAGGGCTTGGAGACGCGTTGCGTCAAGATTGGACGCACAAATTAAAAAAAAAAAACAAAAATTTGTGAATTATCTCAAGCTGTCACCAACTTTATATATTCCCTCCAATTCTCAAGGCCTTTGTATGTCATTAAATTTCTTATCTGAAAACCCACAAAATTTTCTTCTTTAAGTTCAGCATTAAACAAAAGGTTGTGATTTTGCAAAAATTTGTGAATTATCTCAAGCTGTCACCAACTTTATATATTCCCTTATCGAATGGTCTCATGTTTCCTAGGTAAATATGGAGAGGTGGAGGAGTGATCAAATTTGGATAACCAATACTTTGAATACTTATATTATTATGCCTATCAACTTTCATCACACAAAAATAGCAATCATTCACATGACTTGCTTGCTCTGACCACATCTTTGGAAACCTAAAGGCCAACACTCACTACTCAAGACTGCTCTCCTTTGTTTCACTTTCTTAAACTCATCACACATGTATGACACAGACTGGGAGAGGTGGCTCAGGGCATCAGGTGCTGTCTCTGTAGTGCCTCTGATTGGGAGATCCTAGGTTTGAGTCCCGATGGTGGCAGGATTTTGTCAGCTAGGTCAAATTCAGTCGCTGTCTGGAAGAATCTGGTTGCTGTCTGGTGGCTAAGTTTGTCTCTTATTCTAATTTTGATTTTAGCAAAATTAGAAGTTCAAAATTGTCAGTGGTGGATTGAGGCAACTGTTGAAGACGTATTTACATTCCACAGCTCTTAACTGTTTTGAAACATTTATGGGCTCTTTTTGCTTTATAAACAAGTAAAAAGCAACATTATCACATATTACTTTAATTACAAAAACACTTTTGATGGCAAGACTCTACCTTTTCCTATATTTTACACCCAAACAACAGGAAAATATTTGATAGGTCCGAAGGATAAGAATCCCATTTACCACTGTAATTTTTTAGTATAACTAGTTCATACTAAATTGTTCATGCCCTGACATAACTTATTAACTTCTATTTTTTCCAACCTGCAAATTTTTCTTCGAAAGATTTCTGATAAAAAATGTAGTTAGTTTGATCACCTGTATAAAATAATAAAAACAAAGAATAATAATAAATTCAGCAAATACTTAGAGAATATTATTGTAAAACAAAAAATAGATGAAAAATATTGAAAAATATATGGTTATTTCCTTCATTAACTGGCATTTAAGTACTTTAGTTTTAAAGGGAGTACTGCGGTCATCCATGACATACGGTGTGACGTGAGTAGGCTCTACCCACTGTGAGTTAATATGCTTTAGGTCCTAACTTGTCACTGACTAATCTGACTCAGGGAAACAGCTATTGATACTGAGGTTTCTCAAACCAGAAGGTCCTTGGGTTCCAGTTCTGATGGAGGCGGATTTTCAACTGCTCAAATTGGTCACTGTCTGGAGGAGAATTCCTGCAGTCAGGTGGTCTTATCAATAGTTTTCTGTGGTTTCTCTGATTAATATCTAACAAACATGCCAAGGACCTCATTCTTTCCTTATACTTGCCCCCTCCTCACCCTTGACACACATTTACGCGCACTAAACTACCACACACGTCAGACCAGATGGGAGCTTACAGCTTAGCTGGGGCTGTGTCCCCTTTGGGGAAGATACTTTGAGAAGGAAACCCATGCAAGCTGACATGTACATGACACCAAATCTCATGTTGCAGCAGAGGATGAACACCGTCACCTCCTTCACTATAACATGTACTACACATGAGGGACTAATGAACAAAAAATAGTTGATGTGCTTCTCTTGCCAATTGAATTTTCATCCAATTCAATATTCCTGTACATTTAAAATTCATCTCCTTGTCATAAAGCAATGGTAACTACATGAAATAAAATTAAGTTAACCAAATTATCATCTTCAAAACAATCTCTTGTTTACATAAAACCACAAAACTCTCCCAGTACTGGACATGAACTATGAATTATCTAGAAACATCTACGGTACGTTTTGAGAAAATGTTCTCCTTTTTAAGTGGAAATTAGTAGGATAGATAAAAGGAAATTAAAGACAATGGATATACAAAAGTAATGATCATGTATTAAATTTTTAAATTACACAAAATTAGTAGTAAAGTACAGGTATGAAAATTTACATGTTTGTACTTCAGTACACCACAACAATATATTTCATCAGAACATACATATCATCACTGACACAAAAGATCACATTATGGGAACATAAGTTCCAATATGTACATTTAATTTGCATCATTAATTAGATCAGGATGCACAGAAGATTTTGATGTTTTGATGACAATACTGATGACTTGTTGCCTTAAGGATATCCTCCCATCAAATTAACAAAGGTTTTGGAAATAAATTAATTTTCTCTTCTTTTTCTTCATCTTCTTTGTGATATCTGTTCATGGGAATGTAGATGTCACCTAGACAAAACTTTAGTCTCTTGTCAAACAAACTTAATACTTCCGTTTTCTCTGCTTCATGCACAATGATCATTCCTTTGACTAACAGGAAAAACAACTCCCTAACATGCAGTCTTGAGCCAGTCTTACATTCTTGTATTGTCAAGATACTAAGTATCTCTGTTACTTTTTCACTTATTTAGATGTCCTTCATTACCAAAATGTATGTAGTGTTCAAAGTTGAATAATGAAAGAATATGATAATAGTTGTTTCTGCTGTACAAAAGCCAGCAATTGTTTAAAACAAGTTCTAGAGAATTTGTAATCATTTGATATTAAACCAACAATGACAACACAATTCACACATGAATGAACGTGTGAACAGATTTTGTCATTGCCACAAATGTTTTAGAGATTATTTAATTGTGCTGCTGATTCAAACTGTGATGTGTGTGATGGTGCTTATGATTATTTTCTTTGCCTTCTTGGTCTGAGACTATGTCCCCTTCTTCTTGTTTGATGCGGCCCAAACCACCAGTTCCATATTTACTGCAAGGATTATTATTGTTGCTCTGCCTGTTAGGTTGCTGACTTGATGGAACTGCTGCCAGAAGGCCTGCAAATCACAAACCTTAAATTAAAATGTGGCCTACAAATTTTATTATGAAGAATGAAGATGTGAATAGAATATTTTTTATTGCTGACGTTTGGCCAAAGATATCATTAAATCCTTGAAATTTGATCTGGACTTCGAATTATTAAGGTAAGATAATCTTTTAATCTTAAAAATGTTGAAAAAAAATTTTCTTTTTTCTTTTCAAGAACACACATTTTTTGGACTTGATTTTATTGTTATTTCATACTATTTGAGTATATGCAAAAAGGATAGAGACTTCATTTTTCAAATTATTCAAACCTTTTTAAATATTTGCCTCTGATTACTAGAAGGTAAGGAACCAATTGTTTTACACAAAGAATAATTATTTTTAATTCATGGCACTGACAGTGTTCTTATTATCTGATGAATCTAATCTCACCAATATTTCATATATTTTTTAAATCAAGTTAGTAAGTTGAATTATTTTGAAAACTGTCATTTAATAAACCAGTATTGCAGTGACCTCTTTCTCATAATACCATCTCAGCAACATATAAAAAAAGAGGTCATCTGTAGTAATATCGTCTTTCTCTTAAGTAAAACAATTGAAGGTTTCTCTTGAAGAGCAAACTGTATATGCAGTAATATATATGTTTTTGTACGTGTGGAGGACTGGTAGAGTTTCCGTTGTAGTTTCAGAAAAAATGGGAGGAATTACAAAAAAATATATAATACGTACATATAATAAGAATGACCAAGAAATATAATGTGAGGAACTTGAATACACGCTACTCGTCAGGCCATGGCGGAGACTTTAGGCTGCTCACCGGGAGGGCCTCTGTACTTGCTCAGCTGCTGATAGACCTGCTTCATGCGCTCAATATTGATGCGGGATGCCACAGCATGGTTTACCATAGGCAGAGAGTACTCCTTGCCCACAATACATCGAGCTGCACGCTGTACACTCTCGGGAGCATTCCAAGGTTCATGAATGTACTTTGCAGGAAAATTCTTCAGGACAGGCAGGTACTTTCTGTGAACAAGATGAACAAAGATGTTTTCAAATAAACTATTTGGGAATAATCTCCTATTTGTATCTTCTTCTTACATTATAAACATTTTTCATTTATAAGAATTTCAAGGAAATTGAAAAATGAATGGAAAGTTTAATTACAAATTATGCTAATAATGAAATGCCATTCTGATACTACGCAATCAATATCCAGGGTGAATTTGTGAAAACAATATTAAATAATTTTTCAAACGTTTATCCTTCATTGTCTGTGTGAGGAGAATGATTATGAACAACAAGTTTTTAACTTTACACATCAAAAAATCAAATCAAGTTATAACTCTGGGGAGTGTGTGTGGTTTTATTAGACACCTAGGAACTTGAGAAAAATACAAAAACAATTAAAGTTTTAATTTTAATAATTTGCAAATATTTGATTGTATTGTTCCGCCCATTCTCATATTGCATGTACTGACAGAATTCTTATACTCAATGTGCCACTGCTTATGACACAGGTGACATCATGAAATAGCAAGGCTCCAAGGAAGAAGCCACCTGCCATTAGAATTTTCTAATCATGTGATGCATAAAGAACCAGGAACACCTTTGATATTCTTGGTATGTAAAGAACTATTGTACTGTATATATAATATACTACATTTTTGTGATACTTGAGAAGACAATTTGTGTTAAGAGAGTATATTTTTTGTTATTGATGTTGAACAGTGTGCATACCACTTTTTGGATAACCATTTTGTATGGTTTTGTTCAGCAGAATTTTTGTTGCTGAAGGCCACTCATTATTGAATTCGTGATAATTATCTTTTTTTATAATAATTGTATAATTTATGATAATTATTGTATAATTAAATAATTATATAGTTGTTGTTTCTTTTAGCTTCTCCTTCACTCGTGTTTTTTTTGTTTTTTTCTAAAACATAAAATCTGTGATTCATTTATTTAGTCATATTCATTTATTTACAAATTAGTTTTCTATAATTCACGAACACAAATGTTACTAACCTCGCATTGTTGGTACTTTTATTACCCATTCAACTATTTACGGTTAAAAGTTGGAGAAGGGATTCCGGAGATCAAGAAAATGTGTGCCAATTTGTATTTCTGCCCTATATATCAGATAGTGTTTTTACTGCTTATTGACAAAAATAAATAAATTAAAAAGCACATCCAAAACTGAGTAAAAGATATTTTAAACAGGGTATAAAAGAAAGAAAATTCAATGCATTATTATTGGAAACATTGAATTTGTTTTGAAATGCTTCAAAAATCTTTTACTAACAATGAATACCAAAAAGTTATTTTTAAATTCAAACAATTTGGTGATTCAGTAATTTCTAAAACATCCTCAACCCACTTCAAATCCCAGAACATTTAGTCATATTTATGGGAACAGTAATATTTCTGAAAAGTATGACTCCACAAAGTATAATGCATTTACAAGGGAACTTATGTATTAAATTTACCTGATGTAATCTCCATTTGGATCAGCTTTACGCCCAAATCTTACAGGGCAGTAACAGTGGAAAAATTGTTGAAAAAATGATGAACAAGACAACCACATCCACATTCCTGCATTTACAGACCAGTCAGCATCAAGAAGAAGCTCTTCAAATACCTTTTAAAAAAAATAATTATAAAATAAGAGTAACCATTGAAGGGATGTTTTTCTCACAAGTTTAAACCTTTTAAAGAAACAAAGATATTATAAAGTGAACTGTGATAAGAAGTTTAAACAAAAAACAAGAATTCTAAGAAGGTAATGTAACTGAAATATAGATTTCCATTGTTGGTCTCTTATTGAATAAATGGAAGAGAACCAAAATAATTATAAAATAAGAGTAACGATTGAAGGGATGTTTTTCCTCTAGATTGTTTACATTATTGGAAAGTATTACTTAATTGTCTAAACTATTGGAAAGTAATGCCAATGGAAATGAGATGTAACATTCACTTTTGATCTAAATCTCTCAGTGGATAACCAACTTAAGTTTTACCAACATTTTTATGTCAATCATCTTAATATAAAAAATTACATATGTTACCTCTGTAACGCCTTAATATAAAAAATCATTTCTAAATACATTCAGATATATTTTTGACACATTTATTATTTCACATTAGCAGTAAATACCTATAAGGAATGTTGGGAGAATAAAAAGTATTTGAAACTTAAAAATATAATTACCTTCATGCCTTCTTCCCATGAAATCCATAGATCACCTCTAGTGAGGAAGCATGCAACAGCATGCCTTGCCAAATGGTGTATCCAGCCTTCTTCTCTTAATTGAGTCATAATGGCATCAATCCAGGGGAATCCAGTCTGGCCCTATGCATAACAAATCTCTGGTCAGAGTATAAAACTACTAACAAAACAAAAACCTCTTATTCATGCATGAATTCTTGAAAATTATGAACTACTTTTCCTTTAGATTTGTTATTAAAAATGAATCCTCCTTTAATTGGAAGAACATACTTATTACACACGCTACTTTTCTAAAATGTAGATATATAAATAACACTTCACTTCGTACAGGAAAGTAATATTGGCAAAAATACTACTTTAGCAATTTTTTGTGGCCAAAAAACGCAACTAGTACTTTGAAAAATTTTAATATTTGCATTTATCCTTCCATCCATACTTACAGTGGCCCACTTAGCTAAGGCTTCTGGATTACGATCCCAAGGAATTTGAACACAGATAGGATTGCCATTCATTCGATCAAAGTTGGGGTTATTTGTGGCAGCACAGTAGAAGAATTCTCGCCACAACAGCTGACCGTGTAATGACAATGGGGGGCAGGCCTTTTTAATCTGCAAAAGTTTTAAAGGAAATTAAACTTAAATCTTTACCAAGTTTTATTGAAATATTTTTCTAGAGGAATTGTTAGTCTCAAATTCTAATAATCTTTTCAAGGTATTATTTTCTTCTTTTGCTCAAATAAGTTATCAGGAAACAGAACTAATAAATTAGGCAAAGATTTTGACAAATTTGATATAAGATTTGTCATATGTTAATTTTTAAAATACAATCATAGAACATTGAATAAATTTTTCTTTAAACAAAAAAATTCACAAACCTTTTTGTACAGATCTGTCAATTGGTAATAGAACAGTCGGGTAGAAAGGCAGCCAAACCTAAGATATGGACTAAGTCCTGTTTGTGAAGCTTGGAGAGATTGAGGAGTCATCTTGGGCCGGCCAAATGATGCCACCCATGCTTTCCTCTCAAGGTGCCTCTCCAGACGTGCCAAAGCTTCCGATTCTCCTCCAGTCCAGACAGGGGGTAGCAGACCTTCCGTGTCGAAACCTGTTCAAATACATAGCTTGATAAGCTTTTTGGTTGCAGTTTGTTACATTTTTTTATAAATTTATTTTATTCATAAGTGAACACAATCACTGTCCAACCTAGGAGGAAACTATTTTTTATTTTCATGTAAAATAACATCCTTAAAATTAATTTCCTGCTTTTTTGAATGTTATGGATTTGCTGAATAAGACAAAAATTTTATACCATTGTAAATTCCAAAACTATGTAATTTTCAGAATAATGCTATTGGCACATGTGATTCTACATGATGATAGTTAATTGCAACAATGAATATAAAAGTAAAAAAGTCACCGCTTTTCCTGCAGCATTTCTCTCTACTGCACCTTTCTCTCTACTGCAAAAGCAGTAACAAAAAGTAAAAAAAGTGAAAGTTTAAAAGAATTTCACAAGACCTTATGTAATGAATGAATGGATAAACTTTCATTAATGTCCATTAGATATTATGAAAGAATTTTCTAATCATGGAAAATATAATAGAAAATATGGGCAAGAACAAAGTTGCTGTCACCTCGCCTGTTTTCTAGTGTCACATGATTGCTTTGAAGCAATGCTGCATTGATTGTTAGAAATAAACCCCATTTTCATTATCAGCACTGGGCCACACTTTTCAGCATGTGTGAGGTGAAATTCAGATCTCACCACCATAAGTATTTTTGAAATGATAAAAAGTGTAGTTTTAAATTTGAAAAAAATTACATTCATCCTGGAAATACTCCTTGAATGTGATATGATCAATATGTGGTACTAACTGTTTTAAAGAATGAGAAAATAAAAAACAACAAACAAAGGCTTCAGAGGGAATGGCTGCAAGAGGCCATGCTTCTTTTCCTTGAATCTGCCAATGGAAAGTCCATCTCCCCAAGTTTCAAATTGTTGCCTCTAGAATTAATTCTCATGAGCGAATGAAATCTTTTTGCTCAGGAGGCGCATTCACTATTTTATTTATGACCATGATGCAAACAAAAGCTTTACTATAAATTAAAAATCTAAAATTTACATGTATGTGCAAATGAGCCCTACTTTTATTGTTTTATTGATGTTTTTATACAAGAGATGTAGTAATTAATAAATTGACACATTGAAATTTACGTAACATGTTTTAGCTGTGAAATAAAATTCGCAGCAGTGAATTAATAGAAAAAGCTACTAGAGAATAAAACTGTTGATAAATTGCCCAGCCATGATTAATATATAATGTTTTATCTTAATCGTTAGCATTTCAACAATATTTTGTAAACATATGCCTTCATGATTAATGGTTTTATACTGACTTCACCCTGTAACCTTTATTTCATTGGATATAATAATGAGCTATTTTATGAGCTGCAGGAAGACTTATGATATTGCATATAATAATAATAATAATAATAATAATAATAATAATAATAATAATATTTATTGAGTCATACATACAATTTCAATCGTGTATGACGAGTCAGATATGATGTATGCAGGTGCACAAGTTTTCCTGGGCTCCAGATTTTAGTTTTCTCTTACTATACACTATTATGAGTAAAGTTATAATAATGAACTCTTAAATCCACTCCGAAAACGTAAGCGAACGGCATGTCAGGGCGGTGGAATAAAATTAAATAATTTTACCGCGCCCGTTTTTCGTCTAGTGTTTTTGAGAAGCAGCGCACCCACCGAGCTCCTCGAGCGTGGGCACGCCGAAGCGGTCGTCGTGGTCGTCGTGCAGCGGCGTGTGGATGCCGTCGATGGCGCGCGCCGTGATGCGCGGCTCGGCCGCCGGGGGCGAATCCATGGACGCCACCACCGTCTGGAACTGGTGGTACGTCAGCGGCGGCTTGCCTCCGTTCTTCTCGATGATGCTGCGGAAGAACACACCACGTTAGGTTGGGAGGTTCATGGAAGGATTGATGATTCCCGGCGCGTCAACTGCTATGACTGTTGGTCCCGTAAAGGGTAGTGAATGGCCGGAGGTGGTGGTGCTCCTCCCTCGTTAGAATGTGAATCGTGCGATCTACCGACCTACACGTTGGCTAGCAGGAGATCTCCCTCTCCAGGAGATCTCCACCAGCGGACACCGCCCCAAACTGGACAAGCTCTAAACTCCCGACTGATCTCCCTACGTGTGGTAGTGTAGTGCAGATAAGTGTGGAGTGTGTGTGTGTGCGCGCGTGCGTGTGCGTGCGCGCGCGCGTGTGTACACTTGGACGCGGGAGAAAATATTTTTTCATTTATTTATTTTTATTTATTTAACGTCAAAACAGTTGAAACTGCGTATGACATGCTATGGGGAGAAGTGAATTCTGTGCACATTTTCAAAATTCTGTGATTCCTACACTGAGTCACATACTACATAAATTTTAAAAATTAAAAAGCTCTCATGTAATAAAATTTATTTTCAAGGATAAATAAGCAATAAATTTTGAGCTCTTATCCATGATGTCCTTCGTCCATGAATAATACTTGCTGTCGCAACAACATGGAAACGATAATTTGAATAACTATATTTCCCAATGAATTGTAGAAGACGTGCACAGAAAATGAAGTTACATTTTTGTCCAGAAGCAAAACAAGGGGCCATCTCAGTATTAGCTCAATGGATCAGGGAAACTGGAACGAAAAACAGATCGAGATGGGTCATTGACCCGGAGGCTGCAGTACAATATTTGTTACATGTTGTTCATACACATTTATACTGTCCAAATGGTAAATAATGCATTATGTATCATTGTTAAAATTAATGTTACTTTTCTTGTGATGCTCAGTATGGTCTCCAATTTTATAGAAACAGTTATGCAGCAGAAACGATTTCACTTTGGATTTAAACTTTTCTGTTGAATTTAATCGTTTAATGTCATCTGGCAATGTGTTGTAAAATAATGTACATGTATTGTATGTGAAGTTTTGTAATGAGCTGTTGATACTGTCACCTGATAAATATGATTTCTACGCCGAGTGTTATAGTAATAGACTTCGGCATTTTCTGAAAATGCATTCCCGCCCTTAAGCAAATCACTTTTGACAAAAACCACTGATTCGTAAATCAACAGACAAGGTAATGGTAAAATTCTAGATTAATGAAGAGAGGCTTACAAGAATCACGTGGGTGAGATTTGATTATTATTCGTACAATTCGTTTTTGTAATCTAAAAGTCTGGGAGCTATAAGACGTATTTCCCAGAATATTATGCCATATCTCAGGCGGCAATGAACATTCGCGAAATATACACAACGAGCAGTATGAAGGCAGACTGAAATTTGAAAGAATCTCTGAACGAGCAGCATAATGAACTTAATTTTGTGTTCAATTCATTTAAATGGACGTTCCATTTAAGGTTTCACTGAATTGGAGACCTAAAATTTGAAGATGGCCCGTGGTCCATGGCCCGCATGTTTGGTACTACATACTGCCCCAGCAGACCTGTGGTATTGATCGGACAAATCACATAAAACTATCGATCAGGGCAGCCGGTCACTAATGAATACCTTATCTTAAGGTGCTCAGTGATAAAGAAGAACGCAATTGTTTAAAATCAAGTTTTGCGAACAATGAATCACCTATATTTAATGACTCCTCGAAAAGGAATCTTACATCTGAAAACCAACATCGAATTTTTATACAACATTTATACAACATTTTTAACAACTATGACAATCAGTTTAAAATAGACTGTTTATAATTTTATTAACAAATTTTGAAATATCTACTTTATTAGAGTAAAGTGTCTTTAATATATGTTACGAAAGGATCAGAGGAAGATAAAATTATTGAACATATTTATAAATAAAATAGACGAATTAATAAACATATGTTCAGTATTAAAAGCAAATTGTGGTTTGAGTTTTCAAAAGTCTTAGTGTTGGTGAAGTTAAGAGCATTATTAATTCAGAAAAAATTCAACACAATATCATCTGGAATGCGTTGAAAAATGTAGAAAAGGAGAAATCTTTCGCAGAAGAGTCACTGAGAGTTCTGGACTGCAAGGTCGTTGGAGCATTTCATTTCAGCCAATCATCTAATTTAAAAGGTGTTCAGAGCATTTGTTGGAGAACGTGAATTAAAGAGCATTAGTAATCGGAAACAAGTTTAAAACGGAAAACAATGTCATATGAAATACGTGAAAAAAAAGTCTTCTTTGAAAAGAGGTGGCTTATTTAGTACCACAGGTAAATGTAGCTTCACTACGCGCACGTTTTGTTGAGGTCTCCTTTTGCTTGTAGTGGTAGCAGTAGAGCTGAGACTGAGTTACTATATTGTCAGCAATGCAGAAAAATTCAATATTCAGTTCGTTTATCGTTGCAAATAGTTTTTCTATGACTCGGGAACGGAAATGTCTAGTTTTTCAAATGTTGATAATCTCCCGCTTTTCTAAATATTATTATTATTATTATTATTATTATTATTATTATTATTATTATTATTATTATTATTATTATTATTATTATTTTAACTTTCAACTATTTATCGTTAAAATGTTGGGATGGAATTCCGATACTCAAGAAAACGTGCGCAAATATTCTTCTTCCCATACGTCATATACAGTTTTTACTGTTCTTTGACCAAATAAATCAAAACAAATGAGGTGGGGGAGGGGGTGTAGGTGGAGGGGGGAGCAAGGCGCGAGTACTCACCTCTCGAGGCGGTACAGCGTGTGGGAGACGCGGCTCACGACCGAGATGCCCATCTCGCGGCACATGGCCATGATGTTCTGGTCGCGCACGCGGCCGAACGGCTCGGGGTCCTCCTCGAACGTCAGGTTGGTGGTGCCCCACTCCTGCAAGAGACGAGCGCCCGCGATTGAGGACTCAGTGTTTCCGGGCGCGTCAACTACTAATGGTCATTCGTCCCATATGTGCAGTGCATGTTACATAGAGAGGCAGCGAAGTTCCTCCCCTGCTGAAACGGAAGATCCGGATCCGGCCTCGACAGCTTGTATAGTTTTTCCCTTCTTCAAATGTCCCCTAGCGGGGTACCGCCCCACCCGGAACTCGCTCTACGCTCCCGACTGGTTTCCTGTCATGTATGGTGGTGTGGTGCACGTGTGTGTGTGGTGTGTGTAAGGCGAGAGAAGAGGACAAGGATATGTAAGAAAAAGGTCCGTTTGTTAGGGTACTGCTCCGGCATTCGCTTCGTATTGATTGGAAAAACTATTCATCAAAGCAGTCTGCCGCTGGAATTCTTGTCCAGACAGTGGTGAAATTCAGTGTAGCTATGTAGCTAGTGTCGAAAATCCGCCACCGTCGGGATTTGAACCCTAGGACCTTCTGATCAACGACGCTGCACAGGCAACTGATATTGCCAGTGAACCATCGCTGCCGGTGTCTCTTAGGCCAGCAAGAAATAAAGTGGAGTTATGGGTCTCCGACGGTTTGGACATTCTATACTTTTCCGTGTTACTACCCCGCGAGTTCCTCTAGATCGCCGGAAGTCACTGACACAATAATTCAAATAATTCACTTCTTTGAGCTTTTGATGGAATTAGTCAAAAACAGCTACTTTTCAGGACAGAGGTAAAAATTTTGATTTCATACTTTTCGGTTCAGTTTTTGTGTTTTTCTTATACCGTTGAGTCAAATGTGCCAAATATCTCAATAAAACTTATCCTTTTAGATCCTTTGTGTTCTGTGTTCTAAAATACACAGACACAAAAATTAGATTTTTTATTTTTTACACTTACTCCTCAACTTGATAATTTGTTTTCTCATCGAATCTATCACATAATTATATATTTTCTTAAGAACTTCATGCGCTATAGAAATGATGACTCTGATTTTAATAAAGCTTCTTGCAGAGCAGATTAGAACACGCGTATTCGAAAACGTATTAGAAAACGTATTCGAAAATATCGAACTTTTTGAAATGATTAAGACTAACAGAATATTTCATTTTTGGTGAGAGCCAACAAGAAACTTTCGTTAAATGAATCTTCATAACAAATAATCAAGCTATCTAATCTTGCGATCTTTCTTGAAGTCATTAAGGATTTTGTTCTGGAACGTATTAAAGCATTTTAGTATTTTAAAAGAGTGTTTCTACTTTTAAAATGGTTGAGAAGTATCCATTTTTATATCGACACTGAGCTTGTATATTTTGGTACATCAAAATCTTTCTGGAACAACGAGATGTTCGAAGACCTCCTCTACAAATATTTGTATAAAACGAAAGGTGCATTGTGAAAAAAACGCAGTGTAAGTAAATAGAATTAACACTAAATCAGAAAAACGGAAGAAAAAGTTTTCAGATTACTTCTACAATACCATTTTTTCGACTTTCCTCTTTGTATACCTCAACACACATGATAAGTGTGGTAGTGAACTGCCGCAAAGCTGATAATGAGAACAAAAACCATGTTAAAAGATAATTCAAAGTTAAACTTTCTTTGACTAAAGCTTTGATTTCTCACAATTTTTATAAGTGATTGTTCAGGATTTCTTAAGGACACAAAATTAAGTTTGATGTCGCGAGACGAAATCTGCTGAGTAATATGCTAAGGAGTGCCCAGAGACCTGCCAATACGTACCTTAAATAACTTAGGTAGTGCATCAGCTGGCTGTCCTCGGACCACGAACAGCCGTGAGTTGAGCTTACGAAGACTTTGGTCCAGATCTTCTAGGCACTGCAGTAGGAACCTGCGAAAAAAGAACGCGCCACATTAGTCTCATTTGAATGGATTTTTGCGGATACGGATACAATAAATTTAGACTACATAATACAAGTTTTCTTGAAGGTAAAAGGAAAGCACAAAATTTAAATTACCAAGTTGCTTATTCGGTTTTAATGGTTATTCAGCAAGTACAAATGATAATTTAGTTGTGGAGATATTGAAAACTAATCCAACGCGAGCAGAAATTGAAAGAAACCTAGGCAGTCTCCGACCATGAGAGAGGTGTCTATAGTTTTGTTAGATACTTAGGAATTCGAGATTAACACAAAAATATTGAAGCGGTTTCGATTTCGAGTGAAAAACGCACTAGAACGCAAAAAACGCGGATTTTGTGTTATTCTACCTCTTCTCAAACCGACTGAATTCTCATAATTAGTGCGCCACTGCGTACCGACACGACTGATGTCAAGTAATAGCAACGCTCCAAGGAAGAGACCAACCGCCATTAAATATATATTTTACGTTTTGCTTTATGTATCAATAACTTTTTTGACATTCATGTTATGTAAAGAACTGTTCTTCTATATTTCCGTATATGCTATACTACAATAATGTTATTGAAGTATTCGTGCAAGTAGCTTCCTGATTTTAATATTCTTTTCCGTATCATTCCATTAAGTACGTGTATTCTTAGTATTATCCACGCCGTGACAAGTAAATTGACGTCTCTTTTCAGGTTTTCAAGTATTTACAGTTTCCACTATTATTATTACAATGAGTACGGTCTTACATAAAACACAAAAAAAAGTAAATGGGCTATTACATGTGGTTTAACACTTCTCTGCATTTATTTAACATTTCTATGCTCTAGGCCTACGTATTTTCTGACTTTACCTCAAAACATACGGGAAGCCGCATCCCGAGGGGTTTTCCAAATTTGGGGGGGGGGGGGCTAAAAACGGAGATGAGGTTCCACACCCAAAGGAGGGGGATAAGTAAAACACTGCCACCCAGGGGCGGATTCAGCCGAACATTGGGGGGGGGGGGTCGTAGATTTTTGTAAAATAATAAACATTTTTGTTATTATATTGTATATTATTTATGTAGTACTGTAGATAAGATTGTATGCAATATTATTGTTTAAATAATTACATACCTCAAACATAATAAATATTTAAATCAATTTTGCCAAATAAACGAAGGAAAGAAAACTAGGCCTCTTTTTTTGGGGGCATGGGGGGCCAGGTGCGCCGCCAGTGCTGACATCGAATATGTAAACTAGCAGCAGCAACCGACGCTGCCGTCTGTGCCGCTGAACGGGCTTTCTTTCCTTCTCCTCTCCAGAGGAAGGCTTTCGGCCGTCATCGACTGGCGGTGTCTCGCTCTGGCGATAGGCAATCGAACGCGGGCTACGGCGGTCACGCTGCGCCCCACGCGCCCTCCGCCCCCGGCACGCCCCCCTCCCCCGACGTCCGGCCACTTGGGCGGCTTCTTCCATGGCGCTGCACCCCAGCCCCCCACCCCCACCTCCCCCCGCGCTGGCTACGTAACGGCTGCGGCGCCTTTCCACCACGGATGGCTCTTTTCCCAGCCCACAAAAACCCACCTGAGTTTTTTAAAACTCACGGGAAAAAACGTGAAAACCATTTTTTTTTGTTTACCAGCATTATAAACGATTGTTTCCGTTGCAAGAAATCGTTCATAAAAGGGCATTTTATGGCACACATGGCATTTTATGGCTAGGCTTATCACGTTGCGCGTCGTCCCACCCGTACTCAACGCCCGGTCTGCGTGCGGGAGCTCACAATCTTACGTGCAAATTGCAAATCTGTTTTGAAATTTGGTCCCAAAATTATTTTGTTTCTTTTTAAATTGTAATTTTTAATTATAAATTATAACGTTTATAACGTTTTATTACATACGTAGAAATTAACTTCTAACATCGCTCCTTTTCAAAGCAATATTAACAATAAAAAAGTTTTAAGGGTTTTTGAAATTATTTAAAAACATAAGGAGACATAATTTTATGTAACGAAATATGGATTGAAAACTCACATTTAATGACAACTAAAGGGTAGAAACGCGTACGGAAAAGAACACAAGCATAAAATTCAAAATGAAATAAACTGACTATAAAATAAAAACTTCATTTACTAAATGACAACTCCAATTTCATCATAATAAACAAATACAAACAAAAACAACACGAGTTCAATAGAAGCTAATAAATTTGCAAACTTGTTTTGCACATTTGTTCGAATTACGATAACACTCCTTTTTACTCTTCATTCCACCTGCTGACAGATTTCTCTGTTCAGACGAATCTATTGACTCCCACCTACAAAAAGTTGCTGGAAGATACTAGTTCGTTTGATGGCGTAATAAGCCAGGTTCGCGATAATAACTGGGTGATTAGAAGTTTATGATTCATAAATTACATATTACTGCTGAAAATCTACACAAATGCGCAAAAATTATGCCATATTATAGATAACGCATTCAATTGGTATAGGTCATAAATTACGTATTATTGTTAAGGGTACATAAAATTATATGGCCAAAAATAGCACTTCTCATTTTTATGCATTCTCGGTAATTCGGCATTATCGTTAATTCACGGTTTTATTGCATAGTAGTAATAGTATATGTATGCCGTCAGCAGAAAAGAAAATTCAACCTATTTACGCAAGTCCACTAAAGTAATGTTTGTAAATTGCCGAACAAATTCGACCTCTGGCTATAGGAACCTTAACAGATGATACGGCTCTTCTTGCTTCGCATGACACTCCAGAAACTCCATCAAGATTAATCCAAAAACGTATCAAAAACCTAAGTGGCTGAAACACATGCGTAATGTCAGGATAGACTTCTGATATGAGCAACAAATGCACTGTTAACAAAACCAAAGCAACTCACTTGACTTCATACTCGAAGATGATAAAAAAATTAAAAGTACTACTGATTTATTGGCGAACACATTACTCTCTGAGTTGTACCAAATTCAACACGTTCGGGAACTACCGTATATCTCAAATCAGCGATGAATATCTCATTCTGATATGCTAGTCGATATTTTACTCTATAATATCGGATCAGGCCTTCCCTTATGATTGTTACCTTGTATTTCACGAACACAACTTCGCTTTGGGGTACTCTTTGTTTTTAAGACAATTTTCCTCTAGTTTGGGAGGTCTTGTCATAGACTAAAGAGGCACATAGACATCTTTACTCTATGGTGTTGTGAACAATTCTCTACTTCACATTGAAGTAGCCGAGATCCCACTGGCACGACCTGGTTATTTACTGGCTGCACGCTTCCCGGGTGCACTTTTGTGAAGCAGGGGCGGATTAAGTCGGAATCCAATTTGGCGCCGTTGGCGGAAGCGAGAGGTTGCGCAACGGGGGGGGGGGGCATCGCTCCGGGCAGCTGGAGCTTCCGCGTTCTGCGCTTCGCACGGCGCAACCCACGCGCCCCTGGGGTGGGCGGCTCCGGGAAAACCAAGGCGGCGCCACCGGGCGAGGTCGCGGCTCCGCACCACAAGGGAGGGGAGGGGAAAGTGGAGAAAGAAAGAAAGAAAGAAAGAAAAAAGACGAGAAAAGAGGAAAATAGTGGCAAACGAAAGGAAAAGGAATAATTATATTTCCTTGTCCACTTTATATATATATATATATATATATATATATATATATATATATATATATATATATTGCACTTCTTGAAAATCAAAAGGTTAATAAAAAGGCATAATTTAAATTTGGAATTTTTCTGAAAAGTATTGTTAAACTTCCCGAAACAATGCTATTTTCAATATAAAAAAAGACACACACACACACACACACATATATGTCATATATATATATATATATATATATATATATATATATATATATGACTGTTTAAAATAAGACTTGTCAAAGAAATTAATTAACTCTTAAAGATAGTCAGACGATAGAGAAAAGGAAAAAGGATTAATTTGAATTGTTCATAGATTTAATCAACTCGACCGGGAATCGATATCAGGTGTCCTGGTTTGCGGTCAGTTGCTCTAACCATGGAACAATTTAAAATATGAACAATATTTAAAATATTTGAACAATTTGAATTATTAAAATAAATAGATTACTCAGTACAAGGTCACATCGTGGAAAACATTTTCTGGGCAGAACATATTTCCGATGTACTCGTAATTGCTTATCCAAGTAGGTGGTGACATTGAAATATCAGTAACAAGCCTAAAAACACATCTATGAAAACGTTCAAGGAAAAAATGGAAAATAATACTTCGTATCAAGTCTTCATATAACAGTGTTAATTCGTGAAAATCTTCCTTTCTTTTCCCCCCCTCTCACTCCCAGGAAGTCTAGCTCCCGCTACGCCACGCTTTGATTTGCGAGTAGTATGTGGTGGGAAGTGTTATCTTTCAAAGGTAAATCACATTTTCATTTTAAAACATCCGAATCCTTTTTATTACGTTCTCTTTCCTTTACGTGCTCGGATTTTGTTGACTCGCATGTTTCTAATATTTAAATTGTAAATCTATGTAAATTAGTTGCATTCATTACTATTAATCATTTGTATGAGTAATTTGCCTAATAGAAATTGTTAATTTCTGAGTCTGATAATGTATTTTGCAATTCCGATTGCTAGTGTCAATGACCCTTTGTCTAGTTGATCTTAGTTTTGGTAATGAAAAAGAGAAAGGGAAAAGATTTCGGATTGTTTTCCGGTTAATAAATTGGATTTGATTCTCTATCAGTTGTGAGACTTTCTTCAGTAATTAATGTAAATTAATAAGAAAATATCAATACATAGACTTGTTAGATTATATTAATACTCAATTCACATGAATATCTAATGAACTCGGAAATCTAAAAATCTTGTCTCTGGTATGTTTTGCAACATACTTTGCGACTTGCTGCAACTTAAAAACCCTACGAGTAGAAGGGAACGTTTTACAAAACCAATAACTACAACAAAACCAACGCCACAAATATCAACATCTAAACCACTACTACCACCGCCACAACCACCACCAACAACAAAAACAAGACACCAACTACAACAACAATCCATCTTCAATAACGACCCAATACAATAAAAAACAATTCTGAAAATATAGACTTTTTGTCATATTTTTCACATTGCACTCTCTCTGAATCGAAGTCCATTTCATTTCCCCACCCGCCCTTACTTATTTGCCTGGGATTTCAAACGCCAGTGTGACTCTTCTAATTGGGATAATCCGAGGAAAGAGAGTGTCAGGGAAAAGACGTCGAAATCGGAAAGTAAAATACATAATGATCATAAAACCGCGTACCCAAAGAATGCACATAAAATAGCGATCTTCTGAGTACAGGAAATAAATTATGCTCGGAATGAATATATCGGAATCTCTCTCTCTCTCTCTCTCTCTCTCTCTCTCTCTCTCTCTCTCGAGAGAGAGAGAGAGAGAGAGATATTCCGATATATTCATTCCGAGCATAATTTATTTCCTGTACTCAGAAGATCGCTATTTTATGTTAGGCAACCGCATTATCATTAACCCCAACCTCATTATTTAGACAACCCCATAACGCCACCATCAGCTACGAGAAGAAGCCCACGAACAGAAAGAAGTCGAGTACGCGGCGGCACAATGGCTTGTAAACGCTCCTTCTACCCATAGCTTTTCGAACTCTGACGCCCGAACTAGCGAATAATGTTTTTTCCGGGAGGTCACGAAAAAAGGAGAATATTCACCCCTCCAAAAATTTCCCCAGGGGCGAGTACCATAAGTATCGCGGCGCGCCTCGGAGGAGCTCTCTATGATTGCAGCAGCGACGGCGACTAGACTGAGTTCTGAAGGCGATTGTAACTTGATAGCATAGGAGTTTATTTTAACTTGGTAGTTAAATGTTAGCCTGAGAAGCGTATCAACGAAAGTGATGTAATTGAGAAGTGGAGTGCACGAACATTCTTCGCATTAACATTCACAATATTTGAGAGAGCAAGTGACTTCGAAATCATTTCAAATTTGTAAAATTCGCGCAGAAGGACATTAACTAAATCCAGCATTTCATATTGCACGCTGAGACCACACACGCCCAAAGTGTGGTAGGTAGGCCGAGCATTTAAAGCATAACTTCAGCAACATTAATTATTCGAGGCTGAAAGCGCGAACAAACTAGTACGAGGCGCGACAGAAGAAGAAGGACGATCCCAGGAAGAGAGAAGCGTAAGTGAGAAAGATTTGGACTGGAACGAGAATCGTACGAGTCCGGAGAACGGGAGAAGGGTGTGGAAATTGGAGGCGTGGCGGAGTCCAGAGCTCGAGGGAAGGAAACTGGTAACATCGTGGGACAGCGAGCGAAGACGGGTTAACGCGAGGCTCGAGCGGCAAAACCAACACGTACAGGCGGGCGATGCGGAGCTGTTGAGGTAAAAGAACTGGCAACTTTAATGCGGCGATCAGTTGGGAAAAGAGAATAGCAGTAAATACACGACAATTCGTGTTAAAAATAGGTGAAAGGTCAGAATACGTGGGAGAAGTATTCCGAACGATGTGAGTGGCAGTTTCAAGTTCATTACTGCACGTGTTATTAAATTTATCCAAAGAGGCCATACCTTGTACAATTTTACTTAAATAATTCATGATTTTCATATGTTGTACAGTGATGTTATCTGGAAAAGTCATAGTTTATTGTATTGTGTTAAAAGTAATTGCTTTCTGTGATATGTAAAGGGGTCAAATTTAAGTAACGTGTATGTTACGTTTTATTTTTTTCTCTCTTTAAAGTTCACAATGTTATAGTGAGTGCGAAGCCCAAGGCTAGCATCTGTGTATGGGATGCCTTAGAACAAGTGTAAAACTCATTTTAAAAGCCGTGCACGGAAAAACTAGAGAGTAGAAAAAGTATAATAATGTGGTAGATAAAAATTCAAAAAGAGGAATGAGCAAATTGTGAATTGTAATTGGTGAAAGTGTGTTCAGGCAGTCGAGGTGACGCAAATTTTTTGTTTTGCCTTTTTTTTCAGTGACCAACTATTTAAAGTGCATAATCCTATTATATAATTGTGCCACTGTAATTTTTCATTGAATATATCTCATTTCATATGCTCATTTTATTCGTATTTTATCTGATTCATTGTGTCAAGGGTTCAGACCTTTCTCATCCCCAAAAGATTCTGCTTCCTGAGAATTTTAAGCTCGCTTCACGAGCATTCATACTATCACGCTCTCCCCACGTGCTGGAAGGTAGTAGGTGGGCGTGTTAGAATATATATATATATATATATATATATATATATATATATATATATATATATAGAGAGAGAGAGAGAGAGAGAGAGAGAATGAAAGAGTATGTAATGGGAAGGGAGAACTCAACTGAGCGTCAGAAACAGGTAAATAGAAAAACATATTTATCTATACAATATCAATTGGACTTCCATACATATATTCAGATGGAGTGATGAATATGCATCGTAAAAAAATAGAAAACAAACTTTCCATAATGAGGAATAAACTATTAATACCGTCAGGAGCTTTTCGCCGAAGAAAGGCAAGAATTCGAATAATGAGAATGTACATTTAGAATGACGAAAATAGCAATTCAAAGAAAAAGAAAAGATGAACGTTAATGGTGATCATTAGAAGTTTCATAGTACTTCAGTAACATTACCACGGTTGACCAAAATGATAATTGTAACTTTGTGGAACTGTTATGCTAAAATAACTCATTAATATCGGTCTTTAGTAAGCAATTTTGTACAAGGTGCAATGTTCAAGGCCGAGAGCCAGAATTAAACTTTTACTACTACCACAGGATATTTTTTCCAAGACCTATCGGTTGGTGGTTGATGCATGAAATATCAGCCGCATCGAGAAACTTATTTAAAGAGCCTAGGAAGCGATTCATATTTCCTTTGTAACCGCATTCTAGAGCAGCCTCAATGAGCACGGTTCTCCTCCATCCATTCAAGCGGCTCAAATGTTTACGTCCGTTCTTGTCAATATGCATATGAAAGGACTGCGGCTATAATTACCTCGCGGCCAGTGGGACGAGGTCCCCAAAACAACGCGGCGGCGAGCCTTAAACGAAGTTCCGAGTGTGAGAGCAGGAATACGGAGAAATGCCTTGCGTAGCAAACAGAACACGGAGAGGGGACGCGAGGACAGGCCGGGGTCCGGCAGGCGTCGGGCGCTCGCACGTACGCAAAGGGAGAGGGTGGGGTGGGGTGGGGGACGGGGTGCCGTGACGCGTGTGACGTCAGCGCCCGCGGGTCGATGGCGCCCGCTCGTTCAGCTGCGCACCCGGCGTCCTACCCCCGCACGCCCCCGGCCACCATCCCCCTCCCCTCGCCGACACGGTTCCTCTTCCTCATGGCCTGCGCGATCGGCCTTCGCTGCGCTTTTATTTTTCTCGTTAGCCCACTCGTTATTCACTGTCCGAAAATAGAACGGCACCCCCTTCATTATAAAATGCGACACGAATGTAGGAGAATGCGACAGGAATTTGAAAACTCCGTAGATTTCGAGGAGAGTCAGTGTTTTAGGAATCAAATTTTATAAGTAGGTATTCGTTGCCACCCTCGGTTGTTCGTCGGTTAGTGTGCTCGCTTTCCACGACGCAACCCCGGGTTCGATTCCCGGTCGAGGCGAATTATACCTGTGTGCTTTCCTTACAAATAACCCAGTTTCTGTGTGATGATGAGAAAGCCCACCCTAAGGTTATCAGGACTAGTATGTACGGTGAAGGGATGTCTTCGTGCTAACCACACGAACCCCTTATGTAATAGCCGAATGGCTGGGTCACCGCTGGTCGGCCAAGCCCCTTAGCAGGCTGTTGGGCCAAAGAACAAGAACAGTTATTCGGTGAATTGATGCTCGCATTCAGATTTGGGCAGCATCCAATGGGTTTCACATAGAATCCAAATGTTGTAATTAAATTCAAATGTTTATTAGGAAATTGCGTCCTGCAGCAGCAAAAATACTGAAAGCGAAGGCTTCCGCGGTCGCAGTCACTTTCTACTTGGCTGTTATACAGGAGACGCTACGTCTTAGACATAGATGCAAGCAGAGCAAACATGCTTCTGAACAAAACCACAGACAATGATTTTCCAAAAAGAAGCACGCACACTGCTCAAGAACAAGAAATAAAATAACCTCGTACAACATCTGTCAGTACTAACAAATAAATCAACAGAACATCTTACACCTTGCTTCGCTGTCAGATGTTCTCAACAAGAAAATAAATTATATAATTAAGTCAGAGAATTCTAACCTCAATTTGTCAAGGAAAGCCCAAATCTCAAAAAATCAGCATGTAAAACTAAAATTCTTTGAAAGACCTTAGGTCGAACGAGTGGAAATAAATTTAAAAAGAAAAGAAGTTCTGTCGGTACTGATCTAGCCGGCGAAGCTGATTGCTTGCCAGCGCTGCTGGTAGTGTTACGATTTTAGACCAAAAGAATGAGAGAACCTCTTTTTTGGATGCTTTCAGTACTGTCATTTTATTTTCTTGATCCTTGTTTCTAGATCGGTTTTCCTTTAGAAAAACAGCACCGCGATATTGCATTACTTGTTCGAAAATAAAAGATATATGAAGAAGAATTGGAGGAGAGAGATGGTTAAATTGTTTAGAAGAGAAATATTATAGCGATTGTTGAGAATCCCTTGTCATTTTCTCTTTATTTCCTCCTGAACGTCGACGGCGAATGAGTATTAACTCTAAATTCCATCCGTAAAGTGCTGGCGTTTCGGCAGGCGATTTGGCTGCCATTCACGTATCAGTGCTTCGGTGCCATCCCAATGAATGCGACCCTTTAGCCCAAAACAGATTACTGGTTCCGGATTTCTTGGGGAAGACGATTTGGATACGCTTCCAGTTTGCCTTCCCATCGAGATGCCTCAGTGGTTAGAAGGCTTGAGGAAGGCCGCCAAAGGATGGGCGAAACGCTTATTTTTAGTACTGCACGATCCATCGTCGTCTGGACAGCCCAGCACCGTCAAAGGCCCACAGGTTCTTCATTTCAGGTTGCGAAGCAGTGTACGAGTATACTCGAATTCAACCACTGACTGAAGGAAAATTCTACGACCGGCTGCTCCGATCGGTAGTTTTCAATGGTTTCTCCAAACAATACCACACGAATGGTGGAGCAGTACCCTAAAATCGGGCCACGGGCCACGCGCGATCTTTCCTTCCTCTTTCTTGTCCTCATCCCTTACTTACACTTACCGGGATCAAAGAATTGTGAAATGCACCTAAATGTTTCACACCGGTCACGCCCTCCCCCTCATACCGCGATATAATTTCCCCCTATTTACCCGTTTCGATACACAGAAACGAGCGTCGAAACTCTCTCACGGGGCTGTACAGAGTTTAGTAAAGCTGGTATGCCCTCGGCAGCGGTGCGGCGCGGAGGGTAGCGGCGGCTGGCAGCGCGCCGAGTGCCCAAGCGAGCGGGAGTGGGTCGCAGATGCTGCTCTGACGCACGGTGCGAGCGATGTGCCGCGCTGCACTGTTCACTCTGCCGCATGACGGGGTGCCGGGTATAAATACAAACACGCGGCGACGCACGCGACTCAGCCTGGGCTTGAGCTCGCAGTTAGGATTTTGTTTCTCGCCAGTGACGAATCCTGAACATTATATCAAGTATACCGCACTTTATGGAAGTTACATTTACCGTTGTCTTTTATTTTGAGCTTTTCTGAAATCCCAATATTATGAAATTCCATCCTTAATTATTGTTCTGTAAGACAATTACACAAACCACTAACTTCTGAATCGTTTACACACTCCATTTTCACAAAAACTTGAGAGAAGCGTAACTTACGAACGACCAAAAAAAGACTTTTCACGGCAATATTTTGCGATGCATACCGACCGTCCTGAGGCGCATCCTCCCCTCTCCCCCCCCTTTAAAAAAAGAGGAGCGTTAGGTTAGCGCAGCTGACATGCGGTGTCTTCGCCTGCGCTAGCGAATTCTCTGAACAGCATTAAGAACTGTTTGAAACTTATCACTCTAACCCACTTCATAGCGCTTACGGATGCGAAAGACTGACTGGGTCTTGATAGCAAATCAGTTATTTTTTTCGCATCTGTTGTAAAGTTATGAAATATTTCTTATACACTTCGATATACTACATATACCGGCGGTATTCGCGATATATCGGAGAATTCGCCACTGTGCCTCACATCTAGCTACTGCACGCTCAATAGATGATAGCGCTAGGGTGAGGGGTGACATTACGGTAAAAATGTAGTATGTAACATTGAAATGTTTTCCGATTGATTCCAGGTGCGTCAACTCCTAAGATCATTAGTCCCGTAAGTGTAGTGCACGTTTTCGTTTAAGAGGTGGCGGTGTTCTTTGCCCCCGGGGATGGCGAGATCCGGCGCCGATCTA
Source organism: Teleogryllus oceanicus (assembly GCA_964035755.1). Classification (NCBI taxonomy): domain Eukaryota; kingdom Metazoa; phylum Arthropoda; class Insecta; order Orthoptera; family Gryllidae; genus Teleogryllus; species Teleogryllus oceanicus. The sequence goes on along the minus strand of CAXIVR010000002.1, from coordinate 89,386,463 downwards.
CCGTCGGCAAGCCGTGTTTTCTCTAACCAAATATCTTCCGTGGGGCGGGGCACCGGGACAAGCTCTAAGCTCCCGACCGGTCTCCGGGCATTTGTGGTAGTTTAGTGCGAGTAAGGGGTGAGGATAGGACAAGCAAAGGGGAAGGAAATCACGCGTTTGTTAAGGTACTGCTCCAGAATTCGCCTGGTGTTGAGCGGAGAAATCACGGAAAACCATCGATCAGAGCAGCCGTCCGCTAGAATTCTTCTCTAGACGGTGACAGAACTCGACCTATGATATCGTAGGCTTCCGCGGCCAGAGTTATGATCTGGGCTGTCCGGGTGGCTGGGGTGCCGACGTTTCGACCGACATATCGCGGTCCTCTTCAGGGCTGTACTGTTAGCAGTACAGCCCTGAAGAACCGATATCTCGTCCGTCGGCACCCAACCTTCGCAACGTCACTGTTAGCAGCTGCTGTACTGTTAGCAGTACAGCCCTGAAGAGGACCACGATATGTTGGTCGAAACGTCGGCACCCCAGACTTCGACGCGGCGTCACCCGGACAGCCCAGATCAGAACTCGATCTAGCTATCTGGCTTGTGTCGAAAAATCCTGCCACCGTCGGGACTCGAACCCCAGGATCTCCTGGTCAGAGGCACTGCAGTGATATCAGTTGATGCCCTGAGCCACCTCTCCTTGTTCGTAATGTTTGTGAATTCTGAAGTACTAGTTAGCTTCTGAAAACGTAACAGATCTTGCTACAGGATCTGACCTGAATGCACCTGTGCCAGACCACTTGGATCGTAAAATTATCAGGCCACATAGCGACTTCCCGAGAAAGGATTTCATAACGGCAATATCGTAACCAGAGGAAGAATGAGAAAATAATACGTGACAGAATTTCAAAACTGCAGCACAGTCGTGGATATTCACACACGTTGCCACACGCCTTTGCTTCCTGAAAAATTAACGATTTCATTTTTTCAACCTTTTCGTTATACTGCACTGTTATATCGACTTTTCGCAACCAACGGAACGGAAAGCCACTCAACGTCGGGCGATCGTTAAGGATGCCGTCCCTTAAGAATAGTAGAAACAAATTACTTGTAGCGATTGGGTACACTTATTGTTTTTGTATATATGTATATTTATAAGATTGTATTCCGAAAAGTATTGAAAGCTCATCGGCCGATAACACAAATAACAGACTGTTGGTTATTTACTGTTGATTGACATAACTTTTATAACTATTTTCCCTCATTCTCATAAATTATAACCTCATCTCTCCTTATGCTACCATGGATAAGTTTAGCTTCCCCTTCGTTTGTACCAAAGATGGCCTCATTATTACAAAACAGAAACGGTCGCCCGTGAACGAATCAAGACTCGGCGGCGGCGGCGGCGGCGGCAGGCCAAAACAGGCGTTGCGCAATTAGTGCAAGGGCACCCTTTTCCACCGGCGTGTCAGAACTGCTTTGGGAACTCTTCTGAGACGGCGTCCTTCACCTTCCTTTTCTTGGTTCTGAAAGTCGGCAATCGCCCAGAAAAAAAAGTTCTGGAATGCCATCGTTGGACTCTTCCCCCTGCCAGTTGAACTCTTTTACCTCCGTCGGACAGATTGCATGCCCTCGATAGAAATAGCAAATTCGTCACATCTCCTAGCTTTTTAGTAGAACGCATAATTGCCTAAATTCCTGTTGCAGTCGGCTGTGCCTGTTGCAAATGGCAGTTATACAACTATCGTTCGGATTCGTTTATGTATATTTATATATTTAATATAATAATTCCATTATCATTCTGTGAACGAAAGTGAGAAAGTTTAAATGAATATCTATTTAAAAAATATGTAATATTTGTTCAACAAAATATATTTTTCAAGTAAGTTCATATTGTAAATAAAAACAATCACTATCGGTTCAGCCGAACTGTGATCCTCAACGGATGAAGTTCGATATAAGCAGTTCAAATAATTCCAAAAAGAATGCACAGAATGAAAAGTATGAACGAAACAAATGAAAGTGAAAAAAGGGTGCCTAGAAAATAGTTTAACGGGGACAGAACTTATCCTTCGGAAATCTTAGGAGAAAATTATTACTGTTGCAAAGTTTAAAAAATATTGTAACAAGATAAAGAAGATAGAGAAGTCAACATCTTTGAGCTTGAATTTTTTTAAAAATTCAAGCTCAATTTTTATAAAAAAAAATAAAAAGGAATGCTAGTAACATTTTTTTACCATTGAAACCCCTTATTGTAAGGTGCTTCAATAGTAGATCTCAAGACTTCGTTCTGATTATTTGAATATTTTTTAAATTAGATTTCGTAGTATTTCTCCCAATTGGCGCAGGCATATGTCCATCAAGGCCTAATGATACATTTATAAAGGCGAGAACAAGTATCATTACTAAGAACCGAGTTTCAATTTAACCTGTTAACACCCAAATTAATTTTGTGCACATAGTATCACTCACCTATTGTCCTCGCTTTCCTGCATGAACAGTCATTGTTGGAACCCTCTGACGGCATGTTTTTGCAACTTTTAGTGCTAAGCAATCGTTGTGTTGCTAAATAATTGCTAATAGAACGCCCCAAAAAAACAAACGGTTGGTTATAGGTGCTTTTTTTTTTTTTTTTTTCAATAAGAAGTAAAACCGTTAGAACTTTGCTGCATATGCACCGTCAACTTCAGTGTGGACCAACCACCGGTCTCCCTCCAAATGAACCACAGGCATATAGAAGCTAAGCACGGTTTTAGATGAAAATCCAAACCGACGCAAGTCATGAATACAGACCGGACAGGAGTGTACCAGGCATTAGCGATCACCCTGGTTTTTATTTAATATAGGATAGAGTTGAGCTACTTTAGCTTTCGTTTTTGAAACGGAAGCTTAAATATTCATTTCCAATTTAGTTTCATTTAATATTAAGATAGACTCCTAAATCTTTAACTGAAATTTTACCATCCAACCAATTAATGGGAATATTATTTATAAAAACTTGAGAGGGATGGAAAAAAGGTCTGAGAGGAAAAACAGTCTGAGTTTTATTTCCACTGACAATTCTCAATTTTTAATACAAAATGTAAATAAATCTAGGGATGGCAATTTCACCTGCAAATAAAGCAATTTGTAAAAACGATCAGTAGGGGAGAATCAGCTGTGAAAATGTTAAATAGTGTAGGGGAATTGTTGTAGGGGAGTTGAGGAATTCCCACTTTAACTGGGGAGAAATGTATTGATTGATTTTCAGCTGAAAAGTTCTATCTCAGAGGAAACTTTTATTAAAGTAAAATAAATACTCTGGAAGACCGAGATGTTTTAAATTATAAGAAATCCGTTATGACTTTTATCAAAACATTTAGCTATGTCAAGAAATATAGTTGCAAAAATTGATTTGGCTATTATCCCTTATCGTGATCTTCGTGGCGGAATCATATTTATGTCAATCTACTAACATGGAGAACGAAATCTGAACATATCTAAAATCATGAACACGCTATTCACCCCCTAGATGGAGAAATATCAGAAATGTTCATTGCAATAAATTTAATTTCAATGATACCGTAAACGAATTATTATTACGGTACCTATATACATTTGCTGGAATGTTAACATTACAAAAATACAATTTCCTTCGACTGATTAGGAGACAGGGATGGGAAAGATTTAGCGAGTTTTAAATTTTGCGTGAGTTGAAATAAACCTGATTTTCTCTCGACCTTTCGGTCTCTTCTAATTTCTGAAATAGTTGATAGAGAAATCTTCCTTCGAAACTATTATTCAACAGCGAAACTACTATGATATGAATTCGCATTCACTTTCTAGGTTAAAAGATTTTTTTTCTCTTAACTCGTTTGTTGATTCCCGAGAAGTTTAAGTGGATGCTGAATAATATAAGAAAGAAAAAAAACAACAACAATTCCTTGAATGTGAAAAACTGTTTGGGATATCGAAAATGTTGCCACATACTTTCTTTCTACTTTCAATTTCGCGATATTACCGTATCTGTCACCTCGTGGAGCATATAAAAACATCTAGGACCACGCAAATACACCACCATTCCTCTCTTCTCGATGATATCCTGCTAGTTTTAGGGCCATTTTCATAGTTGTCACTTAAAGGATAAGAAAATACTTAAGCTATAAGAAGTTACTTTTGATAAGGAAATGCTTATACACATTTGGTATTCATGGACGATACTTATAATAAGTACGATGCGAGCAGTGTCTCGTGTGGCAACAGTGTATTGGCTGTTTCACAGCTTCTTAAATCTTGTCAGAAGCGCTCCATTAAACTGGCCGTGAACTACCATATGCGTGCGCCCGTGAGGTAACTTAACCTACACAGTTCCTTAAATAGTGCCAGTATCTTAAACAAAGGCTTAAATGTGGTGAAATCAGTAAATATCTAGTTAGTTAGAGGTGGTTTTAGCCACCAATGTTACCAAAAAGTGTACAACAAAAGTCTTAGTAAAACGATATTTTTTCTTAAATTCTTGATCGTTGTGCATTTTCAACGGGTTTCGCATGCCACGTAAATATCGCTTGTTGCTACAAAGAAAGATGCCACTGTAAAAACCCTTATAATCTTTGAAATAGTCGTCCATTCCATTTCTTTTAAATTACGACAATTTTGAACGCATCAAGAGAGGCTTCACTTATAGATATAAGTGAAAGTTGGACCTTCCTTATAGTTATAAGGATTTTCTTATGTGGATGCTACTATGAGTTGGAAATCGTTATAAGGAACTCCTTGAGATTTTCCTTATTATAAGTCACGACTATGAATATGGCCCTTAGAGTAGTTCCGGATTCGGAAGACGTTTCCACTCAGCATCATCTGTTCCGCCTACGCGATGTACGGCTGCAGGGGGAGGGGGGTGGCGGCGGCGGCACGCCAGGTGGCACGTGGGGGCGTCGCCGCCCACGTGCGCCGCGCGCAGGGGTGGTAGTGTGCGTCGGCACGTGCACTGTGACGTCAGAGGGTCACGCGCTCAACCCGCCGCCAGACCGCGCCGCCAGCTGACACCCCCACTCAGCGCACTTGTTCGCACCCCTCGCGTCCCCGGCCGCGGCGGCGCGGGCCTGGCGGCCGCAGCCGCGATGCGCTGCGATATGACACGACCCGATACGGCGCCCGCCGCGCGAGGATCCCTTCGGCCGTTCGCTTCGGATGCGGCAGACGGGACCGTTCAGATGCGCGAAATCCGATAGATTCAAAGGGGTAACGGACAGACGGAGATCCGCTTCGGAAGCGCGCAGATAGATTCAGATGTGGGTAGACGGACAGCCGGAGATCCGCTTCGGAAGCGCGCAGATAGATTCAGATGCGGGTAGACGGACAGCCGGAGATCCGCTTCGGAAGCGCGCAGATAGATTCAGATGCGGGTAGACGGACAGCCGGTGTTCCGCTTCGGATGTGCGCAGACGGAGCTCCGGTTCGGATGGGCGCAGTCGGAAATCCGCTTCCGATGCGCGCAGACGGGGATCCGCTTCGGATGTGGGCTGTCAAAGATGCGCTTTGGAAGAGCGCAGAGGGAAATCCGCGCAAAACGCGCATCCGGTCCAGCGGTGAGCATTGGAAGAAGTCGCCACCAGCGCATAGCTTCCCCGTCGCTGGGTGTCGCTGCTCAAGCACATGGGACTGGTTGCGGGCAAATCCGCGGGAACTTGCGGGATAGTTTCCTCAAGGTTCTTACTTTCGCACGGCTCTCATTCGGTCACCTCCGCCCGTGGATGGATTTGGGAGAACACCTACAATCCCAAAATATATTTTGTGCAGAACTTCATATTTTCACCTAATACGCATTTGAAACGAGAAAAGGTTCGCTCAACGCATCATGATAAAAATTATACATCACAGACGTCCTTGCTCTCATATCCCATGAAATTCACCAGATATTTATTCTTTTACACTTACAAAAATCCATTAAATATTTATGGGGTTGGAAAACAATTTTTTTGTGTTTCATCCTCGCGTAACCATGAATTGAATTTTCGAGACTTTTAACGATATCACCTACAGTCCTTGGTACTTCCTTCCATGAAAAACTACTTAATTCTTGTTCCTCGCTTCGTTTAGTAAAAAAAGCATTCACTTTTTAGCCAGAAATTAGTATTAATTTAATTAGTTTCAATACAGTCACCAACGTTAGACACTGCGCCCGGGCCACCATAAAAATTCGATCAATCCAAATGAAAACATGAGTTTTCTGAAGCCACATTTGCATATTTTTCCAAATTTTGATTTGACTTTTTGAGGATCATAACTCATTTTAGCTGTTTTTCGATTCTATTCCGCGTGATTCACTCAGAAATGATTAGAAACGGATATATGTATTAAAACAATGATGTTAAGAAATGAGGAATAAGATAGGTTAAAACGTAAGAATCCGGGCTCTAATCGCCATATCTCAACCTGCGCGCTGCCCCGGAGAGATGACCGGCCTCAGAGGCTCGATGGCGGCCGCAACAAGGAAATGTGTGAGCTCACACCGTCATTGTGTTATTTTTCTGCAATTTTAGACCAATTTTTTTCTGCAAATAAAGTCGGCTTTGGCATATGGGGACACCATTGCTAACACTGGGAAGATTCCCAAGTAGCGCCAGAGGAGGGTAACCGCAACTCCCAGCATTTCAGAACCAACGAACAGAACTAATAAGCAAGTACTCTTGGACCGTGAAAAGGACTTTCCGGAAGCTGCGAATGCGGTAACTGCGGAGCAGGCGGAAAACAGTTGGCAACGAGGAGCCCTGGATTTCTAGACAGTGGCATCGCTTATTGCTACGTTGCACTTGGTAGATCGAAATGCTGCTTTCGCCTAGTTGTTTATCCTTCTCTCCTGTGCTGCTTCAAATATGAAAGATAACGTTTCAACTCTAGCGCAATTTAAGAGATTCAGCATTGATCGAAAGACGAATATTGCAGGGATTTAATTGGCGATGGAGTGAAATTGAGTAATTACACGAGTAGAGATTCCTTCTTTACTACTGACCAGTTTAAAATCTTCCTTGTGTATTATCGTCTAGGACAGCGGTTCCCAAACTCTGTCCCGGTAGTTTTTTGTTCAGACATTGTAGGGGTTCCGTGAATTTTCTACTCAAATTTAAAACAAATTTTGAAATAAAATTATTATTTTTCTGGATTACTTTGACGACCAAGCATGAAATGCATCGCATCATTGACCCCAAACCTTCCATGCGAGGATTTAACGGGAAAACGCACATATCCTCGATTATTCGATTATCCTAGCTATTTTGAGATCCTTTTTTCGAAGTAGCGTCATAATGACCAAGGAAAATTCAGGATGGAGTAACAAGCTCGCGGGATCAATGGATCACCTTGACCCTCACATTTGGCTTTACAAACCATTGTCAATTGCATTTCAAGTACTCGTAAATGACGTATTTCTTGCATGCAATGAAGAAGACCTCCATCTACATCTTTGTTATCGATTTTGTTTTGTAATGTTTCTATTTATTTCGAATTTGTAATTGAAGAATCATTAAACTCATTAACAAAATTAAAATCATTAACAAAGTTAAAGTAATACAATCAATGTTTCTCATACTTTTGAAAAAGTGGTATTACAAAAGAAAAACAGAATATAATGCCACAAACATTAACTTGGCACATTGTAATTAATTCGATGCAATATTTGTAGAAATTATTTTGACCTTATCTTCTAAAAAATAATAAAATAAAACTAGTTACGAAGGCCGTGAAGTGGTATTTTTTCGAGCGAGCTGGTTTAGCTACTAAGGCGGATTGGAGAGTAGTCGAGAATGAAAATATTCTCAGCTCGAAAAAGTCACTTCGCGGCCGAAGTGAAAACATTTATTTTGCACACTCACCTCCGACATAAATTTCCTTAGTTTGCAATCTACCTCATGATGAAGTAATCCTCGTATCGTCATCAGAAAGATCGCAAACTGAAACAAAAGGAGTGAATTTCCCATAAACCCACTAGAGGCGTAGTCGCAGTAAGTGACAGACGTTTCAATTCTCAGCGTCACTAATGCGTCGTTTCATTTAGTATTTGTGTACTGTGTTGGTGTTACATGCGGGATTTTATCACATAGGTTGAAAAAATTTCCGCGTAGGCTATAAATTTAAAGCTTTTCGTAATATAAATTGTCCATGAAGTTCAACTTCAGAGGTAAGTGTGCTGCACATGTAAAGGAATAAACTCCAAAATAATAAACAAAAGTAGAAGAGCGAGGGGTGAGTGTAACACTTGACTAGAGTTCTAAAAGAAGCTATGAAAGCCCAATTGTTACCAAGTGACGAACCTCATTGGACTTGCAATGAACAATGGCGAGAAGTGGAGAGAACAAACTGCATAGAAACGCAACGCAGCACTTACGTCATTGCATAATGAGAACACACAGGAAGTAACACGTCATCGTTCTTCTCTCTGTCGAGTGCTGAGTATGGACCAAACGCCAAGTTCTTGTTCTTTTGTTAGCTAAGCAATCATATACTGCGCCTTTTTACACGAACCCAAGATAATACGATATGCAAAATGGGAATCTCTACTTCATATAAAGTTTCCCTCGATGCCATTCAAATAAAATTTGATGAAATGTTCGTAATTCTAGTTTTATAGTCACGCACACGTTTATGAATAAGATAAGTTTAAACATTTTTGTGAATGCAAATGAAGTATTAAATATCTTTCGACAATGGACTATTTATTAGGAGTGGAAGCATATTAAATGGTGGCAAGCACAGCACTATTTTCTTTTGCTTTAACCTATAAAGAATTTTCTTTATTAACCTAACGTTCTTCACTATCATGAATTAAAACTCGCACATCCGTTCTCATTTAATTGGTATTACTTCGGAAAAGATGTCTTAAGAAAAAACAAGACGAACTTTTAAAAAGGATAGACGTAATACCGCTATATTAAAGGAGATTGATCCCAGTGAGTCAGTTGGCGGACTTCAGAAATTTTCATGGAGAAGAGTTCATAAGCGTCAATAAACTAATTCCAGAGGGCCGAATTTTGTTAGCAAATGATATGTTCATGAATCGCGTTCTTAGTCATAAAATAGAAGTAGAAATTCAAGAACTATACTCGGCTGCGAGTGCAGCGAACAGATAGCAGCCAGAGGCCCGCGTAGGGAGATCTCCGCCCTGAGGCGTAGCGTAGGCGTCAGCCGCTTGGGGCGGAGGACAATTTCGCTGCCCCCTCATTTAGGTATTTCAATTTAAAATTGAAAAAATACAGTAATTCTAAAGAACTTTTTGCCAAGAACAATCATCATTATTGTGTAGTGTACAGGTTTCTAATAAATAGTCATGTACATATGTTTTACAATATAATAATCACTATATCTTTATTTAAAGAAACCGTCAAAGAATAACTAATGAAAGATTCCGTGTGACAAAAATATGAAATGAAATTTTTACAATATTATATTATTATTATTATTATTATTATTATTATTATTATTATTATTATTCATTGTGAATTTTTGCCCACCCTAAAATTTCCGCCCGGGGCAGGCCGCCCTATCTACGCTTCGCCACTGTCTTAGTCGCCGCCACGTGAAAAGAAAGATTTTAAAAATGATAATTTGTAACTAAATTCCATAATCAAAATATTACTGGGAGCTACAACAATGTATACAAAATGCACAGAACTGTTGCAGTCATTTTCAAAGTATATGTAAAGTCAAGGTGATTTAAAGGCGGTAAAATGGTTTTTGTTTTGTTAACTGCAGCCCAGCTGTCGAAAAAATCTGAAACAAACTCACAATAATTTGTGTTTTAAGAGGAACGTTCGAGATTTTTTCGAGTATGTTCGATGGTTCCAAGACAATAAAAAAATTGTTTTTTTTATTCAAAAATATTTTTTGTTTGAATTTGTCTCTGAAAAAATATCAAGCAATATTTTTCTGATTGTATTAATTGTCTTCTCATTTATCGCATTTTTCAGTCAGATAAAATAGAGTTAAGTTGCCGAAAAAAATTAAAATAAAAAAAACACGTTTTTGGCTGTACAGGGGTGTGGGTGGTAGGGCGGTGACTAAGAAACCTTTCAAAATATTATTTTTAAATTAATATAAATTTTATTAGTAATGGAAACACGGAATGAATGATGGGCGCAATACATTTGCTGAATACTTAATGGTACTGAAAAAATGATGAATGCTGATACTGAAATGATACTGTGTGTGAGAGAGGGTAGTAATGTTGACATTATCTGCGATGTTGTTATAGTGAAGTTGTTAATTAGCTTTACAATTATGTCATAGCGATCATTTTTTTCGATATTCTTGCGCAAAAATGAATATTCAAAACAGAAATAACAAATATATTAAATCAACATTGCAATGTAATTACAATAGTAATGAGAATATACTCAACAAGAACACCGAACAAAAACGTAATGAACATGATTGTTACGAATTCTCACTATTGTTTCAGATTGTTTTCTTGAAGCCACGTTCTACTCAGTATTTTTCTTATAGTTTTTTTTCGATGTGTTATAAAAGATGAGTCTTTAAAATTTTGTTATTGATTTAATATTTGTTTACATATTAAAAGTTCAACATCGAATACAAAAAGTGCAACAATATGCTAACCATCCATGTAACGTACCAGCGCGCGAGTTTCAAAAACGACGCACAAGTACAATGAGTATAGTAAGATACAAAATAAACTATACCGTCGCAGCGTTAACACGTATCTCGTTCGTAATCTGCGAGAAGATTAAACCCCACATTTATGCACTACTTGCGACGCCGTTCAGATACAATGGTCATCCAGATCATTCAGCGTCGATTCATTACATTCTTTATTTTATTGTCAAGGAAAGACCATAAACTTGTCAGTCTTACAATCACATATGACACTAAACACGGATAGCATGTGTTCTTTACCTTTGACATTTTCGTTCACGTCGCAAGGTGAAGGGAGGGGTGGTTTGTGAAAGCATTCTTCACAGGTTTTTCCAAGATGTTTAACCTTGAATGGAATCATTCACAGAGTTACTCTATTACGAGTGGCAGTGCTGACTGGCAATTGCCCACATGAACCCAGGAACCGACAATATTTGCAGCACAGCCAACGTTCCTAACGCACGCTCACAAGGTCTTCGCCCAGACCGGCAAGAATGCCCGTCGCGACTTTAAAAGTCAAGGATAACCGGTTAAAAATATTACGATTAGGAACCAGGAAGATTAGGTAATGGATGCATATTTTGCATTGTCAGTATAATTTGGCTTCTGAAATCACATCGAACCTCTGCGAATTAAGGGCGGCATATGTGTCCGAACAATTGAAAAAATATTGTATTGTCTTTTAAGAATATTTCTTGAATGATGACAATGAACGGGGAAGCGGGAACGAATTCGTTTTATGTGTTAATTTATTCCCAGATCGAAATGTTGATAAGCAGGATAATTTGTTAAAGAGTTGAAGAAATTAGAAGATTGATTAGTGATAAATGTCTTAATTAGTTCTATTTGTAATTCTTTATGTATCTGTTTGTTGGAGATGAACCATTCAGCCTTTAGAATTCTCCGTAAAAATTTATTTTGAATAGTTTGTATTTTCGTGTTTGACGCAGATGCATTACACCAAATTGGGCATGCGTATGTACGTGATGGTCTTATTATTGCTTTGGATATTGATATATCACAATCAATTTGTAATTTTGAAATTTTATTAGATAAGGAGTATAATTTTGATATTTTTGGTAAGTTTTATTGGTAATATTTTGAATATGTGTTTTCCCAGGTTAATTGACGGTCGAAACAGAGTCCTAAAAATGGAATATGATTTTGTATCCAGGGTATATTTATATTGTTTATTTTGAGACATAATGAGTTAGTAGGTCTGCACAGTGTGAACATTTTTGTTTGTGTTTAAAATGGATTTATTATTACTCTCCACTGTTGAGTCCTTTTAAGATATTCTGCGATGCGACCCATTCTACAAATATTGATCGTTCGCTTGTGGCAGCATGAAATGAAATTCGTCCTAAAAACTTGCGCTGGTGGTATGCTCCAATTAAAGGAGTCGATTTAGTGAAAGTTGAAAACGTTCTGCAATTTTTCCTGTGACTGACTTTTGGGAAGAACGCTGCCCTAGAAGAATCCATAAGAAGTAGCCGCATTACTGCTTTGTTCATTGAACGCAAGGCATTCCTCCTTATGAAGGGAACATATTTTTGGGAAGTGATTTTCAAAGACACCGCTGGGTGAATCAACAGAAGATCGCGTTGTCAGTTGTTTTTTACATTTTGGGTATTTTGCCCTTCTAAAAATTAAATTATTTCCTTTCACACTATACTGTTATTGCATTTTATTTCGTCACGCAATTTGTCACTCAATATTACTAATTAAGCACGCTCTTCTCCATTTCCAAATAAAATTGCGACATTGGACACTTACTTTATATCTGTGAAATAAATTGTGTTAATGGAATATTTGTAAAACTCACATCGTGTATGTATCCGATATTTTTAACGTTGGATTTTCAGAGTTCAATTAAGTTTTGTAATACAAAAAATGTATTGTGAAATTCATACATTCATTCTCGCCTTTCTTTAAAAGGTTAACATTTTTGGAAAATAGAATTTTAGGAGTATAAACATTGTTTTGGGATTTTCTTTAGGAACTTCATAACGCCTTTCGAAATTATATGATTTCCTGACAATCCCCCATTCTAATGGTCAATCCTCCATAGATATAAGCATTAAAAAATAATAGTAAAATAGTGATGTTATATTCAGGATAAATACATTCATGATTAAAAGAAAATACGAAACACGCATTTGAAATTGTTACAAATTTATTAGGCATTCGCGCATTTAAATAACAAAATTATGAAACCTCCGAATACTTTTCATTATAATGAGAACAAACGAGACCCCCTCAAACTTTTTATTGTGGATTTGGAAAAAACCTACGATTCTTCTAACAATTTCCTCAAAATTTCGTTTTGAAATAAAAGTAATGGAGACATAATCATGCAGAAAGATTCGTAAAATCGACCAACGGATAAATGCTTCTACTTGAAAGTATGTTGAACAGTTTCAACAAAATGAAATGTGCCGAAATACAAAATGTCAGCAAATTTGGATAGAATAGACATAGACATGTAAATATCACTCTGGTATCAATATACAACGCCTTATAACAATATTTTCAGTCTTGTGTAGTTCAGAAAAGCTTAAAATACTTAAAAATGTCCCACCATTGCATTCGAATTTAGTCCATGCCGTACCAATCGATAAACCTGAATGAAATCAAGTTATTGTGGTTCATGCGTACTTGTGTTTTATTTAAATTGCAGAAAATTTGTTCTTGAAGTGCAATCTAACGCGCAAATGGAGTAAATGATACTATCAGAGCGAAGAGAAATAACACTACCGACGACTCATCGTAACTGATTGTTGGGACAAATTTGTACATCATGATCACGGATGTTTTTCATTTGCACCGTAAGTGTGTAGCGGCGCATTACCCAAGCTCCCACAACAGCCTTCCAATCGCCTCGGAGGCGTAAACAGAACTCGGGCGCCGACCCATCCCATCCACATCAGGCGACTCACGCGAAGCGTCATCGGCGCTTTGCGCGTGCATTTCTTCGCGGAAGGTGCGGCTCGCAGATGTAAACGAGAGCGCTGTTCGCCGCAGGCTGACAAACTTGACCTTCCCCAACGCTCTCCCGCCTGCGGAAGGCAGCGACGTCAGTTTGCACCGCATCTGAATTCCGGATCACGTCGCTCCATCAGGCGCCGCAATCCGCAGCCGCGGCCTATCGGGACGCGCCGCCAACCAACGCTCTGCATCGCGGCGCCAAGGCCGCGAGTAGAGAGCGCGCGAGATATCTATGCACTCGAACTCTATACTTGGATTTTTAACGTGGCATCTGAAGGTCACGCGCGAAAGAGGGAGAGGGAAGGCAAACTCCAATACGGAACCGCAAAAGTCGGAGCTGTAGTGACATTACACCTCCCCATTGGAGTCTCTTCCCTCTCCCTCTTTTCGTGCGTGACCTAGAGATGCCACGTTAACAAAACCCATGTGTACACTGCGATTTATTCAGAGCTGCCTCTGACAGGTCATCAGCTGTTACGGTGCCATCCAATCAGGACCTTATTGTCACAACAGTGTAGTCACTATGGTGGTGTTCAACCTTCCGATTGGATGACATAGTAACAGCTGATTTACGTCAGAGGCAGCTCTGAATAAATCCAAGTACAAAGCGCGAAAGAGACACGTGATGGTCTTTCCACCACGAGCGCGAGTAACACACACGACACGAGACTGTGCAAGCGCAGTAGAGCCACCCACGCATCCTATCGCTGTTCAGAAAACTTAAGCCTAATGCGACCTAGGGATTGTAATCCCCCAGATATTTGTTTTGTCTGTTTAGTATTTTTTAAACATTTTTTTAGTGATTTCTTCCACGAATTATAAATGGAATTTTATGGAATTTTATTTCGTGCGAAGCTGCCTGTCAAAAAGCTAAGAAGTCGATGTTTTTGAGACGGCATTCAGTGTATCCACTTCCCTCCTCCGTGACGTCAGCAGCGTGCACAAATGCCGCGCGCGAAGTTACAATCACGCGCGGTTGGCAGGCTCTGCTTCCAGAAGCTTCCACGCGCGGGCTGGCCGGAGACCGTCGCGCCGGCCGCCGCCGCCGCGCGTTGTGTAACGCCCATGGTCACAGGCCTCAGGTGTCCTTGCCGCGGAGCAAGCGGGGAGAGAGCGGCGCGGCGCGGCGGTCCCGTTGATGGATGGACCGCGTGGGAGGGAGCGGGGAGGGAGGGGTGGGCGGCGTGCAAATGTGCACCTTTCTCTGTCGGAGCCAGGAGCTTTAAATAAACAACGCGCGCGCGTGCTCGCGTAGAAAACAAGTGAGCGAGGCTGGAGCGGCTGTGCACTTCCTCCTCGGGGTGCCAACCATTCCCAATATGAGCGCATGGGATGGGAGGAACTGATGTTTCGGTTTGCTTGTAGGTATTCATGGTTAGTGTTCATCTCAGAGCTTACTAGTTGTGTTGAAACGTTCCCGTTTCTCGACTACATTTTCAAAGTGAACACAGAGAGGAACAACTTTATAAACGAATATGCCCACAAAAATCAGATTGTATTGGTATTGACAGCCACAGTAAATTGTTTTTTTAATGGAAGTTATTAGTGTATTATTATTATTAATTATTATTATTATTATTATTATTATTATTTTATTGTCATCATTATTATTACGTTCCTTTACTCCAGTGACGTCAAGGTTGACTACTGGTGGCAGTAGCACGGCTCACGCCACTTGCCACGAGCTTATCAGCGCTACTAGTGTGTACGGGAACGCTCTTACATCACATAACAGTATGTTTTCAGCTTTCCTCTGGGAGTAGAGTAGAATCGCGATAATCTGAGATAGTTGGAGCTGAAGCTACCTCGGATTAAAAAACCCTCTGATGACACGTAAAAAACGAAAATACATAAGGAATTTTCAACTACAATATAATAAGTGCAGATGCTATTAAAGTTACAGATACATACATACATAAGCGCGAACTGATCAGAACAGTGAAGTAGAAAGACACACTGAAACCGACCGCCGTACATCAGGTTTCCTCGGATTACATGGAATATAGGATTAGGGAGGCTCGGATTTCCGCAACTCTACTGCATGTACAGTATTTATGTACTCTACTGTATGTAGCAATGGCGCAGTCGAAATCTGCAGCAGCTGATAGTCGAATCATGTGTATTATTTTAAACACACGAAGAGGATGTATACAGAAGCGTAAATAAAAATATTAATAATGAAAACAAACCTAATTTAATTTACTTTTCACACTTCAACCTCATTACCTGAGGTGGCTCTCTGCGTGGCGCAGAGATTTCATTGTGCCTCCCTTGTCACCTGGTGTGCTCATACAGGCAGAAACTACATTTCGATTTGAATACAGTGACTTCTGAGAGATCGTCTGATAGAAGGGTTTATCCAATCGGGAACTTCGTTTCGACGTCAGTTTTTGGTATCGAAGCGTCACAGTAGGTGATCTGTCAGAAGTCACTATTTAAATTTAAGTATACGTACGTTGACATCACGTACTGCTTTACACGGTTAAGACTTTGTACATTTCTTCATTCCACGAAACAAAAAATGTACTTAAGGCCGAATTTCAGGTCTAATTACATTTGCCTAGTATGATCGATGAAACGGTGAGAAAGATTTCCAACATACTCAACAATTTGGTCTAAAGAGGGAGCTTTGCCTGACTTTGTGGTGGCCCTGAGGAGTTTGCTAAAAGTGCCGCGACAAAGTTAGGGGGGATTGTAAATGGAAGCAGCCTTGCCCAGCTTGCTAGGTGTCTTGCTGGTTCGCGAGAAAAAATGAGGCCGAAAGACCGAACATTTTTCTTCCATGTCGTTTCTCGAATGGTACTGAATAATGGAAGCATGAGAGTAGTTACAATGAAGAAATTAGAAATGGTTTTTATCTGCATAATAAAGGAAAAACCTACGGAGTTCGAAATTTGAAAAACAAAAAGTTAACACTGTATTATGTAACATAATTTCCGATGTATATTGTAACTTAAATATCAACACTCTAGCACCTAGTATAGTAGTAGCACTTGTAATGATGATTGAAATATTCGAAGGACCATTATACTGACAAGAAATCATTTTCACAAGCTTTACTTCGAAGAGAGATCCCAACTGTAGGATTACGAATCTACAGAGGGATAGATGAACTTGTAAAACCATAAAAATTAAGTTACAAACCTATCATCTTTTATCAATTAAATACATTTCTAAGACTGGAAAACCTTTGCTCAAAGCCAATTCTCGTAAAACTATTACATCAACACAAATTCAACAACCCAAAATTGCGTTTCGTACTGAGAGAAATTGTAGCTAGCTATTCAAAATTCATGACATTCTAGAAAAGAATTCAACGCATGTACGCAGTGACATTCAATGCTGCATCTGAAGTTCAGATACAACAAATAGCTCGCCGCGATCACGTTTACACAAAAAACTACTAATGTGGCTATTTGTACCATTTCGACTGTATAATTCTAAACAACCTGTAACAAGTATTGTATTATCAGCGCATCGTCTCGCTAGCTGTGCTTCGCTCGTTGCACGAGAGGATTGTTATTGACTAAATTTTATATGCAAATTTTAGATTAGTTTTCAATCAAAATAGTTTCTATTACATGGAGCGAGAATTTCGGTTGTATCAGTTTTGCTCTCACAATGCTCGTTGAATATTTATTCTTAACTAATTCTGGATAGAAGTGGTTGTATCAGACTCAAGAAAACGTGCGACGTCAATACTTCTGGGTATCCACTTCTCAGTCGGTTTTCGTCCAGTTTCTGATCCTTTGAGCTAATGCTCAGATGGCCTCTTGTTTTGCTTCTGGACATAAATGTAACTTCATTATCAGTGCACGTCTTCCAGAATTCAGTGATAAATATAGTTATTCAAATTATCGTTCTCCATGTTTTCGCGGCAGGAAGTATTATTCCTTCACGAAGAACGTGATGAGGGATAACAGCCCAAATTTATTGCTGATTTTCCCTTGAAAATAGATTTTATTACATCGGAGCGAATATTTTGTTAACAATCATTACAAAAACGCTAATTTTCGTTCTGTATTAAAAATTCAAGTACTATATGGCTTAGGGTAAGGATTACAGAATTATGAAAACGTGCACAGAATTCACTTCTTCGGTCACACACAGTTTTTAAATGTTTTTGATGGAAAATAAGTAAATAATTAAATAAATTTACAAAAAAGACTCAGCAACATATACAACATTCTCGTTTTATCTGTAATGGACACGTAAAACTCGAATTACAATATTCCAAAATGTATCCAGCTAATATAATCGGCTATCTCGCGGAAGACTCGCTTCAATAATAGAAAGGTGGAAAATAAAAAATTTCAACTATCGCAAGTTGACATATTTTAATGATAATCGAACCAAAGCCATTTTTGTTAGCGTACTTTGATCACCTCGAGAAAAGCAAAAATTTTGTTTCCATCAACCAAATAGTGGTTTGATCACATTGTCATTCGGAAAGTTTTCCCAAAAGTAACGACAACTACCCCTATTTCGAAAAAACTGTCCATGAAAAAATTAAAAATCTAATATTGAGAAATACATTGCACTGAGAAATATATCTTTCGCTTTGGCACTGAAGGCGTAAAAACAAGTTACAAAAACATTTAAATTGTTTCATCTAACGCAGAATCCGCGAAAAAATCATATTTTCAAAATAAGTGTGTATTTCACTAGGATTTCATTACGAAAAAAATCATTTACCAATACATACCATCGGGAAACTAATAATTTATAAAATGTCAGTTTAATTTAATATGTTACAATATAGGTTTATACCACCAATTTATTCTTAACGCAAAAGTTGTTTGCTCTTGCGAACAGTGTGTATTTATTGTACTGCACTAACCGCACTGTGTTGCATACGTGACAACGAACGCCTTTGGGAATTCTGCGTGGATTTGAAGCAAAATTAACTATTCCACATTTTCATTAGTTGCATTAAACTAGAAAACTGATTTGTTTAAAAATGAGGGCAAGATGTGAATGTTTAGCCATTATTTATGTTATGCAATGTACGCGATTTGATTTGCCGGGTTGATTCTTCAGGTCAAAGGCGTGCGATATACGGCGCGCCAGCTGGAGTCTTCTGAATTCACTCGTCGCGAGATGTGACTAGCAACTGTGAACGATTGCGTAACTCTTTTTAAAAACCTTCCCAGAGGTTTCGTGGAACTGTGTCACTTCTGCCGTACCTCATTCAGGGTCAGTTGTAGACGCGGAATATGTTCTCACATTAGGTTCTACAAAAACCCACGGACGATAATCACAAATCATAAATTAATAATGCAATTCTAACTAATATATTCGAATATTACCACTGTTTTACAATCGTAGTATGTGCCTACTCTTTTATACAGAGTGAGAAATTCAAGACAGGGAAACACCAGCGAGACGCCGAAACACCAGCGCGTTCCTCATAGTTGATGGCCTAAAACTCCAAAAATCTCCAAAAATTATCAATAAAATCTTCTTAAAATATTATAAAATTATAAAAATGACCTAAAACAAAAGAAAAATGACGTAAAAAATGTGATCAGTAGCAGTTCGGATGAACAACTCAAGCTGTTGGATACGTTACTGAATGAAATTGAGGCTTCTTCTAATCGTTCAAGTGAACTCAGCGTTTCACGTTTTGATTTGGACTGATCTTTATCAGAAAATCTCTGTCTTTAGTTATCCCGAAATCGGCCGAAACGGTAATGGCGCTATTAAGCGTCACAGGAACCTCCGATTACATAATTACAACGGCTGGCATTACAATTTCTGTGCGAAGAATGGAATCGGCTACTCAAGAATTCTGTGGAGAGCATTTGTTGCATCTCGTAAATATTATTTGAAGCAAGTACCATTAATATGACATTAAAATCAATTAAATCAGCGAAAAATGCATTAAAGTGGCGGAAAAAGGTAAAAAATGTCTTATTAGTAGAAATCGACAAAAATGACTAATAAAAATGGGTGATTTCCTTTGGTCATGACAAAATTTCTATAGTAAACGACATTGTTTTAAAGTGAAAAGAAAAAAATTACATTTCATTAAAATCCACCCCTACTCATAATATTAGCAATAAATAATTCCTTTGACATTTTAACCTCAAGAAGCATAGATTCCCAAAACGCTTTGATATATTTACAAAAGAGGAAATGCAGATTATTTGATTTGCAGCACGTCCCGCAAACATTCCTCACCTGACAAGAATATTTGCATATTTGAACACATGCGCTACAAGTGCCAGTCAATTACAGGAATGACATTACTTTTTTACTGTCCACTTCTTCATAAATAATATGAGGTCTTCGATTTCACTGTCAAAAAGACAAAATCAGTAAAACATTCTTATAAGCTAAACACTGAGCTAAAAAGCATGCATTGACGGCCTCTCAAACTGTGAAATATGAGGAAAGACGTACAAAATAGAGAGGAGTAACTCTACGAAAGGACCAGTTTGACAGGTCGGGAAACAAATGAATGACCTGTAGAGTGATGGCATTGCAAAAGATGATGAAAAGCGTTTAATAATGCGCTAACTAAACAAAAGAATTGACGAATTGTGGGCATGGGCATAACCCGCAGTTATGTTGTCAGCAGTAGCCAAGCAGTAGCGGACTTAGCCGTTCCTTCTCATAAAAATATCTCTATACTAGGAGGGCACTAGTCCGCAATGATAACAATGAAAGGAATTCAAACAACGTTCACTTGGCTCGAGCACAAAACTGATAAGTTATTATATCTTATTTTCACTTTTACAAAATTATGATCATGGGAATTCTTCATTCACAAATACAACATTGAAAATGTAAATAAATAAATAAATAAATAAATAAATTAAAAAAAGAGTATTAAACATCAATGTTAGAAAAACTTCGGCTTCAATATATCGTTGTTTAAAACATCGAAACCGTAGTCGCATCCCTACTTCCGAAGCAGTTATCTCGTGTACGCACAGCGTGTATCTGCCATTGCGAGGGATATCATCGGCCGCCATCTTCGCCGTCCCGCCCGCTAATGAAGTCGCGCGACGCGGCGACTGCCCCGCCGGCGCGTGCCGCACCGCACGCGCGCCGCCACTAGGGATGGCAAAAAACATCGATTTTTTTAAACATCGATGTTTTTCACTAGAAACGTCGATCTACTAACATCGATATTTTGCTTTCGATGTTTTCTTCACATCGATATTTGTTGCAAAAACTTCGATGATTTTTTATTTTATTTTTAAATAAGGGGGTTTAGGCACATTGTACAGTTGCGACAGTACAGCGATTACATTATAGCGATAATTACAAATAAAAAGAAAAAAAAAAAAAACTAAATGAAATCGTGAAACTCATTTGCTATCTGTTTAACGTTTAAGTCAATGTCAACGTTTACTTTCGTACAGAGAGACGGAGAGAGAGAGAGAGAGAGAGAGAGAGAGAGAGAGAGAGAGAGAGAGAGACGGAGAGAGTCAGAGTGAGAGGGGGCGAGAAAGAACAATTCGTGTAGTAGCAATATATCCCCATTTCTCATATATTGTAAACATTAAATAAGAACTTCATTATTTTCTGAAATACCCTCTTCTCCATTTCGTAATTCATGAAAAATTGCACTTACCAATCTTGATCTTGATCTTTGTCTTTGGATTATCATTCTCTAAGTTCGAAATGACTTCCGTTGAAAAAATATTACTTTGTGTTTTATAACTTTCCGTTCATACATTACCTCCCACTATCTTCAAAATGTTAAACATTTTGAGATTTTATGATTTTTAAAAATTATGTTCGCCTTCTGGTCCGTTTCTGACCACTGTACCCAGCCTCTTCGATGCTCTTGGGACCGGCGTAGGTGGTTCAGAGCATCAAATCATGTCACTGCAGTGCCTCTGACCGGGAGGTCCTAAGATTGAGTCCCGACGGCGACAGGTTAGATAGCTAAGTCGAATTAAGCCGCTCGCTGTCTGGAGGAGAATTCTTGCGACCGGCTGCTCGGATCGGTAGTTTTTCGTGGTTTCTCCGATCAATACCAGGCGAATGGTGGAGCAGTACCCTAACAAATGGATTACAGACTGCGCGATCTTTCCTTCCTCTTCCTTCTTCTAACCTCACCCATTTACACGCAATTACTTTTACATGCACTACAGTACCACACATGCCGGAAGACCGGTCGGGAGCTTAGAGCTTGTCCCGGCAGGGCGATGGTTGATGGCAGACACCTGGTTGGGGAAAATCAACGCAAGCTGGCGTAGGTCGGCACCGGATCTCGCCATCCAGCGGGGGAAGGTCACCGCCACCTCCCACGACAAAAGCATGCACTACACTTACAGGACTAATGACAGTAGTTGACGCACCTGGAAATACGAATTAATCAATCGATGCTCTCGGGTACGTTCTTGCAGCTGCTAAAGGATTATGCAGCAGTTATGTTCATTTCGTAATGAGGCTGTTGCCTTTTTTCTGGACCGAAATGTTGCTTCAGTGTTTTGTTGTGCGGGTTGACAGGAAGAATTGTAAATGAAAACCCGTACATAGCTGAGTAATTATGCCAAGATATTTGTGACCCTGACAGAGAATATAAATTTATGTTATTGAAATAATGCAGATAAAGGTACTTATGGTAACGACGAAATAAGCTAGAAAACCGAGAATTAGTTTAGCTTCAGCGGTATTCGAGACAAAGAAGAGTAACCCTCTTTGTATTTACACAAGCGGATTGGTAAATTTTGTGACGTTTTTAGTGGATATATTAGCTATTAAAATGATAGCTGCATTGAAAGAAATGATTGAGATATCGAAATAGTACATAGTTGCTTCACTAAAGGTAAACATATTGACGTTAATAATTTTCATTAATACGAAAATGCTTATAACGTAAGAACAAAAAGCATCTTTGTCGCGCTTCTTCTTGAGAAAATCGTCTCAAAGCGTCTATGAGAGGCGCTGTTTGAAAGGAGATGGTTAAATAAAAATAGAGAGGTTCAAGCGTATGATTGTATGAGCGATTTTTTCCCCTTAGGACTGCGTAATCTATTTATTTCGCGATGATTTTATAGTTTGCACATGATTTGATTGGCACAAGGGTCATCAAGCTACAAGTCAGTGAACGGTTGAGCTACAAGATAACAGTATGCAATTACATCAATATGTACTGATGTTACAATTGTTAATTTCTAGCGGCACTATGCGAGCGAATCGTGTGATGTTTCCTTGAAGTGAAAGTAAGTTATCATGGTGTTTGGTTATTCTAACGATTTCTTGGGTTACCGCCATATTCTACAATTTTTATTAGAAAGAAAAAATCTCTTGAAAAACAAATTATATACTATATTCGTTTAATTTTCTTATGTTCTCGTGGTATCTGATTGAACCATTATTACCGAAGACGATCAAATTCCACAAGAATCTTCAGGCTGCTTATAAATAATTCGGCACGCTTTTATTTTGAAAGTCTTCAAAAACCGCTGGCACATTTGACGTGCTGACAAAACAACGCTAGAAACAGAATTTCCTTACATGTGAGCTTGAAAACTGACCCATCCGACAAAAGAAAAATAAACAAAACTGTCCAATATCTTTTTATGTAACCAGTCGCGAAATCTGGACACAGAATTTTGCCATTTTCATCTCAGGATATTAAAACTCTTGATACCAAGATACCGATATCTTATTATTTTTACTTTCCCGTTCGAAGAAGTAAAGTAAATGTTTCGATTGGTTAGTTTGGTTTGGTTTTTTCGTGTTTCCGGGGGCGTCAACTGCTTTGGTCATTAGTCCCGTTAGTGTAGTGCATGTTGTTTCTCGGGAGATGGCTGTGATCTTCGCCCGCTGGATGGCGAGATCCGGCGCCGACCTACCGTCGGCTAGTGAGGTTTCCCCCCCTAACCAGGACTCCCCCACCAGCGGGGCACCGCCCCAGCCGGGATAAGCTCTAAGCTCCCGATCGGTCTCCCGGAATATGTGGTAGTGTAGTGCATGTTAGTGTAAGTGTGAGGCGCTAGGACAAGGAAGAGGAAGGAAAGTTCGCGCGTGGTCCGTGGCCCGTTTGGTAGGTACTGCTCCGGGATTCGCCTGGTGTTGATCGGAAAACTATCGATCAGAGCAGCCGGCCGCTAGAATTCTCCTCCAGGCAGCGATTGAATTCGACCTAGCTGAAAAGCTAGTGTCGAAAATCCTGCCGCAGTCAGGACTCGAACCTAGGACCTCCCGGTCAGAGGCGCTGCAGTGGCATCAGTTGATGCACTGAGCTACCACTCCCGATGTAAATGTTTCGGGAAAAAGGGTCGATATTTTGACAGAAATACACTTTTGTGGGTCCCAGATTCGGAAAATTTGTGTATACACGTTGTTTAATTCTTTCTCGCAAACGTAATATTTTTTATTGTTTCATTTCGAGGGGAATACATGGTCCAATTTTTACAGCATTGTCACATGCATTGATACAGGTGTTATCGTGCTCACTAGTTCTGCAAATAATTTATATTGAATTTATACATAAAAATGTTCAATCTCCTTCCCAGTATTTTTTCTATTTTTAACCGGCGTTTATGGTTGACAAGTTTTCTCTTCGGCTCAGTCTTCGACAAAAATCACCGTGTTGTTACTGAAAGAAATTGCATTTCACTGAATTAAGAATCGATGACGATTTATAATTGATTTTCGATTATGTAATTAGATTGTAATGCATCAGTAGCGTGACGTACTATTCATTTCTATGAATTTCATTTAATCGACAATTCAATAACTTCCTCATATACGATAGTCGTGTAATTACGTGACTATCCATTACTTGCTAAGAAAAACGAGGACAACACTACAATTGCACATACATTTCCCTGGACTACGCTCCACCGATTTCGGAAGTGACGGGCAAAACCTGGTTTATGGAATCTGACTTACATTTAAAAGGTCGAAATTTACTGCATTAGAGTGTATACAGAATGTCGGCAGGAATTTTAAATGACGTCATTTAAAGCACATGTACTCATAAATGCAATAATGTGAACAAATCGCCGGTAACGTAAATATTAACGACGTGAGAATCTAGCCAAAAAAATTGAACTTTTGTAATTTTCATAAAAGCGAAATAATTCGGAAAATGCCGTCTATGTCATCTAATAGAGTACATTTAGCACCCTCCCCACCAAAAGTTTAAAGAAAATATTTGGAGCGGTTTTTGAGTATAACTTGTTTTTGTTATTTTTAAAATTGCACAAATTGCACGAAATACTGCGCAAAAACTACTAACAGTTTTTAAAAATGTACATGACTCAATGAAAGAACTAATTATGGACAAAAAGTTTTATTTGAATAAAAAATCTTTAATTTTGTAGTCCCAGGAAGAAAACTTCAAACTTTTGAAATTTTGGAAAATTCACAGTTAACCGTGAAAGTCTGGCCTATGCCACCTTTATTTTATTATATTCGTATTTGTATTCGTATGTGTATTTTACTATATTCGTACAAGAAATTTAAAGACATAATTTGGAGTCGTTTTTGAGAAAATGTTGAAAATGTCGTAGGGGCTTCATGTAAAGTACCCCCAAATTTTATAGAATGTTTTTCAAAATATCAAAGCCTCGACTAGAACCAAATGGACAGGGGTTTCCTCAATTTGAAAGAAATCATACGTATAGTTTAGGCGCGAGTGGTGTTCACAGACGGATGGATCGACGGACAGATGTTTTGCCGTCAATTGTTTTTTCGTTATGAAAGACCCACAAAACGGATTCTGGCCCTGTTAAAGGATTTTTTTCTTAATTTAGCAACTGGATTTATCCACTTTTTCGTTATCGAGGTGCGGCAATGAATTTTTTTGCCGAAAATCCGTCGTTTTTTGTTGTAGATTAAAAGCCTTTTAATAGATTATTCATTTATTATTCTTGAAATGATTACATTTTACGTTCTAGTATAATACAAACTCCACACACGAATTACTTATTCGACCATTCATCAAAAAACAATTGTACCTCGACAACTAATATAACCCCGGTTGCTTCGTAACAACGTAACTTCGTTTCGTTTTATTCTCTTGAGTAACATGAATACCATAATTTTTTTTGCACTGCATTATATAACTTTCTCTACAAATATTACTTCGAAAATACGTACGTATACGAAAAAGTAAAAATACACCAACAGGCAGTGGCGTAAATTGGGGGAGGGGCGATGGGTCATGGGGAGGCGCGGTCGGCCCCGGATGGCACTATTGTAGGTCTGGCACCACTTTAAATTTTTAATTTTAAACTATGTAGTTCGAATGTTTTAATTCAAATTGAGATAATTTTTTTATTTAATTTTCTATAATGATTTTTAAAATGAAAACTGTTGAAATGCCTTAATTGAAATAAATGTCAATAGTAGATTTTTATGAAATTAAAATGTTCCGTAAGTATCTATTTTAATTAAGAAATGATTTAACATAATAAATTTATATTTAATAAAAATGTGTACAGACATTTCTATAATATAAATTGTTTATGTTGAAGTGGGTGGGAGTGATATCAATTTGACAATAAGCCTCTGCCTATAGGCATTCTAGTGGGCTGTTGCTAAACACTAAAAGAAGTGTTTGATTTGGCCTGTGAATCGACCAAACCTTTTTACAAAAATATATTAATCTGTAGAACCGTTTTAAAGGAACTCCTATTGAAAATATTCCCATGCTTTCGACCAGTCACAATTGGCATAAATGCTTAATTTCTAATAGGAAATTAATCCATCAACGTTATCCGACCTATTTTCCGACCCCGTTCAACTTTCTAGTCGATGGCCATCGTAAGTCGAAACTATATCTTGAATACAGTAAAACTTACTCACTGCGGATCGTGCAAAATGCGGAAATCAGTCTAATGTGAACATTAATCGTGGTCATGCCAAACAAGTTCCACTGTATTACATTTTATTATGCGGAATCTTGTCTAATACGAAAAAAAATACTGGTCCCTTGATTCCGCATTGAGCAAATTTTACTGTATCATCAATCCTTCTTTGAGCCCCCTAGAGGAGTCACACACAGAACGCGAAGAGAAAATACACGGAACGGTAGTCGCAATGTAGCGTGGCAAAGAGCATGACGAAGGGTGATGACGTGCCGTTGTGACGCTGAAAGAGGGGCATGGGGAGTTCCGAGTTCTCCTAGGGACTCAAATTTTAACAAATTGTACATATGACTGCACTGATACTATTAAGACTAATTGACTCGTGAGTGGCTTCTTGTCGTAGCCTGACGATACTACTGTAAATGTCCGCCTGGAACTCGGAAATGCACTACAATTCGAAAATGTTAGTGGTTATCGAATGTTGCACTGAGTTGTATGATAGTTTACACGAGCATCTCTTCACGTAATTTATTCGCAGATAATACAATAGTTACAATTCCACAAGAACTGTTCAGTCAAGTTTGTGTCAGTCGCATATCAAATAGTGTCATGAGAACAAGCGTCAGTATGTCCTCACGTCCAGGACGTGAAAGTTCTTGTCGAGAAGAATGTTATGTCCTACCTCCATTTGTTGATGCCCACGTTGGAAGAACCCGCGAACCACGGGTCCAGGATGAAAATACATCGAAAGGTGGAGGCTCCCTTGAGCCCCTCCCGAAGGCTGGGGTTGTCGTGCAGTCGAAGCCCCTTGCGGAACCAATGCACCGTGTGCTTGGCGGGCGGCATGCCGTACCCCGGCGGGCCCCCCGCCCCGCGCGCCGCGGCGGGCGGCAATTGCTGGTATACGTCCGTCATACTTTCTGCGCCCTCACACGCACTCGAACCCTCGCTCTCGAACACGCACACGCACACGAGCACCGACAGCAGCAGGCGGCGACTCTGCTTTCAGAACGATCCTCCTCACCCTGGGCAAGGCACGGCGACGGTGGATCGCAGCGGGCGGGCGGACATCGCTCCTCCTGAGAAGGCGGCGGCGGTGGTTTCTCTAGGCTCTTCCACGTTCGAGTCACACCGGGGGTGGCCGGGGGTGGCTGCGACGGCAAGGGTTGCGGAGGGGGGCGGCGACGGCGGAAGCGCTAGTGACACCCCGTGTGCATCCAACTGCTCGACTCAGGATAATGGCAGCGGGTGCGGGGCGGGCGCCGGCGCTCGCACACCGCCTGCAACGTGACCGAGTGCGTCACCTCGTCCCCCATTGGGTGCCGCGATCACGTGGGCCGCGCGGTCACGTTGCCCGTGGCGTGGTCGAGCGCCTGCCTGCCTGCCTTCTCCGTCTAACTTTATCTGGCGCGCGCCGCTCGCGTGGTGGTGGAGGCGCTGGTGAATTGTATGTGTGTATGTGCGCGCGCGAGCGAGCGGGGGAATGTGTCTGTGTGTGAGGTGGGGGGCTAACGATAGGAATGGGGAGGTGACGAGGAAGTCGGAGCAGAAGGTGCTCAAAGAGAAGGAGAGGAGAACCGGCGGCACGATGGAAAGGCACTAGTCCATATCGACTTGTTGCTGTGAACTCAAAAGAAACATCCAGAATGGACTGTCACCCAATCTATACGTGTCTATTTTCACTTTCCTCGTTCCCCCGCTTTCTTTCGGTGCAAAGGATGACGGAGGCCATTCACTCCTTCTGGATAGGCATCTACGTCCTCTGCTGTGTTCGGTGGGTTGCATATCAATCAAACACATAGGCGCGAAAATAGACATTTAAATAGGAATGATTCATTCAAGTTGAGAGTACATTTATTTAAAATTAGATATTTTTGTAAATTTAAAATTAATATATTAAAATAAATATTTCTTGGTAATTTATTAAATATGTCAAATTTTGTTACAAGCTTCTCACGAGTGTCAGTCGCTCTCATTCTTTAAGAAATCGATTGGCTGCGCATTTGATGATATCTAAAATTAATACATTCAAATTATTATAGTATATCATAATTTTTTTAAATTTCGTTTTGGACATTGTGGAATAAAGATTTGTACAAATTGTAGAGATAAGTATTTCTAGTTTTAACGTCCCTAGAAAAGCGCGGTTCTCTTAACCTCAAGATGTCTGATTCGAGTAACTTGCTTGTGCTCTCCTGCCATCTTGTGGCAACGATTTAAACTACCACTAATGGCAGACTGGTTTGAACAACTGAAGGTCGTCTGGCGAAGCTGTCAGCCTCGGACGTTCCTGCAATCGTGCCGGAGCGGAGTTTCAGGGGGGTTGTGTTTTCAGTTTCGCGCTGAAAATGGCGACATGTTTGAACAGCAAGAGGTTCCACCGTCTCCCCAGGATGTCAAATAGCATAACGTTGGTGGATGTCATGTGCCCCGTGTGTAGAGGAATTTTTATAGAACCTGTGACTCTACCGTGTCAACACGGATTGTGTTTGAAATGTTTCGAACGTTCTATGGAAGAGTCAAGTTTGGCGTGCCCTATGTGTCGGAAAAGGGTTGGTGGTTGGTTAAGAACGGCTACAAAGGACGGAAATTTGGTGAATATTAAATTGTGGGCCCTGATACAACAACGATTTCCAGATGAGGTGCAAGCGAAGATGAATGGCGATGATGACGGCGTGGAGGAACGTACGTACTATGCATGTCGCTGTCTCCTTCTATAACCTAAACCCTCGTACGAGACTTCCGCGGAGTAGTGTCATTTTCATTGAAGGACTTGGTGCGGTCTCCGCGGAGTAGTATCCGGCCTCTCCAGCTACCTGTTTTGTTGCTTACGCATGCAAATATACATTAATAGGACTTGCACGAATCATTTAGTGCACTCGTCAAAGTAAGAATCGTTAACATTACATTGTCGCAGGTATTTATTCGAAGAATAGTCTTTCTTAATACCATTATGAAGTGAAGGAGAGTGAATGCCGATCGTTGAGATATTGCAGGAATGCCTTGTTCGTAAAAAACCTCTATCTTCAAACATACGTGCAGATTTTAAGGAAATCAATGTTTACTATTGACGAAAATACCGATCGGATTTATCGAAGCAGATGTTTTGGCGGTCTTTCATGCGTGTTGTAGAAAGTAAATAAGATTTTCTTTCGAGTTATTTTTTTATATTGATATGTAATTATGAAATAAAAATGATGAAGTCATTATAAGCATAATGTTGACATCAGTAAGCAATGTATGTTGTCAGTGTTTATGTAATTTTTTACTGTGATGTAAAAGAACTAACTAAAGTTAATTACTAGTTTGTGGTACAAGATTTATTTATAATATTTTTTTCATTCTTTGATTACACCATATTTTATATGTAGATGAAAATGGTTTTCTTATGAAATTAGTTTTAAAGCCTTGCGATTGTCCCTCAAAATATAAATAAAAGTGATTAATAGATTATAAGTTACTAATTTTTATTTTCAGAAATTGTGGTGTGTCTCGAAATAGATCGTGGTTATTTGAATATTATTTTATATCAAATCTCTTTATTAATATCTATTGTTTTGTTTTTTTTCAGGTGTTGTTACTAGCAGTACTCCCCAGGTTCGTCTCAGCACACCAGGTGAGATTGGTCAAGAATTTGCATATCAGTTACACCAGTTGCAGAAAGAGGCAGAACGTAGGCAAGAAGAAGAATGGAGAGCAAGTTGTAATCTGATACAGAAGTTGTGTGTAAGTATTTTATTGAAACGTGTTTCACTTCAAAATACACTGTATAAAACAATGTTAAATTTTGCCTTTGAATGTACGATTTTAAAAGCTCGCACCTCTGTTTCTTGTATCTTCTTCCCTTTCACAATTACGTCATGAAGTAAATGAAGATTTTATTAACGACAATGCTTCCAATTTTTTGAAACAATCTAAAGAGAGTAGTTTATTTTTGTCAGTACCGTTTATTCTTACTCCAATAGGCAACGTTTTGAGGTATATGGTTTGAAAAATGTAAAGGGTGAACATATTGGTGGGAAATAAACTCTTCTTTTGATTGTTGTAAAGAATTGGAACCTTTGAAATTAATAATATATAAATATAATTAATAATATACAATAAATTAATAATAAGACAATCGCTCTCTTCACATTGTATTACAATGAAGATTTTGTTATACAGAATGGTACTCTCTGTGAACTAATGTCAAGATGCTAAATGCCTTTGGGTTTCTAGGAAGAAGAGCAGAGGGAAAAGGAAAGGCAGCAAAATCAAGTTCACCATGATGAGCAAATGGCACGAGAGCTTCAGGAGACAATGATGCAGGTAAGATTGGAGTATACATTTCAATTCCAATTTGTGAATTAAATCTACTTGTTTTTACGTGATTTTGAAGAAATATAAACATTTGCTTCCTTTTTGCATAATTGCTTAGAAATTTAAGCATTTTTCTTTTGAAGAATTTTTATAAAAACATTTTTTGCAAACTATGAATAGAAAACGTATGAGGCATTTCAATAATGTTATTGCCCATTTTATGTATTTTTCCCTTCCAACTTTTCTAAATCTTTAATGTTTTTTGTATTGCGTATTATTTTTCATTATCATAATGTGTGTCTTTTTATTAAAATAATTTCAGTTGATGTCTCAACAAACAACCCTCAAAATTTTAAAGCGAAGTTTTTGGTTTTTTTATTTTTTAGAATAAAAACGTCTCATTCGTTGATAGTTTGAAATTTAAATGCCACTATTTAGAAGATAATAGTTGTGTATTAAATAAGGAAATTTAAATGTTTATTTTGTGTGCTTTTAATTTTTTAAATTTTGAGATACATTTCAAACGTGTAATTTGTTGGTTGTTTTTCAGTTTGCTAGCAACTTTGAATAGTTCACTTATGTTGACTTTCAAATTCAGTTTGTTGCTTCTGAATTTTTCAATATTGTTTACAGTTTTATGCAGTTTAAAGGTTCATGCAAGTTAAAAAATTATTTGCCAACTAGTTTTAATCTTTGAAATAGTGTCACACATTTCAGCCCAATTCTTAAGTATTATGTATTTCTTCTGACAGATGAAAGTTAGTGGTTTTATGAATTATTTGTTGCATATCAGATTCAACTTGAGCCTTTTAATTGATTGTGCACATTGCAAATGTAATGAGAATTTTTCTCTCAAACGATTCTTTTAGTACTTTTCTCTGTAAAAATTTCATTCTAACATCTATAACTTATATGTTCAAACTTAAGTTTTCCTGAAGTGCAATATCTGAGTACGATCACAAAGCAAATTATATAAAAATGTATTCTTCTTACTATTTTGATGACGATGATGTGATGAATGGGATGTGAATTCTGTCACTAATCTTCTGTAGATTATTTTTGTTTATTATATCCGTCATAGTCTCCAAAACTTGTTTACCATTACCTCTCTTAATTCCTTGTCATCTATTTTGAGATTTTCCTCTATTTTGCTTACTGGTGGTGTCTTTTTGTAAGCTTGTTTAAGACAAGTCTTGTTGGACATTCATTGTTCATATCCATATCACTTTTCCCTTCATGTGAATGGTATCAGTAATGGCCATTCAAATGCCCAGGACTCTTCTGGTACCAAATTTTATTTTCGTCTTTATTATTCTATAATTTTTGACTGTTGATAGTGTGCAAAATGTATTTGATACAAATACTCATATGTACTGCACCTAAGAATTCTTATTCCAGTGTTAAGATAAATATAACGGGAGGGGGGGGGGAGCTCATATTAATTAAAAATACAGCCAAATGTATTTTCCTTGACCGGTGCCTTTCACCTTGCAGCTAATTTTGAAAGGTGGGTGTAACCACCTATACTGCAATTTACTATTCAACCTGGTTTGTCTTTAGTGGCTCAGAAAATAAATCAAAGCACATGTTTTGCAAATTTTTTATTTGGAATTTTGCTTGTGTTCTTACAGCATCACTTTGAGGGTACAATTACAAACTAGTTTTATTGAATTAGTTTGTGTGTAGTGCCATTTGTTGGTTGAAATTGAAGATTGCAATTGTTTGCTTGTGCAGTTTCTTGATGTTTTTATGTTTGGTTTTCTCTCTATTTGTTTGGAATAATCCTAGTGAATTTGAACATTGTTGGTACTTTATGAATACAATGAAAATTATTTTATTGTTAAATATATGCACTCTGATTTTGGGTAGTTCCTTCTTTTACATAAATTAATTTTGATATATTATTGTATGCTAAGAGTAATTCATGTAATTAAGATTTTTCAATTTTATTTCAATTTTATTGATGATCATTACCAGTTATCTTCACTCTTTAGCCTTTTCACTTTTCCTTTTATAAATAAATGAATCAATGCTTCAGAATTAAATATATTTAAAAAAAAAAAATAAAGGCTTAAAAGGAAATTATTTCTTAGTACCATCTTAACAATATTTAGGAAGAATGTTATTGGAAAAATGGATAGCTTACTGTGGTATTTTTTAAATGGTTTGAGTATTTTAATAAAACACAAATCTACTTTATTAGCAATGCCAATGACTAATTTTTATGAACACTTCAAGTATTGATGTCATGGGGTTTGTTTAACTGACAGGTTCTCTGTTAAGTGATACATGTGAATAATAAATGCATGTTTATTATTATTATTATTAATCTTAATTATATGATGACAGTTTTGAGCATAGCCTTGGAGACTAATTAGACTTTTCTGAATGCAGTTTTTTTTTTTTTTTTTGTTCTAAGACTGTTTCACTATGACTTTAGTTTCTCTTAGTCTGACATATTTTGAAGAAAAAAGTCCAACTGATTTCTCATGACCTTTTAACACTTCATTACATGAATAGATGTAATTATTGAAATGTCGTAAACTTTGAATGAATTTGATAATTTTATAGCTGTGGTGCTTTTCCTGAACTTATTTCTTCTTTCTTTCATCTTTCAAACTTGAATAAATTACACACGTTGTCTTTATTTATTACTCACATTTAAATCTAGTAAGGATTTTGTATGAATTGTAGAAAGAACAATGCAGTAACCCACTGATCTTGAGGATTAAAATTCTGATTCAGGCCAGTACATTTGATGAATTTTTATCACCATACTTGCATTAGTAACATAAAAATATGTCAAAAGGATATTTTGAAATTATTTCTTTCTGAAAAGGGGAACCTTTAAAACTCTTTATGAACTTTACAATTTTTAATTATTGATAAAATTCAATTTAATGGAGGCATCCTTAGTTACAAAAGAAAACTAAAGATTTCCCTCATTCCCAGCACATTTTATGCATGCTCTAAAATAAATTATTAGATTGTTCCACAGCTAACTTTTGCAAACATCTCAAAATGTATGATCTTCCAGAAAAATCTGAGATTTTTCAGAGATAGTTTTCACTTACAACGTGGCTATTATGTCTGTTCTTAATTCAATTTTGAGTGTGAGGTTTAAAAAGACTTTAGTTAGTCCTTCATTTGAAGATTATTATGAAAATAATTATGTTTGAATTTGAATTAAATTTTTCAGAGCTCCAGCAATGCATCCCAAAGTACTCCTGAACAAGTGCCACCACAACCACAGCAACAGCAGCAGCAGCAGAAAGCAACTCAACCTCAGCCAGCACCTCATATACAACAGCAACGTCAAGGCCCTTCATCTGAAGTGGAAGTTAAGAAAGGACCTTTGGACTTCTTCTTTGCTACAGGAACCTTTCATAAAAAGTCTGTGGTGGAAATAAATTGCCCATCAGATACTCCAGGTGTGTTTTTTATTTTCTTAAGCTCAGACAGTTACTATGCTGTAAAACATCAGTGTTGTTATTTTGACAGAAATACTTTTTTGGGGGCCCTCAGTCTGAGTAAGTGTTTATTTGAAAACTGTCTGTGTAAACAACATTATTGCATAAACTATACACGATTTTCTTAAATGGATATCCCCTCAATCAATCTGACTGAACTCAATATGCTGCAAATTTGAAATTAATCTTTTAACTTTAGTGTAGTCAAAGAGATAGAACAGTGTCAAATGAGATGGAAAGATCTATTATGGAGAATGAAAAACAACAGATTCCTCCTTGATGTTATAAAGCGACCTTAAATAAAATAACAACAACAATAGATTCTCAAAATTAATCTGGAAGTACAAACCAAGAGGGATCGGAGATAGAGGCAGATCATTGAAGAGGTGGCAACAGTAAGAACACTTGGAAGACTAATAATCTTCCAAGAAGACTGTAATGAACAAATAGAAATAGGCTGCAAAGCATAATTTCTGGTCAGTTCATTATGATGATGATAATGATGATGTTTTAATTTTTAGGTAGTACTTTATACAATGCTCTTAGGACATTTTCAACATTTTGTCAAATGCCATACCATTTTTCCCTGTAACTGATCAAAGGGGACCTTTAAATAAGGTAAAAGACCAAGTTTCGTTAACACATTAATGTCATGTCCTCTGTCCCACGTTTCTTTGTCACTGGTTGAAAAGTTTTTGAATGTATTACTGATTTAAGCTCGTATGTTTCATGTATTTTAAACACCATACCTGCATTTACAACATAAAACATGTTAGCAGGATACTATTTCTTACTGAAGAGAGGAATCTTTAAGATTTAAGGTAGTAAGGTGCATTTATCAACACATTAACATTCTTTTTAAAGAGACGATATTCTACTTTCAAATGGCATGACTACTTTCATTTTACGTTAGTAGTTTAGTAGGTTTTTCAATAACATAAGAAATTGAGCTGGAAAATAAGTTTTATATGTTTATTTCAGTTAAATTCTTAGAAATTTTGTTCAGGTCACCATATTACATTTAAATTAGTATCTAATGAAATAAGAGAGAAAACATTTTCTATTCACAGTCGTGATAATTTTGATTGATGATAATTTTGAAAACAATCTGACATGCCACACTCACATCAGTGTATTCCAAAGCTATTTATT
Source organism: Teleogryllus oceanicus (assembly GCA_964035755.1). Taxonomy (NCBI): domain Eukaryota; kingdom Metazoa; phylum Arthropoda; class Insecta; order Orthoptera; family Gryllidae; genus Teleogryllus; species Teleogryllus oceanicus. The sequence continues at coordinate 89,351,165 of CAXIVR010000002.1, read as the reverse complement.
ACCACTTAAGAGGCAGCATTCAAAATACAGCTGTGTAGCAATGTTTTCTCATAATTAATATAGGTCTGAAATGGCTTGAATGGTCTGTAAATGGAGAAATGCCATGATCAAAGGAAAAATACAGTGCAAGGAATGTTTACGTTCATGCAAGGAAAGTTGCGTTTACTAGTTCAAGGAAAGAATGTGCCATTTTGTAGCACCATTAGTTGCTATTTACATTTAATATGTACTATTTGATTTGAATTAACTAATTGGCTTGTTTCAAGAAGATTGTAAAATTGGTTTTGCAATGTCTTGCTTTGGATTTTGGAGAATTGCAATCAATTCTGGGAGCCAAGTTCATCAAACCACAATTTCTCTGACTTCCATATTATCACCAGACGAATGCAGAAGCAAAACAAATGAGTGGGGGAGGGCTTTGTTTGATGCCTTTCTCCTCCCTATTCTTTTAAATAATTTTTCTAAAAATTTTTACCAAAAAAGCAAAGAACCTTGTTACGTCCCCACTTCACGATAAGTCAGAATACCTTTAAAAGCATCTTGAACTTCAATTGTGTTGAAATGGTGATGTTAAATGTTTGTGAGAGCACTTAGCGTCATTGCAACAGGACCCCTTGCAATATTGCATTTTAACCCTTTTTTTCTTCTTCTCAATTTTAGATACTCAGACACTGTGCTGCTTGCAAATTAATTTGACAGTTTCCAGAAGGTGTAAACATCATGCTGATGAGAAAGACAGAGATAATTTCCTTTATATGTATATTTTTATATATATAAATTATATATTTATATAATATCCTTTTTGGATGTATATCATGTAGTGTGAAGTTGTTGGGTTGTTATTGATTGAGGTTGTTATTAGAACCTAACATCTTTCTTGGCCAGAGTGTGAAACCTGATTAAGTTGAAAATGTAACATTTCTCTTATAGATTCAATTTAAACTTGATAGATGATTTAGTACAATACGATTCTGCATAATTAAATTGCTCCCTAAATTCACAAACGAAAATTCACTCTTATCTTTTATAGAAATTTGGTGTGATAAATAAGTTTTTACATTAGTGGTGATAGTTAAATCAAATTCTTTCAATGTGCACCTCAAAAAAAATGTCGAAGAACAAAAAAAAGGTGTAAATTTTAATGTGATATATCTTTTCTATATATAAAGGAAGATATAAATATAATAAATATATAAATATAAAAATGACAATAAATATAAAAATGATTTTTCTCATCATTCTCTTGACTGTCACTTATGAAATGTAAATCAATCGGATTTTTAAGATTTTCTCACTTGATAATCAAAAATGACCATGTGGTTTGATCATTAAAATTTCTCAGATTTCATTTTATCACCTAGTCGTGCACTGGCGTCAACTTTACGTTGGCAATGTGTAAAGGTACTGAGTAATATTTATGTTATGACTAATGTTTGAATCTAGTTAATTCAAGAATGTTATATTATCCAAAATGCGTGGTTAAAAATCTAGTAAACTATCTTGAAAGCTATTTTGCTCTTTGGTCTAATGGAAAACACTTTAGTGAAGGTGGCTAAGATAGATGAAGTATGTTATAGTGATGTGGGATTGCAGATATGTGGTAAACAGGAGTCAGACTGCTGGTGTGAAGTTTCTAAGGCTAGTGAGGGGCAAGGTGTGTAGTTTCAAGTTCTGTTGTGTCAATCTCACATTTTTATGTGTAAGATGCCAATGTAACCCGAACTCACTACTCTTTTGTTGATGTTTTGCTATGCATTTCTGTGGTGGGGTGGACAAGGTTCTAGTCTTTGGGATTTCCTTAAAACAACCATGAGTCTGTGCAACAATTGGGCATATCCAATATGTTTTTATACAAAAATACATCATGGGGATACATTAAGATTCCTCACATTCAGACGATCATCTCATTTGTAGCCAGTATACTCTGGGTAATTCGCTAATTACTCAGAAAGGGTTTGAAATCATCCATTCATTGTCAATCATCCTTTTCCCAAACTGAGTGGCTAATGTGTGAATTAACTGGCTAATTGATGAATTAGCCGTATTTTAGACTTGATGTATATATTGTTGAAATCAAGTTATGTTTTCGTTAATTTTTTTATTTTTGTCGTGGTAAGTACAATATGTAAGTGGAATATTCCAAATAAATTTCACTTGCATATCTGCAGCAAGAAGATTATCTTTTATTTACAGAGCTCTTGTGATGGTGAATACCATTTGCATTGTGTAATTCACGTTAATGGGTCTGAGTGACCAGAGAGATTGAAGAGTTGAACTACTACTTAACCTAGGTGGGGTCAATGTGGAAGATTTTGGACATTGGGCCTTAATATTTCTTGTACAGTTTTGTTTGAGTATGTTGTTATGATTTCCAATACCTTTCCCCTAATCTCTACAAAATATGTTGCTCTTCTTATTGCATGCTGTCTGTCAATTCTCAACAAATTATTTGATCTCGCAGATGTCTCTGGAGTAGTTAAGCTTCCATTCACCCTCGTATGTTAGACCTGCGTTGACAAGCAGAGCCTGGCTCATCGCCCACAGGGACCTTGCAATAATCTCCATTTCCTGTGACACAATCCAAGCAGGCATGTTTAACTTTAAGGACGATATACGTTACTGATATTTTTAGAAATATCTGGAAATAAGAATTGTAGATGTATGTTTACTTCATATTCACCCTTGGTCTATTCTGAGGTCAATACTAGCCGGATTGCCAAGAGAGTTGATGTCTGATGAAGATAGCACACTATTTGCATTCAGAACACAAGAAGCAGAAATCCAAGAAAGAAAACCAAGCGGACAGTGAAATTTGTCGAAGAAATTCAGATGGCAAAGTATTGTGTGAATGTAAAACATGCAAGAAAATTATAGAATGCAAATCACTTTCATTGTTTATTTGTAAAGATGGTGTGAAAAAAATGATTACTGAACTTTACACCTACTTCTCAAATTAACTTTCATCATGTATGTATTAATGTATATAAATTTCTTTTGTGTTATTGAAAGAAAAAAATTTGACTTTATGTATTAATAAATGTTTAATGGATTTTACAAATTTATATGAATAATTTTAAGTAAAAAAGTACTTGATAAATGAAGTTACGAATGTAAGAGTCATTTAAATATCAAATTATGTTAATTCATGATGTTAGAAAACAATGCCACTTAACTTTCTCTGAGCTCCATTTTCTCCCAAGTGACTAGTAATGTTCTTAGGAAAGACAGGACCTCTCCTGGATTAAGAGAGATGTTAATGTTTTCTTCAAAGAATCATGCCTGCTCATATTGACTGCATAAATGTGAGGAAGATAATGGATTGGCAATGATGATGGTATTTCAACAAGTTGCTCTAATCTTTATTTTGGCTGGTCACATGTTGCTAATGGTAGTGGACATGCTGGTGTCTTCAAATATTTGATGCTCACATCAACGCAAATTGCAGTCAATGATGTCGAGCGTTATAATGTTTGGTGTGGATTGTGGTTGGAATGAAAATAAAATAAATGAGCCCCAACGTATTCCAGTTTTGGAAAGTTTTCAAGGGCAATGGAATATCCTGAATGATCTTTCAATAATAATTAACATAAATTAGAAAAATAATTATTAAGCAATACTATATGGAGTTCAGGTTGTCGTGATCTGTAATTTCCCTTTGATCTAAAAATAGCTTAACAGAAATGTTGCAAAATAGGATGAATGGAAAACTTGTATTTCATGTTCATAATTTGCTTTCTCATTATATTCAGCACCTAATTAGGACTGCCTAAAGTTTTTGATACATTGTTGTTAATTAAGTTTTTTATGGTTATTGTGTTTTAATATTGAATAAAATAATTCTTTTGAGTTACTTATTTGTTTGATTGCTTTCTTTTTATTTATTTAAGTCTATTGGTTGATTATAAATTTTGTGCTCCTCTTCAAACAATAGCATTACCTTTTGCATATGAAGATTTGCAAAGTTCGACCAACATCATACATATTATGAATATTTTTGAAAATAAAGTGAAATTTTAATTTATTGTATTGAAAGTTGGAAGTTTGTGAAGTTACATAAAATAAAATTGAAATCTGTGATTTCAAAATGCTGCCTTCTTATAATTTCATATGGGTATTTACATGATACAAAAACCTAATCAACTGTTTTTACACTTTTCGCTGAGGCTTGTAAATATTTGTGTGTGTGTGTGTATATATAATATTTAATCATTATTTTCTATCATTTAAGGAAGCGTGTTTGTTTATTTTCTTTTTGTCCAAATTTAGTTTCATTCCGACAATGAAATTTTGTAAATGTAACCTTCAAAACAAGGAAAAAGTTACTGTCTACATGAGATTTCATAAAATTAAGCAATTTGCCTTTCCTAGTCCTTCAAACAAAATTTAACTGTACACTCTTCCATTTTTTTTTAAAAAAAAAAAATCTTGAAAATGGTGAGGAAATCTCTGAATGTTAATTCAACATTTCTGAAAGTCCATAACATTTCCTACTATATGTATTTTGATTAATTTTTTGGGAGCTTATGTAAATGAGTAATTTTTAAGTAGGCTTTAATTAATTGAAGGAAAAATTGCATAATTGTTTTGCAAAAATAAAATGAGAAATTTATAATAATGAATAAAAATAATTTGTAGGTTGAAATTTAATGTCACGTAGGTAAGCTGAACATAAGTGAATTGATAGGAAATTGCAAATAATTTCTTCAAACAAATATTTGTTATATCGATGTAGGTTACCCTTGATACGATGCGTAGAAACAAGAGTTTTTTTGGATCAGCTCTCCCAATTTGTTCAGATTACCACCACTTTATTTTGTTTGAAAATTTTGACTTTGTTACTCTTTTTGTGTATGCCACTCATGTATACATGGTAAATACTTTTTGTGACATCTGTTCTGTAATATTTGTTGCAGAGTGTAGTAGCGAACAAGCACGTAGCAGCAGTAATTTGAGCACAGGAAGTCAAGACTCTATTACTCAAGAAATGTTACATTTCAAACCAATCAAAGTTGTGCCCCGGACCCCACCTAAGCGTCTCCCAGGTAAGTCATGAAGTACCAACTACCCATGATCCAATGTCCATCATTTAGTTTCAAAATTAAATGTTTATTTAAATATAATTGTAAAATAAATAAATAAGTAAATATTAAAAAATGTTCTTTTAGTATTAATAAATTAACGAGGAAAGACCAATGACATCATTTTTTAAAATTTATTTACTATTTAAATAATGAACAGGCAATATCTTATTGTATCTTATATAGCCCAAAACAGTATCAACATAATAATTAATTATTTTAACATATCATAGTGTTACATATTTTATCAGATTGCAGCTTTAAAGAATATTGTTGTGTTTGATGAATAGCAATACATTTCCAAGAAAAGTGTGTGTGTGTAGCGTGGTCATTTTTTCTCCTTGAATTGAGATTATTTTGTGATGTAGAATGATAAACGTAAAGTATACCTTACTTGTTTTATATGCTAAATGATCTTTCATGCAAATCTACTCAATGCTCATCTATTCCCAAAAAAATGCAATGAAATTTGAGATCTTAATATTTATCCTGTCAAACATAAAGGATTTGTTATACTTTTAAACAATTGCTCATCTTATTTTTGTCATTGTGTCAAAATTATGAGAGTTCTTTTATTGACTTGTACCCCAATCATAGAAGTGTAATAATAATGTGGGCACATGTTGTTCAAATTATATGTGATGGCACAGTGCTTTTCTACAATTAAGCAAACTTGTTTATTTCAGTATAAAAGTCACTAAAAATGTGAAACGGATTGTATTATAGGCAAAGGTATATCTTAAAATTGGATATCTTTCTTCAATGACTGCCTGATTCAAATTGTGATCTAAGGGAATTTATTTCTCCATTCACTCGAAGTGTACTCTATTTTCTGAGGCATAGATAAAATGCTACAATATCTGGTGTTAATTATGAAATATGAGTTTGTAATCTTGTTTCAATTTTGTTGTCTTTTTCTGATTGTATGTTTTATATTTTCAACGGTTTCAGTTGTGTTGTGTTATGTATGTCTTTTAATTATTAGTTTTGATGAACCTGTATGCTCATAGGAGGAGCACTGTTTGCAGATGGTCAGGTGGTGGAGCCTCGCCTGGTGAAAGCCACTCCTCTCAATTTGAACCGTGCTTATGAGGTGCTCGAGGCAGGAGCTGATGTTGAGGCCTTGCTGAGTCCAGCTTCTCGTTTGCGACTAGGATTGTGTCAACCGGAATGTACCTTGCCACAACCATCAGCCTTCCGAGGTGAGCAGTTGTTTATAATCAATGTTGGAAGAATACAAAATTCTCTCAAGTTCCTACGCTAAATGGTTCTCCAAATCCGGTATCTTTTAATCCTTCATTTAATAATTATATTCATTTTTAATAATCCTTTACCGTATAGAAAGGAAAATTGGCCCAAGTAATAGAGCATAGTTTGAATTTCTGGATGCACAGGTTTTTGTAAATAAATCAATTGATGTATACTCTGTGATTTAAAATGTAAAAATAAAATGAGAGAGAAGCACTTAATGGTGCTATTTAGTAATTATGATTTTTGCGGAAGTATGTGAAAGAAATTCATTACTTTATAAATGATAATATTGTTGTCTGCAATAGCTAAGAATGTATTTGTTGCCATTCCAACCATCTGTAGCAAAATTATTTGTGGAATGTTGCATCAATATATTGCAATATAAGAAAGAAGGGCTAGGGCAGAAAAGATCACACTCAAAATTGAAGTTTTAACAATGCATTATTTTTGGGCTTTTACCATTTGTTGTCCATGTGGTGTGATACGCAAATATTTCAACTTAGTTACTTATAGGCGGCCTTCATTTGACATTATTATCTAACCCGCTTAACTCCCTTAAGGGAGTTTCACCTAAAGTTTAACATGCTTATTTATTCAAGAAGTTTCTATGTGGGTTATCAGTTTTTTTTGGCTTCCTTTTCATATTTCTATTCTTTCGACACAATGCATAAGTTTAGCTTAGAGTATGGAATTCGCTCATTTTTGGAGTTGTGTTGTTGTTGTTGTTGTTGTTGTTTGTTGTAGTAATGACTTTGCAGGATTCCCCACAGAAATAAATAATAATAATAATAATAATAATAATAATAATAATAATAATAATAATATAAAATAATGATAATAATAATGATAATGGTGATGATAAAAAGGTGTCTGTTCAAAATTCGGGGACATTTGTTTTCCAATACAGTAGTAAAGTGAAATTCAGTAGTATATCAATACATCAGAATGCAGAGAATTTTCTTGTTGGGTTGCAGAGACGAGATACAATCAATTTTGTTTTATAAGAGGAGAAGATACAGATCTTGAAGAGGGACAATTCTGCAAAAAATTTATGCAGCTGTTTTTTTGTTGATTTTATGGTTGAATTTTCTTTTTCTGAAAAGTCATAAAAAAACCTATGCAGCACTGATCATGATCTTATAAGGCAGCTACGTGGGGTTTCCAAAAAGAGTTTCTACGAAGAGAAAAATCTCCTTTTTATAAAACTAAAGAACTCAGAGAAAGTCAAATTATTTGCAACACTAATGAATCCAAAACTTTCTAAAATAAAAAATATAAATTTAAGGAATTGATTAACTTTTATTTCAAAAAATTTGTTGTCTTAGATTTACCTTTTTGTAAGATATCAACTACTTTTAATCCTTTTTTCTTATACGCTTTGGATTTATTATTACTATTCTTTAGTTTTCTTTTCAATTCTTGAAACATTTTAATTTATCCTCCAAAGCATGGTTTCCTCTGAAACCCAATCTGTAATACATCTAGAAAAGTAGCGGAGGTTTGGAGACCATGTGTGTATTCTTTTGAAAGTAGTTTGAGACAGAATATAAACTGAAAATCAGAATACAAATTCTTGTGAATTTTAACTATTGAAATTAAAAGTGTAAATTCTTTGAACACATTAAAATAAGATTAAATCTTAAGAAAAATGAAATACTTTTTGTGTTTTTTAATCGCCTAACTAGCTTTGTTTGTGCATGTGTCATCTTTGTTTGACTAGCATGAAATCTTTGCATGTTGCTTATTATTATGAATCCTGAATTGAATGTGGTGAGGCATGATGTAGTTAATTATTCAGAATACAAAACTTTTTCTTTCTTGTTCTCTATGTTTGTGTTAATTTTAAAATGTCTGCAGTTCTCGCTAGAACATAATTTATTCAGTAGATAATACAATAAACTAGTATTAATTCATACTGCAAGGAGTGCCCAATGAAAGTCAGATTATCTGAAATACAATTGAATCCACAATTTTTTAATAAAAAATATGACTTAAAGAAATAGAATAAATATTTTGTCTGAAAATTTATTGTCACATATTTCCTGTTTTTAAGATGTCAACCATTTTTAATCCTTATTTTCTACATGTTTTGTTTGCACCATTTCCATTATTAGTTTTCTTCCCACTTCTTGAAACTTTATAATTTATCCTCCAAAACATAGTTTCCTCTGAATCCCAATCTGTTATATCATGTTTGAAAAAGTAGATGTTGTAAGATCACTACACTGTGTGTGTGTGCGTGTGCACACGCACGTGCGTATGGGAGGGCGTGCGTGCGTATGGGAGGGCATGCGTGCGTATGGGAGGGCGTGCGTGCGTATGGGAGGGCGTGCGTGTGTGTGCGTGCATTTTGAAGTATAAATTTCAAGGAAAATGAACTTTTGTTTGAATTATCTGATATTGAATTAATGACCATTCAGTGTATTAAGTGCATTTGCATGGATGTGCTGGCTTAGATAGATCCAGATTAACAGGCTGTGGCATTGCTAAAAATGCAATCTCCACCACTTATATTTTTATAATATGTGTTTATATTTTTTGCTATAAGGGGAAATATAACTAATTCAGACATTAATCAATGAAAATTTTTTCAAGATTTCAATTGGACAAAATAGCTGTATCTATAAAAAATAGTCTATAAAGAAATATCAAAGAACAATTATAATAAAAACTTCTGCCTGTGAAGACCTCACAGTGACTGATTTTCGACATTAGCTATATGTCTAGGTCAAATTCAGCTGCTGTCTGATTGTGTTTTTCCTCATAAATAGCTGATGAATGCAGAGTATGAGAGCAGTACCCTTACAAATAAGCCATTGACCACACATGAACATTCCTTCTTTGCTGTTCTGTTTTCTCTCCTTACACACTACATACACATCGGAAAAAACAATCAGATGCTTAGAACTTGTCCTGGCTGGTGCAGTGCCCTTCTGGCAAGATACCCAAAGGGGGATATTCTTTGCGAGTTGCCTTGTAAGTGTGTGCCTGGATCTCGCCATCCAGGAGGACGCAGCAGATGGAATCACTGCCATCTCTGGGGATAATACATTCACTTTAACATAGCAGGTGATATGTTCGGAAAATTTCTGATAACCTAACTTTGGTTGACAGATGTTTTCCATCAGATTTCCCACTCAAAAATATGAGGGCCAGTCATAGTGAAAAGTAAAAAAGTCTTTTGTTGCTGAGGATTTTTTAAAATATTTTTGTGCGTCTTTCTGTTGAAAAATACAAAAATATTGATTGGAAGAAATTTTTTTTCATATTTTTTTAGTTAGAACATGTTGAATCAAAGTTGTTATTAAGAAATTTCTAATCAGTTTTTATTATTAAATTTAGAAGATTCATTAATTTTATTAATTTTGCTTACACTTTTCTTGAACATTTTAATGAAATTGATCTAAAAACTCATTTTATACAAAAAATATGCAATTTTCACAACTTCAGTTAATGTAGATATTCTCTACATATAGCTTTTTAGTGTTGACTTAAATTAAATTAACTACAGTCGGTATTAGTATTTTTCTGGTAAGTTCAAGGCTAATTTTTATTCTGCAAAATGTCAATGTCAATCTTGAACACGACATTGACATTTACAGACATTTTCTCAAACATTTACACCTTTGTCTGCAACTCACACCGAATAAAACAGAAACCTGCAGTCAACATTGAATAAAACTGAAACCTCCATAAATTGGTATTTTTGTTTGGTCCTAAATAATTCCTTCTTGGACAGATATAATTATGTATATAAAAATATGTTTTTTATTACCTTATTGTTGGTTTTGGTATTTCTTTAATCTTGACTCCCCAAAAAATTATAATAATAAAAACTAAAATTTCACTGACTTTGTATGTATTTTAACCTGATTCAAGCTTTGTTATTTCACCATAATGCTGTAGCAAAATTATTGCTCCAAAATTGTTTTTGTTGTTTTGAATTTTGTTGGTGTGGATTCTTAATTCAGAACTGGGGTTGCCAAAAATGCACACATTCATGATAACTACTTTATTTCCTGAAGAGGATTTTTGCAGAATATTGATAATTAATTGTATTATACTGTGTAGCATTATCCAAATAGTTTCCCTACTAGTGGTTCCACGCTAGTTTAAATATTTTACTTGTGCAACTGCAAAGAGGATGACACTGTAGTTCAACACTTTTTCTTCTGAGCTGTATGTAGCTTTGTAGTAATATGTTGTAAATAACTCTTTTTAGAATGCACCATGTTTGCAGCTAAAGTCAATGAATTAATTATTTTTTTATTTAAAAGTTTTTAAATACCACTTCAGTATAAAACCATTTTTAGATGCCTAGTTCTAGTTCAGTTGCCTACTTTCTGTAAAACTAGGGGGGAAAAATCATAGAATTTCATTGATCTTTAGGAGTCAGAGAAATTCTGGAGACAATTATAAAATAAGAATTTCTTACAAAAATAACATTTGGTACTATGTTATTCATATATAATCATGTGCATACAGTCTGATCTGGTTGTAGTGAACTTTTATTCACAGGTCTTGTTTCACTTATATTACAAATAAGCATAAGAAGATTCTGTTATAATGAACCTGAACCTTAGCTATAGTGAGCGTAGGAAATACAACGCCCTGAAATTAATTTTCCCCAGGAAAAGAATATATAATGAAGATACTCTACAAAGAGCTCTGTATGAACTTCAGATAATTGTAAAAGAATACAATTTAGATATGTCTGTTCAAAAAACTAAGTCAACGGCATTCCAAGGGAAATATCCAGTTAGATGCAAGTTAGTGGTTCAAAACACTTAAATGTAATTTATTAAGTTTTTTAAAACCTTGTGGGCTATATGGATGTGAAATTTGGACTATGGACACAAAAATTAGAAGCAGGATTCAGACTGCCGAAATGAAGTTTTTAAGAGGTTGTATTGGTGTCACAAGGAAAGACAGGATTCGTAATGAAGAGATTCGCAACTACCTAGGCATTTATAATCTAAATGAAAAAATTGATGAATATAGGAAAGCATGGAGAGACCACATAGACAGAATGGAAAACACGCGAATGCCAAAACAGTTTCTGAAATACAAGCCAAGAGGAAAAAGGAACATAGGAAGACCGAATGGATGATGGACCAATAATGAGACGCAACAGAATGAAAGTTCTAATGCTTGAAGAAGAAGAAGAAAAGAATATATTGTCTCATTACCACAAATTCCAACATTAGGCATCTTGAAAAAAATATTATTGGCCAAAGGTCATAATCGAAGTCTCCCTTGAGGTGAAGGTCATGAACCCAGAATGAGCGTGTCCTGATGACCTTATGCCGCTGTTTCACTGCAGAAGCAAATGCCATGTCCTACACGGGCTACAACTTGTGACAGCAACGCGTGATTGCTTGCTTCAGTTTCAAGATTGGGATTACTTGATATTACGCAGGACAAAGCACACTGAGCTCTATGTAGGCAACTGGCAGCACTCAACTGCCACAACCTAGTGCACACCCTAATCCACCGTGCCGTGCAGACAAGTGATCAGTTTTTTGATCGTGAAAATCGAAAGTGATCAGAAATTACTAATGAAAAATGTAGGAAGCAAAGAATTGAAAATAATTAATTTTTTAAGGACAAATAATAATATTGAAATTTTCAGTTTGTGCTGTTAATGTATTTTGCTGTATCTCTGTATTAATAAAATCAATCATCATAGGGAAATTCTATTTAATTATAACATTTTCATATAGTGAACCAAAGATGTTACTCCTCAAAAGTTCACTTTAACCAGAGTCGACTGTATGTATACAATCAAAGCAACAAAATACAGTAATATTGCTATTATTACATCGACAGCATAATTGTTGGTGTAGTAATGAGTGTAATTGTTATGCATTTGTATATGAATAACAAATAGTACTCAAAAACAAGTTTATGTATTATTGACTTCTGCTTCTCCAGTGCACAGAAACACTTGCATATATAAATTGTTCATACTTTCCCTGTGTTATATACCCCTGACGTTCTCCAGTATTAATGGTTCTATTCCTCCTGACACTCTGCAGGGCTGTGGGATGTAACAGAAAGATAAGATATTTCTTGGGGGCATGCAGCTCGGAAATATGGGTGGAAAAGAACAAGTGAACTCTTAAGGGTTTGTGTGAGTTACATAAAAATGACAATGTCCAGCTCCATCTATGGGCCATAAATCAAACCGTTTGTGGAAAACACTGAAGCAGATGACAGGAGCCGTGAATTATTGTAAACAAAATTGTCAAAAAATGATTTTGACAGAATTTAACATAGGTTGTATATCCAGTATGTAAAACCTGTGCAAAATTATACAATAGTAAACCCTCATGAATACAAATTCCAAGGGACTGAAATAATATGTGTTTGTGTTATAAAAATGTGTGTTATCTGATTACATATATATCATATTAGTATGTTTCCATTCCAAGACACAAATTTTGTTTGTGTTGAGGGAAAATTCATATTAAGTGAGTTCATGCTTATGAGGATTTACTGTTTATTTTATTTTGTTTTCCAAGAAAGTATTTCAACATAGAACCAAACACACCAGATGTTTTTACTCTCTAGAATATCTAGAGTGATAAATAATTAAGAGGAATTATCTTAATATACAAAGTTATAGAGGTTGGGAATCACCTTTTTATACACAGAATAAAATGTAAAATTCAAAATTACATTAATACACTAAGGTTTGTTACAGAATAATGGAAAATTAAATATCACGTATGTTTTTTCTTTATTTTTATTAAATATCAGATTTGATTTGTTCTTTGTGAATATCAGTTTACTTGGCAGTTCTAAAAATTTATTTGTATTCTATCTCAACTAAAGTGACAATATTTCTTGTCAACATTGTAATTTTATTTTTCGTTCCGAGTGCAAAAACAACCTTTAAAGTGGGATTTTATACAAACCATTTGATAAAACAACCTTTAAAGTGGGAACTTATAAGATGAAATATATTTCTGTTTTGTAATGCGAAAGATAAGATATTTGTGTATTGAGTGTTTTGATAATCACAAATTTTTTCTTTCTCTTGAGTGTATGATATATTCTTCTAATCCTTTTATGTTGGAGAAAGTAATCTATTCTTGAAATAACCTGTAGTATTTCAAAATTAAACAATTAAGTAGATTTGCTCTTTTGCACTATAAAAGTAATTTTGCAGTCATTCAGTTGCATTTGCTAGTTTAGTATGTGCTTGAGTATACTATATGCATGGGTGCTGGGCATTATACTTCATGCATGTTGCTGGTACTTCTGCAGGTTACCCATGCATACAGCAGGCCCGTTCATCTTCAGGATTGGAAGAAGCAGAAGTGGAAACGCCAACGAAACGTCCACGGTTAGCACCTGCTGCCTTGGATACAGAAGAGAGCAGTGCTGAGGCAACCCCATCCTCTCCAACGACTACTGAGACAGACATTAATATGGGAGTGCTGCGATTGAGCCCTTCAGGACCAGCTTCTAGCTCACATTCTGCTGACCTTCACACCAAGGTTGGATTTCTTCAGATCATCCCTGCAGATGATCCTGTTGCATCTTCTTCTTCTTCTGGCTGCTATGCTGGCACCAAGGATACACCAGATTCTCGGGTATCCAGTATGGATATTGATAATAGTTCACCAGTTGCCACTAAGTCAGGTCCTGGGACAGCTCACACAAGTGGGATGGACATAGAGGAGGAAGGGGAGGGGGTGGAAAACGAGTCAGCTGATGTGCCTGGGAGAGGGAGGGAATCGATTGCGCTCCGTCTGCTGGCAGAGGAGCAGGCTGCTGAGGAGTTACGTCTCCAGCAGGAGCAACAGCAGCAGCAGGCGGATTGGGAATTAGCCAAGCGCTTACAGGACGAGTGGGACCTAGCAGATCAGAGGGTGGATCGATCGAGGGGCTCTGACAACCCTTATGAACTGCGACGCAAACCCACCTCAGCGGGAGTGAAAACAAATGGGTCTTCTCGTGGGAAAGTAGCCCGAGGTCGTCAACGCACTCTTGAGGAAACGTTTACTCCTCGACGACGCTCTGGTCGCAACTAAAAACTGTATTTTTCTGTCAGTAATGTGTTGTTCATGTTAATAACTGTTGGTTTTTAAAGCAGTTGCAAGCTTGTCTAAGTTGTTGGTGACTGAAAAAAATACATACTGCCAACTCATAACTGCCAACCTTCTAACATTGTCCTGTTTGTTTGTTTTTTTAACATTTGTTTGTAAATGTGTAGAATTGTGCTCGTAGTTTATTTTCCCATGTAAATTTCTTTCTTTAGCGTTTCTTAATTTTATAAATCAGTTGTGACACCTGATAAGGTTTTTGTGCTCTCAGGACATAAAAACAAGTCAGTTATCTTTTCTTAAGTTTGGGTTTTGTGCAATGAAGGTGAATATATGAAATGCAAATAATATAGGAACTTTTTTTCATTTTTCAAAATAAACAGTTGAATATAAGTTAAAAATAATATACGTTATGGCCTGAAATGTACAATTTCGATTATTGTTGGATTGATGAACTGTACTTTGAAAAGTTATTTTATTAAATTTCCAGTATCCCATGAAGAAAGATGTTTTCAAAAAATTATTTCATTTGTGGGCAATTCAATAGAGCACATCCCAAAGTTTGTAAAAGAGTGCATTAAAGCATTCATTCAAAAAAGCTAGTCTAAGAGAAACAAGGCTTTTAAATGTGAATGATGGTTTTAAGGCATTCTTATTGTGATGTATATTATGTTCCAAGAAATGTATTTTGTATGGCAAACTTAAGTTTGTTTTTACATTATTTTTTATTTTACTCTTCAAAACAAATACTATAGTGAAGACTATATTTTCCCTTATTCTACAATAATGCTCATGATATTAATTCTAATCTGTGCTACTTTTTCTTGAGTGTACCTCACCAAGACTGTGATATGTGTTCTCATTTTGATGACAGTAGCGGAATCCTTTTTTGCAAACAACGTATTTTGTTTTAGTATCACTAATACAATACTTGTGATTAAACAAAATAGGAGACTTGTTCTGGGCAGCGATTATTAAATTTTTGTGTTGTGAACTGCTGCTGTGTGACATAAGAAACTTGTACCTGCTGGTCAGAAGATAAGTATGTGTGAAGAGTATTGGAGTGTATTCTATAAAATTTTAGTACAAGTCAGATGCGGAAAGAGTGATAGAAATTTTCTTATATATTCCTTAATTTTTTTAAAAACAATATTGTTTTATTAGGATGATTCATCTTATTTCCACCCTACATAGGGGGAGAGAGCCAATAACGGCTTCTGTTTGTAGATGATATCAATTGTACAGTGTAAATAGGCAATGTGGTGTGCATAGAGAATTTGAAGATAATATGATATTGTGTAAATGCTGAGTTTGTGAATGATGCAATATCTGTTGTTTCCTGAAACAAAAATTATAATTTAGATGATTTAAATTTTTTGCCATAAAATGTTCTTATACGTTGATATGACATTTGATATGTCATAGTAGTTACTTTAACGTAGGGACAAATGTGTCCTTAACAAGTCCATTTTATTTGTGAAAAATCAGTTTTATGGATTGTTAAAGTCAGATCGAAGTATAAAAATTCTATCTAACCAATTATACCTCCTTAAAATAAATTGCATAGGGCAGAATGACCCTATTTTCATTACTGGTGGAACAAAGTGGCAAAAGAGAATGAGTTTCATAAAGATGACCATTCCATTTTTGCTTCATTTTCTGTTGTTTTCCTCAGGATATTGACCTGCTAGAGATGCCAGTTTGTGACAAAAATGTGCTCTTTCACTGTATTCATTCTGTAGGCAAATGCGTCACTTGATACAAACACCAATAAAGAAATGCTGTTTTGATTTTAGTTTTTAATTTCTTAGATATAGTAGCATTATTTAGATGTCAAATGTTATCACCCTTATACCAAATATCAAGTGAGTGCCATACTCATTTCTGAGCTTAGATATGGGAAGCAGCTTATGCCTTGAACCTTTCTTTTATTGGCAGGTAATGGCGATGATGGTTTGCCGTTGCCTACCCATGTTAAGGATAGTAAAGTGATGATAAATGAATAATTAGCTGTCAGAAGTATTATGGTAGTATAAGAAGCCAATCATTCCATGGTACCACATGGTCAATACAGACATGCCTTCTGAAGACCTATGCCTTATGGATACTCAAATTGGTACCCTTCAGATCCATGTACTTAAATGCTGTACCAAGTCCCTTGAGAGAGCACCTTTTCCCAAAAAACGTGTGGAAAGATGTGACCTGTGAATGCATAAAATTAATTGCAATGCTAACCAGTTAAGAGTGGTCAATCTATACAAGATGCCATTTTCATTAAGTTTTTATTTGGAGAAAAATCTCTTTATTATCATTGCTAGGTTAATATTTTGCAATTTTCAAAAATGCAGAGTTCAAAGCAAATGAGATGTGCATCATTTTTAAGTGGTTTTAGACTATCTGAGGGAAAAGTTTAATCCAAAAATTTGGAGTCATTTTTGGTAATATTTTGAAAATGTTAAGGCTTAACCCACAAAAAAAAGTATGAGTTTTAAATTCACAGTGACTCAAGGCAGGCTAGATTGATTGGGTAATATCAGTTTTGGAGAAAGTAGTCTGAACAGTTTATTTATTTAACATCAAACATTAAAAAGTATGTGACGTACTATGGGAGAAGTGCAATACATGTGCATGGTTTCTTGAGCTCTTGGATGTCTGTTCTTAGTCTTATACATATTAAGTTGAATTATAAATACATGTAGAATGGAGCATTTTTGGCAAGAATTGATATGAAAATATTCACTCCTGCAATAAAAACTGTTTGCAAAGGCAAATCAAGAACAGGATTAGGCTAATATCCATAGAGCTTTGTGTGAAGGAATCTATTTACTCTCATGATAAAATCCAAAACAATTATTTAAATATCTACATTTCCAAAGGAGCTCATGAAAACTTACACAGATAGTGAGGCTACATTTATATTCAGAAGTAAAACAAAGGGCCTTCTCAGCATTTGCTCAAAGGATCAGGGAAACAACGCAAAACCTGATCGATATTGGGGGTCATTGACTCAAAAGCTGATGAGGTACAATACTTGTTACAGTCTATTGAATTATACAGTCTGAGTAGTAACTAATAATTAAATTAAAAATAATTTTTTCCTTTTTTAATAGTAATATTTTACTTAGCTCTTAAACTTGTGTATCGCTTTTAATTGTTTAATGTCATCTTGCGGTAAGTAGTAAAATATATATGTATATGAACTTTTTGTAGTGAGCTGTTGATACTGATACCTGATGAATATAATTATTACATTGCATGTTATAGCTTTAGACATCTGCATTGGTTAGGAAATACTCAATGTTCCCGACCTTGAGAGTGTCTTTTTCCTTGGTTATTGCAGTCAATAGATTTTTCAGAATCAAGGACCAACATAACATGGATTCAGACGACACAAGGTGTTAGTGGAAGTAATTTACTAGATACTGCTATACAATTTAGCCGTTTTAGTGTTACCAGGGACTCACAATCTGAGTTTGACCGTTGAAAAATCGCAGATTTTTGTAGCAGTATTACAAAGGCATTCTCTTTACTATGTAAATACATTAGTATGCCAAGAAAATAACAAGTGAAGACTACTATGTGTCAGAATGTCAGACGTTCTCATACTACTCTCCTAATCTTTTTTTTTTCTGATGTATCATTTGGTTTTGTCTCACCCTCATCTCTGTTGCTACCTATCGGCACCTAAATGACATTATTATACATTTTCTCAATTTTACCATCCCCTAATGGTAGAACTGAATTGTGACATTAAAATGATTATAGAAGAAAACTTGGGCCTGTATGCAAATTTTTTTAGAAAATTTTGGAGCTATTTTACAGAAAAGATCTTTTGAATATTTCTGAAATTGCACAATATTTATTTTATTTTATAACATTGCCCATATTTCACTCAAAATTGTGACTAATGTTTAATATAATACAATATATTATAATATTAATATATTTAAATGATTAATATTTTTAAAAAGGGCTTGACATTAATTAAAGAGAACAAATTTTATTGAAAGAAAAAATAGATCTTCAACATTGTAGTTTTAGGAAGGCCCGGAAAAAAATGTCTCAGGGACCTCAAACTAACATACACATATTATGTTGTATTAGCATACCCGTGCGAGAACCCCGTATGCTAAACGCCATCCTCTTCCCCATTTTTGCCTGTAGTATATATTTTTCTTCAAGACCCTCCTATCCGTCACTTGTTCTTTATGTCTCCTTATAACCAATAATACAATACACCCTTGTCAATACAAACTATTATTTAACGTTATTACCGGGCAGAAATGTACATCCATGTAATTAAATTGTGTAGAATATCATGTAGGTAGTTTAATTTCACACACTTCTGCGTGTTCTGAACAGGTGGGGTAGAATCAAGAAGCGCCAAACCAGCAAAAATGTAATAGAATGTTTAAGAAGATCTCATCATACAGTGTGAGGGACATTTGTTTTAGGTCTTTGGTCTAAAAGTTTTAATTTTTAAGCCCCTAAAATGCTTCGTTTAGGAGTTATTTAACGATATGGATTCAGAAATGCGGTTATGTGTTACGGGTTGCGATTCTCATGAATATTTAGATGCGTTTTTAAACAAATCCTTCTTATTTTTAAAGTAAAATAGCAATTCGTTACGTCTCCGTAAAATTCTCTTTCTTTAGAGACCTCTATTATAAAGATTGGTTGCGTGCGAGAGCCACAAAAGGTATGTATACTACTGAAATAGTTCAGGAGACGATATTAAATACAGGACGTTTTACTTCGATAATTTATGAATGAAAATGAATGGTATAATAGCAAAACACAATGCTTTTTTACTTTTTTCTTCTTCTACCTTCTTAACATTCGATAAACGTTATTATTAAAATATTACTTAAACGTGACAAAAGAATAAAATATATTTAAGTACTCTAATTAAAACTGGATATAGGATGGGAAAATACTATCTGTTTTAACATATTTAAAACATCGGTATTTAAACATCGATGTTTGTAGTCGGTTTTCATAGACATCGAAAACCTTTTGGTGATGCATCGGTATTTTGATCAAATTTGCCATCACTACCCACAACACATTGAATCAGACTAGTGTTTTAGGAAGTCATTTACTTAATGTAGGAACAAGATTTACCCACTTTTTCATGCCAGGGCCCGACAAAAGTAGATTTTCTGTCGAAAATGCACCTTTTTCGGCGCACGATTCTCTTCTTACGAAGTAACAGCGAAAATGTAAAAATCTTTATCTTTATAAGACGCCGAAAAAATTGAACTTTTGAAATTTTCGAAATATCAGGGATTTTAGCGAAAATGAGAATGCATCATTCTTCCGCGCCCTTTACGATATACGAGGACAAAATTTAATTAAAAGAATTGGAGTCATTTTTGAGAAAATTTTGAAAAGTTTTTGAGGTTTAATGTAAAGTACCCCCTTTCCCATAACGAAAATATCAGTTTCAAACTCAGAAGGCCACGAGTAAAATCGATCGAAGAATATTGATTTTGGAGGAAATCGGCCGAACGATTTTGGCGCTAGCGTTGACCACAGGCAGATGTTTTGCCGTCATTCGGTTTTTCGGTATCAAGGACCCTTAAATCATGGATTTTCATTAAGATTTATCCACTTTTCTGTTTCAAGGGCTCGGCAGTAAGAGGTTTTGTGTCGAAAATTCGCTTTATCCGGAATACAACACAGTATCTTCTTATGAAGTAAGGGCGAGAAAGTTAAGGGGACACGGAAATGATTTTGCAGTCAAAAATAGTTTGGGGGTATTTTATTTTTTACAAATATTTATAATTTTTTCTTTTAAATTGGCGTTTGAATTATGTTGATATCATTTTTAAAGGTATTTAAAAAAATATTTATATATGAAGTCCTCGCATCGATTTTAGGTACTTGCCCCAATACTTTTATGTTTTACTTTTAGACACATTACTTTTAGATGCTGTTGCGCAATGCAGTGCATAAATACTAAAAGACTTAGACTTGCAGAAAGTAAGTTGAAAACTTTATGTTGTGAAGCCAACCAACATTAAAAAAGTCTCAAAAGGAAGTAGTTATTGGAAAATGTATATTCTAATAAGGCAAGTTATCGAGCTTGGCAAGTTCGGAGGGTTGCATCTTTAAAGCCCATTTCCCGAAAGTTCATATTTTTAATACTAAGTTTTCCTTTCTTTTTTTAAAACTTACATTTGCAATAAATTGAAATTTTCAGGGGTTGTAAATAAAGGTCTCCTACATTTACTGAACGATTTTTTCTGATTACCTTAGTATTATTCATTCTGCAAAACTTTACTTGCTAGAAAACGCGATAAAAGAAATTGCTTTATGAGAAAATATTTTTATCTACAAAATAATAAACATATTTCAAAATACACAATACAATTCTTTAGTGTTATGAGTGATATACAGGGTGAGCCACGTAACTTTAATACCACCCGTAATTTTTTAATGCTTGAAGTTATTGCAATGCAGTTTTCACGAAAGTGCATGAAGGAATGTTTTCGTTATTGTTTCGATTTTATCACTTGTATTTTAAGAGATATTGTGATAACTCAAATTATTCAAAAGAAACTATATATATATATATATATATATATATATATATATATATATATATATATATATATATAAAGAGATCTTGACAATTAACGTGCATCGAGAGAGAGAGAGAGAGAGAGAGAGAGAGTTTCTTGCGACTCGTGTTTAACGTATATTTTAAATGTAACAGTCCACGAACGAAGATGACGCAGCGCTCTCCCTGCTAACACGTGCTCGGAATGTTATAATATCCGTTAAATACTAGTGGCAAAAAAAAAACAACTCAAGAAAATGTTTATCTAACATATGACATGTATATCATTGGATTCGTGGTTTTACGAACGTGATGATAGACTAAAAAATATATTAATCCATTTAAAATCAAAGTTACTTCAATATCTAAAAAAAATACAAATGATAAAATAGAAATGAATACGTGTATTAATTATCCCTCATGCATTTTCTTGTAAACTGTTCGAGGTGCTTACTTATTTATTTATTTTACGTCAAAAAACAGTTAAAACTGCGTATGACGTGCTATGGGGAAAAGTGAATTGTGTGCACATTTTCAAAATTCTGTGATCCCTACACTAAGTCATATGCTACTTAAATTTTGAATTTTGAAAGGGAGAAAAAAAAGAGAAAAAAACTCCCATGTAATAAAATCTATTTTCAAGGATAAAAAGGCAATAAATTTTGGCTCTTATCCATGTTGTCCTTCAGAATAATACTTCCTGGCGCGACAACATGGAAACGATAATTTGAATAATTGTATTTCCCACTGAATTCTAGAAGACGTGCACAGAAAATGAAGTTACATTTATGTCCAGAAGCAAAACAAGGGCCATCTCAGCATTTGCTCAATGGATCAGGAAACTGGACGAAAAACCTGATCGAGATGGGGGTCATTGACCCGGAAGCTGTAGTACAATAGTTGTTACAGGTTGTTTATACTCATTTATACAGTCCAAATGGTAAATAATGCATTATGTATCATTGTTAAAATTAATGTTACTTTTCTTGTGATGCTCAGTATAGTCTCTAATTGTATAGAAACAGTTATGCAGCAGAAACGATTTCACTTGGGATTTAAACTTTTCTATTGAATTTAATCGTTTAATGTCATCTGGCAAAGTGTTGTAAAATAATGTACATGTATTGTATGTGAATTTTTGTAATGAGCTGTTGATACTGTCACCTGATGAATATGATTTCTACGTCGAGTGTTATAGTAATAGACTTCGGCATTTTGTGAAAATATATTCCCGCCCTTAAGCAAGTCATTTTTGATAAAAACCACTGATTCGTAAATAAAAAGACACGGTAATGGTAAAATTCCTAGATTAATGAAGAGAGGCTTACATGAATCATATGGGTGCGATTTGGTTATTATTCGTACAATTCGTTTTTGTAATCTAAAAGTCTGGGAGCTATTAGATGTATTTCCCCAGAATATTATGCAATGTCTCAGGCGGGTATGAACATTCGCGAAGTATACACAACGAGCAGTATGAAGGCTGACTGAATTTGCAAGAATTCTGAACGCGTAGCATAATGAACTTAATTTTGTGTTCAATTCATTTAAATGGACGTTCCATTATTTACAAAGGCCTTATGACATGAATTTTAAGAGCACCTAAGAATTTTTTGTTGCCATTAAACATCTAATGTGTCAATGTACACTGTTCATTTCAATGGAGCACAGAATTGTTTATTTGAAATGGAAAACTGCATTAAACCGTTTTCTTTTCGTTTACTATTAATTTGTTATTTCGGAACCAATTTGAAACATCTGATATTGTACTATTTACGGTTTCTTTATTGCAAAGGATGTTCGTATCATCCGCAAAGAGAACCGTTCTTCCGTTTCGAATCGTCGAGGGCATATCGTTTACGTGAAGTAGGAACAGAATAGGACCTAAAATCGATCCTTGAGGAACTCCACATGCAATGGGCAAAGAGTCGGAAAGGTGCGTACGTAATGTTCCATCATTCCAGTAAGGTATTTTAAGTTACTTGACTTATCCTACATATTGTATGTATCCTATAAAAAATTCATAAGCCTAACTTCAATAGATTCTTAGAATTAGACTCAAATATTGAACATTGCCAGGAAAGGGCATTCACTTTTTCGGTATCAGGTGACCACAAAACGTGTATTTCCTTTGAAATATGGAAATTGAATTTCCGCTGCATTACATAACTTTCTCTATACTACGATTATTACATCGATATACGAGAAATTAAAAGGCGACTCGAACAGGAACACCGTTTAAGGAAAAAATACTCCTTAAAATCTTCAAAAATACGGATTTTTGAAAACATTTTTTCTCTAAGTATTAATTATTCAGGAATATTTTGGTGAAAAAATATTTCGAAATCTGCAATAGTTTTCTTGTTATGATTTAAAAGGTATGTTGCTGCATCATGCATCTATTAGAGTAGTAAGGCAAGCAAAACTCAAATCTAACTTCGTCCCTTGTTTTCCAGAATTACCGATTTTAAGATCCGTTTTCTTTATAACTAAAAAACTAATCATTTTAAAACTATGAAATTTTTAGGATGTATTTAACCAAGTATTGTTACAAAACCATCTAAATATAACTTTAGATCAATATTTTGTGATAAAAAATATAAAATAATAAATATATTTATTTTGGATTCGAATTAAAAATATTATGTATTCAGAGATAAAATGACAGCATGGTTTTGTACCAATGAGTATTGTCAACAAATTTTTAAAAAATTTAAAAATCTTCAAAATTATTTTAGTTATCAGGGAAACACTAATAGCGTTTTCCATTCATTGCACTGAAACCCACCCTAGTGCAGGGCAAAAACGTCATCGCTCCGAAACAGTGCTGCCCCACACGCGTGAAGGGCAGTTACAAATGAAACGGATTCCGGAACTGAGTCAGTGCGTGTCTGCGCAGTGAGATGATAGCTGTTCTTGGTCTGTCACACTGATGGAACGCGAAAAATAATAGTTTTGAATTATAATCGTTGTTATAATTTTTACGAAGTCTTTGGGTAATTCTTACTTCTTAATACATACAATATTTACGTGTGATTTCTTTATTTAAAAAACACGAAAACTTCAAATGCGTATGTGTTGGAATTTCTTTTTTCGAGATTTGCCAGTGATCGAAATAGTACACAAGATTTTGAACCGAAGGGCTTCTGCAGAATTGTTTGGCTATTGAAAACCATAAAAATATTAACATGAGCGTTTCCGCTGGTATATGTATGGGCGTGCGAGAAACATTTCTTGGCACATATATTTGAATGATTTTGTAAGGGTCACTGTTTTTATTTTCACTTTATTAGCGTTTCGTAATTCAGGCGTACCTGTACTTTGGTTTCTAAATAGCACAGGATTTGTTACCATGAAGTTCTTCAAAGTTAAGTTTTAGGAAAACACAAACTGATTTTCCGAACTTCGCGTAAGTTATAAAAATTATTTTAAGACATTTCTTGCAAAACATAATATACTCCGTCATTCGAAGTTTCCCTGCGTGACAGGAGATCCTCAATTGCCTTCACAATTTCACCACGAATCCAAATCAGCATGCATAACTTTCTTACCTAACCTCAAAATGGGCCGGTATACTGGACTGCACTGACTAGAACGTCAGTGCAGTTTAGGGCGCCCCGAGTGCGCCCTGGTTCCATGCCATTGTGCGAATGGAACATGCACTTCTTTGCACTGGTGCGCCCGAGCGGTCGAATGGAACACGAAAGCAGCCCTGAGTGCGGCGAATGGAAAACACTATAAGTCAGTGAATGAAAAACTGGTTGAATTTTGATTTTCAAAAATCATTTTTTTAAATAGTTAAAAGCACATTTTTCTTTATGGAAGAAAGATATTTCTGTGTATCAGTTAATTTTCACTGCTGTGGAGTATGATTTTAATGGAGAGAAAAAAGTGGAAAAGTAATAAACATTTAACTGCTGCAAGCTGTATCTTTCCAAGGGAAGCATTAATATTAGTTGTACGAGAGGAGGTAAACGAGTTAACCACTCCTCTGCGACCACTTCAACGGAAGTGCCGCGTCTTGTTGCGTAGGAGCGAAGCATCCGCCATGCGATTGCTGGCGGTACGTGGATACGTCAGGAGGTGGATATTTTAGCAAAGGGCGCTCGACGATAAGCGGGTACTTCTAATTGTAGACCAACAGACTAGATCATCATACTCTTTTGGATTAACCGGCTGTCAACCTCAGCCGGGGTTTGCCTGTCTTTCTTCCCTGAGTCAGTTGCAGCGAGCAGTGCGAATTCGGATCGCACTCCGTTTTCTCACGCCTGAGAAAACCAACAACAACACTATCAGAGCAGTTAATTGATATTGCCTTCTCTTGACATTTAATAGCATTCTTAAAGAGATGCCAAGTTTCTACAAGTCGTAAGCGAGTATTGGAGCATATTCATGGACTTGTCACTAATAGTTGAGGTGATGTGTGGATCTTGGGGAAGAATTGTTCAACCTCTCTTTTATATACATGACGTGCTATTTCACCTACTCTAGTGAAGCAACCACCTGGTGTGCTGACAGTGGCGAAGCTCGCCAGGGGTGAGCGAATAGATGGGGAGGTCGTCTCTGATTTGCCCCTGATTGGTAGGCAACCCATCGTGCGGTGGAGTTCGGAAAAAAAGTCGTGTATCCGGAGTACTCGTGTAGTTGGTTGCTTGGTTGGTTAGTGATTCCGAGCGCGTCAACAGCTTAGGTCATAAGTCCTGTAAGTGTAGTTCATGATTTTTCTCGGGAGATGGCTGTGATCTTTCCCCGCTGGATGGCGAGATCCGGCGCCGACGTACTGTCGGCTAGCGGGTTTTTCCCCTAACCAGGACTCTCCCTCCAGCGGGGCACCGCCCCAGCCGGGACAAGCTCTAAGGTTCCGCCCAGTCCCCCGGAATATGTAGTAGTGTAGTGCATGTTAGTGTGTGTGTGTGTGTAAGGGGAGAGGATAGGATAAGGAAGAGGAAGGAAAGTTCGCGCGCGGCCCGTAGCCCGTTTGTTAGGGTACTGTTCCGGCATTTGCCTGGTGTTGATCGGAGAAACCACGGAAAACTACCGACCAGAGCAGCTGGCCTCTTGAATATAGCCATACAGCAACTGAATTCGACCGAGCTGAAAAGCTAATGTCGATAATCCTACCGCCAGACACAGGTTGAATCGGGTCAAAAACCTGGCCATAATGGCAAAATTCAGAGTCCACGTTCGGAATTCTAACTTATCAAATCTCGTTTGGAAGACATTGGAGCACACTAGTTTAGATCCAGAACGTTATTTCAATCATTTTTGTCGTCCTCATGGTCTCGTAAAGTTACCTTGCTTGAAACAGGCGAATTCATTGCTCTTTCGACTACTTTTGTTAAATTAAAAAAGTGTTTAAATTGTTTTTCTATAGATTATTTTCGTGATTCCAAATAGAAGACATTTTTTACTATAATTAACTATATTTTTAAAAAATTATTTTATGTGTAATACGGCTGAATTCTAACCTATGTAGCGTTAGTCATTATATTGTGGATTATATTTTTTGTCCTGCGTATTCCTGCCTCAATAAATTTTTTTACTTGTCAAGTAGAATACCCTTAATGAGAATAACACACATTTAGCTGCACATACCTGTGGCTTTTTATTTTATATCCACTTTACTGCAATGCTACATAGTAAGATTGAACACTAGATATCCCGAAGTGTCTTCGACGCCACGGGGATTTATTTTCTTGGATTTCTTCTTCTGATAATTACTTTTAATAAGAAAATAACTGATATAAATTTTTGGAATGAATAAACAATATTAATCCGTGCCACCGTGCACTTTAATATTTTTAGTGTACTTGAAGGATTCTTATTTTCTTGTCGTAGAAACCAAGACTAAGAGTTCTACAAGTGTAAAAATTAACTTAATGATGTTATCTCAAACTACAGTTGACCATTTTTCCAATAACATATATTTTTCAATAAATAAGTGCCGACGAAATTAGGTCTATACAGCATTGATTCCCGACAGATGGGTGGCAATTGAATAACACATAAATATACATATATAACTTATAATATTGCTTATAGTATAATTATACTACTGTAAATGTATATAGCTCCAAATTTCGCATTTTCAGAAACGCTCAAATGCAATTTTCTCGAAAAGGGTTCCAGATTTTGGCTTTAAATTTTTTGTAGGGATAGTTCTAAATGGTCTTAATAATGCGATCTAAATGCCACTGTGATGTATTCTTTTATTTTTGTTTTTTAAATTAAACAAAATGTTTTTTGAAATATTTCTCATGTGAATATTTACTTTACGGCGGCCGTTTCTTATACATTATCGTATTTGGGAGTATAGTTACCTCAAATAATTTTTTTGTAAATAATTCTTCGCCACATGATACAAGGAAATGTGTGTCATCTGCATTTTCGACGGCCCTTTTGACCTTGAATGACAGCATGTTTTCTTAAGCATTTCCGTTCTCGAGCATCTGACATGCTGTGACGCATCGAAGTGATCTTTTTCTTCCGGTGTCATGGTCTTCATGATCAGTTTGAATCTCCCAGGAGTCTCCAGTCGTTAGTAAATCCACTCCCTACATTATGTGTCTCTTTTCACTGCCTCTTTCCCTTTATGTCAAAAGAATGAATATATATAAATGCCCATCGATAGTTAGGATTTGCACAGATATTCTAAAATCACCTCGATTTTGGACAAGATATTCCGTCAATATCGGTGTATTTAGGATAAGACATGAAATCATAAATTGCCATCATAGTGTCTCTAACGCAATTAAGTTATAATATGAATGACAAATTATAGAGGTTTCTTTTCAAAGGTTTCTTACCAAAAACTCTCTTTTCTCATAATTCAATTTAAAAAATAGTGTTGGGATAGAGAAAAAGAAGGTGAGGCGCGAGTGTCTTCGACGACAAAGTCCAAGTACCAGATTCTTCTCTCCTGCTCTTGCACAAATGTCGTCGAGTCACTGATCCTCACCGCCTCAAATACTACAATTTAATTTACTTCCTGAAAGTTCCCAGTTCTTTCTGATTACGCGACGAGAATGTTAAAGTTCAGCAAACTATTATTTACTCAGAATTATTCCATTACCTGTTGCGTACAAATTCATTCAAATTCTAATTTCCACATATCGCAAAAATATTCAGAGTCCAACTTGTTGTAGATCTTATAAATTCTATCAGTCTTAAATTATTATCCCACACACGAAAACTACAAGTTACACATTTTACACAGCAAATTATGCGAAGTCCATCACGTTATTTCATCCGAGAAAATTCTAATTTCCGTTCGTCACACTCAAGAATTACTCAAAGTCCGATAACTATTACTGTTTTTCACCAGAAACATTCGACGCACTTCCGTCGTGAATTGACTGTCACTGTTCTCCTAGCAATCCCTAAATTGATTACATAATCAACTAGTTATGCCCTAGACTGTCATTGCTTTCTCAACCAATCTTGTGTAATTAATAAACCATTTACATGTTTTTGGAGCGTTTCTATGCTTCTCCAATGCAAATTTGTGCCTAGAAAGCATTTTTTCAAAACAATTTTTGCGTGCTTATTGCGGCTATCGCATGTGAAGAAAACTATACAATTTTTCGGTAAAATTTGGATTTATTGAATCCTCATAATAAAAAAAACAACACATAAAGAAAAAGAGCACTCTTTACAAATATCGTAGCACTTCCACTATAAATAAAATTATTTTAACTGCTTTGTCTTATCTTTAGACCAGAATTTCTCACACCGTGCACGGGTACAACCTTCTTTGAAAATTTCTACTGATTCTCAACTTAAATTCTTTAACATTTATTTCATACACAAATTGGCTATCGCTAAACAATCAATAATCCCTAACACATCATACCAGGCACTTTAATTAACTGTTTTTATATTTTTAAAAAACATATTAAAAAACCTTTTTCCCTTGAAACTAATGACATTGTTTTGTTCAGTTATTCAGAATTCTTTCAATCTTTACATTACATAATTTCTGTGAAACTCGAATTACTTTTCTTCTCAGTCAGTGGCAATTGCGCGTTTTCGGACTTCTGAATCCCCGTCGCTGCTCTCAGGTTCGGTTAAAAAATTTCCACTGGTTACCTCGATTTGTGGCGTGTGCGGGTCGACCAGCTTTGACAGCACGCTCCTCGCCGCGGCGTCGCCCAGCCGGGGGGTCCCGCTCTCCGTTGGCCTTGCAGCGCAGGCAGCTGTCTCGCGCCTCCCCCGGCAGCGCGAGGGTGGCAAGAATATGTTTATCTGGGCCAGCTAATATCATTTGCCAATAGAGGAGATAAGGAAATAAGAAGAACTAAATTAGCATGGAGAAGATTTTGGAGCCTCTCTTTCATTTTGCTAAATAAAAAGATAAACCAAATTAAAAAGGTAGTAATGGACTCGTGCACTTGCCTATATTGCTTTATGGATCACAAACATGGTCCTTAACAGTAATACAAATAAAATGGATACAACGATGCCAGAGGAAAATGGAACGAAAAGTGTTAAATATTTCGCTCCTAGACAAAATACCATCAACAGAAATTAGAAAGAAGACTAAAATTAAAGATGCAGTACGGCAAATGGCATTGGGGAGGACATATTATAAGGCAAGACCAGCAACGATGGGCATACACTACAACAATCTGAGACCCTCGGTATGGGTGGAGAAACCAAGGGAGACAGAGGAGAAGATGGGCAGACGAGGCTGCAAAGCAGCTAGTCCCACCTGGACGGACTATGCCAAGACCGAACAACATGGAGGCAACTGGGATATGAACAGCAAAGAAGATGATGATCCACAGTGCTATTAATCGATTTTAGTGTTTCGAATCAGAAGAGCGTTTTAACCGCTTTGTCTGTTGGTCAGTCGTCTTGCCTCTTTCCCTTGCTCCCGCGTGACGTAGGAACATGCCTCCCCTACCTCCCTTGTCAGTCGTCACTACAGCTTCTAACGCACCCTAATTTGCACGGTGTATGTGTGTGTGTGTGTGTGTGTATATATATATATATATATATATATATATATATATTATATATATATATATAACTCTTTCTCTTCATATACATAGCTGAACCGCTCGCAAAACCATCATGGCGGACGTACATTTGGTAAAGTCTCGAGGCTGCCCCACCCTGTGGCATCTGAGATTTCCCTCCGACGATAAGAAGCGCGTAGGCGACAAGGAGAGGCGACTGCAAGACGCGGCGATCGCGCTGACCGTCACTCGTCATCACTGCACTCTTTCTCAAAAGAGGAACTCGCACTCCCAGGAGTGTCCAAAGAAATGAATACATCGTTTGTTAGTCCATCACATTATCTGAATTATTACGTCGCCTATATTCCCTAAAATGCTCGCAGGGATTTTCCATTGTTCAGCACTGTATTGTGCAAACGCTTCTAAAACGTTTCCTTTTCTTTTAAGGATGCAACAATAGTTTGTGCTGCCTCGCGACCTTTTATAGATCCCCAAACAAGTTCTATTGGATTTAGATCTGTATGGTACGGTGAAAGACGGAGAGGAATGTGGCCATGTTCAATGATTATTTGATCAACGACCTATCGTTTTTCTGTGGATATACTTTGAATTATTTGTAATAATTGGTTTTTTTGTGAATAACAGCAGCTACTGTGTAAACTGTTGTCACTGCTCACTATCCACGGTCAAACAGGGACTGGAGACCGAAACTCTTCTTCAAAACACGGCATTTGATCGTTTGGACAACCCCTACTGTAGAAACACGTAAGCTGCCTTCCTTCTGATCCTTCTCACTCATCAGTTTGTTATCACCAAACTCGCAGTGTTGAATTACCGCGCGACCCACGAGAGAAAGACAGAGGGAGAGCTATGTTGTGACAAAGAGCGCAGGCAGGCGGGAAATATTAGGAGGTTTGGAGGAGAGGCCACGTTCGGCATGCGCTTTGGGAAAGGGTTTTTTGAGTGGTAGAGCAATAGTACTATTATTACAAATATCCCGGTTGATTAATGATTAATATTTATCTTTATTTTGACTTGATCAGTTTTTTTTATTTTTTGCATCCAACAATACTCTCTACATCAGGTTCGCCATTACTTATAAATTCTCAGGGCTTCTTTAAATACTTAATTTCTGCTTCTGACCCGGTGATGAAAATGTGAAAATTACCGCTTCTTCGAGAATTCGGCTGGTAAAATTTCCAATCTTTGGGAAAAATTGATATTGGTGGCTGTCATCACACATTAATTACGGACATACACGACGAAATAACAACACGTAAATTGAGAATTATTACAGTAGCGCAACAATGTCTTCAGTTATTTAATTACAAAATATTTTCTGATTTGAATTTTAGAATAAAGCCACATATTTAACTTGACTTTAAAACTTAATAATTTTTCTAAATAAATTAATTTTCACACATAGACCATATTGACAAATACCCCTCTTACACATGGTCGGATCCATACTATTTTGAGTACCAGACATTTCCCTAGTTCACTTTCCCGTGGTAGATGTTCGGCGCTCTTGGCTGTTGGTACTGGGTTCTCGAACAAGTTCTCCTTCATGGTGGGCTCCAATCCTTCCATATTCTTATACGCCATAAATGTATGTTCTGTTAATTTCACCGTCGAAATATCATCTATCGCGAATTTCTATGTACTTTATCATTTCGCGTTACTAACGTCTTTTTTGCACATCACTACTCGATGGATGCTAATAACTACCTATTCCAGCCGACGACACACATGTCTGCTCCCGTTCGCGCTTTCACATCCGTCTGATGATTTTCAGTCGTCAATAATATTCCTTTACCAATCGTAATCACACATAGAAACCAATGAATCATGC
This sequence comes from Teleogryllus oceanicus, assembly GCA_964035755.1. NCBI lineage: Eukaryota > Metazoa > Arthropoda > Insecta > Orthoptera > Gryllidae > Teleogryllus > Teleogryllus oceanicus. Next base: position 89,319,405 of record CAXIVR010000002.1, on the reverse strand, counting down.
ATCAAATTATAAGTGGACACTTTAGCATCAATTATAAATTAAATAATTTTTATAATTTTCTACTATTTTTACAAAATTACCTTGAAAGAAATTCAACATGTGTCCCATGGTACAAGACTGTCAAGTACCTTGGGACAGCAGGTGTTGTACCTTGGAACATAAGGAAATAAAACTATTTTAATTTGGTTTGAAGCATTGGCTTAAACCATTATAAACATTATTTTTAAATAAAATCATGGCAACAATACAATTACCACGAAACATATTTTATTCAACAATAAAACCTTCAAATATGAGAATAAATAATAATAATTTACTTTGGCTTGGACTGGCACCAACAGAAACGGGCTCCTGGTAATTTGTACAAAACATCTTCCATTGAAGCTTCATAAATTTTTTCTTTATTGTAAACACTTTTTTGTTTTGCCCAATTTGTCATGAATTCTTTTCAGGTATTTCACTCACAAATCATTCCCATCTTTGGTGACAATTTCCGCAACATAGAAATGTTCCTTCTTTTTTCCCAAGGCACAAATGAGAGCAAAATCCCTCTCTTGAACATCGACTAATTACTCATCTGACTTATTATCATTATAATTCTTCACTGATATATTTTCTGATAGTACAAAATTTTCCGAAGAACTAGACTATAATTTTTCTTTTCACACTAGATTTTACGATTTTCACTTTCCGACCTTCCTCTTCAATTATAACTTTCTCATGTGTGTCAGTTAAAATACGGCATCTCCCCTCCTTTGGTCCAACACGTCGTTCCTCCCTCTTTGGAGCATTGGGAAAAAGTCTAACTACTTTAAGAGAAATAATAATTGTTGCACTTAATTGTGCCAAACTTGTTTCAGTGGGTGCTTCTGCTGTTGATGATGTTGGTTCATCTTCAGTTGAAGATTTTAGTGACCTAGGCATGAGCCTAACCGATGGAGTTGAAAGATGAAAAAGTTTTAATAATAATAATAATAATAATAACAATAATAAGAAGAATAAAAAACTTTAAAAAGTGGATTAACATTTCAAAAACCAGATATTTTCGTTCCCGAGTTACAGAAAACTTATTTGTAACGGTGAACGAACTGCAGATTTGGTTTTTCTGTATTGCTAACAAAATGGTAACTCATCCCAAGCTATACTCCTACCACTACAAGCAAAAAGAGAGCTCAACAAAACGTGCGCATAGTGAAGCTACATTTACGTCCAGAAGCAAATTGAGGGGCCATGTCAGAATTTGCTCAAAGGATCAGGAAAACTGGACAAAAACCCGATCGAGATGGGGGTCATTGACCCGGAAGCTGAAGCATTACTGGTTACAGGCATATTAAGTCTATTAAAAACATACAATACAAATGAAAACTAATTCATTATACTATATCATTGTTTTGTTAAAATACACATTATTGTCCTTTTTGATGATCAGTAGAGTCCACAATTGTTTAGAAACAGTTATGCAACAGAAAATATTTTACTGTTAATTTAAATTTGTGTACCGATTTTATTTGTTTAATGTCATCTGGCAATGCGTTGTAAAGTAACGTACATGTATTGTATGTGGATTTCTTGTAGTGAACTGTTGGTACTGACACTTGATGAACATGATTTCTACGACGTGTGTTGTAATTATAAATATCAGTATTAGATTAAAATATGTTCTCATGGTTAAGTAAGTCATTTTTGATAAATACTACAGATTCGTAAATAAATAGGCAAGGCAATGGTGGAATCTTACCAAGGGACCGTATTAGCAATTGCTCAATAAGTAAAGAGAAACTGAACAAAACTTATTCAATTGATATTCACCTTTGACTGTTTACAACTCATAATTGAGATTTGTGATCTAAAATGTTCAACACCTAGTCATTTATTTTAAATTATTACCAAATTATTTCTCTGAGATCAATTAGAAACATTTTACCTTGGAATGGTGATTTGGTAGAAATCTTCGTTTTCTTTTGGCGCATGTCCATTTCTTTAGCCGGCGGAAACGAAAACGCCGATGTTCGGTTCCCAATCTCGAGCAATAATTTCTCCGACATTTGGGATCGCACCATTTAAAACTCATACTATGGATTTTAAGCATAGTAATAATTTAAATATAAAATTGTAGATAATCGCGGCACAGAAGAAAGGTCTAACACTATCATAGCATGACCTAAAGCAAGAGGGTTGTGATATATGGTCATAGTCGGCCTACAAACTCCTACGTCACAAGCAGCTAATGACGTACTTGTTAGGCTTGTAGTAAGAGAAGGTATTGGATGGACCGTAGGTATAGTAGGGTAAGTGGAACATGAGCATGATTCGTGTCTCTGTGTTTTTCCATGGGAGAATTATTATTCGCGCACGTTTTCTTGAGTCCTCATTTCGCTAGATGCGACAGGAGAGGGGGGGTTCGTTATTTCGATGATCAAATTTGATGGATCATTTGGCAAAGCAAAGTAGTTTCTGTTACACGAGAGCGAACATTTCTGGTTATCAGAATTTGTCAACAACCCTCGTTGCTATTGTTTATGCGTAATTCAACTACAGGTAAGGTAATCTTGGGCTCAAGAAAACGAGCGAGTATAATACAAGATGTTATTATACTAATTGTTCGGCTATTTATCATTGTGCGTTTTGTTTCTATACCTGTTGTCTGTGGAATGTCAATTTTGTAATGGGTGATAAGCGATGATATTGCAATAAAGACGCCGCATTTCTTGTTTCATTTCTATCCTTTCTATAGATGGAGTAGTTGGGGATGTAGAAGCTTGTTTTTATAATACAGCTGTGGTTGAGTTATACATTCTGTTCCGATCTGGAAATGATGCAAGAAATGAATGGATTTTCTTGCTTTTGATGTTGATTGAATTTCAACTCATGATTATTAAACATTTCTTGGTTTGGTTTATTACTTAAAGATTCTGTGACTGAATTTTGAACGATCTAAGATGGTAATAGAGAGTTGAAATTTATTTTATGGTTTACTAGATCATTGCTGTGTGTTTACGCACCTCAAACAAAACACGTAACGGTATTGTTAATACGCTTGCGGGCCTTACTGATTCTTTATGCCCTCGGGCCTTTTGAATACTTTATGGCCCGCTCTAATACCAACAGAACACATATAACCTTTTTTGAATTCTATTTATTAAAGTTACGATGCAATCAAATATAATAAATAAAAAGCATAATGCTTAAATAAGTAAAATAACTCGTATAACTTATTTTGCTTAATTGATATGAAAATTGCAAATTTGGAATGTTCCCGTGAATATACAATTGCCACCAGTCACTCATATTTCACTGTTACTTATCACATTTTTAGAGACATAGTATGTGGTTCTTGAGTAGCAGTACTACTTGTAGAAATACAGTAAAATCTACTTACGCCGGAATCGATCGGGGCACAAAATATTCCGGTTTAGGGAGGTTTCCATTTTATGCATGTCTATTTTATGATCTGATATTGACTTTTCTGTCCTGAAAGCAGTAAATTACATGATTTTATTATAATTATCAAAATAATTAACACATAACGTATTTATGGGAGGAATCATCAATAAATGAATATTAAATACTTCATTGACAGCTTCTTATTTTAGTGTAAAAATACGCACCTTCCTGGCTCAGCTGTCAATGCGCCCAGACGCCCTTCGGGCAAAAACATCTTTTACACTTAACTTCTTTGATACATAAGTAACTAATACGAGAAGAATTGGAATTTATTATTGTCTTGGTTACAGTGGTACTAGAATTGTTAGTGTGAGAAGTTGGTTGGTTGCGTTTGCGTGTTCAATTATTCGAAAATATGAGTAGTTTTCGTGTAATTTGGCGCTAAATATAGTGCAATTAAAAATTTTTTTTTCTCTCAAAAACTCCAATTTTTTCTTTTATTTTTTCACGAATAGAGAAAGAGATACTTAAAAGAATGGCGCGGATCTAATTTATGTTGAACTCTCTGCATTTTCGAAAATTGCACATTTTAAAACAATGCGAGAAATTATGAACTGTTGTAGCACCCCTAGGTTGTTTCAGTAATGGCGGCATTGTCCATAACATATACACCGACGGAAAAAAGTATTGCAACACCCCGAATTGTAGAATTGTAGAATTCGAGAGATTTGTAGAATTTATTCCTCCGTACTGATATAGCGCATACAGACAGAATACTACATATGATTACATGGGCAGAGCCATATGAGACTCGCACGTCCAGCAACAGCCAGAACCATGGACCGGAAACGCTACATCAATTCTGCTTGTACCCGACGCGTGCAGTACAACAAGACCTGATGCGGACTGGCATCCCATCGCACAGGTAGCGAATAGTGTCCTGCGGTACACTGTTCCACGCTTCCTGCACCGCTTCGCGTAGAGCAGAGGTGTGGGGGGGTCGTCGCAGCACGGGTCAGGCGTTGGCCAATCATGTCCCACACATGCTCGATCGTGGACAAATCCGGAGAGCATGCCGGCCAGGACACATGACGAACAATATGGAGAGAGTGTTGCGTAGCGCGGGCAGTGTGAGGGCGGCCATTGTTCTGTTGGAACAGCGCACCACTCTCCCGTTGCAAGGTAGGTAAAACCACAGACCGCATAACGTGCTGGATGTATCCAGCGCTGGTCAATGATCTCTCCACGAACACCAAAGAAGTGCGTTGTAGCTGATGGCACCCCACACCATCACTCCCGGGGTGGAACCTACGTGACGTTATCACACTCCGGACCGGTAGCGGTAGCTCAGTGCATCAACTGATGTCACTGCAGCGCCTCTGACCGGGAGGTCCTAGGTTCGAGTCCTGACTGCGGCAGGATTCTCGACACTAGCTTTTCAGCTAAGTCGAATTCAATCGCTATCTGGAGGAGAATTCTAGCGGCCGGCTGCTCTGATCGGTAGTTTTCCGTGGTTTCTCCGATCAACACCAGGCGAATGCCGGACCCTACCGAACGGGCCACGGACCGCGCGCGATCTGTCCTTCCTCTTCCTTGTCCTATCCTCTCCTCTTACACACACACTTACACTAACATGCACCACACTATCACATATTCCGGGAGACCGGTCGGGAGTTTAGAGCTTGTCCCGGCTGGAGCGGTGCCCCGGTGGTGGGAGAGTCGTAGTTAGTGGGAAACCCCACTAGCCGATAGTAGGTCGGTGCCGGATCTCGCCATCCAGTGGGGGAAGATCACCGTCATCTCCCGAGGGAAAAGAACATGCACTACACTAACGGGACTATGACCGAAGCCGTTGACGCGCCCGGAAACACGAAAAAATCAATCAATTATCACACTCTGGACGCACGTGCTCGCCTGTGCGACGCCGCACACGCACACGACCATCACTGGCGTGCAGACAGAAGCGGCCTCATACTGAACACCACTGCACGCCATTCCGCCTCCCAGCTGACCAGCACATTGCACCACGCCAGACGTGCCCGACGATGGTTCGGCGTGAGTGGTAGTCGACTTGCGGCATGCGCGCCTGTAAAGGCTCAATCACAATGCAATCACAAACACAAGCATAACACATAGACATAGACATTAACATAAGCGAAGAGTTAGCGTATTCACAATGTCGAACATAAACATAAGCAAAATAAGAGTTTCTATTGGCTATGAGGCATTCTAGTTTACTATTGGTTGGATATGAGAATCGATTTCGAGATATCAAAACAAATACGACAAACACAACCACGCAGCACACAAATAGTTCGCCTATCGACTTCGATACTCGAGTTTGAGTTATCGAACTGTGATTGGCTCATTCCTTATGTCTGACATAAGCATAAGCACAGTAGCTTGAAGCTTGCAAGCTCTTAAGTTAACGTCTTACGTGTTATGCTTATGCGAACGCATTGTGAATGAGTCCACTTGTAGACGTAGTCCTAACTTTTATGTTAACGCCATGCTTATGCTTATGTGTGCATTGTGAATGGGCCTTAATCCTGCAGCAAGTAACCGGTTCCCAAGGGTGCGTGGAAACACGTTGGGGCCAGATGTGCCCTTATCTCGGTCCGTTGGCCGTTCGGTCTGCCGACGCCGCTATGGTGCGTCGATCTTCACGTTCGTCAGTGCTCTGCGGCCGCCTCGAAGTGGGTTTCCGGCTATGGGATCGCTCATCTACCCATCGTCGCCAGCACCACAGCACCGACGCGTCGGTATAAAAATACTACCAAAAATGTAAAATTGTCTATTAAAAATTAGTGCGTTTTAAAGGACATACCTTCCAGATTCCCGCTCATATTCAACATTCAGAGTTTCCTTAAGAACGCGACGTCAGTAGGCAGTAACACCAAGCGCGTCAAAGCAGGACTGAGGCACGCCTGTGCGCGGGGCTCGGAAGCGCTCACCGAACAGGAGGCCCCCCATTCTTCTGAGAAATGAATGTTGCACTTATGGTGGTTATTGCAGTTCAGGCAAGACTATAAGGAATCCATTCACGTGGACATTCATTCGTTTCGAGCATATGCATTTTCGATTTAAATGCCGCTAAATTCTGGAAATCAACCACTGTGCGACGTCGCATCACGTCCCACGTGGTCAGCAATGCGCCGAAAGGACTTCCTGGCTTCGCGCAGGCCGACAATCCGACCCCGCTCAAACTGGTCCAATGGCTTGAAGGACGAACGAGTGCGACGCCATAAGATACCCAAGTCCCGACTAGACCTTATCGCAGTGGACAGCGCCTTTTAAAGCCGCGGAGAAGATGGGCGTCGGGCCATTTCTTCACGCTGCCATTACGTCACCGGGCGTCAGTCATCCGTTAAATGTTAATGACGACCCCCCATGCTTAACGTCCTCAATCACCTACTTTATTGCTCGTGCCCTTCCCGGTGTTGTAATACTTTTTTTCCCCCAGTGTATTTTCATTTTCTGCAAGACTTCATCCTTTTTAGTTCGCAGTACTTGAATATTCCGTGTACTAATATTCACCGTTTATTTTCCATTGCCAAGTCGTCCTCTATTGAGAGTCAGGTTTCTATTGCGATATATACTTCTTAGTTCGCAGTATTTGAATATTCTGTGTACCAATATTCACTATTTTATTGAGAATCAGGTTTCTATTGCGAGGTTCGGAAGTGGTGAGGTGTTTTTCCAGGAGCAGGAGTGCTAGCTCTATGTCCCAACTAGCAACCCGGACTTTGCTTTCGGGAGGTTCTCCCCTGTAGTACCGGCAGCGTATAACCGACTCGGACAGTTTTCTCGCCACGTGCTGTGGTAGATCATGTGATCTGCTTTGAAGCAATCAGCTTGCGTGGATTTATTTACTTTGTCACAGCGAGCGTTCCGCTTTGCCACTCAACTAACTCACACGAAATCGCGGAGGCGATAAGGTTCAACTGTAGCGAAGGTTATGAACATGAGATCAAGACGTCTCGTCGCCTGTGAATAAGAGTTAATGTTTTGAGATTTAATTTATTCGCTATGTTGGTGGTGCTATGAGTGCAGTAATGTGTGGCAACATCGCATGGAATTGCCAGAGTCGCTTATACGCTGCCGGTACTGTAGGGAGATTGCTTCATCTCTGGCTTCGAGGCCCTCTCCCCGGACCCCTCTTTAGGGAGTTTTTAATTCCCAAGGTGAGCGATTCAACTTAAAAGCACTGTCATTCATCCACCCTCCAATTTCGAGGCCTTTGACAGACAGAGACCACCAACCCGTGGCGCACCCATTCTCCTAGGAAGAAAATGAAGACGAAATAAAGAAGGATAGAAAGACACATAAACAAGGAGTGATACTAGGAGAAAATGTGAAGATCAGAAAAAGATCCTCAACCCTCGAAACCTAATAGCGTCGGGGTCGAAAATCAAAAGGGGTCAAGAGAGCCGAATAGAAAAGAAAATAGAAGTGTGGCATAAGTAAGTGGAAGCAATGCCACACTAGAGACCAGTGGCGAATCCTGAACATTATTTTAAGTATACCGCACTTTATGGATGCTACCTCTACCATTGTCTTTTATTTTGAGCTTTTTTTGAATTCCCAATACTAAAAAATTCCGTTCTTTAAGACACTTACACAAACCACTAATTTTTGGATAATTAACTCATTCCATTTTCACAAAAATTTGAGCGTAACTTACGAACGCTTAGAGAAGGTCTGTTCATCGCAATCTTTTGCGGCGCCTACCGACCGCCCAGACGCGCATCGTCCCCTCTCCCCGGCCTTGAAACATGAGGAGTCTTAGGTTATGGCGACTGGCATGCGGTGCTTTCGCCTGCGCTAGCGAATTCTCTGGTCAGCATTAAGAACTGTCTGAAACTTCTCACTCTAACGCACTTCATAGCGCCGACGGATGCAGAAGAGTGACTGACTCTCCGTAGCAAAACATATTTTTTCGCAATGTTTTACAGCTTTAAAATTCTCAATAACTTTTTAGAGCATTACCAAACTTATGAAATCGTTCTTATACACTTCGAATTACTAGGTATACCGGCGGTATACGCGAAGAATCGAACAATTCGCCACTGCTAGAGACCCTCTTCCTTTCACGGGGCTTGGGACCGGCGCGGTCACCGAGCTGCTCAGCCCACTCGCAACGTAGAAGCTTCGCAAGTACGTCGAGCAGTCAGGCAAAATCCAGCGAACGCACGCGGAGTTTAGATGGATTTTTTTTGTTCAGCGGAGTATATATAACTAGAAAAGCTAAAGTAGGTGTTTCCATTTTGTTGTAAAGTAAATTGGAAAGAAATATCAAAGATTGGGAGGATGTAAATGAAAGAATTAATGAAGTGGAGCTCGTACTGAAAGGATAAAATATTGTGGTCATTGGTGAATATGCACCTTAATTGGTAAGAACACTGCCATTATGGATGAACATGAACTATTGGGCCGAATGTTGGACATCAGTGGCCCAACATAAATAATCATGCTGGAGTATTTTCATGTTAGAGTTGGTTCGAAAATAAGTTATGCAATTGTAGAACTTATGGAGAGAATCATGTAACGAGGAAAGGATAGTTTACATCAGCCAACAATATTCTCTGAAAATTCGAAATGGTTTCTATCAACATAAAAAATCCATAAATTTATCTGGATTCAACGTACTCTTCAGCTATCGTCAATTATTGACTATGTGATTAGTAGGCAAAATACATTGTTAAAATTTCACGGTGTCAAGAGAAGAGACACAGAACGCGAAACGAATCATTACCTCGTTAGAGCAAAAATTCTCCCCTAGAAACTATTGACTGAGACACGCTGTGAAAATAATTATGGATATTGTGTGCCAAAAGTCGTTCAATATAATCTCCAATCGTTCAATGATGATTCGAATGTTGTTTTTGTACAAAGCTATGCTATGTTCCAAACTGAACTAGTAACGTAATCTGGTGCAATAAATATGTATAATGGTATAGTCAGATCTGTAAATGTATTAGAGGCTTTTGGAGAAATACCAAACCCTGATAATAAAAAAAAACATGTAAAAATCCTTTGGTGAAATGATGATCTGAAGCTCATGGGAGATAAATAGAAAGCTCTATGTTTGAGAACTCGAAACCATTAGGATAGAAAATATTCGCAGCGTTGAGTGGAAGTAAGGAAAGAAGTATCAAAAGCCAAAAATTAAACGTGGAATAGAAAATGTAAGACTATTGATGAGTATGTGGATTAAAGAAAGGCCACTGAAACATGAAAAATGTTGAAATTTCTTAGAACAAACAGAAAAAAAGACTATTCTCATAAATCTTATTCCCTTAAAAGAGTGGAAACTATATTATCAGAGCAGGGGCGAATACAGCCGATCGTTTGGGAGGAGGGGCAACGTAACTTTTTTAAAATAATAAACATATTTGTTATATTGTATATTATTTATGTCATGTAGATATGATACTATACAACGTTGTTTAAATAATTACATAAATCGAAAATAAATATTAAAATCACTTTTTCCAAATAAAGGAAGGTAAACGAAAACTCTAGGCTTTTGGGGGGGGGGGTTATGGCCTCCATGGCCCCCTTCTGGATCCGCCAATGCATCAGAAGTTGTTAAGTAATGAAGTAAGTTGAAGCAATTCACTACATACAACAACAAGATTTATCCACTTTTCGGTATCAGGGTCCAACAATACAAGCCTTTCTGACGAAAAACACCGTTTATTGACGCAGTATTACAATACTACATTCTACATACATAGTTTGCCAGACAGTAAAAAAAACTTGTGTTAGTTGACAAGCACAAGAAAAAAGAACATTAAAAATATTGGAAACTAAAAAGAAGTTTGAACTCTTAGATTATATTCATGACCGTATGCATGAGTCCTCATGCACACCTCCGTATGGATGAGACAGTATTTTTGTGTGTAATTGAGTCCTGAATTTTTATCTACCGTATCTCAATTTCGTAATAATATTATTTTGTCATGAAGCTCGTCTGTTTGACAGCTTTCGTGAGATAGGACTTGGAAGAAACACACCCTGAATCTTGAATTTAATTCTGGAAAGCGACAATTTCAGTTTGGAACACCCCTTTATAACATTTTTTCGAAATTATAAAAATATATTTTAACTAATGTTTAGCATGAAATTAAGAAAAAAGTGTATAAAAATAGGATGACTCTTGTGGAAGTCATTTATCAAATTTGGTAATTGATTATAATTAATTGAGTAAAAAATAAACAAATTTTTGCCTCCGCAAGATAGGACCGTGCCCCTTCCCCCGGATCCACCGCTGGTACACTCATTCGTTCCTGGAGAGTGCTTGAGCAAACATCGAGTCCTAGTAGTTGCAAGCCCGTCCGGCAGATGTCTCGGCATCCCGTTCCGACACCCGGCCGGCGCGAACCGAGCGCCGGAGGATGCTGCTGTCTGCGGAGTGGCATCACGGCGGGGCATCGCGTCATGTTTGGGAGTGCCGGCGCGTGTGTGGCGATCGAGGCGCGCTTCTGGCGGTGTGAACCCGTTGGTGCTTCGCGGGCTCCGTCGCCGTCGTTCGGGCGATCGCCGCCGGCGCTGTCCTCGGAGAGCTGTCAGGTACGTGGCGCCGCCGCAGCGTCGGCCGTGGAGCGCGGCACTTGCAAGCCGGCGCGGACCGGGGCGGTGGGAGGGACGGATGGCCGGCGGGACGCGGCCTGTCACTGCTCGGGAGGCCATCAATCAATAAACGGGCGCGTTTTATGGGCTGTGGTCGCGGCTGCGGCGGGACACACGAAGCCGCGCGCATGACGCGGCAGGGAAGCGCCGTGGAAAGTCGCTTGGCGGCGGCCGGCCCGGGCGGTCCGGTGGCGGCGGCGGCGGGCGGGCGGGAGCGAGCTCGCGCGACCTTGAGCACAGTCAGCTGCTGGCCGCCGTCATTATCCCCTCCCCTCGTCCGGCCGCCGGCTGAGAGCGCAGCGGTCGCCGGCCGCTCCGCTGTGCGCGTGCGGGCTGGCCTGCCAGGCGCCGCCACCGCAGTCAGTGCACCCGCAGCCAATCACTGTTGAAAACTTCTATTTTTTGCACTGCATGCCAAAACCTATCCAGAAGGTCTTCTCGGGAAGCAAATTTTTAGGGATGACACTACCTGGTGCATAAAAAGAAAGGAGTCGTCTTGCTAAATTGCTGAATTATCGTAAGCACATTATCATTCATGAAATGATATGGTACGTTGCGATATTTAAGAACATTATTTTTGTCCCTACTATGTCACACCATTTTACCAGATACCTCAAGTATTGATCAATAAGCCTCCAGTCGTTTTGTATCTGATGCCATATTCGCTATTCCCTTTTCTTCGGTGCTACCTTCTACTTCCTTTGATTTCACAGAACCCTCACTCGCTTTCTCTTGCATTCTTTCTTCCTCCTGTTCCTTTTTCCTTGAATTTCCAAGGTAATTAAACGAAAGTTGTGTGTATCTCCGGAAAGTACGACTCACAGTCAAAAATAAACGTTCGTATCTTTTGTTTACAATTCCAGTGAGTAACATTCGAGTCATACTCGTATTTGCAAGGAGTGTAACGGATGTCCTTGTGCTTTTCTAAGCATTTGAAAGCTTAATTTTCAAGTAGTTTGTTTGTCCCTCCGTTCAGTATGGCAGTTTTTCATGGAACATGCTGTTTGTGAAATAAAACCACGAAAATAAATTATATTGTATAATATGAGGCACCTTGACCCAAAATGCTTATTTTATTTAATTTTCGTTTAAATTCTGCAGTAAGAATCTAATCAGGTATATTTAACTACGAATCATTTTATTTAATAAAAGAAATGTATTTTGTGAAGTATATTACAGTTCTTCAGTTTTGAAATAAAATTTGTCTTACACGGAAATAAAGATTTATTGAACTTCGTTTTTAATAATCTTCTACTTTATCCATTGACGTACTTTTCCTTCGTAGACTTCAAAAAATGAGATTATACGTGTTCAATGAAATTTGAATTACATATGAGTTTCAATATTTGATAATTTTTTTGTTGGGAATAATTTCTACTCTATACTACTATTGTACCCATTTAGTCGAAAATTAGTACGGAAGTAGTTTACAGAGCGTTGCGTACTTCGATGTGGTCTTCGTTAGTAAGAAGGTTTCAAGTACCTGTGTCGGCGGAAGATATTGTTCCTTCGGCTTAGCTTTCTGAAGTGGAAGGATTAAATGTAATCTCTTCAATTGTAAACTTCACAGCATTGTTTATTTCACCATTAAGAAGAAAGATTTTTCTCAGGTTTCCTTTGCTGAACTTAAGAACTTCTAATATGATAAAGGTATTACTAAAGCCGTTATAGGTCACAAAGTCGACGAGGGAGTCTGCGGTCGCAAAGTCCTTGCCCTTGCTATCTCGATGAAAAGTAAGAATCGTCTTTTGTGGTACAAGTGTTTGGGCTTGTTTACACATATTTCCAAGTTACTTTTTCATGTGAATATATTCACCTGAACAATTTTCCTTTTGGATATTCTTAACATTCTTTCTTTTAATAATCATCAGATTTCGTTGATTTGTGTTCCCTAGATAAACTCAGTAGACGGACACAAACTATCGTATAGTACTCGTAAAAACGTCTTTTGTGCTGAATTTGCATGGGCCATGCACATTCAGTACGGGCCCATTTAAACCCGTCTCTTTAAAATCCCTTTCTAAATGAATCAAAAGTGTTTATTTTTTACTGATTGGTGATTACTTACATACGCTACATGTTCTCTTACGGAGAAAATTACCGGAGGGAAGTATGGAAAGACAGACCGGGACAAGTTAACATCTAGTTAAATAGTAAGTAAATCTGAATAATTAAAATTAGGTGAATTTAAAATCTTTTACGCTTCACGGGCGTTAACTGGTTCTAATCTCGGTACCCCCAAAAAAAAATCCTGGGTCAAAGGTTCTCGGGCTTTTTGATGCCGCTAGATTATTAGAACTGTTACGCCCGTGGTACACAAATTAATAATAAAGCTGAGCTCTTTTCTTAACATCACATATATGTACAAGGAACAATGCACATGTGGTTGAATATAGGCAATAAATTTTTTATACACGCTATCTATCGCAAAGTAATTCAGTGATTTGAAAGGCTTGGGACATTTTAAATATTTGAGTATTATCAACCGTAGATACGTTCCCCTTTTTGTGACAACTCTTCAAACCTATTTTCATGATTCTGTTTATTTTCTCGAATTTTCTACGTACAGTCTACAGAAAGCCACGTTTGTGGATTCCCGATACCGACTGTATTCTTCATGCACTTATTTCCTACATAGTAAATTATGTTCTCGTGTACTTAGTGTATTCAAAATCCACGTTTTGTTGATGTGGTATTTCACAAAACATGTTAATGTCTGTCTGCCTGGAAACAACACTAGAGCCTAAACCGTAAAGGAGATTTTCATTAAAAAGGATATTCCCGGATCGATGTGGATGTCATGATCCCTTGAATTTGAAACGAATCTCTTAATTTTTGGGATTAGTTTACATTAAACTTCTATGATGCTACTAGAATACAACTACTTCTACGACTAATAAACCTAATTATAGAATAGAACAAAGTTCCTTAACAATATATTTCGTAATCCCTATTTTCATTAAATCTAAAATTTCAAGAATAGCAAAATTTCGAAATTTAAATTATTTTTACTTTCTCGTAATACATACGTCTTTACGGAGTGATACGTAGTATAGAGAAAGTTATATAATGCTGCGGAAAGTCGATTTCGATATTTCAATGGAAATACACGTTTTGGGATCCCCTGATACCGAAAAAGCGTTTTTTTTTCAAAACGTCCGTCCGTTCATTAATATTACTAGCGCCTAAACCATGCGTAGGACTTTTTCAAAATTGAAGAAACCCTTGTCCATCTGCCTCTAGTTGAAGCTTTGAAATTTTGAAAAGCATTCTTTTAAATTTGGGGGTACTTTACATGAAGCCCTCCGGACATTTTCAAAATTTTCTCAAAAACGGCTGGAAATTTACAAAATATATTACCTTTATGACTTTAACTGAACAAAACAAAAACAAAATGGATTAAATACAAATGTACAATACTTTAAAAATACACACTACATACATATGACATTTCGATGGCGGGCGGTGCTCCTGGTTCCTTCTTCGGTTAATAATTTTAGGAAGAATGAAAACGCAATGTAAGAAGATAGCAATTTTAACAAGCAAGATCCAGTAAATTGAAGAAATAGCAGTTTAAAGGAGTGGAATAAATTGGAGCATCAAGCGAATTTGCTTGTACTCGCGTACATTATATTGTTTTTCACATTAAATATCCCTGCACGGGGTTACTTTCTCTAAACGCTGAACGGTGAGTGGTAACAAAATAAACTAACATAGCAAGAAGCGTCGCTGCAAGCGAATTACGATATTGAAACATGATATCATTATTTCCTGAACTAGGTATAGCTACAGGAATAGACTACAGATGATACAGAGGAGCTATCTAGTAGCAATATATAATACCTTACTGTACTGTTACTAGGAGTATACAATGTTTGTTTACAAACAAGCTTTTAGGTGTTATTACATCAATACATAGTGTATACGGAGTACAAAACAGTATAAATTGGAGGTTTACAAAAATGTTTTACCTTATAAATGAAGAAAAGTATCATTAATTTAATTAATAATTAATAAAAGATGGAATAAAAAAAAAAAAAAAACATTTAATTAATACTTTGTTATGGCCATTACACAAGACTTATATCTGAGATGTAACAAATGTACCCTATACGATGACATGAGCGCCATGTTGCTCGATTCTTTTGTTTTTTTCAAACATTACAATTATGTAATTTTTTGTACTTGTCTCTCATGTCGTGAAGAAATTGACATTAAAGGAAATTTATTCACATTAATATATTTATGTGTACGTGTGCTTTAATTAAGGTCAGATAAAGTGTTTCGAAAACTCAAAAGTTTTCTGCTAAAAGGAGCTCGAATTTCTGCATTTTCAGAAACGCTCAAACGCCATTTTCTCAAAAATGGCTCCAAATTTTTTCTTTAAACTTTTCCAACTGCCAGTGCTATTGTACTGTTTAAAATGACGTAAAACTCATTTTGGTGTATTCTTTTTTTTTCTGTTCAGAAATTACACAATGTATTTTTTTAAATGTCTCTCACGCCTTTAATATGCACATTTCTATCGATTAGTATTCATTATTATATTTATGAGTGGAAGTGCTTCAAGTGGCTTTAAATGAAGCTTTTTAAAAGCTCAATAGATTCCTGTGAAAAAGAGCTTCAAATTTCGCGTTTACAATAATTCTTAATCGCCATTTTCTTAAAAACGGCCTCAAATTTTTCTATGAAAATTTCTATTTAGAACGAGGTTTTACTTTTCTTTAATATTCCTGAAGTAATTTTTCGGTTCTACTAATAGGAAACCGAAAAGTTGAGATAATGTTAAATAAATGTACTTTTGGCATTGAAAGATGGCAGCTGACAAGAGGATGGAGCAAGACCCTAAAGCCAGTCCACAAAATTAGAAAACTTTACTTCGAAAAAGTCTTTCCCATTCTGTAGCACCACTAGTTCGGACCTATTACTCTCTCAACATTGAAACTAGAAAATTATTTCATTGCGTTCTATTCCTGAACATTAGATCTTCAATTTTTCCATGTTCATTTTTTGGAAATATTAGTAGTTTTTGTTAGTAATTGTTCGTTATGTCTTGTGAATTTTATTAGGTTCCACGAACACTCGAATATTAATTTCTAGAACGCACGTATCAAGCGTCCCGGTAGTCGGGTAGCTCCCGCTCTGGCGTACCAACCTAAAGGCCAGGGTTCGATTACTATGAATGGTAGAAGATTTTTTCTTCGATATTTACATTAGAGCACGGTTGCCCAAATGGAAAAATTAGGGCCAGGCGGTCTGCAGTGACCCTCTGCAGGTGTCCGCGTCCTACTTGCCTTTGATGAGACTAAAGCAGATCGCGGCCGAGCACCTCCCCTATCGTTGAAACGACTCTTCGAGGTTTTGGGCCACAACGACGGTCCGCTGATGATCGTTGGGCCAGGTTATGCCAAGAGGGTCGCCCAATGGTGCCGGACCCAGTGGGCCACCCACTGGGTCTGCTGGTGTAGAGCGACGTGTGCACTAAATGTGTATGCGCAGTGAATAAATGGTTAAGTCATATTTCTGTACTGTTGTGTTGTGTAAAAGTCTGTCCGTCCAGCAGTTTGTTCATCTGTGAACAACGCTAGCGGCTAAACCGTTCAGCCGATTTTCCCCAAAACTGATATTCTCCAATCCATCTGGCTGATGTCGCGGTCCCTTGAATTTCCAACAGATATTTTAAATCTGAGAGGTACTTTACATGAAGCCCCTGGGTCCTTTTCAAAATATATTTAAACTGGAGGTTCTACAGAATGGCACAGACTTTCTCGTAGTAATGTTTTCTAATTTCCTTAGTGTGGACTGGTACTGTACAGTCTTGTCCATCCTTCGTGCCTGCTTCCATCTATCGCCGCCAAGGAACATTTTTTAAAACTTTTTCTCATTTTTTCGGTTTCCAGATAGTAATAACCTAAATTATATTTTAAGAATATTAAATAAGGCTATAACGGCGTCATATATAGCAATTTTCATTGAAAAATTAGAAAACGTTTTTAAGAAAATGGCGATTATCATTACTGTAAATACGAAATTTGAAGCTCTTTTTCACAGGAATCTGTTGAGTTTTCGAAAAACTTCATTTGAAGTCATTTGAAGTACTTTCACTTAGAAATGCAATAATGTATTCAAATCGATGGAAATGTAAGTATTATGGCGTGAAAGACATTTTAAAAAAATTACATTTGTGTAATTTTTTAAAAAACAAAGGAATACAGCAAAATGAACTTCATGTCATATTAAACAGTGCCATTTCCATTGGACAAATTTGAAGAAAAAATTTGGAATCATTTTTTGGAACCATTTGGAACCACCCCAACCAGAAAACTGTTGGGTTTCGAGAAACTTTATTTGACATTCTTTAAAGCACCTGTACTCGTAAATCTAATAACGTAAAGAAACCGCCTCTAATGTAAGTATTACCGACGTGAGAGACAAGTAAAAAGAATTACATTTTTGTAATTTTTGAAAAAAACAAAAGAATAGAGAAATAGGGCGTTTATGTCATTCTGTAGAATCCATTTAGCACTACCCGAATCAACAATTTAAAGAAATAATTTGGAGCAGTTTTTGAGAAATTATTGTTTTTGTTATTTTTCAAAATTGCAATTGTTTCAGACACAGTTGCACGAAAACTAGTACAATTTTTGAAAAAGTCTATATGATCCTAACGAGAGAACTATTTACGGGCAACAAATTTCGTTTGAGGGAAAAATCTCTTTCTTCTATTTTATAGTTGTACGAGGACACCGAAAAAATCGGACCTATGTCACCTTCATAAGTGTATTTTACAAAAATATTCTTACAAGAAATAAAAAAAAAATTGAGCCATTTTTGAGAAAATTTTGAAAATGTCCGGGGGGCTTCATCTAAAGAACCCTAAAATTTTTAAGAACGTTTTTCAAAATTTCAAAGCTTCAACTAGAGCCAGATGAACAGGGGTTTTTTCAATTTGGAAAAAAATTGTTCATGTGGTGTCGGCGCTAGGTTTGTTCACATACGACGGACGGACGTTAAAAAAAAACACTTTTTCGGTATCAGGGGATCCCAAATCGTGTATTTCAGTTGAAATCTTGAAATCGATTTTCGGCAGCATTACATAACTTCCTCTATACTACATATATTACTCCCGTATATACACATGTATACTAGAAAGTAAAAATGGCTCCATCGTTTGTGATTAAATTTTGTTGTTGGATAGTGTGAAGGACGTTTAATAAAATGGCGCAGGTCATTTTCGTTCAAAACTCTGATTTTTCGAAAACTTCAAAAAAATCAAAAATTTTTCGGCTTCTTCCTACAACTACAATTATGTAGATAAGATATTTTTGGCTTCATGAAATCTGTTCCTTAAAGATATACTTTGAAATAAGGTCATGTACAATCTTTCGAAAATTTGATTACTTTTCGCGTAATTTTGCGTGAAAGTACGAGCGAGGACGTACGTGCATTTTTAGCACTTCAGTCGCTGTCTGGAGGAGAATTCTAGCGGCCGGCTGCTCTGATAGGTAGTTTTCCGTGGTTTCTCCGATCACCATGAGGTGAATGCCGGAGCAGTACCCTACCAAACGGGCCACGGACCGCGCGCGATCTGTCCTTTCCCTTCCTTGTCCTATCCTCTCCCCTTACACACACACATTAACATGCTCTACACTACCACATATTCCGGGAGACCGGTCGGGAGCATAGAGCTTGTCCCGGCTGGGGCGGTGCCCCGCTGGTGGGAAAGTCCTGGTTAGGGGGAAACCCCACTAGCCGACGGTAGGTCGGTGCCGGATCTCGCCATCCAGCGAGGGGAAAATCACCGCCATCTCCGAGAAAAAACATGCACTACACTAACGGGACTAATGACCGAAACAGTTGACGCGCCCGGAAACACGAAAAAATCAATCAATCAATCAATCCAACGGTTCGAGTCCTAACGATGGCGGTATTTCGACACCAGTTATATAGCTGTGGCGAATTCAGCCGCTGTCTGGAGAAAAATTTTATCGGTCAGTTGATCTGATCAGCAGTTTCCCATGGTTACTCCGTTCAATACCAGGCGCATGCCGGGGCAGTACCTTAAAAAACTAATCCCGAACAGCGCGCGGTCTTTGTTTCCTCTACCTTCTTCTCTCCTCTCCTCTTACTCAACCATACACACACACATACACACACACACACACGCACGCACGCGCACACCACTACTATACATTTCGGGAGACCAGTTTCTTGCTCCGAGTTTTTTGCTTCGGCTGGGGCGGTGTCTCGCTAGTGGAGATACCTGGAGGGGGAAATCCCTTTCAGTGTAGGTCAATGCTGAATCTCGCTATTCAGCGGGGAGGAACACTGCTACCTCCCGCGATAAAACTCACGCTACACTAGACTAGTGAAATAACTATAGCAGATAACATGCCTGAACACATAAATCAATCCGATACTCGCATTCCAATGTGCGAATTACACTACGCTTATACCTACCCGCATTACATTCGCATTAACTACGCGCGTGTACATGGTGTGCACATTTACAGAACGTACTGTGCACTAGTACACCACGCGCTTTATTTACTATGAGCATTATGGACTTCACATACATAATTAAATACCGACTGGAACACATTAATTAAAGAAATCAATAATTCACAAAAGATAAATGTAATATACAAAATGTAATTTATACATTTACATTGAGGAAAGTGAAGGTCAAAATATAGATGTTGAAGTTATCAGGTAGTTTCACAGTTATCAAATACGTAGGTTGATGCCGAGAATATTAGATTGATAAGTAGTGTTCATAGTTATTTTATACTGGTATTTTTATTCCTTTTTATGCAGTTAGTGAATACAAGTGCTTGTGTATTGTTATGTTACTTACGGACAAATTTTCGCAAAGCTATTGATATGAAGCGTTGTAAGATTTCAGTGTTGATATTTTGAGCCCTCATCATTGTGTACCGTGTGACCAAATTGATTTTTATACAGCTTTAAATATACTTTGTTTTAATGATTAGATATACTTTCCTACGCAATAGCGAGTTTAATTTGAGTAACTTTAGGACTATTTATTTTCCTTTATTCTCAACCCTTTGACGCATGTATTTTATGATTTTTCAAATATTTTTGGAAATTTTTTGAGAAACTTTATTTTTTTGGTACAAACAACTCGTATCTCACTAAGAATTTTTTATTTGAATATTTCACGATTAAGTTATGGTAGTGGGTCCAATGTCTGGAATGAAATATTGAAATATAAACATAATGTAAATGACAATTGTAAAATATATACAATACAAAAAATTGAAACATTTATTTTATTTTTGAAGAAAGGTTTTACAACATTTTTTCTTGTTATTTAAACAAAAAGAAACTTGGCATGTTTCATAAGATAAGCGCGAACGACGCTGCTCTTCCCCCGAATGCTCTTCATCTAAACCAGGGGTGTCCAACCCCAAGGCCTCAACTGAAACCTTTAATGCGGTTGCGGGACATATTGTCATTACTCGGACGATCCTCACCTTAGTTCCCCGAATTGTTGAGCTCGGCACATTGCTCGGCTACTCTGCAAAGGGGGGGGGCATAGAACATTGCGTGATGTCAGGCCGTATCACAGTGAAACACATTGATGTAACACATGGCCGAAACACAGTGAATTAACTTGAAAAATTTAATCAATGAATGATAGCGTTGTCATTGTCAAATATTATTGTTGACAATGAACTTAATCATTCCATATGTAATATCAACTACACCTCACACTGAATCAATATCTTAAATCTAAACAACCGTTATTACATTAAAAGGGATCGGTAGAGGGCGTGTGCTAGGAGCACAATATTCTCTCCCGACAAAGGTGAGACGTTCACTTTTAAAAACCATCTTTCGCGGGTCACAATAAATGTAATTGCGGCGCATGCGGCCCTCGGGCCGCTAGTTGGGCAACTCTGATATAGAGTAATATATAAGCGTGTTTCATAAACACACAATTTTGTATCTGATGTTAGAACCACAGCTAGATTAAGAATTCATTATGGAAGATAAATTATACGAACCTTGAGAAGGTTTTTTTTTCTTTAATCTTTTTGTAACGATAGACCTCAATACTGAATTCAGTAGAAGAACTTTGATTTTCATCAGAACATTTGAATTTTCAAAAATGAGGCGAGTGTTTGTTTTGGATTCTCATATCCTTCTTTTGATGAAGTGATTTTTTAAGAGATCGCAGAAGAATTCTTAGCCTACAACACGCAATATTATTGTGACGTAACCCTCACAAATCACACGAGAAAGAACGCATGGTTGTCTACATGCGTGCTGTATGGTGTGCTCTTCCACAAGCCTTGCGACCCTCCCATTATCTCTCTCGCTCCTGGCCGGGTCGGGTGACGTGGAGCGTGCGCCTGAGACGTGTGCAGGTGCACGTTGTATGCGGACGGCTCTATTTCCATCCTTTTCTCTCATTTCGCAATTGTGGGGCTGCTTACTGCTAGTGGTGTACTGTATGGGCTTACGTGTCCCCCCGTGCTGTTCTCTGGGTGCGGTCTGATTTTCGCCCGTTGAATCAACGATAGGTTCCCCGGCTTCCCTAGACTCTTTTGATGCCTAGTGGGGCTAAAACAGCACGTACTTTCTCGTCCTTATCTTCACGTAAAATTACGCGAAAAGTAATAAAATATTCGAAAAATTGTACGTGACCTTATTTCAAATGAATATTTAAGGAATATATTTCATTAAGGGAAAACTCTCTATATTTAATATTTTAGTTGTAGGAAGACTGAAAAACTTCCAACCATAGATGTTCCTTAGACGTGTTTTATAAACACATCTATCCATTAAATATGGTGTGCATAATTGGTTGACTTTAAAATATTGACATGAAGTGTACCTGAGGAAGCGCGATAAACCTTATCGCGAATCGTAGTATATGTAAAAACATTTTAATGGAATTTAATATATGTTTTTTTTTTTTTAAATACAAATAATAAAATTTTCTAAAAATCAGGGTTTTTAACGTACTTGAGACCTGCACCATTCTCTTATACGTTCTTCACATTATTCAATAACAAAACTTTATCAAAAAGGATGGAACCCTTTTTTTTGAAAATTTGGAAAACGTCCCAGGGGCTTCATGTAAAGTACCTCTTAAAATTAAAATATCGGTTTCAAATTCAAGAAGCCGTGACATCAGCCAGATATATTGGTGAATATCAGTTTTGGAGAAATTTGGATGAACGGTTTAACCTCTAGCGTTGTTTACGGATGGATGGACTGACGGACGTTTTGCTGTCATTCAATTTTATGGTATTAAGGACCCACAAAACATGAATTCTGGCTACACCACGTATTAGAGGATTTCCCCCCTAAATTTATGAACAGGATTTATCCACTTTTTCATTATCATAGCTCTATAATAAGAGTTTTTCTGCCGAAATTACGCCGTTTTTTCGCGCAGCATTACACAAGTTTTTCTCTACTCTTTAGCGAGGAGGGATCTGCAAACAGCATCGATATGAGGAATGGGAATCAGGCAAGAGCTTGAAGGCCCGCCACTGAGACAAGCCTGAGAGGATGGGAACCTCAATCCGAAATGGAAGAGATATGTCTAAAGTGTAAAAAATGAAATAACGAGAAAGTAGGTGATGTTGAACGTTGACTGTAATAATAACTCACTTCAGAGGGGTCCAAAAATGTATACACACTTTCATAGTGAATATGACAGGAACGGGGCGAAATATGGCTGTGATTCTTGTTGCTATTTCAATTTAATGTTTTGTTACATGTTCCCTCCCCCATTAACAGCTAAACAACGACGATGCCACTGAAGTGCTGTCTGAGTTTATTCATTTTTTGTACCCCTCTGTATAACATTGACTTTGCTGCTGTTTTAAGGTGTCTGCCTATCGTTTCGCAATGCAACGAATAAGAAAAATTTACATATTGATAAACATATTTGTTCCCTACCTTATATTTTTCAAAAAGTTCTGTTCCGCTTTTTTTTGTAAATTGTGTTCTTTTGGTAGGTCATTGATTGGTGATGATAGTCGCCTAAGTGTTTATCGGGACAATAGAAATATTTGCGGGAAGTATTCCTGTGACCGATCCTGAGTTTCGTTCCTCCATTTGTTTCGAAACACGACAAAAGCATCTCGGGGAGTAATGAATACTGTAGATCTTTTTTGCGGTAGGCACCTGTGTAGTAGGTTGGAGGCAGCGAGTGGAAGTGAAGCCGACAGCAACCAGAGAGATATAGGTCCTTGTTGGGAAAGAGGTAGGGATCCCAACCGTGCTGCATCTGGAGGGACTGTCCTTCATTGACATCAACGAAGGACAAACCTCCCTCTCGTCCTTCTTTGCATATTCAATGTCCTTCTTTTAGTAATATTTTAACATTTGTTGTCATTTATTTTATCACATGACTCACATCTGCTACGTAGTATCGTTTCTTTCATGTAAAACAGAAAACATGAATATCCTTTTTCTGAACGCTGACACACGCATGCATAACAGTGTCTCTGTATAGCGACCAAAATAAAGAAACACACTCAGATAATCTTCATCTGCATTTTGTGAACAAATATTTTTATATGAATCGCAAACTGAGAGAAGAAAGAAATAGATCTGACGTTAGTCTAAATTAAATATTTATAAAAAGAAAAGTGTTGATGCATTTTTTTCTTATCGAGTGTCCTCCTTTTTATATGAACGTTGTTGGCAACCCTAGGGAGAGGTGTGGTTGGTTGAAGTGTCCGATTCCGCGCACCTCAAAAGAGACGGAAGATGGAAAGGAAAAGCGCGGAATCTCGAGAGACAAGAAGTGCGGCAAAGAGTCACAGGAGAAGGATGATTAAGGGTTTCAATGCAGTTTGGTTTTATGGCGACACGGAAGCATATCCGAAAAAGTAGTTGATACTGACGTGTACGCTGGACAAGGCACACAACACACTGTGGATTTTGTCACTGCGTTGGTTTGAGAGTAGTTTGTGGTCCAGTCCGTCCCTTGGTTGTACTAGCTAGCGTATCGCATCACTTCTCTACAAAGTAGACGAAAACAAGCTTTGAGGATGCAGAAATTGCGTTGAAGAAAGGGTTGAAAAGTGGATTATCATTAGACAGCGACGTACGGAAGGAGGAGAACGGGCTGATGAGACTTCATGCACCCCCAACGAGAAGTCGATTACAGCTATTCACAATTATAGTAACTACTTGACTAGAGTCCTGCCCGAGACGATGTCGCTCCAGCACCGCGGTTGTTTACACAAAATTCGCGAGATGGCAGCACATATGACCGGTTTTGGCTTGCCTCGGCGCCACGAGCGAAAAGTACTCGGCCGAGATTCTCAGAGTGAAAAACCGTCGGCCGAGGAAGCTGTGTCTGACGCCAGTGTCTCCGCACGGTAAGTCGCTATTTCAAATATAAAACATAACATTAAAGATGGCACAAAGCTAAAACGTCTAAACAAGGAGAATAAATTAGGTAAAAAGTAGGAATGAAAGGTACAGTTTTCCTAAGACTGTAGGAAACTGCTAAAATATTTTGTATTCCTGCTATAAATTAACGTAGTAAAAGGAACTAAAATGCAGGTGATCTATATTTTTAAGAAAAAATATTGATATTGATTCGGAAATGTTTAATGATATTCTTATGGTTCATTGTTTCGAAAATTAATCTGCATTTTTTAGTAAATTACATTTACATGCACATTCATTTCTCGTATATGAAGTGAAGGGTTTAGCCGACTAAGGCAGTGAAAAGGGATCCAAACCAAATCGATAATCATGATACTCGTATGAAAAAGAATACGAAACAATGTAGATTCACAAAAAAATCAGCCTTCTAAGGTAGAGTGTTGCAGAGATACGAGAAACGTGTTTTGAATGGTTTATTTTTTTTAAGAATTTTGACGCCAAATTCATATAGAAAAAAATTGAAATTCATTTTCGACGTGATAACGTTGAAGTACTGTCTCAATTCCCCCCTAAAATGGGTCTTATAACATTCTATAACATATATATTTTCAGATTTTTAAACAATATGAACGGTAGTGAAAAATAAACATTTAATTTAACAGTTTTTAAAAAAACAGGATGATTTGGAACATTTTACTGACAAATTTTTGTTTTATGTTGTAAGTATTTATGTTATCGAAATAAAATTATCAAACCCTTTCGTTTTTAGATTTATCTATTGTTTATAATATAAATCAAATTACTTAGTTGTAGATTTATTAATCATTGACAATTAGACAATCATAGACATTTAATCATTGTCACTTTCTTCAATAACTGGGATCACGCATTTTTTATAAACAATCTACTCAAAATTGTTTTTCAACATTTATATTTAAAAATACCTGTTTAACAATTTTCGCCAAGTCACTTATGTGTTTAAATGATCGCAGCTCTGAGGGAGCAGCATCCCAGGGTGGCACTTCCGTTCGCACGTGCAATATCGTTTCCCTCCCGACATTCCCGTGGTGGAAAGAGATGGGTGGGTTCCTCCGGTGCATCGATTTTTGCTCGTCCTGCACAGCACCAGTTTCTGTCACGAGCTGGTTTTGGAAATATGCTTTTAGAATTGTAAGTTTTTAGAAGGGGTGTGAAAAGTATTCTAGTTTCTAAAAAGCGCTCATTCGAAATGCAAGGCTGTATTTTGTATCGAAGATCTTGAGAGAATCATAAACAGCGAATCTGTTAGAAGAACGTTCCTTCCCCGTGCAAATGTAAGAATTGTTGTGAAATGAATAAGATGTATAAATAATTCAAAACATTTTGAGCATGTGAGCCACCAACACCGAAATGTAATAGTTTTAGTTTGTTAAAGTTCTTGCCTGCATTTTACTACACTTGACTAAGACTGGTTTTAAAAGTAGAAACGAAATTGATCATTGATTTTCGTATTGAGCTTGTGAATAAAACGTAAATATTTGATGTTATGTGATATAATAGATGTTTCATATCCACAATTATGCGAAGTGGCATATAATGAATCTTAAATTTTAATTATCTTAATCGACTACCTAAAAATAAAATTTAATTTTTGCGTGTTAATCGAATAAAATCTGGTACTCTTGTATGTTTTAGTTTTAAATTTTTCATCGGCATTAAAGACCATCTGTCCGAAAACTCTGAAAGTGCGACATTTTCTACCAGAGTTTGCTGAATACTAAATTCCTTTGAGGTGGGCCTCAAGCCCAGTGTTTTAGAGCCCTCACCTTTTATTCTGTTCAACTACATCACTGGGCTGTGTGGCTTAGCCAGTGTATCTCGCTCGTGTTTCGGCGTCGCCAGCCTTTGCTATCCTTTCTGCTCTCCTCTCCTCGACCACACTATCCTGGCGCTCTCTGTTCACCTCAACCCTCCCTGGTTCTTCTTCCACGACCGCAGTCTTCTGCCCGCCTCGCTTCATTCCGTCCATGCTGCCCTTGCCCCAACGCCTCAACACATGCTTCCTGAACCTCCCATCACATCCTGATACTAGGGATGTGTCCTTAACAGCTAAACGATTATTTCTTAACCGTTAATGTTTCGTAACTGTTACGCGAAATACGTTATTTCCTTTATCCTGTTATTGGCTGTTATCGGCTGAAATGCATAGAACTGCAACCTACTGGGCCTAATCCGAACTACTACAAGCTTTTGTGGCAACCATTTTGTACGATAACAGCTTCACTGCAGCTAATTAATCATGATTTGCCAGTGTTCAAATTATAGATTCACTAATACATTATGCATCATTATTACACACCATGTGCCACACTATTTTTATATTTTATTGTATACACTACAAGATGTTTGTCCTTTAAATTAAGTCCGTCCAATATGTTAACTTATTTCTGTCCCATTGCTGCTTATGTGAGATCAACTAATATTGCCCCAGGTCCAATAAAATAAAATGAGTTACGGTCAAATAACTCACATTATAATACTTGATATTTGATAGTCATTAACACTTTAGCTATAGGTAAGCACCCGAACCACTTTCATTTTAGTAATATTCTATATTCTATATTCTATTCACATTCGCTACACGTTATATGAATTACGATTCATCCTTGGCAGTTAATCCAGTCTCATTCATATCAGCTGCTTCTCTGTCCAAACATGTTAGGGAAAGTAGTGCAAGGAAGCGCCGTAGGTGCACAAGCTTTACGGTGCTACCAACGTTATTCGTTTTGCGTGGTTTAACTCTTAGCAGTCGCTAAAAACTGTTTTAACTCTTAGCAGTCGGCCATGTTAGGTTGCTGGTCATGGACCTGTTATTTTTCAACGGTTATTAATAACAGCTATTACGAGTCAGCTGTTTTTGTGATAACAGCTATTGAAGAAAACCTGTTAAGCCCATCTCTACCTGATACTCCGTCCGACTCCTCTGCGACATGCGTCCCATTCTTTTCCACTTCATCCTCTTCCGTCCTATCCTATTTGTCCTTCTGAACTCCATTCCCCGCTCGTCCCAACTCCATTCTGCTCACCCACACTCCGTTCCTCTCTCTACTCAGCCGCACCCGACGCCGCCTCGCACCGCGCGCTGGCCCGCGCCTTCCGCCTTCCCTCGCTCTTTGTGCGCGCGGCTGGCGTGGTGCGGGGCAGGGGGTGCGGGGTGGAGGCTGCGTGGGACGTTATCTGGAGGCGGCGTCGGCGCCGGCCGGCGCGCGCCGTGGGAAATGCAATTTCCGGGCGCGCGGCGCCGCCCGCGACGCCTCGCAGGTGTCAGCTTCCGCCTCGCCCCGCCCCCCCCCCTCCTCCCCGCTCTGCCCCGCCCCTGCCGGCTCCTTTTCCTGCGTCGTGAGCAGAAGCCCCGCGGGACGGCCCTGACCGCTGCGTCACCTTTGCGGGACTCTGTCACAGGCACTGGGCGAGCTCTTTGCGCGCGCTGACGAAGTTGGAAGCTGTTACGCATCATGTCGTGCGTCATAGTAACAAATGTTTATACTTTCTACTGACAATTCGCGAACTTTTGATCCATTATGAATTAAAAATTCGTTTTTGTGACAATAAGGTTAATATTTAACTTGTCATTCAGTGGGGAAATTTTCACTTGGACTTGGAATTTTCACTGCGAAAAGTTAAACTTGAACCTGGGATTTGATATCAACAAGTACTTAAAATTTGAAGTTTTCGGATATTTTTACATTCTCGCATACGACTTAGGTAGTATGAAAAAAGTTCCGTAATGGGGTGAAAAATGGCGATTTTTTTCGCAGAAAAAGTATTGTAGGAGCCCAAACAAAATGTTGGGTAACTCTCACTCCCGTATGTTGAAAATAACATCCTCTAACACGATGTGTAGTCTATATCAATTTTTTAGATCCTTGAAACCAAAAAGATAGTCAAGGACCGTTTCTCGGTCTGTCGTTGAGTTGGTCTGTCCGTCGCCGTTGAGTCGGCACCATGCTGCAGGTTTAATTATCGTTGAACTCTGCAATTTTTTGAAACTTGCAAAAGTTACAAAAAACATATAACGTCTGTGCTTTTGTACCGCCCCTTTTTATTGGTAATAAGATAACAAGGTACGTTAAATTGTTAACCGTGCACAATCAGAAGGAATTGTCAAGAACAAGCAAAGGAACAAAAAGTTATGGTTATAATTCCTTTTTGGAACGATGTATCAATAAAGTACAAATAGAGATAGAGAAGGAGCGTTGGTCAAGATGAGTAATTTTTCGAGAACCTTTTATTCTTGTGGACTATGAATTTAATCCTTTGCTGGATCAGTCAATATCAATGTAATTGGAAGCTCTGCGTGTTTTATAAGTATATTATACCTTTTATAATATTTTTCGAAGTTTCTTGACGTCCGATCATTTGTTATAATAATTTTAAAGGAAGGTTTTGTCAGTTCGTGTAACTATTACCTAGTAGGTCATGTGTTTGATTTTTTTATTTCTAATTGCAGAAACATCGATCCTTCCATCGCTGTTCCTTCTCTTGACCAGATGACAACAAATACTTTAATCCTACTAATATTTCCAAAACACGGTATTTTATGAAGTATCGTAATGTAGTGAAAATTAAAATATAGCATGCAATATCAAAATATTTATTAAGGTTTTGCATATTCTCAAGAAAACTGCCTTGTCGTGACATGTCGAAATCTGCACGACTTGTCTTTTTTCTTTCTTCAGTTATGGGTGGGGTCACACATGGTTCTTATTCTACGTTTTAGCATGCTGAATTAAACGGAAAGTTAATCAGAAAAATAAATGAAACACAATGTTCTACGTAACCTTAAATGTTATAACTTCTGTTTGGACATCTATGCCCTGTGACATACAAGAGGAACAGTGTGGAAGCGCAGGCTCTGTGAGCTGAGTGTGCCTTCTGAGGGCTGTCAAATTCCTTAGTATATGCCCCTCGAAATAATCCTATTCATTAGAGTAACTTTCAATTTGGTTTGGTTACCAAGATTTTGAAAATCGCAAGTGATTTCAACTATCAGTTAAAGCAAAATTCGAAGCGTGTTTCGACATGACGTGACACGACAGACCGTTCGTTGCGAGTGTTAATATCGAGTCCATAACTTTTGAACTAGCTTACTGTTTTCAAAAAAAGTGTTCAGTGTTACTTCTATCGCAATGTGTTAGAGTTACATTTACGGAGTCTATGTAATCTAATACTCACGATATGGATCATCAAAAGAATCAGTATTGTTGAAGAACTGTGGAATAACGACGTGAAACGATACATGTTTACCAAATTCTTCTCTTTCAATGAATGGGATACTTTTCAATAATTATGATTGTTCTTTAAAAATAAATATTATCGGAAATACATTAGTAAAAATAATTATTTTGTTAAACATTGTTCAAATCAACAGAAAGACGAACAATATATTTAAAAGTTATTAACTGAAATGTATTAATTTCATTATTATTATTATTATTATTATTATTATTATTATTATTATTATTATTATCATTATTATTATTATTAGTACAACGTTCTTAAACTTCTAGCTTCCCTCATTCATACATTTCTTGGATGATACGGACTACATCGCAAAATGTGCCCATTAGTCATCAGCTCCCTGTATTATTATCACGTGAATGTTTGAGGAATTCTCATTCCTATTCGCATTTCGTTTTTGAGGTTCTGTGAAAAAAGATCACGTTTTACATGCGAATGTTTACTCAGCAGATGGACGCTACGATGGACAAATTGGGACTCGCACGCGGAACCCCCGGAGAAATATAAATGGAGGTCACGGAAGGCTATGGAGAAAAATTGCTGAATACCACTCGCTGTGACATCGCGGAACTCATTCCAGATACAGTTGAACGACGGTTTTTACAATTCTCAGAATACTCATGTGCTTTCTGGTTTGATTTTTTGAGTGTATGAAGGCGAAAAAAAGGAAATAAATTAAAGATAATTCTCTTTTAACTTAATTTTGACACGCATAGAATCATGTTTTACAATAACCTTCTGCTTCTTAAGCAGAAGTACTTGATACAAACACCAGTGCAACTTAAGTAATAAATGGAAGCTGTATAAGAATATATATGTAATTATTTTAATATAAATATTGTTTAAAAATATACCCTAGTAAAATATGATTTTTTTAGCGAAATTAATACAGGTGACCCAATATAGAAGGAGAAGCTAAGAATAAATATATTAGTAGTGTGACTGCAGATTCCGTGCAACAAAATATTCTTAAGTAATGGAATAAAATTGTATTGCACTTACAATAGAAAATATTGCGAACAATTTCATATGACTAGTTCTCTGACTAATGTATGCTGTAGGCTTATGAATAGCTTGAACATATTTTAATCTTTCAGACCACGAAAAAATTAAATTATCGTAATTTTGATAGTTTAATATTCATTTATTATTTAATGAGTGTATAATTACTCATGCGCCAATGTGAATTCCACATTTTCTAATGAAATGCTTGTACCGTTTTACCATGTCGGCCAAAAAATATTCTGAATAATTCTTCATTGCATTCTTAGGCCGTTTGTTGTTTCAAAATGAACGAAAAACTCTCTAAGATTGTTTTATCCGAAATAAGCCGTTCTCTCGAGTGCAAAAGGATGAAGTTGAAGCCTACTGGATATGTATAAAAACAAAAAGGTACGCCGTAATTTTATATTGATTTACTTCCGCGATCAATTGCAATTCCCTGAACACAGCACGCTCGTTATATGGCCAATTTACGCGTACGTTAAAAACATCGAATACATCTTCAACATTAATGTATTAGTTTCAATGTGCGTCCGAAAGTTTGATTAACATGGAAGACATTTAACTTCCATTTGAACTTGCTTTCAGCCATCTCTTGCTTTGTGCTGTGTATGTTATTGCAGCCAGGGGTCGCTCGCTGTCTTCTCCTCCGCCTGAGCGGCCTTGCGTCCGCCGCTATGCAGTCCGCGTCGCTCGGCTTGCGAGCCCCGGGTTCGGCGCCCGCCGGCACAGCCCGGAGCGCCTGGCGGGGAAACCCGCTGCCACGGCCGTCGCGCTGCGTTAGTCGGGCTCGTAGTTGGTGCAGAAAGGCCAATGGCTTAGCGACAGCTGCTGGCGCCCGGAGGCATCTGGAAAGTTGCCTCCCTTTCCTCTAAGGGCTTCACCCGTCGTAATCCCATTGGTGTCCGAATTCATTTGGCTGCAAGTCGCCCGCGCTCATTGTCGCGTCCGTGCGTGAAGGGACATTGTTGGAGATATCTGGTAACATGCTACATATATTTGCAATATTTGTCGCCGAACTGTTATGTTGGAAAATTGTGCTAGTAGGGCGATTTTAGCTAAAAATCCTCACTCAAAAATTTTCACTTAACCAGTGGTTAAGTGAGCTTTTTTTTTATTACAAAATGTACTGAAGTCGTCGATTTATAGCTGCTCGTGCTCCAACCTTCACCACCTTCATTGCTGCCGTAATCACCACCTTCGCAGCCAACTTCACCGCCAGCTTCACTGCCAGCTTCAGCTTCACCACTAGTTTCAGCTTCACCGCCATCGCCCTTCTTCAATCATCTTCAGTGCAGAAAGCTCATTGGCACAGTTTCTGATTGCTCATGCGTGAAAGCTCATTGCATTAAGCACTGTTGCTGCAGCCATGGGGGATCCTGAAGCTTGCCCCTTTTCGCTGTAAAATGAAAAACGACCACGTTTTAAAAATAATTTTGGAAGAACTTTTAGTTTTTGTGGAAAATATTTTTTTTAATCTGGCCATTTTTTTCGCCACTATTAACTCAGTGGTGCCTGAATTGATTTGACTGCATGTCGCACGCGCTGATTGCTGACGTACTCGTGTACTCACGGGGAGAGTTGGAGCTTCTGGTAGCAGATGTTTTTAACTTATATGGCCAAATTGTGGTGTTACTAAAATACAGTGGTAGGGTGCTCCTAAAACTCAAAACCCGCTCCGCCAAAATGTTGCTTATGTGAGGATTTTTTTTTCTAAAATATTTACCCTTAGTTGCACTGTCGCGCTTCGTCAGTTTTCAGCGCGGAAAGTCCAATGGCTTTGCAATAGTTGCTGTCACCCGGAGGGATCCTCAAGCTTGCCAACATTCTCTATAAATGCGAATTTTGGAAGTTATTTTATTTCAAGTGGAAAATGCACTTTAAATCTGTTTAACGTTTTATTTTTTTATTAATTTCCGCAGACCAGCAATTTTGCTTTACAAGGATTATTTTACGTTTATGACAATTCAAACACTATTACATAATAAATAAATAAAAAATATTTCGTTGTCACCATTATTAATAGGTATTTAATTTAGCGTTCACTGACACTGTATTTTACTTGTTTTGTAAACTAGTCGGACCAGTCGAACGAAACTCGAAGGAATGACAGCTTTACGTAATGTAATAATTTTGTGTTCGTATTTTACAATGCTTAACGAGACACTTCATATCCAATATTTACTTTTATATCTCTTCAGTGCTTGGATTTTACTATACTCGAGCATTAATAGCATGAGCAGTGGCATCGTTTTGGCGAAACATACGGCAAACACTGAAAGATAGAATGTTCCCTTAACCTAACTTCAACTTTGTTCGTTTCGTATTGTGTAACCGATTGGTTCTTTAAATACTTATCTCACCTGACGATAACCTTTACATATCGCTAAAAGATGAACTAACTCAGCCGAAAACAGAGTGGAAACGGTAGTTTGATAACGTTTCCGATTACGATTGACGACCATTTATCAGTGTATCGTGCTCAGTGTGCTCGAAGTTCTAATGAATGTTTGAGTGTTGGTACTGATTTTGTACCAGTTTGATTATTCAGTAGACATTCAAAAGAACACTCGTTATTTATTGTTTTAATATTGTACAGTCTTTTTAATGATTTACGTCAGTTCTCTCTTCGCTCGGACCCAGTGGTGATAGCTGTAAAAGTTGCAGTGCCATTTCACTTGTGTACACATTCCGAAAACCATCGTAAGGCTGTTTAGATGCTCATGAAATAATAATATCGCTTACTCATCTCTTCGTGTGTGTTTGTGAGATTCGTAGTGGTTCTAATGGATACTTTTTACAGAAATGAATGTTCGTGTGGATTGAAAGCGGAGTGAAATTGTTTACTTACGTGAAGAAGGTAAGGAAAATACTTCTTACTTCGCTGGACACTAGAGAAGTCTGAAAAGGTCATTAAAAATCTTTCATTCTTACAAATTTATTTTTTAAATAGGCTTTGTGTAGCACGTGTCACAAGGAAACTTTGTAACATCGAAAATAATTACTTAAGACAATTCAAAGTAATTTTGTACGTATAGACCGATTTCTGATGGTTTAAACTCAATATGACAAGAAGAGTATGCAACATTCTTATGTAGCATGTTTTTCTTTCATGTACAGCTTTAGAATATTAAGATATTGATAAACGTTAATAGAATAGAACACAACAGATATTTCATGAGATTAAAATGCATCTTGAATTATTTAGCGTTTGAAAAGTCATTATTTTGCATTGGGTAGATGCATCATTTTTCTTGATGATAATTTAATTAATCTACACGTATGTATGTACCACTTACACAACGTTTTCAATTGCATAATATTCCACTTTTCAATTTGAATCCGAGCGTTATGAATCAGAAGCCGGTGTGATAAACACATTGCAGGACTTCGTTCTATCTTTTCATCGCCTCGTTGTTCATACAAGTCGTGACCCCTAGTAGATATCAATTGAATTATTGTTTAGATAAAATTTGAGTTGTGTGGTCTTGCGTAATTATTCGAAAAAAGAAAACAATCTACTTTCAGTGTTCAAAGATAACAAATCTGTTTACTGCAATTATCTGGACGTGTTGATAGCATGCATACTCCGCATTTGACGCAGAGTGAATTGACTACTGCTTTTGAAACAGAAAAAATCATAAGACTATTCAAGGAGAATCGACATATACGTATACAATATATAAGATGATATGTGGTTGTGCATCATAGTGGAATGTCATGGTATGTTTCATTTTATTCAAAAACATGCAGTATTAACGATATTCTTATTTTTAATAATTACAATAACAACAGCTTTATTTTCATGGTGATACACGGGACTTCAGACTCGTTCTTCCGTCTAAAGACAAATACTACAAATTAGCCAAATATTACAAACTAGTAGTTAGTGTTTCTTATCCCAAACATTATTTAACAAATAATAGAAGAACTGAAGTTTAACAGATGGATGCAAAAAAGGAAAATTTTTCTAAAATCGAATTTAAATCTACAAGAAAATGTATTTGAAAATACCAAAATAATAATATTTTATGGAAATTGATGACAGAAATTGAAATAGAAAGTGGGATAATGATTCTTCATGCTCTAATTTCCTATGCTTTATAAACATGTTTAACACATTTCCAACATAATTTGTCTTATACAGTTATTACTTTCATACGATGACCATAAGCGTCGACAATTAATTAGTTAAATAGAACCTTAATTTTCGTGATTAACTTGTTCCCAAAAGTCTACGAAAACCCAACGTAGGAAATATGAGTTTTTCAAAACTTGTCAAAACGAATACGATTAATGTCCTTGACACTCAAAAATATTTACAAAAAAATACATCTATATTACGAATTCTATTGCGTTTCCCGCTTTCTCTATCAAAGTGTTGGCACTCGGAACTCCCTTTGACCCGTGGTGTCTTATTTAACCCTCGCACTCCCTAAACAAACGCAAAAAACAACCACGAACAATATAGTACTCCAAAAGGTTTGGGATGGCCGCGTAGGACGGTGTCCACTCAGGCAGCAAGGACAGTTTGGATTTCACAGATGCTTCGTGTGGGCCCTCGTTTCCAGAAAACTGGCAGGCTGGCGAGGGGAGGATGTTTGAAGCGTTATTGAAGGGATAGGGGTTGTTAGTTTTGTGTTAAGAATCGCTGATATTTATTATTTTTTAAATTTCCCAACTTTTGATTCAGTCTGTTACCAATACATTAAATATTAACAAATTACATTTAAAAATATAAATAAATTAAAAAATTATGTGTACTATAAATTGAATTGTTTGTTTCATTAGTGGTGGATTGGTTGAATCTCTTAGATTACGTGGAAAATATTCAACGCCGATCTACGTTCTAGAATCCAATTAAAGTGGTGCAGATGGCTCTCGCCCATTACCCATGACGCGTCAGGTAATACGACGAGGTATCGCGACGGCCTGTGGACAGCCGGTTGTAAGAAATGTTTTCGTCTATGGTTCTTCCTTCACTCAAAAATCTTCCCTTTTAATCTTATTTTTAGGTGCAGGCCGCATCCTCAACTAATTTTGACTTTCATTATCACACATTTTATTACTTATGTAATAATCACCACAACAAATTAAATTAATATATTTCGTTGTTACTGTTTTGTAATTTATTTTTAACTAGCTAAAGTACCGGCGTTGCTCGGGCATTTATTACTGTAAATTATTATACAGGAGGATGAATTCAATCTTTTCATACCCTGCGGCGGGACCTACGTCTATATCTTCTATTGTATCCCTTCTCCGCCTCACTCCCTTCCATGCTCTGGCCGGCCACGCCACGATAGCTGTCTTCTCTTGACCCTTATTTGGAAATTTCTGGATTACTTCGTTCACTTTTCCAGAAATAATTACATTTTTATTATTTGAAGTTCCTGCTTCAAAACATTCACTTTATAACTAAAAACAATAAATAAATCTAAACTACAAAATAAAATACTTGTAGACTCACATGTACAATTTTTGTGGAGTTTTATATAATATTCCAACACTATCAATAAATTGTCACGTAGTAAAACTTATCCTATTTTATATTTTTTGTTCTGTTGTATTCATAAAGAAAGTTTGGAAATTGATCTGTCAACTTGTGACCTTGAAGGAACTTACTGTTTTAAGTTGTGTATAACATGCGGAAGTTCATGCACGGGTACGGTAGTAGGTAGATCCGGAGTAATAGTTATAGATGTCATAACGTAATTGATGAATCATAATCATAAAAATAAATGAAAATACTTGTATCTATTCTGAAACATAATTACCAGTTTTTGTAATTCTGAAGATGGAAAAAAAAAAATGTTTAATGTCCTATGTGCTAGTAATATGTAGTATAAAACTTATTTGTTCAGGTAAATCAATTCATCATACGACTGATACATTAAAAAATTAATGATCCACCATTTATGTGTAAATACATTATGTGTAAATAATAAATTGACAATGCACTGAGCCAAAAACAAAACAATATCATTATTTTATCTCAAGTGATAAAGATTATGGATCCTGAAATATGAATAATAGAAACCAAAGACTCCCAGATATTATTTGCTTAGACAAAAATATTTTTAGACAAATTAATTTTTGCTAGTATTTTTTAGAAAAATATGAATGAACTCATTCATTGGGAACAATTGATATGCAAAACAACTTTACCGATTAGTCTTAATATGTAAATGATCATTCATAAATTGCACACCACTGTTAAAACTTCCTTCGCATATTGAAGAAAAAATTTTACTGGATGGACTGAGAACATATACACATTTCCATTTTACCATTTTGAACCTAAGTACAGTGTAAATAGTCAAATTGAGTCCTAATGAACAGCTGCCCTACTACTTAGAGATATTCACATTTTCTCCCCTTCTTGCAGTATTATTTTCAATGGGGCGAGTGAGCTTCAGCAAGTCCATCTTCCCTCTG